>JARJEE010000032.1:704812-1382124 GCA_030180105.1 Hyles lineata | reverse complement strand
AGACACACATACATGTTTATGTATTTTCCTATGTTTGATCAAAATAAAATTGAAACCAACTATTGGTTCCAATTTTGATCTAACATTGGCAGTAAAAAAAGCTGTAGTAATTACGTTTTTGACTTGATCATTAATTGAAACATTATTGAATTTAAAACAGCTAGCTTAGAATACCTGTAAGGACACGCATTAGGAAAAAACAACATTTTTTCAAAATCTACGCACATTATTAATGTAATTATATTTTAAGAACCCAATTATCGCATTATACGCTTTTATTTTGATTAATAATAATTTCCAGTGTTGAAGCATTGAAAGCAGTTATGTTTGAAACAGCGGGTCCCAATCTTTTTGCCACGACTTTTGTAAATGTGTTTATGTATTACTCCGCATGTAGGGGCAAATAAAATTCACTTTGCATTGTTTGAGAACCACTGTATTCCATTTTTTTAAATTATTCTTACTTTTATTGATTTAAAGCGACTGTGTTTGTTTCCTTCAAATGTATTTGTGCAAAATGTAGCTTGTGATTTGATATGTCTCGTGCCAAAATTTATCAAATTAGAGTTCTCGTATTACTTTATAGGGTAGTTTCTGTTTTTATAAACATTAATACAAAATTTAACATTTAGCTTACTAAACCATTACCATTATTAACATGATTATAATTTTTCTACTGTATGTTGCTTACAAAAATAAAATATGATACAACTACCCTACTTGAACGGTGATTAAACTACATCATCACAATTTCCAACTTACAATTTACTTTCTTTTTCTACAAATCTGTCATCTACACCTGAAATTAATAGTTTTTTTTAAACAATATTACCGTAACTTACTAGAAGTTTAGCGAGCGTGGTTTGAGAGCAGTCTTCCGTAGAAATTGATGCGCTAGCACCGTCAGTTCTAACTGATCTTGAGTCCTGCCGCATGCGTATGTCTCCCATTTGCTGTCACCCTGCAAATTATCAAGGGAAATTATGAAATGATATAGAATCTTATGAATACCGATAAAACATTATAATTTCTCACGAAATTGACACTTACTATTAATTTTATTGGAAATAAGAAATCATGCGTTCGCAAATATAAAGGTAGGTGATTTACTTCAAGCATAAAGGTGTTCACACGTTGTCTGACTATGCAAATTATTTTTTCCTTCTTAATAAAACAAGACTATATGGCCTAACCACACTCAATCGTATTTTCGATTGTAGAAGAGGCCCGTGCCCTGCAGTGGGACGTGGATGGGCTGATACAGAATAAAACAAGAATAAATATGTGATATAATCCGTAAAAAAAAGAATTATATAAAAAATAACCATCCTTCAAAATAACAAACTAATAAGTACTTTTTCCAAAATAATTTGTTTGATGCAGATAATATGGCTATTAGTTACTCCAGCTACAATGTCTTTCAAACCGGAACACAACAGTGCATTTACACTGCTGTTTGGCGGGAGAAATCAACATAACTTACCAATAAGAATATGGGTTTCTCTTGCTGTATCTGGTCTTCGGGTGGGTCTTGGTCGAACTTAATCGATCTCACTGCAGACTTCTTCACGACAATCGTTTCCCCTTCCCTAGGTATCTATAAAGGTAATATGGTATTTGTTAAAAATATACCCTACAGTGACTTAGCTACCCCTGGTATTATAGTAAGATAGGGGGGATATCATGTGTAAGTTTCAAGAGACTTTTTGGTATCCAAAATTTGAAATATTTTATTATGGTACATAGGTGAAGATGATTAATTGATCTTAGTGTGGGGAATCTTAGTGTCAGTATATCTGTATGTATGATGTATACTATAGGATGTATGTATGTTACTGTTGGATGTATTTAATTATTTAATAAAATCATCCCGTCAATCCCGTAGTTTAATATGGCTACATTATACCACTTTATAAATATCTCCTTTCTTAGATTTCTTGATACTTGTTATTAATGTTTTCTATATTTTTGTTTGAAAAACCTCGTTTTATGTTATTTTACACATCTAAACTAATATAAAGAGAAAATATTTGATTGTTGGTATTGAATAGGCTCTGAAACTACTGGACCGATATGAAAAATTATTTCTCCATTAGAATCCAAATTATATAATATTTATAGATAGAATATTTTCAAATAAATGTACCTCTCCCGGGAAGACGCGGACCGGGTCGCTATATATTTTTTTTTTTGTATGCTCCAACTCAATTTCAATTCAGACACTACGTTTATACCTTATACACAACAATTACTAACACTACGAGTTACTCAAATTAAAATACTTAGGGCCTTATATGAATACACTTATTTATTTACTTGATTAGATAGTTTAGTTATCAAATGCTTTTTCCCTTTCCAACGACTATTAATTCAGTTTGAGCGAAGAAGAAAAAACATTCTATAACTAAAATACTAGGTATATCAAGACTGCTAGCCAAAACGAAGTCGGGTTGATAGTTTTAGTGACTTCGTACACAATGCAACATTATTTTTTTTTGCCAAAAAACTCGATACCCTTTTCAGTAGCAGTCTTGATACACCCTGTATGCTTCTGTTGTATGAACTAATATATGGATACCTAACATGAGATTTCAATAATTTATCATCTCATGTATCTTTTACTCGATGTATAAACAAAGTATTCTTGTTCAATTCGGGAAAGCTATACCCATATTTGTTATTTTTCGTTTACAATGCTAATGTTTTCCTATTATAATTTCGGTACTTCAAGTTTAACGTCATTTATAAGAAAGTAAATTGTCAGTTTGGTACTTCAAGTTTCGTTTTATAATAACTAGTGCATCTATAATTCTATATGTATATATCGGAACATTTGATGATGATTTGCGGTACATGGTAAAACTTCGTCATTTATTGCTCGCAATTCGTAGAAGAAAAAACATGTTGTGTGAAAACTGTCAGTAATATAAGTACCATATTAAAACACAAATACTAAAAAAACACCATCATAAATTCAAACGAACAAAAAACTAAATGAAACAAAAATATCTAAATATTATTGAATAAAAAGAAAACTAAATACAAAATAAACTACGTTAAGCAAACAAGCGGCAGGTGTAAAAGAAAAAAAAAACTCAAAAAATAAGTTCAAAATACATTTATTGAAATAAAAAATGACATCGGAACACTTGTGGACTGTGGAAATGGAATACAATATTGACGGCAACACTAAACTACTCATAGACAAAAAAACACATACAAAGTTGCCATTATACAAAAAAAATCTACCAAGAAATAAATTAAAAACTACCACAGAATAAATTAAAACATTTCTTTAAAAAACATAAATAACAAAAAAACAAATGCTATAACAAGATAATAAATAAGTATTTTTTAGCAAGATTCAACACTGGCCTGTCAATACTGTGGATAGGATGGGGCTTCGGGGTCAAAGGACAAAAAAGGGAAAAAGGTACGGGTAATGTCATTTGTTTATTTCAAATAAACATTTATTAAGTATAGCTGCCGATTTGTTTTAAAATTGTTTACAAATTTAACAAAAAAAAAAAAGAAATAAATTAAAAAAATCCACAACCGACGCGAATGTTCAATATAAAGAAATTATTTATGCGATAATACAAAGCACAAGAAGTTCTAAATAAATAAATACAGGGAATGGGATGGGTCGCCTAATTAAGGATAAGTTAGTGTAAAAAATAAAAAGGGAAACGATATTTTTTACAGCAAATACTGCGCTTAGAAAATAACTACGGCGTAAATTGCACTGGTCACATATTTACTTGTTATATGTGCGATAAACACAACCCTACTTGTTGAAAAATGCCCCACAAAAAGTTCCCAATTTTTGTGTACAATTTTAGGGATTTTTTTTTTATCCTTAAACATTTGATCTTTATATACAAAATAAAATTAACACGTAACTCAGTAATATTGTTGTTTGTACACAATCTATAATTTTAGTCAATAATTTTAAATACCGATAATTTCAAACACTGTTTATAAAATCATACAATCGTCTTAAGTCCTATTGTGGAAGGACACTAATAAAATAAGGACCGACATAAAAAAAGCAAATGCGTGACCAACGCAACATCATCCTATGAATGACTTATAAACCCTAATTAAAAAATTAATACTTGAAAAAAGTCCTACAAACGATATTTATAAACTAATAACACTAAAATATTTTGGTGCTTGGTAAACTTGAGGTATGCATTTTGGATTAAAAACTAGACGAGTGTCTATCCTAGCGTTTTTTATCAACGTTTTTATAAACGCCGCAACGCTCCAAAACGTTCGTAAACGCGTTTTAAACTAAATCTTTACCCAATATATTAAAAAAATTCACAACGTACATTCATTTGATGAAAATGTTCATCTTTGGCTTAATCACTAATCTCGTTAGACGTTCTTATTAGTTTGGTGCAATATACATACAATTATTTAATTAATCACGATATTTTTAGTCGATTAAAAAGCCCCGAAATAGGAATAAAAAAGTAGCGTTATAAAACGAAATTCTACCACCTATATTTAGTAGTTTTTAGTAGAATTAAGTCGCGAAACCTACTATTATTTTAAGTCCGATTTGTTAATATTTTATTTTTATCACGTTTCAATTTTTTCGGTGACTTTAGTTTAATTAATTTACATAACCTTTACGTGCGTTTTTTGATCAATAAAAAAAAAACATTTAAAACATGCAATGGTGTTGTCTACTTATTCTTGCCTAATAATTTCAACCGTGATCCATTAAGGTGATTTTACGAATCGTATAAATTTTTGCTCAGCAATGGGATTAATAAAAGTAATTATCAGCATTAAAATAAATCAACTAAGCGTTAGTCACCGAACCGTATCG
Organism: Hyles lineata; assembly: GCA_030180105.1. NCBI lineage: Eukaryota > Metazoa > Arthropoda > Insecta > Lepidoptera > Sphingidae > Hyles > Hyles lineata. Next base: position 1,377,281 of record JARJEE010000032.1, on the reverse strand, counting down.
CTACTTGAAATAAGCGTATCGTTTGGACATTACAACCATAATTCCATCGTTTAAAATTACATATTGGAACCTAAGCAACTAGGCTTTTATTCATTATCGTAAACCGTGATGACCTAGTATAGAGGTTTGGCGAAACATAATTTTTCTCTATATCAAATATTTTCTTATAGTGTTGATGTCTACTCGATGGCCGGTCGTAAAATAATAAAAATACTTATTGATATTACAATTATTAGTATTACGTTGTTTCGGTCCCGTATAATTGTCGGATAGTCAAATATAATAATCAACTAGGCCTGATTTGTTCCATAAAGACGATCTATAATAAAATATTGTTTTCGAATTTTATGTATGGATATTCCATAGATAAAATTTAAACAAAATATCTCATTTGATAATACGATAAAACGATCCCAAATATAATTTTGGGCACGATAAAGTCGAGTCCTCGTTGATTCAAAAAATCGTTAGTACCCATGATTTGTATGCACTTTACGTAAACTATACGTTAATTTAAAAATACTCGTACAATCAAAGTACATACGAAACAAATACTCACAAAAAATCCGTCCGACCTTATTCGAAATGCAGAACAAACTTCATATCACTTTTAACCCAAGGAAATTAATCCTTAGGACAATCCATTTAATCTTAGGGTTAACCTAATTCAATTCAAAATTTGAGAAAGCTAGGTTAATAACTTGAACCATCGAATAAATTCGAATATATTAGCAAACTCCACAAAATTTACAAATTGCTAAAAATATAATAATCATTAGCGAAAACGTCCTCTTGCCCGGTATCCCTATCACCCCACCACTGATTCTGATCCCTATCCTGCCTCATCTTATTGGTCAAAACCTCTTCTATCTTCGACGTAGACGGCTTCTGATTGGTCACTTTATATATGTGATCGGCCAACGCGTTCGTTAATACGTCCTTGGGTGCGATCAGATTGTCACACGCGATCTCATTGGCTGAAGTGATTGTACGTAATCTGTCAGCGTTTAACCGCGCGAAATTCCTAGGCGATTGGTTCGTGATATCTCTAAACGGATATTGGTATATTAAAGGGTCCGAGGTGTTAGGTATAGGATTAGTAGGGATATTGGACCTGTGTTGTACCTTAGTTTTTTCCGTGATAACCGCCTCAATGTCCAAATCTTCGAATTTCGGATCGGGTGTGTTTTCCACGCTGACTAGGCTGTGTAGACTCGTGGACTCTTCTAGAAGCGAGTTCTTCACTATCGAAGGCGGTGAGAACATTACCGAACTGTCGCCTTCTAGTGTTTTGCTCTGAAAATAAAGGTTTTGGTTAGTTTGTAATTACAAAAAATGTGTGTTGTAACTGTAGCCCGAGTTTACTCATACGAGTTTGTAGGCGTACTGACAAGCTTTATATTTTAGAATATTTATGATATAGAGGGAGCGCCGTCATAAAACAACGTAGACATTATCTTGTTCGTAATGTTGGTAGCGCTCCTATATTAGTGAAAATTGAACTAATTATTTAACAAAGAGCTAGAAATTATTTTGATAACCAAAAGTATGTTTAGTTATTAACCTTTTAAAACAAGATTTATTGGAATTAAACGTTACATGTAATTCGTGCATGTTGGGCAACCTGTCAAATATCAGTCAATAGGAAGGCAGAAAAAGGTGGTCCGGCACCACCATTTTTATCTATATTTTTGAAGTACCAGCGCTCCCTCTATATTATAAATACTCTAAGCTTTATATATACATTTTAATTTGTTGTATTTTATATATACATTTTCATACAAACACAATGTTACTAAAAATTTTGCAAAGAAACGCGACCCTTTTTTTTTAAATATCGTCATTTTTGGTTGGTAAATCCATACTTTTTGTTAAAATAATAATTTAAACTCTTTTATACCTTCGAGTATTTGTATTATTTTAGAAAAAATAATGTACATATTTACCACCCAAAAAACGACCATATAAAAATAATAATAAAAAATATTGTCGCTTTTTTCGCAACATTTTCTGTGTCTGAAGTCGCTTAAACTACCACGCGCTCTGTGGTATGGGGGCATTTCGAGAATCCCGTCACGGTATCCCCTGCCTGTTATAGAAGGCGACTAATGGGGAAGTGAAAGTCGCGTACGCAGTGGGGGGCTGTTGTAGCACCCAGTGCACCTGAGTACAAGCCACCCCGAGATGTTCCGCAACAGGAGGAGGAGAAACCAACTGCCTGTTGCCGAGGAATGAAGAGGCTTTAGCCTTAATTAAGCGGCAGTGTGCAGGACTGGTCCCGGTAGAAGCTGCAGCGCTCTTGCTTCGGGTTCCCGGAGCCGTTCCAATTGCACCGAAGACGGCAAAGTTGCACGAGCGTGTGCGTGTGGTTGCGCAGCGTGTACGTGTGTGCCCGTATGTACGTGTATGTAAAAATTAAACTTTTTTTTTTCAGTTTTTGTAAATTAGTGACTGTCGATTAGTGTTTAGGTATATGTAGTGTGTAGTATAGTGTATACTGACCGGCGTCTCGAGTATGAAGGCGACGTCGGGCACGAGTGTGTGTTGGTGCGGCGTGCTGGCGGCCCAGCTGCAGTGCAGCGCCTTGTGTGCCGGCATGTTCTCCTTGCCGCTAGTATGTAGTATGTAGTATGTAGTGTGTAGTATAGTGTATACTGACCGGCGTCTCGAGTATGAAGGCGACGTCGGGCACGAGTGTGTGTTGGTGCGGCGTGCTGGCGGCCCAGCTGCAGTGCAGCGCCTTGTGTGCCGGCATGTTCTCCTTGCCGCTAGTATGTAGTATGTAGTATGTAGTGTGTAGTATAGTGTATACTGACCGGCGTCTCGAGTATGAAGGCGACGTCGGGCACGAGTGTGTGTTGGTGCGGCGTGCTGGCGGCCCAGCTGCAGTGCAGCGCCTTGTGTGCCGGCATGTTCTCCTTGCCGCTAGTATGTAGTATGTAGTATGTAGTGTGTAGTATAGTGTATACTGACCGGCGTCTCGAGTATGAAGGCGACGTCGGGCACGAGTGTGTGTTGGTGCGGCGTGCTGGCGGCCCAGCTGCAGTGCAGCGCCTTGTGTGCCGGCATGTTCTCCTTGCCGCTAGTATGTAGTATGTAGTATGTAGTGTGTAGTATAGTGTATACTGACCGGCGTCTCGAGTATGAAGGCGACGTCGGGCACGAGTGTGTGTTGGTGCGGCGTGCTGGCGGCCCAGCTGCAGTGCAGCGCCTTGTGTGCCGGCATGTTCTCCTTGCCGCTAGTATGTAGTATGTAGTATGTAGTGTGTAGTATAGTGTATACTGACCGGCGTCTCGAGTATGAAGGCGACGTCGGGCACGAGTGTGTGTTGGTGCGGCGTGCTGGCGGCCCAGCTGCAGTGCAGCGCCTTGTGTGCCGGCATGTTCTCCTTGCCGCTAGTATGTAGTATGTAGTATGTAGTGTGTAGTATAGTGTATACTGACCGGCGTCTCGAGTATGAAGGCGACGTCGGGCACGAGTGTGTGTTGGTGCGGCGTGCTGGCGGCCCAGCTGCAGTGCAGCGCCTTGTGTGCCGGCATGTTCTCCTTGCCGCTAGTATGTAGTATGTAGTATGTAGTGTGTAGTATAGTGTATACTGACCGGCGTCTCGAGTATGAAGGCGACGTCGGGCACGAGTGTGTGTTGGTGCGGCGTGCTGGCGGCCCAGCTGCAGTGCAGCGCCTTGCGCGCGCGCTTGTGTGCCGGCATGTTTTCCTTGCCACTTGTACCAGTACTGGACGACTCACCGCGACGCTTTAGTGATCCGATGCCTGAGTCGTTTATCTGTTGAATGGGTTCAATTATTATTATTTGTATAAATAAATACCACCCAATAATCACACATAGTCCTTGACCCCACACGAAGATCGAGTCTTGTGTCGCGGGTATCAAGAACTACGAGAGACTTTTCGCAACACTTTCAATTCCCATTGCTGGGCAAAGGCGTCGTGTTTATGGGTATTTATAAATAATTAAATATCAACAAATTGACAGCCCTTATGTAAAGTATCGAAACTGAATAAATGACGTTTTTGTTTATTTACACCGATTTCAAGTAGAAATAAAGATGTATCAGCTCATATACGTACTGCAGGGCACCCGCCTCCTCTACAATCGACATTAATATTGAGTGGGGTTAGGACTTAGACCATGTATTTCACAACACTGGCCTATTGCGATTTGGCGGAGTTCACAAAGTTTTATAAATACATTTTTTATTTATATCTTTAAATTTCATATTTTATAATAAAAAATTAACAGTGCATAAAATGAACATAATAAAAGATCGAATTTACAGTTTCGATAGTTTACGTAGGGACCGTCAATATAAACAGTCACACGCACACACAGTCCTAACCCAATATTAAAACAAAAATCTTATAGAATATGGAGATATGGTCTGTAATTATACATTGAAAATTAAAATAATTTATAATTTTTTGATGAAATATCAAGCGTGATGTTTTTTGTGTGAAATAACCTTAGATAAAATATTAGTCAAATTAAATAGCGCACGTCTCCCCGAATTCCTGTAACACATCCCCGTCCCATTCCCTTTAAAAATATCTAGTGCCGAGAGGAAAAATGTCATCATCGTCATCATCATCATCATCATCATCATCATCATCAGCCCGTTGCAATCTACTGCTGGACATAGGCCTCTCCCAAGGTACACCAGAGCCCGGTCTGCAGCTTTATGCATCCAGTCCGTGCCGGCCCTCTTCTGCAAGTCATCCCGCCATCTGGCCAGAGAACGTCCCACGCTACGTTTACCAAGACGCGGTCTCCATTCCAGAACACGCTTACTCCAGCGGTTATCCGTTCTGCGACATAATATGTGGCCAGCCCATTGCCACTTCAACCTACTAACTTTCAGAGCTATGTCGGTTACCTTGGTTCTCTGACGGATCACTTCGTTTCGAATTTTGTCCTTCAGAGAGACTCCGAGCATAGCTCTTTCCATAGCACGTTGAGCGACCTTTAACTTGTGGATTAGCCCCACAGTCAGTATCCATGTCTCGGCTCCGTACGTCATTACAGGGAGGACGCACTGTTTGAACACTTTGGTCTTTAGGCTCTGTGGTATATCCGACGAAAATATATGGTACAACTTCCTTAATGCTAACCAGCCCAACTGAATCCTCCTATCGGCTTCCTTTTCAAAGTTGTTTCTACCCAATTGTATTAGTTGCCCGAGGTAGACATACTCCTTGACAACTTCAAGAGGTGTGCCATCTATGATAACTGGTCCCGGAGCGACGAGGTCATTAGACATGACTTTCGTCTTGTCAAGGTTCATCCGGAGACCAATTCGTTTAGAGGCTTCATTTAGGCTGTTCAGCATTTCTTGAGCTTCCTGCAGCGATTCTGCCATGACTACGATATCATCGGCAAACCTTAAGTGGGAGATGTATTCGCCGTTTAAATTGATGCCTCGCCCGTTCCAGTTTAGAGACTTGAAAACATCTTCCAAGGCATTTGTAAACAGTTTCTGGGATATTACATCCCCCTGTCTTACTCCTCGATGCAATGGAATCGGTCTTGTTTGACTGTTCTGTACTTGGACGGACATAGTTGCAGCGTTATACAGGCTTCTCAGTACCTTGATGTATCGAAAATCAACTTGGCAGCGCTGCAGGGAGTCCAGAACAGACCAGGTCTCACAACGGAGTCAAAGGCCTTCTCATAGTCCACAAAAATGAGACACAGAGGCTGATTGTATTCCTGGGTCTTCTGAATAATCTGCCTCACGGTGTGTATGTGGTCTATGGTGCCGAATCCTCTGCGAAACCCGGCTTGTTCCGGTGGTTGGAAGTCGTCCAACCTTCGTGCCAGCCTATTTGTGATGACCCTCGAAAACAACTTATAAATGTGGCTCAGAAGCGATATAGGGCGGTAGTTTTTGAGTTGGGTCTTGTCCCCCTTCTTGAAAAATAAAACTACCATGCTCCTGCTCCACGCTTTTGGAGTTCTCCCTTGGAGGAGAACGGAGTTAAATACACGCTGTAGCTGCCTAAGGACAGGAGTTCCCCTGCTCTTAAGAGCTCAGTAGTAACTCCGTCCTCGCCCGGGGCTTTTCCAGTTTTTAATTGTTTGAGGGCCAACTCAATTTCCTCAATGCTGACGTCGGGAAGTTCGTCGGAATAGTGTCGGACTAAAGTAGCACGGGGATCGCAGGGGATTGGTTCAGGTAGCGGAGATTGCGAGGCATACAATTGGCCATAGAAGTCTTCCACTTCCGAGAGGATTTCTGGCTTAGAGGATACGACACGACCATTGGCGGCAGTTAGCTTGGACATGTGGCTCCTCCCGAGACGCTTCACGAATACTTTGGAACCTCGGTTTTGTTCTATTGCCTCCTTAATCAGGCGTGTATTGGAACTCCGAAGATCCTGCCGTACCGCTTTTCGAATATGTCTCGTGAGTACTCGCTGGTCTGCCGCCGTAGCCTCTGTATTTGCGCGTCTCTCTGTCATGAGGTCCAGGGTCTCATCTGAAAGTTTGGACTTCCTGCCTGCATGCCTATTCCGACAGAACCTGTAGCCCACATCTCTCACAACTTCCACTACTCTATTTAAGTCCTCGTCAACGTCGCACTCGGTTTCCAGCACATCGAATCGGTTTTGAAGTTCCATTTGGAATCTTTTAGAGTCGTCAATGGTTTGGAACATTGAAGGCCGGTGCGTGGAATTTATCAGACGGGTGCGTTCTAGCTTAAAGTTTATATTCAAAGTGCCTCGTACAAGTCGGTGATCACTTCCGGTGTTGAACCTGTTGATCACTGAGACATCTTTGAATATACGCCTCTTATCCGTCATGATAAAGTCGATCTCATTTTTAGTCACGTTATCGGGGCTCTGCCAGGTCCACTTCCTATGGGGCTTCTTTTTGAAGACGGAATTCATCAAGAATAGCCCTTCTCGTTCCAAAAAGTTGACCAGCATCTGCCCCCTGTGATTCCTGTTCCCAATACCATGTGGGCCCATAACCGATTCGGTGTCCATGCGTACTCCCACTTTGGCGTTGAAATCCCCCATGACAACATTGAAGTGGGCCCTTGAGGTGATTTGCAGGGCTTTATCTATGTCATCGTACATAGCTTCTATTTCATCATCCGAGTGTGTGGTGGTCGGCGCATATACCTGTATGACCTTAAGAGAATACCTCTCGGTCAGTTTGAGTACAAGATACGCTACCCTAGACGACACACTGGATATTTCCATAATGTTGTCAGTGAGGGACTTGTTGACGAGAAATCCGACACCGCCCTGGGAGAGGCTGTCGCCTTCTCGGAAGTAGAGTAGATGGCTTGATTCCAAGGTTACTGTGTCTTCCCCTTGAGGAAAAATGTAATCAAAAATAATAAACAACACAAATAAATACACGTTAGTATTTCGACAACACACAAGTCTGCGAATATCGAAAATAACTTGCAACAAACAAAAACAAATAAAATCACATATTTTTTTGCAATGACTACTTCTCGCCTTTCCCGTGCACAATATTTAAATGTATAATTAAAGACCAAATCTCCACACTATCTTTTTGGAAATATATAAAAATAAAGATAGATCAAATTGTACTAATTCATATTGATAAGCTGTCAACACAACGATAATAGTAAATTATTTATTATAATTACATCCATCAGGAAACATCTTCTAATTTCAAACTTCAACAAAACCACTCCACTTTGTTGCAAATATCGCAAATTACAGGCATTTTTTTGATATTGAATTATGACGCAAAATACGCTGTCTTATTTTCCCTTTAAAGAGCAAAAAAATATTTTGTCATAAATATTATTTGATTTTTTACTTATATTCGTTAATCAATATCTCCGTAATTTATGACATAATAATGGAATATCTCTCGTTGGAAATCATGCTTTCATATTATTTAATTTTTCGCATAAATACAAATACAGTTAAAATACAAAATAATCCAATACCTTTTGACATATTAGAATAAACAAACTAAGATGACAATGGTTGATCCCCACTTCAATATGTTTTATATATATAAATAAACGTCACACCTGTATCCCATAGGGTTATACATAGACAATCTCCACTTCGCTTGATCCTGACATACTTCTTTCGCTTCTTCCACTTTCATCAATCTCTTCATGCATTCACATCAGTTCAGTGTACTATTAACCTGATCCTTGCAGACGGTTCCATTAATTATACACCCACATATAAAATTCAAAACCGACTTTTGCTTCCATTTTTGCCATATAGAGTGTAAATTACCTGAATATTAGCATCGTGTTCCGCTGTAGATGAAAGCATTGAGTCGTTCAGTTGCACCGTTGTGTCAGAATTCTCTTCCCTCTTGATCATCTCGGTGATGTCCTCAACGAGCAACTCTGGACTCTGAGGCTCGTATTTAAGCCCTGACTTCTTGCCTATCTCCGCCATTATTATCTTAAAAGGTGTTGGTGTTCTGAAAATATAAAGGGAATAAATAAGTATTGGGTGTATTTATTTGTTTATTTTTATATTGCAATTCTATCGCTGGGCAAATATAATCACCCAATGGACACCTGATGGTCGACGACGCCGCGGCAGACCTAAAAAACGCTGGCGAGACGACCTGGTTGCTTTCGAGCCCATGTGGCCCGAACTTTCCTTAGAGCGTGAATTGTGGAGAGACATGGGGGAGACCTTTGCCCAGCAGTGGGATGAAATAGGTTAAATAAAAAAAAAATCTAGCCAATATAGACATCGAGCAAACAGTGCGATTCTATTGGCCGATAGAAAAAACAAAACGATAGATAATCATGAATATTTTCACTAAAACGTTAGCAAGCAACAAGTCGGAACATAAAATTACGCCTATCGTGAATATAAAAAAAATCCAGCCAATTTTGTGTTTTGCTAGGCGCGAGCCTACTCCACAATAGAGAGATCTATGGAGGAGGGTTAGACCATAGTCTATCACGCTGCACTAGGATGGGTTGTCGTAATCCTGAATAGATTTGAGTAAAAGGAAAGTAAAAAATACTCACTTAGGCGTATTACTCTTGGGGTGATTAGGTCCAGGCGTAATGTTGGCCGGAGTAGGAGTATGGAGAAGGGGACTTGCACTCCATTCCTAGAAAATAAATAAGTATTACTTTATAATTATTTGCATAAATAATGGTTTCTTAGATTTAGGAGCATGTTGCCCATTGAAATTTTTACATTCCTAACTTCCCGACGTTTCGATCACTTTGCAGCTTTTGTGGTTAGGGGCCGTCCATTAATCACGTGAAGCTTGAAAAAGTGGGGGAGGGGGGTTTGACAAAAATCACGAAACATCACGGGGGGAGGTCTAGTAACATATCACGTGTATTTTTTTTCGCCAATTTTGAGATTCTTTGTAGGTACTAAAAATACACGGGGGTCTTAAATCTCACCACACATCATCAAATTGGGGGGGTAAAAGAATGCTAAATTAAAGATCACGTGATTAATGGACGGAACTTTACGAACGTGGTAGAACTGTTTGGAAGTAGTAGTAGATTTTTTTTAAGGTTAAGGAGGAGGAAGGGGATAAACTAAATGTGACATTGTGCGACCACTCCCTCTTGGTGGCCAAAAAAATCATGAAATTCGTGTAACGTAATTTATGGATGGCCCCATATTTTTAGTTGCATAGTGTCTAAAGTCGCTGAAACTATCACCCAGGTTCGTTTTCGTTCGCAGTCTGGATACACCATGTATACTTACAAATATGAATGTATGAAAGTGGTGTACCTGGATACACCCTGTATAGTCATCAACATTAAAGTATATAATGTGATGTATGTACCTTGGTGTGCGCGGCGTGTCGCAGCGGCGTGGACTGCGTGGTGAAGGCGAGCGCGGCGGGAGAGTTCAGGAACTGCGACGGACTGAACGGCAGCGCCTTGATGGGCGTGGCGCCGCACTCCGCCACCTTGCCCGGGCACTCCGACCACGACTGGAACCATACACTATGCATTATAACACGCACGCACGCAGCCACGCACGCACGCACGCACGCACGCACGCACGCACGCACGCACGCACGCACGCACGCACGTACGTACGTACGTATATGAGACGCCGCCTGTGTAAGTACAACCACAATGTCTATTTCTCTCTTCAAACAGCAATATAAATGCACTGTTCTGTTCCGGTTTGAAGAATATTGTAGCCATAGTAACTACTCTGGACATATTTAGAGTTAACATCTTATATTTCAGAATTGTTTTATAATTCAAGGTGTTGTTTGGTTTTGCTATACTGTTCATGAGCGGTCATATCACTTACCATCAGGCGAACGGCATGCTTTTTTCGCCATTCATTATAATAATAACAAACAACGTATACAATACATCCCTCCACCTTTAATAAATAACATGTCAGATACAATACATGCACTCACATTGGGTGTAGGTGTGAGGACTTGCATTTTCTTCTTCCGCCTTAATATAGGTGGGGGGCTGTTGGTCTCCATTTTGTTTTTCTTGGGCGATGTGTATACTGATGGGACGACTATCTCCTTCATTTCTTCTGGTTGTACTGCATATGTTACTGGAAAATGAAATAGTTTCATTTTCATTACAAAATGTTGAATTGATAAACTTTTATTTACAGAATGCCCTGATCTCCTAAGGCATGTTTCAACTCAAGAATTATTTTTAAACATCTATGGCGAGTTAACATATACTAAAAATATTATTTGTGAAAATATACATATTTTTGATCCTAGTATGCAATATGTGTTTTATGATAAAACATTTTTTCTATTGCCTTTTGCAGGTAGACGAGTATACAACCTGTCTGGTTGGAAAAAGTCACCGCAGCTGTATCTTCGCAGTGATAGAAACATTACCCAAATTAGATCACCAGATAAGAGTTGAACCCTGTACCTCAAGTATACTATCAAATATTATATTTAATATTAATTAGTATGATACAATAACTCACCTGTATCTTGATTGGTTTCACCAGCTGTTGTTGTTTGAGTGAAATAATTTTTCAATGGAGAATTTGATGGCAACGATTCTATATTCACAAACCTGGAAAGAATTATATTAACATTTTAATACTTTAGCCCATATGTGACATAGGGATAAGTGTACCATTTTATTTGTTTGCAAGTGATATAAAGATCTATTCAAGACAAAATTTTAAAAATTACTTTAAATTGGTATGAAACACTATTATTCACTTCCTTTTATAATCTTTACGCAATTTTTTCATTGATTATATTAGCTCATGGTTTAATTTTTTGTTTTTATTTTTATATGCAAAAACCTCATCAAAATTTCATAAAACTACTACAAGCGGACAGCTGACGCACGACTACAATACAAAAATAACACTGACTTAAAAGGCGACTCGACGATCTCCACGTCAGCTGCCACCAATCCCGCTCTATCCGGGGACTTGCTCCGCGGCTGTTGCTGCAGATTGTGTAGTTGAGCCTTCAACACTTGTCTGTAGTGAAGCACTTGCGCTGACGGCTGACTACTGCTGGACGAATTGCTCTGCGTCGACTCGTTAAGGGGATCCACCCAGGATGACTGCTGATGAAGGAATGAAGTAATATTATGTAACGAGGATGACTGCTGAAGAAGATTATTATGTTGGGTAAATCAACTTTAAGGATATTAAGTTTACTATTCACTAAGGCTAACGCTTCAGATTTTATCAGTAATGTGGTACTTGTGCTGACAACTGACTAATGTTGGACGAGTTACTTTAGTACTCATTGAGAGGCTCCAACTAGGACAACTGCTGAAAAAGACTATTATGTTGGGAAAGTCAATATAATGATAAAGGCTTATATAAGTTTACTATTCAGTAAGGCTTCAGAACATGACATTAATGTGGTCCTTGTGCTGACGACTGACTACTGTTCTACAAGTTACTTTAAGAGGAACTCAAGTTGACTGCTGACGAAAATATTGACTGGAGTGTATCAACGTCATTGTGTAACATTGTTATCCGCTAAGATAGTGAACACAACACATAGTGTAACCACTAGTAGTTGTCAATATTTTCATCTAAAAATATATAGCACACATGTGTTTTTAACATCTACCTCCTGTTTTTCTTCTGCTTATTTTATGACTAATTCACAGATGATCAAGCCAGTGAAAAGTAATTGGTGGGCATTTTTTCAGTTATTTACACAACTTGCAACCAAAACCAACTGTTACAAATATTTGTGAAGTATTTTAGCAAACTAATGAATTACAGCACAAATCTACAAATAGCTATGAATGAATGAAAGCTTAACACTAGAAATGATGTTTATGTGACAACATAAACGAAAATCAACAATGCGTAAGTCAGCAAATTAAAATAACCTGGGTTACGTCACGTGTTTCAATTATACTTCCACAAAAGTTATATCCTCTTTTTATGAATAAAAATTTAGAAAATTGACTTAGCAATTTTTTTATTAAAACATTTTATTTAATAATTTAATGCACTGTATTTTTTTAAAGTGCATGGTAGTCTTTTCGTCAACAGATAGGACCATAGCAATTTTAAAGAATTTCTATGGTATGTAAAGTCCGCCAACCCGCATCGTGCCAGCGTAGTCGACTGAACCACACCTAACCGTACTTTCTATTAAATCAGGCCCGTACCCTGCACTAGGACATATATATGCTAACATAGTACATACTTTTATTTTTTTTGCAAAAATAAAAATATCTTTTTTCCCCGCTTTTTTCAACAAAAACCTTCAATCCAATATTACTTTATTGTGACCCACTATAAAAAAAAACAATCAATTTTTTTTTTGTAATTTCACAAAAAATTTTTTTTGTGACGTAACCCAAAACAAAATAGCAAAGCTCACATCATTGTAGGCAACGTGCACTTTGTCGGCGCGCTCGCCGAACGCGGCCAGTACCGGCTTGGCGCGCTTGCGGCGCAGCTGCTCGAAGTTGTCCAGCAACTCCGGCTCGTACTTGCGACGCATCGTCGAGTTCCAGTGGTTCTTTATCGCGTTGTCTGTCCTGGAAGGGAGGAGGGGCGGTTATGAGGGAGAGGTTTTGGTAAAACCTTATGGTGCATTTATACGTTTGGCCAAAAGCCTCCACCAACGCAAGCGTGTAAACGAAGTGTTTGGCTCGGCTGGCTTCGGATTTTCTTCGTTAATAGCTTGGAGTTGGTAGATGTTGGCCCAGCCTCAGTCAATGTGTAAATGAACGATTAAATTATAGGCCCTATTATTTAAAAAAAACCTTCTGTAAAAAATATAACAGATTTAGTACAAATTCTAAGGGAAGATATGGGCAGAGTTAGAGAGAGAAGTGATTGAAAGAAGTGTAATGGAAAAAATTATCTCAACTATTTCATAATGCACAATAATTGATAAACATAACTTTTTATACTCATTTGGAGTGTAATCAACCCAATATAAAAGACAAAGCTAATTATGCATTAAACTTCAGACACTTTTAAATATTAAAATAAAAAATAAAAAAAATCAGATCCATTGAAAAAACTTTATGTAGTGTATGAATTTTACTAATTACATATTATTTTATATATTATTGAATTATCTTATAAATCATTGTTAAACATGAAGAGCTCTGCATAATGAGCTGGAACATCTATCACGCGCCCATAACAATAGACAAGCAAATCTTTTTATTACTTGTTTTTTCATAATACCCTAAATATCTATTATCTCCGATAAAATCCGTAAATAATACTTTTATTTCAATCTATTATCTCTATACATACTAACCTGCCCGGCAGTAGCTTAGCGATCTTGGCCCACTGGTTTCCAAGCTGTTTGTGCGCTTGGTATATGACCCGGTCTTCGTGTTCCGTCCATGCTGTTTTCTTTATAGACGGGTTTAAGTGATTGTGCCACCTCTCTCTGTGAAATATGACATATTATTTTACACATAACATTATTTATTTTCAATCTGTTATAGCAGTGAAATGTAGAAGCAATCAGCCTGTCCCTGATTAAATGCTAATAAATATGTTGTTTCTGGATATCAGTTAGGTCTATTCTTGCCTAGGTGATGGCAGTGATTTAACCTGATGGAAATTTACGTTTGACGATTATATGAATAGGTGTTGTAATCAAGAGGTACTAGCATAAAAAAATAATAATAAAAGAAGCATCTTAGTCTATCTTTGTTAATATTCGAGACAATTTACTGGCCGCATTTTAGACTACTCTTATAGGAGAATGTAGGTAAATATGTACGATATGTGCATAAGACGTTGATCTTAGTCTTACCTGCATTGCTTCCCTATCCGCCCTTTCAAATGCCTCGCTATTAGAGTCCATTTCTTCGGCCCGTACTTATCCACTAACTCGACGACTTTCTCGTCTTCCTGCGAAGAAAGAAAGTGAAAAAATTTAATAATTAGTCAACTCCAGGATTGCAATGGATCAAGTTTTTTTTATATAGCATTCTTCAGACCTCAAATAACAATTTTTATTATAAGTTAAATAAAAACTATTTTTATAATTTTGTATGCTGTAGTTAGGCGGATTCTATCTTCAAACCACTGTTCTGTTAGTATTAGTTATCGGAAGAAGTAAAAAATATGTATTGTGATGTGTACCATTTTTTTTTTACATTTATATAGAAACACTACGTTTTTAATACGTTATGTTACTTGTATAACGTTGCTGAGTCTTTTTCTAAGCAAATATATTATGTAAGAAAAAAACAATGTAAAATCCTCATTCTACCATAGAAAGATTTTAAACGTTAAAACCCCACTAGAATCGTACACTCATAAACAATTACTTTTTATCGCGTATGAAATGGTCTTTAAAGTTTCATTCAGCCGGCAAAAAAACTAAACAAGAAAACAAAAAAAAAACAAAAAGAAACCATCTGATCGAAGCGAAGCGTGCGAAAATACGTTAAACCACAAGGTGAACCAGTTTGCGTGGGCGCATAAAAAATACGAAATTACAATCGTTTCGATCAGCTGTGTGGGTGTTGCATTGTGACGTATTACTATAGAATATTGATACTCGAAATGGTCTGTATGGACACCCAAGAGTGGGTGACATTTGACGTGCAAAAGGATTTGTTAATGGAAAAATGATTGGAGACTAATTGAGAGTGAATTTCAGCAGTGTGAAGTTTATTTTGGATTTATGAGGGTAGCACAGACCGAGACGGAATGGCAAGGAATTCAATTAACTAACAATTTTTTGTCCAAAAAATTAATTCCCTTATCATGCTTGCCGTACCCGGTTTGATCCCTAATTTAAATTAGATATGGTAAAGTGAGTAAGTAAGTACCTTATCGAAAAATATTTGAAAATGGAGAACTTGTGCAGCTTCAATAGTAAATAAGCAAATATTTGATATGGGATCTAAACCCAAAAAGCTTGGGGACATCTGCTGTAGATTAACCACATTTGACAACCAATGTCCATCAATTAATTCCTATTTACGTCTTCGTTTCTATTAACATGTTTATAATTATTAAAATTTTCATGGCTCTATTTAAACCAGTTCAAATCATGATTTTAAATCACTGGCTACCTACAATAATAACTTTGTACTTAAATGATTTCCCTTCAATTAGACATGCTATTTTAAAATCGATTTGAAAATAAGTAAAAAATGTTTGTTACATTTATCGATATGTATCGATTATCCGAGTAATTATTTAATTGGATGTTTTTAGGCTCTTGCGGTTATTTCCGGGAAGTTAAAAGCGCCTGAGGCGTTATATCAATTCTATTGTAGCAGATTTTGTTTCACCAAGATGGTATAAATACAAATATGACAAAACACTTGTTAATAACTTCTAACTTATCCCACCTTATTAATCTAGTGACACCGAATGTAGTCTATGAACCGTAAGATACCAAGTTCAATTCTTTGATGAGATTTACCACATTTATTGATTTTTGTTTCAACCAATCACTTAAAATAATAGCTACAAGAATACAAGACATTTTGTTGGGCCCAACACTCCACAAATTGGATCAGTCTTAGGATGCTACAAAATTCAGTCATAATTTCGCTATAATAATTGTGTAAAAACATAAAAAATACATCAATGAAACAATATCAATAATTGGAAACCAGTACACGTGTCCTTGTCAATAAGATAATTACCCAATACATACGAGCATTAATTTTTTCTCATCTCGTTTAGCGTATGACATCATTCATTATCTGCCACGACGAACTAAATATAATACTCTGTGAATCTTTTAGTCTGGAATTTTATTGGGGCCTTGCAAGGTTTTCTGTGTGTCAATTTGATAATCTTTAATCAAAGGCCGTGCTTTCGATACCCGAAACTTAAGATTTAGGAGAGTGAAATATCTTGGTAAGATAGATGTCTATGCCAAGAAATAGATAGATACACACAAACATAAATAAACTCACGCCTTTTTCTCAGAAGGGGTAGGCAGAGGTGCCAGGACACCTCCATTTCGCCTTGCATGTTCCATCCCATGATGTGAAAGGGGGCGAGCCTATCCCCATATCGGGCACAAATTCTTGACTCTGGACTGATAGAGTATAAAAAAATCTAACTTTGTCATTGCTTAGAAGAAATGATATTCAATAGATCGTGCAATTTTTGGGGAAACCTAATAATCAGCTGTAGCATAAGTCCGGTGGACTATATGACCTAACCATTCTCAATCGTACTCTTATTATATAGGGGGCCCGTGCCCTGCAGTGGGACGTATATGGGCTGATACAGATATTCAGCTGACTTCCTGTGGCTTAATGTTTGCATTCACCACATTGCATAACCATTTTAATTACTCTATAGAGGACATGATAAAAAAATTACACCGATACATATGTAGATATTATTTTAAGTAAACATTCACACAGACCGATCGCACGTGGTGTCAGACAAACGCACAAAAAACCTATGACCCAGTCAAGGACGCAGACATGTCACAGAATACGGTCGATTAGGATAAGAGACCAAACCGTTTATAAATAGTGTGGTGACCACGTTTCTAGCCTATACTGTCCCACTGTACGGCAGGAGACTGTCCCGCCCTCACACCCACCACTGTAACTCCTGTAAGCTAGGATCAACAGTGCCACGCATTGTAATGACATCGAGCATTGAAGCTCGGCGAGTCTCCGGGAATGTCTAACTTTTCTTTAAACCGCAACGAAACCAATCAGAAAGTTAAATTAATAGGGGGATAATGGTTTCTTAGATTTACGCGATTAAAAAAAAATAATTTTTAATTTAATATCTGTAAAATTAGGGTAGTTAAATTGTAACAGTCACTGAGCGGATGACTAATACCTCAGTCCGCCCCGTGACCATGAAAACTGTAAAGTGATCGAAACGTCGGGAAGATAAAAATGTAAAAATTAAATAAATAATTTCGCGATAAAATCCGTAAACAATACTTTTATTTCAATTAATAGGAGGAGTTGGAAATAAATTATTGTCCACTTCCCTCCGTGCAAAGCGGATGACAAAACAACGCAAACCTCGCAAAGACCACTGCAAGGTAAAGGGCCTCGCTTTGCTTCTTTCACCCGTCTCTATCCCAGGCTTTTATTCGGAAGTTGTTAAAAAGCAGTCCAAGTCATCCCTCCACTTTCCACGCGGCCTGCCACGTGTTTAATTTTTCATAATTTGGGGAGTCCATTCGGTAGCAGTCATAATAGTAGGCGAACACTTGATTATATTAATTGGAACCATGTACATTGTGCAGAATATTGTCAATTGTTCGTACTTCTATAACCATTAAAGTAACATTAATTTGTTGACTTCTGTATTTAAGGGATCTTATATTTTATGAATTTCGTTGCAAGTTTGACAATTTCAAGATTCCCAGGGACTCGTCGAACTTAAACGCTCGATCATTATTTTTATTTTTTCTCTATTGATCTTATACTAACACAAGTATAACTACTTTATTCATTTCCGTTGTTATTTTTACTATTATTAAAATTGGATAAGATTTTACTTGAGGACATTAGGTATCTTCTCAAAACCTAATTTAGCTTTTAAAGGCCAAATGCGGCCATTGTCCACTACAATACAATATTAATAAATCATCGTCGACACACCTAAAATTCTTACATACTGGGGAAACGAATTGGATTTTTTCGCAATTTGCATGCGTTTATGGCTGGTATAAATATTTATCAGCAAATAAACGCAGTGAATTAGTCATCGATTGTTTGAGTGTCTAGTTTTTTCATTGATACTGTTCTCACGGAATATGTCCATATGGGGCCACGCATTAAATGAATGAAAAATCATGTTTAGTCGGCCCACGCAACCGATAAATTCGGAATCTATCTATCTATCTATCTATATCAGCCCATATACAACCCACTGCAGGCCTACTCTACAATCGACAGTACGTTTGAGAGTGGTTAGGCCATATAGTCCACCACGCTGGCCTAGTGCGGGTTGGCGGACTTACATACCATAGAAATTCTTAAAATCGCTATGGTATGCAGGTTTCCTCGCGATGTTTTCCTTCACCGTTTTAGTAAATTCGGAATAGCAAAATTTAATTCGTATATGGTCAATACTGCTACGATTGAGAGTTAAATCTTATGCCACTACACTGGCTTCGTGTGTTGATTTTTATGTACCTAACTTTGAATATTTGTGAAGAAATTTCTTGTAAACATGAGATCACATGTTTTCACCTTAACGGTTCACCGTAAAATTAAATAGGTTCTATTTGTCTTTTATGGAGTATTCCTATCTTTACTTCCCGCATTGTTACAGACAATATTATGTCTCCAATTAATTTATTACTTACCTAACACGAACCTGAATCGCAATTGAAATATAGCAAACACTAAATAAAATAGTAATAATAATGATGATGAGTTAGTACATTAAAATAAACAATATTTCAAATATGCAACTTGCTCCTCTCTCCTAAGTTTTTACCGTACCCAACAGGTTCCACACTGTACTTAAATAACTCTAACATCTTCGCATGTAGTGTGCAATAAAGAAATTGATATAAACGGCGTTTTATAAAGAAATCGGTCCATACAAGAGACGTGTGTGGTCTCAAAGCACGTAATTACATCTCCGCGGTATACACTCACTTGAATACATAAACATTGTGTTTAACTAGAATTACTGAACACCTTAAATAGGTACATGTAAGATAATGTCGTGACTTGTAATGGTATTTTATTTTGTTAAAGTATAAATAAAATATACACCCAACAGTCACATACATAGTCCTAACCCCACTGAGAAAGAATATTCTATCGTGGATAGCAGAAACTAAGAGACGTTTTGGTCTCACAAACACCCAGACTGTAGGTGACAGGTCTCTCATATGCGAGAGACCGCCTGGAAGGTACCACCGCAATGTTTATTTCTCCCGCCAAATAGCAGTGTAAATGCACTGTTCTGTTTGTGTTTGGGATTGAAGGACATTGCAGCCAGAGTATCTACTGGATATATTGAGACTTAACACATGTCTCAGGATGGCAAGCACAGTGGAATGCCAAGCATTGCTTTGTAATTCAAGGTGTTGTTTGGTTTTGCTACTGTCCATGAGAGGTCGTATCGCTTACCATCAGGCGAAGGGCAAGCGAGTCTCGCCATTCATCACAATTAAAAAAAAATCAAATAAAATTAATATTCCTAGCAAATCACAACTCCGCATTTCAGTAGAGTGACGTCACAATCCATAAAACTTATACGGCAAATACACACGACAGAGTTTTATGAATGAAAACCATTGTTTGTAACGTGACATGAATGAGAAACGAGGTTATTTACGTTTACTTACATCACTGATTTATATCTTCGTTGAAAACAATACGCTTGGACTAGAATATGCTTTATCACGCAGATAATTAAGTTCTTTATACCGTTTCTAGTACCTAAGAATAATAAATACAAGGGACAGTGCTACATCAGAGACGAAGAGGCTTTTCGGCCTTAATATCCATACCCGAAATATTTTTTGTGTATTACTACGCCCCGTCTCAATTCATACTTATTATAATGAATACTGCATTCGTTATCCGGCCAAAGATATAAACATATTAGGCAAAATAATATTTTTCGTTATCATATAGATTTCTAATACTCTCACAAGTAATGTTACCAAATAATAAATAAGCCAAAAAAGACAAATCCTAACACTGACCGAGACAACATCAAAAACAATACACCACACTAGCACACTTTCTCAAACATCACACATTGATCAAACACTCCAACCATCATATCAAACATTTGATCAACATTCGCATCGTGAATGAATGATCGTGCGTGGTCGCGGGGGGAGGGGGAAGAGGGCAAGGGGGGATGGGGGGGTAGTTAATTATGCGGATGCGCGTTGCGTGCAGGCGTGCAGTGACTCATGCTGTCCTGCATTGATACTTGATAGACTGACTGGCGTTCACTATTGGCATTAGTTTGTTTCTAAGTGGTTAGATAAACGACCTGATACTAGTTAACTGATTATCCATATATTTTATAACGTACATATATTTTTAATTTAAATAGTGTATAGTGCGTGGAGGCCTGTTGGTAAAGGACCAGACGCAACTATCAACATATTCAAGGTGGTCGCGGATTCAAATCCCAGGGCACACCGCTGATTTTTTTTGACCCGTGTTTGTATTGATAGACAATCACCGGCACTATAACGGCGAAGGAAAAAATCGTGAGGAAACCTGCATACCATAGCGATTTGTATGAATTTCTATGGTATGTAAATTCTGCCAACCCGCACTATGCCAGCGTGGAGGACTAAATGCCCTGACCACTCTCAATCGTACTTTCGATTCTAGTGGCAGCCCTGCAGTGGGACGTGTATGGGCCCATACAAATATATCTTATATGCTTGAATTGGTATTGTAGTATAATTTGTGCAAGATTGAGATTAAGCTTATGCCAGTATGTACTAACAAACGGCGGTCACGCTTATTTCGGCCCTATAAAATGTTAGAAGACGAAATAGCTTTTTTTTTACATTAGGACTATTTTTATGATAAGTACAATCTAATTTCAAATCTATTGCTATTATTTTGAAGCTCATATTTGTCCAACCGGCTCCATCGAACCTAAAAAATATCAGACCCACATACCTCTTTCGTCCACGGCCCTTTGACTAGTTCAGGGTTGACCACCTTGGTCCACCTCTGCTGGCACTGGACGTCCGATCTGTCTGGAAACTCGGCAGCTATCATCTCCCAGTTGTCTTTGTACATCTTCACGAACATTTTTAGTCTTTTATCCTGGAAATTTAATTGATAGGTCATTAATTTTTTGAACAAAAATGTGGAATTTATTTCATTTTAATTAAGAGTGGACTTATCATCATTGTCAATTGGGATTACTCGTTTTACCAGCGTAAATTGTACATTCTAATAAACAAACATACAGGGTGCCCAAAGAAATAGCTGAACTACTAATATAAATTTTAGTAAATTGTGATTTTGTTTAGATTAGGATGAATTTCCGTAGCTTACTCTGATAATAACAAATGGCGAGAAATCAAGAATTAACATTACCTCCTCCTTAGTCCACCTGCCCCTGTTAATATTCTTCCTCTGCCCAGAACCTTTGGTTGTAGCCGGCGCATCCTCGTACACCGCCGAGTCTTCGGAGTATTCGCTCGACTCGGAATCATAGCCGCTTTTTCTGCAGACAAGAAAATGTAGGCGTTAGTGTGATTTATGTGGGAAACTTATATCGATATCAACTTTCGAAAACTACAAATCTTGTTAAAGAAAATAAGATGTCAGTAAAATTACAGTTTCATTGCATTTAAATCCATAATATTCGTAAAATGTTATTTAAATTCATTCAATGTTTCTTTTCTCTCAAATTTACACGTATTAGTAATATTTTCAATCAATTTAGTTCATCATGTTTGAATTTACACCTACACAAAATAATAACATTAATTTCATCTTCATTTCATTTCATTATATAAATAAATAAATAAATAATAAATAACACCCAACATTCATACATAGTCCTGACCCCACACTAAGATCGAGTCTTGTGTCGTGGGTATCAGGAACTACGGAGACTTTTCGGTCTGACAAACACCCAGACCCGAAAGATATATTTGTGGGCCGCACAAACATTTCTCTCGGTGCGGGGATCGAACCCGCGGTCTATCGTTTCACAGGCGGCGTCCAACCAACTGCGCCACGGAGGCTGTCGAATATAATATAGATTAAATAAATGATACACAATGTATCAAGCAATAAAATTTTAACAGTGAAAAGTACATGCACATTTCCGTATGAGCCCCAAGGGAAAATATTCGCAAGCGACCTTCATACGGTATCGTCGAAGGCTTGAAGGCTGTATCACGTATTATTTGTCAATATACGTGACACGATAGAAATATAGATTAGTACTGGAAATAAAGCTGGCGATGCAGGGATCTATATCGGGCTATAGCTGACAAAATCCTCATAATAATCAGTTAGGGCGCGGTAAAATATGGTTTGATTGTACAACTTACAAAAATTATGATATAAGTAAAGAGAAAATATCAATAATACACAAATTGCTACTTATTCATATCACCGTCAAAGTATGCTCCTTCAGAAACGATACCTTACGCCAACGAGTAATTAAAACATTTTTAGACGCTTTTACATCTGAGTTAATTTCTCGCCGCTCGCATAAGTTTACAACGAAATAATAAATCCTATTGTCGCCTTTGGTAATAATTTGACATCGACTTCGTCAAACAAATATTAAATTCCATCTCGGTAATTTTTCCCAAGAGGTCACATACTATAATCTTGTTATCTCATAAGCAGTAATTAAACAAACCCCTGTGCGTACTCTTTAGGAATGTGGAGTATTGTTTACAAAAAGATTGTGAGATCTTAGCCCTTAGAACAATTTGTGAACAAGTCACGTTTCTTATTATCCACTGATGATCATTACGTTTAAAGTGGTAAATACTCGGAACCCCATATTTTTTCATTCATACTAATTGAAACTTTTAGATCTATTAAGCTGCCTTTGATTCTTTTTTTTTTTTTTGCTTATATGGTTAGTTGTAGGAGAGATAAATTTTGGTGATGAAATTATTTATATGACTTACTTCTGATTTAGACAGAAACAAGAAAGAAAAACCATGCCCCCTGTGTTAACCAAATAAGTAAGAATAGAAGAAATATCGATTACAAATAATAGGAAAAATCGACGCCAATAAAAATATCCAACGTAGTCCAAAATGTCCATACAATTTTGAAGGGTCTTTTCTCGACCACGCAGTCCTTAGATTGATAGACCTTCCATACCTTTCATATTGCAAAGAACTCTAAGGAAGCTTTCGCCATGATTATTCTAAACTAATTACCCATTGTTACACATAATAATTCGTACACCAAACATGAAACTTAATACCCGAGTACCAAAACAAAAAGCCCAACTAGGAAACCTGGCTAAATTCGTTCAAGTTATTCCAAGCTCTAACTTCGATCCTAAAAATAATAATACTGGCAACGCTTACGTAATCCCAAACTAGTATTGGGGCCTTGTTTGGAGTCAGAACACGTGTTCTATATTGTCGAAATAGCTATTTGATGTTTGCTACGTTTTCGGCGGTTCCGGTTTGTGCTGGGATCTTACAAGATGAAGATAATGGCTTTACTCTGACGATTCGGATGAGGATAGAGGAAAAATCCGTCTTAATCTGCCTTAAAATTATTGGCTGTAAACCTCAATGGTGTAGGTTAAAACATATTATCATTATCAACAGGATTTTAACTGCTGAAGTTGATCCTCCAAAATTGCTTCCTTAAGAGATGGTTGTATATTCCTGTTTGCAAATTGTTCACGTTCACCTAAACAAAGGCTTAACATGCTTTTCAATTAAGGGACGCCATCCTACAGTAAGTTCTCATAACAGTAAAGACCTCAATCAAATTATTTAAAAACACTACAGAATTCAAAACTATTGGCAATAGTATTTCAGTTTACAGCCACATCTTTCCAAAATGTTGCTGTAGAATCTTCTAAAACATGAGCAAATGGCAGATGAATTCAACAGTAGACCGAAATTTAAAACTTAATAACTATATTACAAGATTACTATCTCTAAATTGTTTATCCACTTAAATTCCAAAGAGTTTAGCAAACAAAAAAGTTACATCAAAGCTATCACTAATTAGATGGAAACTAGACAAACTAGACAACCTAAAAAAGGTTGTAAAACCAGTATCGATGCTATAGAAACTATAAAAACCATTCACAAGGAAGAAAATCGCTCTCGACTGTTTAAAATTCTTCACTATTTTTTATATATCCATTTATCAGTATGAAGTAAATGTTGGAACATATGATTTGTCGCCTATTCAACCATCTTGGTGAATGACTTCATTCTTTAATTAATTTTATATCCATCTCATTTATTCATATTATTTAGATACGAGACAAAATCGAAGTTAAATTGCGTAAAGCAGAATTCCCCAACAAATCCAAAGTCTCCCGATTTACGAAACCACTATACCACTAGAGCTATCCTCATAATGCGACTGAAGTTAATCATTTAACACAAACAGTTCCTTGAATAGACTTTCAACACGACCAAGACAAAAAGCTTAAAAATTTTAATAGCCGTCGACAAATTGCCAACCAATTCTGTCACCCATCACGGTTTTTTAGGCCCTACGATGAATAATTTTAAACCCGCCCTTTGAGTCATGAATGATGAATACGGGTTGAAAAAAAATGGCGCCAATCGTAGGCACACAATGAACTTCGCTGAATAAGGACGTAAGATATTCCGGAGTACAAAGAGTTTTAAGCTTTACGTCTCGTCGGCAGTTTATTAAGGAACCAGTTTTTTTTTTTACATTTCAGTGCTCGCGCACCGGATTGTTCGATGGACTCGTTCGTAGACTGATAAATTTGACATTGCTAATTAGTTAGATATCGTGTTTTGTGTATGATTGCCTATATAGTGAGGCAGTGAGTGGACCGGATATGAAAAGTGGTATCAGCCACTAAGAGGCTGCCAATGCTAGAAGCACTGTAAAGCTGTTCCCTAGCTTATTGCATAAGGATTATCAGGATTAATTACTGCTCCGGTGGTGCACGTGTACTACGATTCATACAAATCTGAGGTCTCGTGTTCGAATACCGGACGGGAAAAGTGATATTTTTGTATTAATATGGCGATTGGCTCGCCCCTTATCAAATTATGGGAAACAGTTTTCAGTTATATGGTATAGGTATGTATGTATGTAATTGCCAGGATAATGCGTAAATTTCCGATTTGCAAATTACTAACCAACCTTATCAGATTGATGATATAAATATTAAGTAATTATAGAAATGTTTTTATTCTTTAACCATCTACTGTATATACTTACTCTATGTTAAATCCACCTCAAAATAGCCTATATATACTAGACTGAAATAAATCCTTAATGAGATAAATGCTCAAACTGCATAAAACAAAAGAAACCTAACGGGAGCTACACTGGCTCGTAAAATTTTATATAATTTAGATTTGATCGGTCCATAATACCATAGCGGGTTGCAAGTGTCCATTAAAACAATCAGCATGCGAAGGTTAAAACGCGATAATAATACTTTCGGTGAGGTAAGAACAGTTGAAAAAACAACAAGATTATTTATGCATGCCGACGAGACATCAGCTGATAGCCAACACGTTTCTCTCATTCATTGCAAATGTTCGCGGTAAACTGGATTTTTGGAATTTGTCTTGTCCGATGTATTGAATTGCGTTAGACGCTGTGGGAATAAAGAGGTTTTATAATATTGTTCTTAAGATGGGTCTTGTTATCATTTCTGAAACTTACTTACCTACGTAAGTAACCTAAATCTAGCTAGTCGTGGATTTTTAAAGCAAAGAAATACAAGGAGTCAAATGTTTACCAGGTGAGTCCGTATCAGCCCATATACGGCTCACTGCAGGGCACGGGCCTCCTCTACAATCGAGAGTATGATTGAGAGTGATTAGGCTATATAGTCCACCACGCTGGCCTAGTTCGGGTTAGCGGACTTTACATACCACAGAAATTCTTACAAAGGTGAGAATACCAGGTGAATAATCACAACAATCTTTATTCGAATAACTAGGTTGATATATCATTGATATCCTCTAATAATGCTTAAAAGAAAGGAGGAGGCTATATCTCGAAGCTTCCTGTTTGGATTTGGGTGAAATCTGATATCAATATTTATAATTTTCCGTGGGTGGCGGAATTCTGCATATTCCTACAAATTTTAAAAGTAAAGTTAGAGGCTTTAGTGGTATCTTTAAATGTCCTATTATACATTCCACTCGTTTCTGGAATTTTCCTTAATATTCTCAATAGATTGTATCTATTTTATGAGGACTGCGTTGATAACTATCGACGAACAAGACATGACATAACCGCCTGTTATACACTGAGCTTATATGGATGATACATGTTTTATTACTGGTGGCAAGTCTCTCAGATGTGAGAGCCAACTGGTTCTATTTCTCCCGCCAAACAGCAGTGTTAATGCATTGTTGTGTTCCGGTTTGAAGGACATTATATCCAGAGTGACTAATGTACATATTGACTTAACATCTTATGTCTCAGGATGGCGAGTGCAGTGGAATGCACCGCAAACATTGCATTGTAATTCATGGTGTTGTTTGGTTTTACTACTGTCCATGTGCGGTCGTATCGCTTACCAACAGGCCAATGGCATGCACAGCACTAAATAATAACACAGAAAACTGCAATTTATCAATAAACACAATACTGACGTCAAAAATTCCAAAGACGTACTCACTCATATAACATCACGGATATCCAAAGTAACTCTCCAACAATAAAAACTCCATATTCAAGCGCACTGTTTCAATAGTTTCCCGCCAAAATTCCACGACCGACACGCACCCAAAATGGACCCTACCTACACCAAGTAAGGAACATCACTGGCAAAGGAAAATAAAAGACCACGATTCCCATACACACACCCACACTAAGGGTGTGGGGATAAAAAAAACCCACCACACGAGACAAGGATGGAGAATGTGTAATACACCGAGTGCGAAAGAAATGGAAGATCAGGTACAGAAATCATACCCCGTCAGGAGTGTGACGCAAAAGGCAGGTGTAAGCTGGCGATAGTTGGGAACAAAGGAACTTTTTTTATTGGATAGGTCAGTCTAGGCATGAAGTTCATTGTGCTTACTAATCGTGTGACAGTACGTGGAGTAATTAATCTTTTTTTATCGGCAAAATGCTACGGTAATTATAGACAATAATATTCAACACGATAAGCTCAAGAGTCTAAGCGGCATTAGAAAAACTTCGCATGGTAACAAAACCCAATACACAATATACTAACACTACTAATAATAGGCACGTCACTATTTTAATTTTAGCCTCCTTTACTTTTGCTATTTAATTATAATAGTGACACAAATCAAAATTATTCTCTCCCCAATAGTCATTGATTCTGACAACAGCTATACTAGTCCCAAAATGTGTTCTAACTTCATATATACTTTACCACTACACTTTTTATAAAATTACTTTTGAAAGCATACGCTTGCTATCCAAACACGTATAAGTACTTCGAAGGAAAGTTAAAAACAAGTCATTAATGATATCAAAAAGGCACGGACCGACCCCTACCTGCTGTATTATCGGGTTGATTTAATCCCACTTTTATCTTTGAGAATTTGTGGTATGGTCCCTGATGAGTCTTACTTTAAAATTCTTACATTATGTAGTATACATATTACTTCATACGAATCATAAAAAATAGGGATGAATGCATAAATACAGAACATAGTTTAAAGGCCTTTTTCTTCTTCGCTTGGAAAATTCGAACAATTTTGAAAATTACCAATTGTACCACCGCAGTGTCTATTTCTCCCGTCAAACAGAAGTGTAAACGCACTGTTGTGTTTCGGGTTGAAGGGCATTGTAGCCAGAGTAACTACTGGACATATTGAGATAGAAGTAAGAATACATGTTCAGCTGTACATATTGCGTTTAAAGTAAATATTGTATGAATGGAAACCTTATCACGAACGAAGTCTGCATTGCATATCAGTGTTTAAAATTATTATTATAATATTGCGTGATTGTTTTTTTTCCTGATGTAAATACGCACTCGAGACTCCACATTCATTATTTTATGCTTTGCAATAAAGTATTGAATTAAATAGGAATGCTAAATGATAACAGTAACGAATAGTAGTAAAAGAAATAGGTACATGATACTTATCTTTTTCTTCGAACTCAGACTATGATTATTTTACTGGTGGTAGGTCTCTCATATGTGAGAGGCCATCTGGGTGGGTACCACCGCAGTGTCTATTTCTCCCGTCAAATAGCAGTGTAAACGCACTGTTGTGTTTCGGGTTGAAGGGCATTGTAGCCAGAGTAACTACTGGACATATTGAGACTTAACATCTTATGTCTCAGGATGGCGAGCGCAGTGGAATGCCAAGCATTGCTTTGTAATTCAAGGTGTTGTTTGGTTTTGCTACTGTTCATGAGCGATCGTATCGCTTACCATCAGGCGAACGGCATGTCAACTCGTCTCGCCATTCATAGCAATAAAAAAAAAATGATTACGATGTACGAAAAAGGATTCATTAGTGAAGTTTCACAGACGACATCCGAACATTCAATCTTCGTATCGGATCATAGACTAACACCCCCTTATCGCACGTCTGCATTGCCTATCAGTAATTAGAACCATAATTATAACATTGTGTGATTGTTAACTTTCCTAATATAAATACGCATTCACCATACAATATTTCATACATTGCAATAAAGTATTGAAACATATAGCAATGCTAAATTGTAACAGTAACAAAAATTAGCAAAAGAAATAGTAACACGAAACTGGCCTTATGCAAAATCCGTAACACGTGTCGATGAAAAAATCACTTTCAATAGCGATGCAGGCAAAAAATGCACAAAAACACGGGGTTCTAAGAGTGCAGCGGATGTTCTGATTGAAATAACGGGACTAGTCGAGGAATGTTTATGTATTGCAAATGTGGAGAGGGTGCTGAAAGACCTTTAGCATGGCTTTATCACAAAATCGTTCTGAGAATGTCCATTCATAGTATCGGTAAAAATATTGTAGATCACAAACTAAGCATCGTTGCACAAATCGAAATCATCAAATATTTTTAAATCCTTATAACACGCAGAAATACCAAAAATAATTTATTTTTAACGATATTACCTTAGCAAAATCCAAGACAAAAATATTGGAACTTTTATGCAAAGATACCAAGAGACAAACTTCTGAATGAACTACCTAAAATGCAATGCAAAAAATATAGTAATCAGAGACAACTATAGTCTACTGAATTTGCCTTTAGTAACAAAAACAATGGAACTTACGAAAGTCAAAGACCCAAAATACCTAAGCCACAATATACTACTAAATACCCAGACCAAATCCCACAAAGCTAACTTTAAACCTAAATACGAAATATCAAAAACCGTAGCATTACATCATCACCGCACACAGACTGTTTCCTGTCTGGAGAACGATAACACTTCTATGGAACCGCTGTGATCCTGTTTCATGAGAGGTCATTGTCAGATAATGAATAATCTGATACGTTGAGATCCGTGAAGTTTTCACACTGAGTACTGAGATGGAATTTGTCATGTTTATGGTGAAGGATGGTGATTGATTTAAGAGCTGTGAAGTTAAGTCACACTTGAAAGTTAAAGTATGCACTAGTTAAGATGGTTTACGCCGCTTAAGATTTTTTTGTTATTTTTGCTTTGTGAATTGCATTTCCCCTGATTGAAGTGCAATGGTTTTCAGATGTGTTAGATTGGCGAGAGATCCTTATCTCTACATAATTATGACGACGTACCTATTTTAAGTTTAATAATTGCAATTGCAAATCAAGATAAACTTTATGGACGGCATATCGTCTCATTTATAAATATGTATGAAAATAATACAATCAGCAAAAGCAACAGCACACAATATTTTCATACACAACAATTACTCAATAAATCCAATTCAACAATACGAATCACTGTTACCATACCCCTATGAAGCTAGAACTTGAAATGTGGACACTTTAAACATCTTACCCTTAGTTCCTGTCCAATGTCCCACTTGCCAATCAGATAACAACGTTTGAAGACATTTAATTAAAACGAGGAAGCCGGGGTCATTGCGCACCTGCCCGGACATCAGAAACCCCGTCAAGAAAGGAAACAGATTCTAGTATAGATAGAGTAACTTGGGGGAAAATGGCTTCAAGTATTTGTCCGCGAAACTTGTGACTGTTCAAATTTTTACTAAATTGTCGTGTTCTTTGGGTCTTTGAACTTTGAAGGTCTAGTTTTGATTAATGTCAAGATCATATTTAAAAATTACAATTGGCATGGGACATTTGCCAAAAATGTTGATAAAAAAATTCAACATCCTGCGTACAAATCATGTAGCGCCCACCCTATGTTTTATAAGTGAAGGATATTTGCATTTTTAAATTAAGTGGGTCCCTTTTTAAATTCCTGTTTCTTTGGGTGAATATACTAGTTTCACTTGCCAGACGATACAATATTCGAATATTTTGCCTGTATCAATGTTAAAATGCCATCCATTTCCAAGTTTTTTGCGTGACATTCATACTTTATGATGTCACTACACCTTTTTTTGGAAACAAAATACATGTACAAGTCAGATAGAGACATATAAATGCAGATTTTGCATATTATTTACTTCATAACGACATCAATGACGTTTTCAATGGATAAATATGTGTATTCTTATTATTCAACGTGTTTGCCCAGACTAATGATGCTAAATAAATTTTGTTTGCAAATATTTTTTTAATAACCTTTAGAGTAAACACACCTAACATAGTCTACAGTCGGTCTCTTTGTTAATCGAAATCAATGAACGACCATTTAATATGCAGTGTAGAACAAAAAAAATTAATTAATTCTTTGGGTCTAGTATATAACAATATTATAAAGAGGAAAAATTTGATTGTTTCAATTTAATAGTCTCTGAAACTACTGGACCGATTTGAAAATCATTCAACCATTAGAATCCTGTCTATCCCGCATGAATATAGGCTATAAGGCATTTTCAAAAAGGGTATATGCACTCGGGGAAGGCGGGCGGGGCCACTAGTCATTAATAAATAATAGGAAGGGCATCGTCAGGTTTGTTATATTTCCAAGACCTTTCCGCGGTTTGTTTCTCGCACTGAATTGGTTTATAATGTCCGGTTCGGTATAATACCTCAAAGATTACTAATAAACAGTGTTATAATTTTGAATTAATAACACAAAGGCAATGGAAAGTTATGAACAATACAACAATATCAATATCAAAATTATCAACATAAAACTGTGACTATTTTATTAATTTATAGTAGTCAAGCGAATACTGCCGTGGTAAACGACAGGGCAGTAAGTCAAAGGCGGGCATTTTTCTAAATTACTAATTACACTATTAATTGGCATACACATAATCGAAAAATCGAAGAACATTGTTCCCTCCTTGCTATAATCATGGTTCCTTCCGCTGTAGAGTAAAGATCTTAGCGGGCCGGCATGATTGTGTCGAATGGTATGAGACCGCCGTCTGATGCCATTCGATAGTCTATTTGGAGGGCACTTGCATTTACTACCAGGTGCAATGCAGTCAATGTGCCGCATTTACGTAGCTTTATAAAACCTATAAAACATCCTTAATTTTAAAAACATGTTCGCCTTTGACTAGCTCTTTCGATTGCCACGATAGTATAGGTGTCTAGGGTATAGTGTATTTTAAGATTAAGGAATAATACCGACACGTCATTCTATTTTTTTTTTAATGCACGAAAATCGGAATGTCACGTCCAGTCATTGGCATTTGCACGATTTAAATCTGTAGTTTGGACGCATTTAATTAAACTTTATATTCCATTATTTAAATTGATCACGTAAAAACGAATATTATCGCTGTCGTGATATGGAGCGTTCTGTAAATAGCTGGAATGAACAAATTACTTGTGAATTAGTAGCTTACGTGACACTGAAATGACGTGTCTCGGTACCGAGCACAGGCCCAATGTTTGATGGTAAAAATCTTAAGACACGTTCATATGTGAGTAAGCAATTTCTTAGAATCTGAATTTCAGTTAGAAGTATTTGCTACATCCCTTATCATAAGAATTGGAAAACTGGTTCGAAATTCTTACATGCAATAGTTATGAAAAGATAAAAAACTTCAGCCAACTTTTCTAATTAATTGGTTCGAAGCACATCTTGCTCATTAACTATTTAGATTAGGATTTCAAAGCTTTTGTTATCTTAAAACCTTGAGTTAAATGTGCATACCAAGGCCTTATTCACAGACAATTTTAAAACCAATTTTAGCTATCGCATCTTTTGTTTTCTTCGCTCAAACTGAATTCAAAAGTAGTTCGAAAGGGACAATACCTCCGATAATATAAAAGTTTTAAAACTGCCTTTGAATAAAGCCGTATAGGTTTCCACGTCGACAATTGAATTTCTATCAATAAAAAAAAAGTGCGCTACGACCTGGGCCGTTCATTTTTGTTATCCTTATTCTGGTGCAACGTTAGTACAGCTTATGGCGGTACTCAGAGCACCCTCCAACGTAAAACATCAACAAACGCTACCAGCCTAACTTCACGCTTCGCTTCAAACACCCAAGGATATTTGTAACACAAAACCTCATACAACCCTAATTCACCAGTACAAAAGACAAAATTGCCAATTTCCGTGCATGTCCCAAAACAAGGCGTTCTTCATGGGGTTCCCTAAGGAAGTGTGCTGTTAGAACAGGCACAGTGCGTGCTTCCGTCGTCTCCGATGTGTTATTAGCACTTAGACCGACCAGTTTAGAGTTGTGTCAAGTTTGTCGACACTGAGTTTCACAACAGTGCACGTGTATGGTTTGTTTGGTATCGATGTTTGGGTTATGAAATTGTAGTGTGGTGGGCAGATGAGAGGTCTGGCTTTATAGTTATAGAACGGAATATTGTATTGCGATCCATAGACACCATTTTACATCTTGCGAACTATAAGAAGTGTTATCTAAGGCATGATAGTATTGCGATATAAGATTATAATAGAATATTGATGGTGCTTTTCACCTCGTGGTTATCGCCGTATATTATAATACTCAACAGTCACATACATAGTCCTGATCCCACACTGAGATCGAATCTTGTCGTGGGTAACAGAAACTACGAAAGACATTTCCGACTCACAAATACCGAGATCCGAAGCAAATAACTGTGGAGCACAACATTTTTTGTTACGATACGGGGATCAAACCCTTGGTCTCTCGTTTCAAATGCGTCTTTAGAGACTAGCCAGAATATTTCTAAAAAGATTAATAATGATTCACTACGTCTTTAGTCCTGGCCATATCAGTATGACCCCCCATCATATCCTAACCTTCCTAGAACGGAAGCTCCGAACATATTTGTCACATGAACACAACAATATTTGCAGATTACAAGTACATCGATATCACATTAATTAAAGTTATCAAGAGTATTACTTCATAGCGCATGTAGGTCATTTGATAAATGAAAATATTACATTTAATTATACTGCGAGAGATGAATGATCGTATGAAGGCAAATGAGTTGTGTGGTCTATGGCATATAGTGTTGCCAGGTGTCATGCTTTACGCGGGACGTCCCGCTTTTCAGGGGTTTGGTGACGCGTCCCGATTGAACCTTCGGCGGGACGCCAAATGTCCCGCTTTTAGCCCACCACTTTCAGAACGAATAAAAAACTAAATATTACACACTTTAATTTATAATCCGTACTGTATTTCGCGTTTTCCTACAATTATTAACCTACTTAGTATCTAATTCGATTCTAAAGTTGTTTCCATAGGCTGATTCCAAAAAAATACAGGACTTTGAATAAGTTCTCGCGGTTTGTTCACGAATTCCTAGCTTTCTTATTTTAGATGGTAACATATGTGCAAGGAAATACCGTTAGTGAACTTATGTCTTCGTGAATATTAGCTAGCTCCAATGAAAATTCCTTCATAACAATTTCAAGTTTCATACCGCTTAGAGCGTATTTCTGGCGAATTTTACTTTACGACATGTCAATTTAGATGTAATTTAAAAGAAAAACGCATCTATACTTCACTTAATTCTCTACGAGCATTATAGCGAGCATAATTTGTCAGAATTCATGTGTAAAGGCGTGTCGGAAAATATCAATTTTCATCTTGGAAATAAAGATCGCTCTGATAAATCGAAAAAGTTATCGTCTGAGAATTTAAGGAATAGCTCGATGAAAACCCATAGCAAACGCTAAAGATTTTTTTTTTAAATATTTGGAGTAAGTTAAGGAACCTCTGCTTATCCCTTCTGGTAGAAAGGCGTCAATTTATGTATGTATGCATAGTATGAAACCATGGCGCCTCATGAATTGAAGCCTCGAGAGATATGGTACTTGGTTTGATTGAGTTGCGCTTCCATTATTATAATAACAACCAAAAACGGCTATTGTCTTTGAGAGCCTCCAGAGACGCAAACTTTTTCGATGTGATAAGCATATGCTGCTAGAAAGAGGGAGAGTAATAATGTGTGAAAGCAAAAAAATGTATAATTGCCTCTTCATTAATAGGCGTCCCGCTGAAGAACTCATAATCCCGCTTATTTTAATGTCCTGTCCCGAATTTTCAAAAACTAAACCTGGCAACACTAATGGCATAGCACAGGCGGAAACGAGATTTTAGAATAGCATAGTACTAGAGAGGAGTTCGAATCCAATGCTTGGAGAATTGGTAAAATTTCGCGCCATAATTTTGACAGCCTCCGTGGCTTAATTGGTTAGACGCCTATGAATCGTGAGGCCGCGGGTTCGATCCCCGCTCCGAAACCAATATTTGTGTGAATTGCAGGTATTTGTTTCGGGTCTGGGTGAGACCGAAAAGGCTCTCGTAGATAACACCTTGAATTACAAAGCAATTTTAACTATGACATTGAAAATATCAATCTCATACATAAGCAATGTCAAATACGTCTCAAATGTGCCATACATTTGATGACATTTTCAAAGTTATGAACAAAGTTAGTTTGTGCAACTAAGCCTACAAAACCAAACGAAATGCAAAGCCGATTCCTACAACCTACGTAAGTCCGTCCATCCTGTACGATTTCACCAATACCCGTCTCATTTAAATCAGATGTCAGTTTCCCATCTTGTCGCGAAGACAGGTCTGAATGCATCAGTGGAAAGCTAGGTAATCTATCAATGTTTTATTATGTATGTTCTTTATTCAGCATGTTGAATTGTAAACCTACGCCCTTCATAATTAAATTATAGGACGTCGTTAACATCCCCGCTCAAACGAGCCGACAACCATCAATCATATTCAAAGCCAAGTAGGTACTAGTTTATTTTTATCAGCTCGGCGAAAATCATACTGTATTTGATGGTAAGTGCAATGCCATCAAGATGTAGCAACAGCTAGTGATGGACAAATACTTAGCGCTATTCGATCCAATTATTCCAGCTTATTCACTATAACGATAAAGGAAAACATCGTGAGGAAACCAGGGGCCCTACTATATTCATCCGAACGAACGAACGAACGAAGTTCGATACTTCGGACGATATACGATACGAATGTATCTACTCTGTAAAAGTTCGAAGTTGTATAACGTGCATCGTTACCATAAGTCAATTACGACCATAAGTATATGTAGGTACATTCGTATCATATATAAATTGCGATTATCCGAAGTTTCGAACTTCGTTCGTTCGGATGAATATAGTAGGGCCCAACTTCGTTCGTTCGTTCGTTCGGATGAATATAGTAGGGCCCCTGTACGCCATAGTGATTTCTATGTTAAGTCCGCCAACCCGCATTAGACCACCGTGGTGGACTATATAGCCTAACCACTCTCAATCGTATTCTCGATTGTAGAGGAAGCCCGTGTCCTGTAGTGGGACGTATATAGCAGCCTATATACAGATTCCAGCTTAATTTCCTCTTCGCGCTTTATATAAAGAATTCTGGATTTTCTCAAAAAGGGATCGTTCAAGGTATATACAGACTGTGACCGATAACCAAGCCAGGTGCTAGTTTTAGTGACTCTAGATAAAATTCAACTAAAAATTAATAAAGAGACGATTTTAAGTACAATCATAAGTTAGTTAAGTACCTACAATCTATCATGTTTGAGTGGTAAATACATCGTTTTTGTTAAAATAATAATTTAAGACCTGGAGAATACAATGGCGTTTTTATAAATAAAGGGACACATAATATTATTATTTTACGAAAATCTTCCTATTTACCACCCAAACATGACGACAGGTAATAAATAAAAAAAACTTCATGTTGTTGCGAAATTGTGAGTTGCATTGTGCCTGAAGTCATCAAAACTTCCACCTACCTTTGTTTTCGATCGCATTCTGAATGTACTCGGTATTAAAAGTATTGGTGCAGCAGAACTACAAATATGAGAAGCTTCCTTCGTCCTTCCGAAGTGTTATCAACAACGATATATAATTATAAAAACAAACACAATTCAATATTAAAATATCATAACAAAAATGCATTTGTACTGACAATTCTTATTCCTAATTTATCCAGGTGCAAAATATCTGACGGTGCATTGGAATCTCGCACTATACAAGTTGTCTCAGTTACAGCTACGAACGATGCACAGAATCGTATGTTAATGATTACTGCAAACACATCGAGTACTGTTACACGACTCGAAGATGTGAACGAAGCTCTAATATCATGAGGTATGTATATAAAAACGTGTGAAAATATCTTATAGTGAGATAGAAAAAGTAAAGTACTCGTAATACTTCAAGTCAGACGTAATGTGTTAATTCAAATTACTGCGAATATATGCGTGCGAAAGTTCATTAAATTTGTGATTGATCTTAAAAATATGCGAAACAATTGTTAAAGCTCTTAACAATTCAAGATCTTAAAGATATATGCTTTAGATTTTTTAAGTGTCTTGTAAAGGATTAAAGCTAGAGAAATTCCTGTTTGTTGGGATTATGCCACAAAAATGCATAAAAGAAGGTATTGAAATAAAGATTCGAGTTGCAATAGGCGAAGAACTAGTAATCTACGAATCGAAACTAAAGTTTTTGAGATCAGCAAAAGTACCAAAAAGTTCCACTTTGTTTACTATATCCATGGCAAGGCTAACAAAAATGATTACGACTAATACGAAACTAGTAGTTAGTGTAGAATATTTATTCCATCATTAAGATCAACTTTAGGACACCCACTCCTGAACATAAACGATCAAGAGCTTCCTTTCGGAATTCGCCTGAATTCACCAACCTCCCTTCATCACATACTTACAACATTTTCCATACTCCTTAATCAAAAATAGCCATAGCATTTTCAACAGCAAATAACCACTAAACATTATGAGAGTGCAACGCGACACCGGAATCTGCGGAGAACACGAGAGCGCCGGTGGCCGAGTAATACTATACTAGTTAGCGGGTCGGAATTAATTCATCCTCCACTGTGGCATCTTATGGGTTCTTTGTGAGAATAATCTTTTAAAAAAATAGTACCTAGTGAGTTTATCATGAGGTGAGAGAAGATTTCGCTAAATTACTTTTGGATGTAGACGTATTTCTAATACCTAATGAATTACTTTTCGCAGTTGAATTTTAGGCAAGTTTATTTAATTAAAAATTTTGTCATGGGTATGTGAAAGGCTGTCCCACCCTCACACCTACCACTGCAACTCTTGTAAGACAGGATCAACAGTGGTTCCGGGAATGTCTAACTTGTTTTTAACCCGCAACGAAATCAATCAGAAAGTACCATATTTATCAGGAGAGGATATATTATTTTTCAGGAACCAAGTTTTAACCAAACATAATAAATAATAGTTGAAAACTGATAAAAGGCGCTACATAATTACGTACGCATAAAAGGTCATCAGTAATTTAATTATACGCACTAACTACCCGCAAATAAAGTAATGACGTCACTCTCCCCTTGACAAACCTCGACCGTAATCGTATCAAAGACAATGGCTGTCCGCTCTATCATTATGACCTAAATGAATGATTGTCTATGATTGTGCGACCCAGTATTTTCCATTTACAGTGGTACGTATGGACGAGTCTTTTATTATATAATCACCCCTTTGGGTTAGCTGAAATTGAAAGTTTCTCATAGATCGCGAAGGGCAGCGGTTGTCAACATTTTAGTAAACATTGAGCAAAGGTCAGAAAAAATAAAAATATTTTATTAATTGTAAGTTAAATATGTTACGATATTTATATAAAACGTTTTAAAAAGCTTAAAAACATAAACTTCGTTATATTAAAAATACTTTTTATTGTTATTATAAAAATGATTTTCAAAGAACAAACTGAAAATAATAATTTTAGCACCGTAGAAACGCAACTATAATATTCTTGTATCAATGTAGAATACATGACGTGCATAAATAAAATATACATCTCGTGTGCAGCTCACAAAATAGTCGAAAAAATGTTGAGAACTTCTATAATCTATGACGCGTCTAATCCAGAGGTAATACAAGAAACAGGTTCACTATCCCTTTGAGCATAGACAAATAGTATTTGAAAGGGATACTACAACAATAGAAGGCAAGGGAGAGATGAGAATTTATCTTTACTCCGCGGTTCTCACGAATATATCATTGTTATTATTATTTACTGTTTGATCTTGTATTTCGCTTGTTTTCGTCTTGGAAAAAAGGTTACTGTTGGTAATACATTCCATATTTTACAATGACCCTATACCAACTAAAATTTTAACACAAATTGTCAAAACGCTGAAAACACATAAGATGTCAAAATCATTTAGATAACAACTAATACGTCTATCAATATACCGGCGGGCGGTTAGAACTGAAAAAATCCACAACTGGCTTGACCCTAGCTCAGTAGCGTCACACCTTGCCAACCTAACAAAACTAATCAGCAGTTTTGTTTACCTTACCAACATTGCAACTGTTTCTTTTTTTGCCAGGCAAAGGCACGCCATACAGCCATATGTGACACATTTAGAACATGTGTGATGTTTTTACTTCGTGAATTAGCGGGTGTTGAATGGAATCGTCTTCGTTTTATCAATATAGATAAGAGGGACTGTTTGATAATGCCTTTGGGGCACAGTGTTGATGTAACATCTGTTCTGAGGTTAAGTTAGTAGGCAAAACTTAGCACGAGTAATTGACTAAAAACTAAGGAGTGCATTTGGTGTTATAAAAATATGACCGTGAAAACCGAGTTAAAAAAATAATTAAATTGTCTTAATTAGATTTTGTTCAAAAGGTGATAAACATACTATCGTCATTTTATTTAACTCTGTCATAATGAATGCAAGTGTTTTCGAATTTTTTGTGAGCGACGACTAATTTCATTAACGCTCGACTAAAGATGTACTGGAATGCGCGCATCACTTACGTCGGAACACTTTACACGCTTTCCGCCCTGTCCATCTATTTATGCCAATGGCACGAATAATCCTTGTGGGAAAAAGGCCTGAGTTTATGTATGTATGTAAAAAGCGTCCTATAGTTTCAGATACCCACAACACAAGACATATCTTAGTTAATAGTCAAGAACTAGGTATGTGCAAGAGCAAGGCTTTTCGGTTGATCTTTTCATTATTGATAGATCATAGCCATTGAAATATTAAATGCTATACTATAACTTAGACAAAGGAACAATATGAAAAGGACACACTCATTAAACACAAAGCTGATGAAACAACGCACCATTTGGTCAGGAAGGGGCGAGTAACAATAGGGCGACATCTGCCGTTTGATTACCATCAACATTAGCATCAAACATCACAGTTTACATGGCCAACGCGATCTGATTGCAATGAGTGGGGTTTTATGCTAAATTTAATTGTTGGGTCTGTATATGCATCTAGAACATTGGGAACGAAATGTGTAACTATACAGCGGTGTATGTATGACTGTCTCTTTCACTCCTATACAGTACGCTATCTTCCGTCACGCTTTTCTCACGGTCTTACTTGGTATATACGCAGTGTGCGTCGATTTTGATAAATGCATTCAATACTTACACATCAAGACTAAGTTCATTTTATGGTTAATTTTTTGACATGATAATTTCACGCCCGTTAGCTATTCTAAATGGTTGAAATAATATCAAAAACTTAATCAAGGGTTTACACAACTCTACAAAGTTTGGTAAATAAATAAATAAACAACAAATAAAGGACGACCAAACATAACTTTTTAGCATCAAGTGATATTAGAGTTTTTTCTCTTTGATCCATAATGAAGTCTAAATGTTCGTACTTCGTAAAGCTGTGTGCCATGTACTCCACAAAATGTTTCGGAGTGAATTATCAGTGTAATAAAAATAGTATTGATATAAATAAAACTGTTATTTACGGATTGGTTTAATGTTTAACTTCCTGACGTGTCGTATACTTAACAGCTAATTAATAGTTTTATTTCAATGTGTAACATTCGCGTAAATCTAAGAAAACATAATAGTATTGATTTTTGAAGTAGAAATCTTATAACTTACTTCGGAAGACATTCGAAATTCGTTTTGGATCATAAACTAACCCACGTGTACTGAGCCTGAGGAGTTCCATTACGTTATCCAAGGCGCGGCTTATACCAAACGTTGGCTCCAAATCAGACCAACCTTAAGGCGACAAAAATCACATTCAAAAACAAACAAAAAGTACTATTGTGTCCACACAAAGGTCTTTCACCTGGCTACCTCTAAGATTAATGTCTCAAATCAACAATAAACGCGCACATGGCCTGACATTTCAACCCCTACGGCGCTTTTTTCCACTTCCTCCCCTTATTATATGGAATAATTACGGCCAGCACGCGCTGAAAAGGTGTT
Organism: Hyles lineata; assembly: GCA_030180105.1. NCBI lineage: Eukaryota > Metazoa > Arthropoda > Insecta > Lepidoptera > Sphingidae > Hyles > Hyles lineata. The sequence goes on along the minus strand of JARJEE010000032.1, from coordinate 1,336,470 downwards.
TAGAGAAAGCGATAAAAAAAAGTTTTTATGCAATGCACATTGTCTATGTCTATATTTCTAACAAAAGGTTAAATTACTTATGCTGCCGTGTTTTGCTTTTACTTGGCTAATGAACGTAATGTCAAATACAGGGCGATAATGTGTGATGTATTACTCAATTATTTTTTGTATCTATTATAATATTTTTTTGTCATTACCAAAACACGAAGATAAGGTTAATAATGAATGAAAGTTTGGGGCCTGAACATACCATTCCCTAAGACATTTAATAAAAACTTGCATATTCCGACGAAAGTTACGAAAAATTTTAACTAATTATTAAGACGTGTTGTATTATTTTCCACTCGTAACATTAAAGGACATTATTTTACACAAGCATGGGTAAATATTAACAATACCCAAACCACTAATTGGCTTACATGGAAATTCTTTTTTAAACGTCCTATTTTTAAGAACAAATTCTATGCGTGACACACATCTTGACTTATGCGAAACAGATTGAAACCGAGGGGCCCCTGGAGAGGAAGATTGTGTTTATTGTGTGAGGTCATTGTTCTAAGCGCCGGGAGTCACTAAAACGCTACAATTTATATAACCATTGCAATAAAGAGGCCATGTGTGTTGAACAATCCACTCCGACTCTTGTGCATATCAAAAACAATGTCAAAATGGAATTTTATAATTAAAATTTCAAAGATCATACAAAAAAGAAATTGAAATATTTATGGCATAGATAGAACAAATCGCATTCCAAATTTAAAATATAATTTGAAAAAAAAAAAAACAATTCCAAAATCAAAACCCGGTTCGAATTTCAAAAAGCTCATAATGAGTAAATTATAAAAATCCGCAACGAGTCAACGACCCGGCGGGCGTAGTGATGGGAATTCTTTAAGAATGCGGTCCCGACGGTCGGGACCTCGGGTGGCGCAAATGTCTCAGGCCCTTGCGAATACGCAGGTGATACGCCACATGGTCCATGCCACGTGTCAATGGACAAAATCGTTTCGAAAACGTTCGATTTATCGGATATCCGTAGGGAACTCCTGTATCGATAAAATATCTCAAATTCAATTAATTTTCGATATCAGCTGATTTATAGAGGTTAGTTTCATTAACGTATTTGATATACACCTTTGGCGATAATTCGGACGCGATAATTAGTATAATTTATTAGCATGTGGTTTTTTCTGACCTTATATTTTTAGTACTAATGCATTTAATTATTCTTCTAGACATAATGAGGCAATTTATAAACGTGTCATGATATTATTTATGTAAGTATGCACAGTTGTTTCTCAAATAAGTAAAAATAGCCAATGTAAACTGTTCAATTACCAGGAAAGGAAAGGAAACCAACTCTTTCGGAAAATTATCCATTTCCGACTTATTTTTAATATTGAAAAACATGCACACAGAAAATTCCCGACTTGAACATTTTATACACATAAAAAAAATATTCCAAATTGAGTAACAGTCTTGAACGAAACCATTACAGAAATTCGTGCAATCATAATAATAGTACACAATGCCCCGAAACGATGACTTCTATACCATTCCGAACGGCAACACAATTTTTTCGATCAAACTAACAATTTACCGTACATAAATATAAAAAAACACAATCACAATGTAGGGATATCGATTCACGGTTTATGTGCGCGTGCGGCGACATCTGCGCCCCCCACGCACAAAGCCATGTTGATTGCCGCGCAGCTGCTAGCTACCTACCCTCACTTACAAAACGTCGTAACTACCGCACAAACACATGCACATATTATTTTTCGATTTTGAATACACACATCCATATCGAAGTCTAAAATGGTCTACCTTTAATTACAAAACGTCATAACACTCGTACTAGCAAATACACTTATTACGTTTCGATTTTGGACACACATATCTCTCAAACTCTGAAAGGTAATAAACACATGGGGCATACCTACCCTCACTTACAAAACGTCATAAGAACCGCACGAACACGCACACATTCATTCAGTTCACAAATACACCGATATCTAACTCCAAAAGGTAATATAAACTTATCAAATAGATTCACTTACTACTTTTCGAATTCCCGGTGTACGCTAAACAAAATGTTCATTACCACATTTTTTATCAAAAGGACGTAAGCGCCGCACGAAATACATTCACATGTGCTGTTCCTATATTGGAATTATTGGGCCGGCAGGGGTCGCTCGTACCGGTTTGAAGTTTATCTATGAATTTTGTTTTGGGAACAGAGTTAAATTGGATACATTTTTTGGGTGGAAAAAATTTCACCTGCGCACGGTGTATCCATAGAAACTGGAAATGGGTTAATTACGCCAGGTGGATATTCTAATATTACATTAATAACAATTAATTAAGTTTTTAGTGGGAAGGCAATAAATCTCTTTATATCAAAATATGATCGAGATAACTAAGATATATCACATTCGCGGAAAGCGTTTTTTTTATATTTACCCTTATTCAGTATTTGCGTGTGGTCACTGGCACGAATATTTTTTATCTACGTTCGATTTTGTTATTGGATCCTTTATCGACATAAAACCTTTCTGGAAAACATCCATTTTATACGAATTATTTGCTTCGAATTAATGTATAAATACATCCAACAGTCACATAGTCTTGACCACTTAGATCGAGTCTAGTAGTGGGTATCTGGAACTACGACAAACTTTTGGTTCTCACCAAAACCCAGAACCGAAACAAATACCTGCGGATCACGCAAATATTTGTTTGGAGCGAGGATCGAATCCGCGGCCCTACGATTCACAGACGGCGTCTAACCAACTGCGCTATGGAGGCTATCAAATAGACTAAAATGATTACCAAACTTAAACTCAGATTTCTCAGTTCACAACATATGCAGTCAATATACGGGAATACTTGCGTAACATAAGCATAATTATACCACTTCTTTCCCAACAATGCTGTGGCCATTTCTTCAATAATCACCTAAAAATAAAATGAGAAACACAAAGGGTATGAAGTACCGAAACTGGTCCATTTAGAAAGGCCAATGCACTCGAGTGTTAACATAACAAAAGACTATCCCCTCTTATTACAAGGGGTTGAATGTCTGCTAATTTAACAATGAAATAATTTATCAAGATCATATATTTTTTAAAAGTATTTTTCATACAGCCTGGTAAAACGAGAAATATGTTTTGTTTATTGCTTCCTTTTTCCCTAATAATTTAGTGGTGATTTAACTTGAGAGATGACATCAAGACACTATTGTTTTATTTAATAGCCTATTTCCGTCCCGAATTCCTTCCACATGATTTGATTTTTCTTGCCGGAATCAAGTTTTTTGTGAGACAAATAGGATCAGTGTATTTGAAAAAAGCTTTAGCTTATACAATTCTGTCAGTCAAAGGGTAGTGGAACTAGCCATTATATCACTAAGTATATTGTGAAAAGGCTAGGTTAGACTGATTAGGGGTAGTTCAGAGGCAGCGGAGTACTGTTTTTTTTAATATATATGTTCAGGAACTAACTTCTTGTGGTTAGAGGACATTTTTTGGTGAAAGCTGTTAAGCTCCTCTTCCGATACCTAGCTCGGGGGAGGCGGAAGGCCTAATACTGGCCTAGAGAACTTTTACGATACAAAACCAGAAACCCATATAGTCAAAATGTGAGACATAGTTTTTGTTTTATTTAGAGGAGAAAAAAAATATATTGAAGAATAGATTCCTCTTTTCAAAATAATATTTTAAAAAAGCCCCAATTTATTTTACAAGGTAAATGCACCTACATCGGGACACATGTAATATTAAAATGCAATACACAAATGACCTACAAACGCAGGTCAACCCGGCATGGGAACGTCGTATTTTCCAGCAAAATCCATGTCACACGATGAATTGCTTACAAATTAAAGACAGGGTATTATCATAGGCCGCGCATCTACTCGGACCCTTTTCATCCGGCGCCCCTGCCCGTATCGTGGGAATGTTCTTACCTGTATTAGGGTGGATTTTACCCTTAATTACGCAATAAATTATAATCAGTATTATGAAATTCATGTGATTGTTGCAGGTTTAGTGGCGAATTATACATGCGGAATGATCGGTGAAAGGTTTCATTTTTTTATAGTGTTTCGATAAATAACATGAAGGTGAGTACTGGGAAATGGTATCGTAACTAAGTGTCAGGAAGGATGTCTGTGATTGGTCGTAAATAGAAGAGCTGCGTTCAAAATGCTAAGACAAATAGTGATATAGGTTCAAAACACACGATGATCTAACATATTTTCGGAAACTAACTAATCCATACGATCTTTTGATAACTTATTTGCTAGAGGTAGACCTAAAATGCGAGTTTCATCCCTGCACCTTTCGATGTTTCGGGACCTAAGTCTCTCATAATTTTCTATACACACGGCACAAGACACGATCGCTATTGTGGGATCCATATATTCCGTATTCACCCCCAATCTACTCTATACATCGAAATTCAATACACAATATTACGTCATCAAAAATACATACACACCTTGTCACATTAATCCAATGCGGGTGTTATTCAGTTCCCACACTGAGGCTACAGTCGGCGGAGCGTGTAACGCAGCCCACATGTCATGTAGGGCAGTTCGCAATGACTTCGAACATTCGCACCACTGTCGATAACTGGGTCATTTACCCTATTTTTTCAGTCATTAACTCGGTACGTATTGTGAGACTTTAATTTCGTTAATAATTCTACTTCTTATGTTATTATTTTTGTAGAATTCGGTGTTGGTTTTTAATCAAGAATATAGTGTAAAATATAGTGTAATATACTATTTATTACAGCTTAAAATTAGTAAGCGGGCACCTAATATTTTTATTTAAATCATATTTCGTTCGTGTAAACGTAATCGTGTAATTTTTAGCTGACCACTGACTGACAAACAAAATGAAAATTACATTTAAATAAATATCTACAGGTTGGAAGACATGACAAAAGTCTGAATGTATTTTAACAATTTGTGGATATAATTAGAGGATACTTATTCCTTAACAGTCGACATTCAATGTCTGACGACTGTCGAGGAATGTCTATCTTTCAAATTGATGACATAACCTACCCATCCTATCCCTTCCAATTCCCACACATCCCACGATATCCAAGCGTGTAATCACGTGCAATATGCCTCGTCACGGCATTTAATTACAGGCATTAGCGAGTAATTAATAAAGGATACGCCAGTTACACGGTTTGGTAACTACGAGCAAATCGTTTATGGTAATGAGAGCTTTGTTTACAAGATTTTTTGTTGATAGCGATGAGAAGTGGGCAGTGTTGAGGGAATAAGTGATAATTGCACATTTCGCATGTTGCATAAAGATTTGGATAATGATTTTGCGATACACCGTCTGCTTGACGTAAATTATTATGGAAAAATGTCATATATATTGGATTGTCTGATTGGGATATCGAACCCTGTTTTCACAGTTTAGCGTAAAGATGCCGTCGCTTAAGCTGAAGTGAAGACGTAGAGGTGCTTAAAATATATCAAAATAAAATAAAATAAAAAAAAATTAACAACGATACAAATGAAATTACAAAGTCCTAGTCAGCTTTTGATTATAAAATTTCATTAATTATTCAGCAACATATAACCTTTAGTTAAGAGATAAGAAACATTCATACGAATAACCGGATGTCGTGCTACCAAAATAGTCCTATCAAACAGGTTTGTACAAAAGCTCATTTCTCACAAAAAATACAATAAAAAACATGTATTAAAATAAATTACGTGGCTCAACAATGTTTTTGAGAGGTGTAAAATCGATTCGGAACCCGCCATATGCCTACCGGAAATCAATGACGAAACCTGTTAGAGCATTAAGATATATTACTACGTAATATATTGAAGCTATCCCATACAGATGTCTTGTTCGATTTTACTAACAGTTGAAACTAAATCGCTGCAGCGTCGAGCAAAGAATTATTCGTCTAACCAAACAGTATAACCGTGCAGCAAAGCCATCAATTAAAATAAGATGTCACCCCTCATATTATTTCGAATAATATCCTGATATGAAAGTTGCGGAAACGGAAACAGAAATATACTGTATCACTAGTATCGTTGTCTTCGAAGAAAACAATAAGAAACTACAAGCCCGTATGGACACAATGCTAAAATAAAAGGTTTTAAATAATCTAACATACGGGCAACTATTATTTCTTGCTACCCGCATTTAGCAAAGGTGTTTATAGTTTTACGAGTGCGGTTTGATGTAATGCCTGATGACGTAACGTTTTCTTGTGTTTTTACGTGTATTATAAAATAATTTTACAAGAGCAGGTAGGTAACACATAAAAAAAACGTACAAAACAAAAATATTTTATAGACGACAGTGGTTTCCTAACAAATGACCTAAGACATAAATGCGATACAAATGCAAAAATATTATCTAAACATGGTGGTCTGTATAGAAATAGATAAACTAACGAACGAATGAGAAATCCACCGCATTTTTACAACATTTACAATATTAATAACATTATTAAATATGCTGTTTATTTCCTCTTCACACACCTGCGAGAAGACATAATTAACTTTAATAAAAAAATTGTACCCCTAATGATTTCTTCATTTAATTAAAATTACGTCGTAATATGGAATTTCCTTTTTTCCGGTTCATTAACGATTCCGTGAATTAAAAAATATGCATGTATTTAACGTGTTTTCATAAGATCTGTTGATACATATGTAGGCATGCGATAGTAAATGTCCATAACTCAGGAACATTCAGAACACTAAGATCCAACTTTTAAACGTTTGCCAATTTTTTAAACGTACTTGACAATCCTAGTGACCGATAATCCTTATTGTGAGAATGGTGGCACAAACTTGTCGGAGTTAAGCCGCATTACTTAGCTAAGTTCATAAATTTAGTGGTGATATAAATAAATGCTTACGTCCATTCTACAACAAGGTCTCGAGACTGTGTCCTGTAAAGAACTCTTCAGTCAAAAAGTGCTCTACCGAAATTTTCAAATTTTTAATACATTTAGATTATGATGCTACTGAAAGACTTGTGAGTTCAATTGTACCTGGAATAAGTAATATTTAATTTTCGTTTTATTCTAGTTTCATTTTTATTATTAAGTTTTGTTATGGTCTTTTACATTGTTCCAACACTATTGTCACTTCATACATTGCACACATACATGCTAATTATTATTATTATTATTTTTTCGGTTATTATGTAATACTGTAAGCTTAATCTATTAATGGTATCCCAAGTCACAGGCTACGCCTAGTTTGGGAACCTCTGGTTCTGCTAGAATATAAGATCTCATTATCTTTATTTAATTGTAATTAGATTTAAGACTTTGTAATTCTTTTATTTCAATAAACTTTATTATTATTATTATTTATTATTAGTGAAGTACTGTAAAATTCCTTGACTGGATACCGCATGTAAGTCTCAGAAATATTTAAATTGTGCGAACTTGTGTCCAGTTAGAGACATCCTGTGATCAAAGGTCAATATTGATAATGATACCCAATGTAAAAATTACCAGTAACAAGCTAAAGTATGGAATATTTCATATCCCATTGGCATTACAATGTAAAACGAAACGGAATGACTGCATTCCGCCGTTCCCTGTGCTTCGTCGAAAGCTGACGCACGCTAGCAAAAAGCTAATTTGAATAAAACTCCACTATCTTCGGTGCATATATAATTGTCAACGCAGCTTGGCAGTGCGCACGCGCCCGCGAATCGTACAGGTGGGGACTTAGACAAGAAGTTTGGGGACCCGGACTACCAACTCATTAACAAAATGAAAAAAAATATACATAAATAGTAAAAAAGATGGGAATCGAATTTTATAATATTAAATACTTTATTCAGAATCGTGTGCGACGGAGCTCTCAATCGGCAGCACCTCAATCTTTAACAATAGTTTACCAATAAATAAATTACTTCAAAAATAGTGATTTTCCACAAAAAATTGTCTCACAGAAGATATACGTCCCAAAATACTAATATATTTCTGTATTACTACATTGAATCCAGAAAACAGGAATGCTCCAAGATCAGTCGGTTTAAGTTATTATTGCCTGACAGTCTATTGTGAGATTCCAATAAGTAAAAGCTCGTAATTTCATTGACATTATTTCAAACCACGTCGATGTCATAGTAAAGATTATAAGTCAATTGTCGACTTCTTCGAAAACTGACACATGATAGGAAAAAAACTTATTTGAATGAAAGTTGAATGTCTTCGATGCATATTAATTTAGTAAGCAGCTTGAATGTTCGCACGCGCCAAACAATTCTTCGCACCTACGCAGGGACGTACTTAGAAGAAATGTAAGGGGTCACTTATTTTTCTTTGGTTATTTCGATACCATAAAATAAAATCTATAAAATCATAAACAAATTTTCGAAGAAGGCACGAAATTACGCCCTTCTAAGTTAGTGTACAAACAATATTCTTAAGAGTCCCCTTTTCCTCGAGTTCTTTATATCACTTAAGAGTTTGAGGATGTGTGGGTGTGTAGTACCTACGTGATAATATGTGAGCATCGATAATGCTATGGATGAGCGAACACAAACATTAAATATATAAAAAGCATATACTTATAAGTAAATAAATTATGTTTCAACAAAGTTATACCTTTTAAATACGCCTTAAATAACATGTTTACATAAAGTACTCAAAGAACTAGTTACATGGTAGCTCCTGCATTTTTTTCCTTATGAGTGAACATGCTTTTGAGAGGGGTTGTCTTGTCGAGACATGACGCAAACACAATCCGCATTAAATTTTATTTTTAACAATAAAAAACTAGCACAGTTCCCCAATCAAACACCACTATACAAGACCCAGATTTCAAAAAGCCCCCAAAACATTTGTACCGCTACACATCTGTCATATTTTCAATAAAACACGGTCCAACATCGGACATTTCGCGAAAGTCCTTGATGAACTCTGACACAAAACTTAGTTATTCATGATGAAAAAAAACTATTCACGCACAAAGCAGCTAGGTGATATTGTTCGACTTGAGACATAATAGGCACCCTCTACCCCGGGCACCCCTAAGTTTATACAATTTCTTTGAGCCCAGCTGGTCTATTGAATGCCTTTTTGGAAAAAAATCCTTCGCCTTGTGGGTATTTTAAATATTATTACAAAGTTGCGACAGTGACAGTGATGTCAGCTGTTTCTCATCCGAGAGTTAATGTTAAATCGCTTTTTAAAACAAATTCAATATTGATGGTTAAAAGCTCTTTTTATCTCGGAAAGGATGAGAAATAACTCAATAATTATGATTGAACTAAATTGTTTTGGTTTTGAACTCCGCAGATCGGCAATTGTGGGGCGTCCTCAGGCTATATAGAGCAAAGAATTTCGAAAGATCATATCAGGGTAGGGATGAATGAGGGATTGGCCTTATTGACCCAACACTAAAATCGAGTCTGGTGTCACAGGTATCAGAAACTACGAGACACTTCTCAGTCTCACAAACAACCAGACGCGAAACAAATACCCGTGGATCGCAAAAATATTTATCTCAGTGCAGGATTGAACCCGCAACCCTACGTTTCACAGCCGTCTTACTAACAGCCCCACTGGAACTGTCCTAATGATCATAATTTTCCTATATTTCGCTCTTCTTTCATGTGGTATAAGGGCAAGTACACAACAAAGACCTAAAGTCTAAACCCACATATTAAAAACCCTTAATTATAAAAGCGTACGAGTAATGAAATGGCATCGTCACACGCTACGTAAATAATTATGTTGTGCATTAACAGCGTTAGTAGGAGCTATCGTGTGAAAGTCGCGGCCCGCTCTATGACATAATTGTAAATAATTAGGGATGGGTCTATCCATGTCATATTATATATCGATATATTAGTCGATGATTTATTTAAAATGAGTGTAAGCATGTGCCGCTTTATTGTTGTAGTATCAGGGTATATTGGTTATTTACCGAAATCCGTATGTGCAGATGTTCATCACTATTGTAGATTTCATATTGTACAAGTTATCACCATTAGAATAAGACACTTGCCCAGGAATGGATAATCCTTAAAGGACATAGAAATTCCTTAATATAAATTTCGATAGAAGAGCATAGTTATCTGGATATTCATTCTAGCTGATACCTAATAACAAAAAAATCTGCTTAATAATTCTAAAATAACACGTGACACTACCACATTAAGAAGTCACCAGCCAGCCTTATTCTTATAAAATATATTAAAATGTTATAAATTATGTTAATGATCTTCCAAGTTCCAGCAAACAATAAAACTAGTATCATCCACATCCGATGGTGTATCGTGTCGCCGACATTTGTTATCGATGAAATATCGATAATATTTCATCGATAACAAAAGGGCATCACTGGGCTGCACCTTGGCGCACCATCTGCCGGCACACGTGAGCCAATTAAACGGGGGTGGCACCCTCAGTGGACGTTTACCTTAGGGGTTGATGGTCAATGCACTTGGTTGTTTGTTACAAGTTTTAATGCCTTTTGAAGAGAACAGGGTATAACTTAAAAGCTGTTTGATGTTGGTAAAATGGAAAATGTCTTTCTAAGACAAAAAATTGTCACATATATTTCCTTTAAAAGTCTATAAACTTGTATCAACCCATATGCGTCCCAGTACAGGGCACGGATCTCCGCTACTATCGAGAGTATGATTGAGAGTGGTAAGTCCATATAATCCACCACGCTGGTCTAGTGCAGGTTGGCGGACTTTACGTATCGTAGAAATTCTAACAAATCGCTATGGTATACAGGTTTCCTCACGATAATTTCCTTAATAGTTATAGTCGTGGTGGTTAACTATCAATACATATATGACTCCGAAAAGTCAAAGGCGTGCCCTGGGATACGAATCCGCAACCAACGTGAACATTTACCATGTGTAAGAGTAAAAATAAATATGTACGAATACAATTAAATAGTTAATAATTTTATAAAAAAACATAATACACAGGATGTCTGACGTCATATTTTATTTGTACCTGTTTGATGACAATGTAAAGGCCAGCCGAGGTCAGAAACAGCTGACGATTCCGATAAGGGGCCTCAAAAATGAATGAGAATTTAACACTTATGAAATTATTACTTTTGAGTGTTATGACGTAATCCAAGAAAAGCCACTCCCAAAGTTTTGACTTCGTATTGGAAATACTAAAAAATCTTTGGGGATATTAAATCCAAAAAAATATACCGCAAAGTTAAACCATAATGTTAATAGAAACGGCGGATTCAATTATAAATGACACATCATAAGAATTCTGAAAAACATTCATTGACGAAACACTTAAAACCTTTGGGTAAGTACGTGGTGGTAAAACGGACCAGCAGGCCACCACGCACAACATGTTCATGGCGGTCGCGGGTTCAAATCCTAGGGCACATCTCTGACTTTTCGGAGACATGTGTGTATTGATAGTCAATCACCACGCACTAAAACGGTGAAGGAAAACATCGTGAGGAAACCTGCATACCATAGCGGTTTATAAGAATTTCTATGGTATGTAAGCCGCCAACCCGCACTAGGCTAGCGTGGTGGACTATATGACCTAACCACTCTCAATCGTGCTCTCGATTGTAGAGTAGCTACTCTACAGTCCATATACGTCCCACTGCAGGACGTGTCCAGAAGTAGAAGAAAACCTTTGAACGTACTCCTTGTAATAACTTAAAATAACTAAAGTTGCGGAGAACCAACAGCCTACAATACTGTCCCGCGAAATTAAATCAAATTTGAAAACTTCAGAAAGTTAGAAGTAAACCAATAATAAATACCAATACCTTTAATTTCAATATGTTACATTCTAATAAACTTCAATAATCCTACTTCCATTAAACCAAATACGTCTCCCAAATGTTCCATTTTCGGCATACAACATATACCCATGGTATCCCAAGTCATGCTAAGCACTTCTGAATGTCAAAGATCATTAATAGGATATGTTTTTTTGCGAAATTTACAAGTGGCATCGTATCTTTTGTACTTAGCGATGATAAATCGTTTTATGGAACAAAAATTTTAGTCCTTGTAGAATGTTTGAATACTTGTGCTCCCCGTTTATTAAATTCTGAAGATTGCCACTGAGTTTTTGCCAATGAAACTGAGAAATAAGTTATGATGAAAAAAAAACAGGTAGTAGGTACCACGGCTATATCTATTTCTCCCGCCAAAGAACAGTGTAAATACACTGTTGTGTTCCAGTTTGAAGGACATTGTCGCTAGAATAACTAAGTACTGGACATATTGAGCCTTAACATCTTATGTCTATTCACGCTAAAACATCTCTTCGGATTTGAGTGAAATTCGAGATGAAGGTAGCTTATATGCCAATTAATATTTTATGTTCTTTACGTTAAAGGTCTTAATTTAGCCGTAAAATTGGATCAAACTGGACATTAAGATTATTTCTAAAACATTTAAGTAAATGAAAGGCAAAGTACGGGACGGCTGTATAATTTATAAACTTTAGATTTTACTCCACACAAACCAGAGCCTGAGGTATTTCCATATCAACTCTATTTAATAATCCAGTCACAAAAATACTATTATCAATATAATATTCATTGAATGATGCATTTTTTACAAAGCAATGACTTCATTGATGCGTGTCTGGACCGCCCACACGAAGGCCGAGCATCGAACGCGGGACCTTGGTATTAGCATTCAAGGTCTCCGAAAGCACGCGGACCATAGCTTCGGACTATACCGGTAATCGTTAATTCAAATTTGGCAATTGTTTTGAATAAATTATTCATGACTTAATCGCTTCCTTGGATTTCCCTATGGATGACATAGACTACCGATTGTTGAAAGCAAGTTAGTTTATGTGAGGTTGCAGGTTCGAATTAAGCATTGACAAATCGAAGATAAAGCGTTTTGTAAAAAATTGTTTATGGGATTTATTTTTTTGTTTTATATACATCAAGCAAGAAAGCATCGATTATTTTATCATAATAATTACATATTATTAAGCAAATTTAAACACACGGAAAATACCTTCTATTTTCACACTTCTTTAGAAGTACGGAGGTGAGACGCGAAAAAGGTAACGCCCAGTTTTCAAGTTCGCATAATTCGCATACCGCCACATGGTTATAAAAACCAAAACTTAAGCCTCAATTTTGCTAAAAGTGACCTGAATCCTAGAGTTCTAGAATCTCGGGCTAGTATATAAAAAGATACAATTAACGCAGTAAACAGGAAACGCACTGCAGGGCACGGCCCTCCTCTACAATCGAAAGTGCCATAAATCGAAACGCACACAATAAAACATATTGTTGTTTACAATTTTTACTTGATTCTCCTCGCCAATTTTCCATAAATACCTTGAAATTCCCTACAAATTTAGGTTGATTTCCCGATTTTATAAGTAAAAATAGAATGCTAACACATATATTAACTTTATATTGCCTAACCCACGTGATAGGTGGAAGATGTTGAATTCGTCGCCCAAGAAAAAAATAAGCAAGAAAAAAACATATAAAATTAAATCAATGTAGAACATTTACATTTCTAAACCACGAGTATTCCTAATCAAAATATTACATAGACAGCTCTTATCGTAAACAATAAAAAACGTTTTATTACTTTATTCACCTTTCACATGTAAATTTTTTATCAATATCTTATTGACTAATCATCGCCTTGCAACAATTACACACTCATTTCTTATTTAGAAAAGTATGGATCGACCCTCAATTTTTACTCTTGATGCTAGGATTTTCAAGCCATTCGGTCAACATCATAAAATTCGTTGTTTATGATTTCCATTGGCATCAACCGGAGCAAAAATGTGCTCACTGCCCCTCAAAATAAATGGGATATTTTTCTAAATTCTCTATTGTCGGAAACACGTGGAAGAAGTTGGGGCCCTACTATATTCATCCGAAACGAAGTTCGAAACTCCGGACGATCGAAGATTTTTTATACCTACGATACGAATGTATCTACTCTGTAAAAGTTCGAATTTGTATAACGTACATCGTAACCATAAGTCTATGGTTACGACTTACGACCATAATTCAATAACGACCATAAGTATATGTAGGTACATTCGTATCGTATATAAACTTCGATCATCCGAAGTTTCGATTTTCGTTTCGGATGAATATAGTAGGGCCCTTGAACTCTATTTTCGAAATTTGAATCATAAGCCCACAAAACAGCATAAACCCATGTCAAGCCAGTAAGCAAATACGTTTTAAATAAAATAAGTCCAGGGCCACTCTTTACTACTTATTTAGTGCAAAAAAGTTTAGTTTCTCTAGTCATGTGTAGAATTTACTAAGTGTGTGAATTTCTGTAATAATTGTGCCTTGACAAACAACAAACAAAATTCTGTCTTGATTCTTTATTTATTATCCCGTGAAAAGTATTGCGCAAGTTGCAACCACGAAAACAGCTTTTATGTTGTCTACTTTTTTACAAAAACTTTACTTAAATAAGCCCAGCAATTGATCGGGCAAGCATACCAACATCGAAAGAAATATACAAATAATTGTTGGAAGCCCTACTAACCCGTTTTTGATAGAGGATTATGGCCCCAACCCTTAAATCTCGATGCAGGATGCTGCAAGTCAGCAGGATACACAAAAAATATGGCGGTAGAAAAACTACTCACTTTTTTCGACGACCGGCACTCAAACTGTTCTCCAATGGGAAATTGAAGGATTCGCCAAAAATCCGATATTGAAAATCGTCGTCTTCATTTTGATATTGCATCGCTTACACACTAAATTAGCTTTGCATACGAAAAATAAACACTTTTCCCGTTCAACTTAACAACCATCGTTACGAGACATCAACACTTTTTTGTCAAACAACCTCCATTTGCCGCGAAAACAATTAGCAAAGACTAGTTTATTTTTTAATTTTGAAAAAAGAACGACGCGATGAATCTCGGCTGGAACGCGCGCGGAGCCGGACTGACTGTGCCGAGCGAGGACCACGCCGCCGCTGCGGGAACCGGCATGTGTGGGGTTGCTAGCACGCGAACGTAAATTACCCAGGAATTTATTGCTATGGATGTAAAAAGGTTAAAGTATTTAATAATATTTATGTTTTGAAAACCTAGTTTATGCTTTTCATTTATCTATTCCATAAGAAAACAAAGCTTTATATTGTTGTAAGATAAATTACTTTTTCTGCGGGAATATTCTGTATTTATCATATTATCATACAAAGCATATTTAATAAGTATGTGAATTTTCTTACAACATACTTTTATTTCATGGCGGCAGCAATGAAAATAAATGCTGTTTTGTATTATCGATTTCGTAATGAGGTTAATTATTTTTAATTAATAATAAATTTTGATAAAATATTTCACAAACGCTTTGACAATAGTTATGTTGCATGTAGAATACACATATCATACAGTTTTTTTTCGCCTGATTCTGAGCGACGCGACCGCTCATAGACAACACCATGAATTACAAAGCAATGCTAGGTCCAGTACTTACTGGGCTACGATGATCGAAATACCATACTATAATTACCCGAAAACATGGAAATTACTTCACAGCTGACAACACCGCATAAGTTGTCCCTCTCCTGCAACCCGGGGTAGTCGTAATGATCATAAAATTCCCAACTTTAATATAACTTATTGCAGGTATGCATAAATTCCTAATAACTTTTTAATGCACAAATGGATTGCGTTTTGATTATTTTTATATACATTTTCTTGGTAATATAACAATAAAGTCGAGTTTGCAAAGTTCCGCGACACCGGTCCGGCCGCCATATTTGCTTTGTATCAGCTGATCGGGCGAAACGGAGAGGTTATGCAAAAACATGTGAAAACAACCGGATTTTTATTTAAAAAGTTATTTTATTTGAGTTCGGTTACTTCAAAGTAATTGTTTCATGTTTTACATTTTGAGCTTTTAAAAATCTCATAAAGGAGACGGGCGAAATTGGGCCTGACCTTACACTTATGAAAGATTCACTAATATTCTACTTTATTATTTTTTGTTTCTCATCGAAACATAATAAGATGTTTTACAATGGGAATATTAAATTAAGAATTCATGGAGTATATAGCAGATTTTCATAGCGGCCTATCATCACCCCATCTTCTAATTACTGACATAAATGTCAAATATTTCGAATGCATTTAATTATAATATTTTGTCGAACGAATCACGTTTTCCGACTATGTTTTACCGTATACCGAATATTTGAGAATATAATAATAAAATAGAGCCTGGTTATTCAAGGGTAGTATAACATCTCCTCATACTACTGAAAAAATATATTTTGATTGATAGTTCTCTGGTTGGAAGAGTAGCCACTAAAAATGGTTATAATAATTATTTATCGTAAAACGAACTACAGGTTGCTGTTGCTATGTAATAATCATTTATTATATATTTATTTATTCAACACAGAACACAAAGATGGTATTCATGAATGATGATTAATTGATGAAGATGACAAATAAAATTGAAACGGACAATACTTTCTTATTGCTTTATGTGCCTTTAATAATATCAAACAATAACATCTAATGAGTAAAATACGCCATATCGTACATTATTTATCTCATTGAATTATCATACATCACAATCTTATTATAACTCCTAATCCTCCTCCTCCTTTCTGCATCTTATTCCTCAGTATTGAGGGTCGCGACCACCCTTATTTATAACTTTGTCTAGAAGGAGCATTTTCCGTTTGATTCTGTGAAGAAGAACGGCAGTGTGAAGGGCGCTCCTAACTATATTCGATGGTCATAATGAGCTTCTCAAGCTGGACACCGTCTTTTCTAGCAATTTGACCGAAGCATTCATCGAAGTATTCCAATTTCCAAAATTCTGCGTAGACACATGAATGACAGCCGCGAAGAGATTTTAAGTTAAATCCCAATCAGTTACAATATAAAATATGGAAAATCTCTATAGCCTATGATCTTGAACAACGACGTACATAATAATATTGCGGCTCCTTTTGTTCTTATAAAATTGTATTTATATTTTGACTCAGTCACTCTTGTCATCGGCCGTTGACATTTGACGTTTACGTTTTTCTTCTTATTATTAATTACTGCCAGCACCATCGATATACTTTAAAAAGGTTGCACATGAAAAAATGTCAGTTTCAGTAATTTTATTTTGTAATAAATACCGATTATCACTTTTCTCCCATTTGGCGCTAAGATTTTTAATTTAAATTTAGATATACTTATCTTATTCCTATAACATAATGCATAAACCAACTCTGTAAGGCTAAGCCCAATGAAGTTCTATGAAGTTTCGCCCGTCTCCTTTGTAATTACATCTTAAACTTATTTGTGTCTTAATATCACGCACTTTATTACATAGAACCTCGTGCTTGTGGCAAATCACGTTTAATCTCATTGAACATCATCTAAATCCAAACTCCCAACTTATACAGCTTTGGAAGTCAGAATGCGTAAATTAGTATGTTTTGTGACATAAAGACATACTCGTAGGTACTACCATCTCTCTCTCTTTCTTCAGACACAGGAAGTCCACTGCTGAATATAGGCCTTCCCCAAATTAGGTACTAATTTTTGGAGAATACAAGGTATAATAAATATTTTGTGAAATAAACGTGTTTAAAAGTAAGCCAACTTTGTTTTGCAGAAGTTTTTTAAGTTTGTTAAACCGTTTCTTCGCCACTGCTAGACACATACCGAATTTATTGATGTTAGCAATAATAGACTCTACGATTTACGCGAATGTTGCACGGGCCTCCTCTACAATCGATAGTACGATTGAGAGTGGTTAGGCCATATAGTCCACCACGCTAGCCTAGTGCGGGTTGGCGAACTTACATACCATAGAAATTATTTCAAATCGCTATGGTATGCGGGTTTCCTTATTATGTTTTCCTTCACCGTCATCGTGCGTGCTGATTGAATATCACTACACACATGACTCCGAAAAGTCAGATATGAACCCGTGATACCCGTGAACATGTGGGCAGCCGCGTCTGGTCCGTTTACCAACAGGCCACCACGCACTTATACAAATAACAGTCCACTGTAACTTGGTAAGATATATGCACCTCCAGAAATTGCTTCAAACAATAAGACCGCCATTTGTGTATATATTTTTTTGTTTCATCTAATTATGTCTAAATTTATGTGTATGATGTACAATAGTGTTAAATAAATAAATAGTCTTATCTGATCTATACCTAGCCAGCTTCTTGTCGATCTATCTCAAAAATTCAATATTATTCATATCAAATATTGTCGCTCCATCCAACTTGATTTATTCTAGACCACCTTCGCCAAGCCTTTCTACAAAATTATCAACAGCAAAAGCGCTAAACGCAAGACGTTACCTTAAAAGATCCCCACATCGAGAATATTTGTGTGAGCAACAAATATTAGTTTCCGGTCTGTGTTACGAAACGGAAAAACCTCTCGTTATTTCTGAGATCCACGATACAAGACAACTTTTTATAATATAAAATATTTTTTACAAATGAAATGTTGTATTTTTAGTGGTATGCATATACTACGGGATAAATAATATACCCTTCGATCAAATATACACTAGATACACAGTTTCCTGTAAAAGTTCTGTTAAAAAGTGGCACCGATGCATGACATGAGAAAAAGTAAACAAAAAGATCACATATTCCAAATATATTAACACAAATTCCACCTTATTCCTGGAGCTTAAAGTAGCTTTTCACATAATATTGTCTAAGTTATGCGACGTTTTAGAAGGAACGGTCGGTGCGTGACTGAAGGCGAAAGAGTGCTTAAAGCACTCTTTTTTCGTGCCATTTTCTAAGCGCTCATGTTGTATCTAGTGTATATTTGATCGAAGAATATACCCAACAGTCATATTATACATAGTTCCCACAATGGGATCGAGTCATGTGTCGTTGGTTAAAGGAACTACGAGAGACTGTTCGGTCTCACAAACACCCATACCCGAAAATGATTCACACAAACAAATGACAGTCAATTCTGATTATGTTATATTTTTGATTACCTAAGTCTTAATGATTACCGGATATTTATATTTCTTTATATTAAATTTTATATTTGACAACATAAAATAACTTTAATATTGATATGGTCACTATATTACCGAGTTAGGTTAGCTAATTACATAATAACTTAAGACACCTCATACATTGACACAAGCCCTTAAGTACTGAATTAATTAACCGACTTGGTATTACACGGATCTCATAAGTTTTTAGGGTAGAAGAACTGAGTTATGAGACTTGTTTTTTTTTTAATTTTTTCATGTATTACAAATATTTATGTAGATAATGAGTGTATAGACCAGTGATGGGCAAGTAGTTCTAGCTGTGGTCCCGATATTTTGGGAATAATATTACGAGGTCCAGAATAAATCGGTTACCATTACCCACGAATACTGAAAGCGCGAATGCGGAAACCGTGAATAAAGAGCTTTTACTGTATAACTTACCTACTACCATATGTATAAATTTATGCTTGGTATACAATAAATTACAATATTTGGCGGTCCAAGGTTCGACCTTGCCTATGGCTGGCCCTTTCCAAACCGTACTCTTCGTTTCCTCTACAGCACTCCTGCCCTACAGTGTAAAGTCACGAAGATTCGCTAGTTAAGGAACAGCTGTTAACTCCACTGTTCTTTACTTCACTAAAATCTATTCGCCACTAAAACAGTTTCTTTGGTAGCCACTGTTGCTATGTGGTTGCGACCGTCACAATTCCAAACGTCAAGGTCGCTCATAGTTCTCGTAAGCCCCTTGACCTAATTTTATTAGTTTAGTCCTCAAACACACACTTTTTACACAATTTTACCAATTCTTAAACTTTAAATATTATTGACTTTAGAATTTTTATTTACTTTAAAATATTTCAGAAAATTAAGAAAAACGTATAAATCATGGCCCGATAAAATTTGGACCAAAATCATTGCATCTATTTTTTTTTTCTGGCAATCACGTCACTTCCAAGGGGCGATACAAACTGGACATCAATGCGATACGGTGTACATTTCAAAACTCAATACACATTGAAAGCTCACAAAGGCAAAGTGAAACCTGTGGATTGTGGAATGTATGTAGATATAGGGCTCTCCCGTCGACAGCCGGTCTGGTGAGTTACCAGTTCCGCGCCGTATCGATCATTATCTCACAGTTTTTATTTACGGAGCCGAAGCGAGGCGGTCTGAGCTTTGGTACGGAGATTCAAATACATAATTTATGAAATCGATTGCGTAATAAGTTGAGTAAATTAAATTCAGTTCATTTTTAATCATATGAAAATAATTTTTATCAACTACCCTACACGTATGAGCATTTTTTTACATAATATACACCCTTACTTACCAATATGTTAAAAATTCCCTTCTTTGAGAAAAAAATCACAAAAATATTAATCTAATTGAACGAATAAATGAATTTTTTTAACGACTGCACTGCCTATGAGCAATTTTTTTCTTATTTTTACATAATATACACCCTTACTTGCTAATGTGTTAATTAACTCATGAGTTTGAGAAAAAAAATCAACACATATGATATATTTATCGAATTAAACGAATATGAACCGATAGCCAAGTCCGACAAAAAATCTTAATAAAAAATTAAAAACGATGTACTCACTCCTCTTTAACATACACGGTATCTGTCTCGTCATTTTCAAAACTAGCCGTGTCTTTAGACAGTTTCAACTGCAGCGCCTTGAGTCGCTCGATCTGCTTCTGTAGGTAGGACTTTGTCCTGCCTTCCCCCATGCTGAAACAAAATACATACATACATACATACATACATGCATAATCGTCACGCCTGTACTCAACGATACTGCCGTTCTTTCAAATTCCCATCCAATTCCTTAGAGTTTAGAGAAATATCTATACTAATATTATAAAGCTGCAGAGTTTGTTTGTTTGAACGCGCTAATCTCTGGAACTACTGGTCCGATTTGAATGATTCTTTCAGTGTTGGGTAGCCCATTTATCGAGGAAGGCTATAGGCTATATCTCATCACGCTATGACCTATAGGAGGAAGGCAATACTGATATTTCTAGCAAATACGAGGAAATTTTGTTCGTTTTTCTGGTCCGATTGGTCGATATTCTAAAATTTAAACTGATAGTCAGAATTAAACATTTTGATCGCCATTTTAAAACGAGTATGCACTCGGGCGGAGCCGGGCCCGACCGCTAGTATCGTATATATTTAAATTCCTTGCACATCCTATTCAAGTCGGCTAAGTGTAGTGGTAGCGGGTATAAGCTGTTTACTGTAAGCATCTGGGTTGGTGTTCTAGATTTTGAGAAATCTTATATGTGGTACCTGGGATTGGAAAAGGGGATAAATGCATACAATATAAATAAATAAAGACATGATACAAGTCTTGTTATAAGGGTATGAGAAATGACAACGTTTAGGTCCTACAAAACGATAATATTTGTCCCTGAACAATATTAGAATTTCCGACCTCGACAACCGGCTATCACTCACTGAGCCACAGACAACCAATTGCATTTCTGCTTACCCATCAATTTTCCTATCCTAATTGCGTCATAAAAACGTAAATCTCAGTAATAGCATTCTATATAATCTCCCTAAGATACAATTTTTAATGCAATTTCTAAATAATGTCAAGTAATGCGTTTTTTTGCGACATCAATCATACGGAGTGCATCCACCGTACCCGTAATGACATCACATCAATTCTTTTTAGACCTTACTTGAAATAATGAGCGTAGCCTATGTTGAAATTTTATCAGAAGGGATATTGCTAACAAAATGTAACAGAAAAGAGCGGTACAGTACCACTGTTTGTCTCTTTTCCTCCTAAGTACTGACACTATCTTCCTTCTCACTTCACCACAAAATAGTACCGCTACTCATGTTCTGTCTGTTTCACTCCTAGGCAGACGCAGTATCTTCCTTTTCGCTCTAATCTTTCGAGTGCTACTAGGTAGTGCCTAGTGTGCAAAGATTATTAGATTCGTGATCATAATTTCTAAATATTTTGCGATGTATGTATTATTTCAATTTTATGCAAAAAAGCAATGGTACGTTAAAAAAAGTTTAAATTGTTTTATGATCACGATTTTTTCAGAGGTAACTCATATGTGATTTTTATAACATTTTTATTTATTTTTATATTATTATTTTTATACACTAAAACGGTGAAGGAAAATATCGTGAGGAAACCTGCATACCATAGCGGTTTATAAGAATTTCTATAGTAAGTCCGCCATCCGGCATTAGGCCAGCGTGGTGGATTATATGGCCTAACCACTCTCAATCGTACTGTCGATTGTAGAGTAGGCCCGTGCCCTGCAGTGGGACGTATATAGGTTGATACAGATACAGATAACCATTGGGGATTCGAAAATAATATACATAATGCTACTTGACCAAAAATGTCGCCTAGAGCTTTAAAATAACTTGCATACAATATCTTATAATTATTTCTCATATCGCCCAAGCCTACAGACCCTATATTTTACCCATACAGTACCACAGAATTTAATCTGTAATAGTACAGACTACCTCCACTTTAATGAGACCCGTGAGCCATTCATTTCCATAATGTGCAGTTTAGCGTTAAATGTTTCCTTTTCTCAGTTTCTCGGAATTAATACCATACAAGTAGTACCACACGTAGTTCAGTAAATAAGTATACGTTGTGGGGTTCAATTCCCATTTTTTGATCTTGCCTTATGCATAGTGTGATTTACGTATCTCTTCAGCTATTTACTTTTTGAAGTGAAACTTCTATAAAATCGAAGCAATTTGAAAATACATGAAACAAAATAACGACACGAAAGTGGCAACCTGAAAAAAAATATATAACAAAGTATGAATTAGTTATATTTAATTTACTTAAGTAATTAATTTATGATATGTTATATTTTAATAGGGTTGATCTCAAATTCAATTTCTGACAGTACTTTTCTTCTGATTTTCTAAATTTATAGCTGGAATTTAACATTTTGGCCGCCATTTTGAACTTTAGTTAATTTTCCGATAGGACTCAAATTCGACATTCTAGCGACGCTTCGCTCCAATAATCTGAATTCAGAGTCATACTTGGAAATAGTGGCCGCCATTTTGGACTTGTTAGTTACTGGTACGGTAGGTCTCAAAATCATGAAAATGCATAAGAAAAACGAAAGTCAAGATGAAGATTATATGAAACACTGTATACTTGTATTATATCTCATTCTCTCGTAGGCTAGTTCTCTGAAGTTACACTTCTGCCGTCTATGAACTGCACACACACATTTTTTTTCTCTTTATTCATTTGGGGACTGATTACTATTAACTTTTATTTCTATATGCGTAACTATTTTTATTCTATAATTCCAGCAAACAGGTCACACGATTATAAGTGATCACTGCCGCCCATGAACATCTACAATGCTTGGCTCATAGTCGTGTGGCCGGCCCATCAAATCGAGAGGAGAACGGGAAGGGAAAAGGATAGGAACAGGAAAGGGCTATTAGGGATGCCTAATCTGACGTCGTGAACGAAACGCGACAACCATGCTGTCGCTTCACGTTGATCTCCAGAGAACCAGTGATATCGCCCTGACTGATTAACAAAAGCCTGCCTTAATCAATATTTATTTTATTTTATTTTATGCCTTATTATTCTAGTGATTGCGTGGATTGGTCCGGGATTGTGAGGTACTGAGTTCGATACCCGGGTCGGGCAATTCACTATGCATGTATTACGTACGTGCCCATTGCACAATTAAGAAAATATGTTGCACCAATTTCTCGTAAAAATGGAATAAAAAATATCGGCATTTGCATCATATCGGTACTTACCTACTCACACAGCCCTCAAAGTTCGAACTGATATTTTGCATAATAATCATTTGCGACAGTGAACAAATAGGGGCGCATACCAGAAATAACAATGCGTTTTAATTGGTGCACTGGGGTACTTCCATAAATGTGTCATGTGCCCATTGTAACACATGACTCTAAACTAATAAGGTTCATATTGCGTTGCACCTAAAAATCCGCAAGCAAAGTCACGGCCAAACGCTAATGTCAATCCGATGTACGCGTCAAAAATGCATGAACCGGAAAATCAACGTCTAGCAACCTCATTCTTGTATATCTAAGTTTACCTTGATACTCGATAGCGATAAGAAACAAACATGTACAGACACTCATAATATCCAATAAGAAATCTAATGAAAAATGGCCGATCATTGCATAATCTTTGCATTAAGGAATGCGTGATGCCCATTAGGCCGTAAGCAACTAATGAGCAAGAAAACATTACAATGATTTGTTAAAAAGGCGCGTCAATCAGCCATTCCTATTCTTGCAAACCAATAAGAATATGAAATACGTCATTCGAAATGAGAATCCGTTAATATTCGAAGATCAAATTCGAAAAAACGTTATGGTCAAAGATTGTCAAGAGCAGGTAAACACGACGTTAAATGCGCATTTTATCCTCCTATAACCCTACCATCGGCTATAATAAAAGAACACATGTACTTATGAAAGGTATCCGTAAAAATAATGTTCTAAATAGCACTCCAGTAATAGTAAAACGTCCGTAAAGACAGCTATATCGATCGGGGACATACCTTGAAGAATCATTATCCGCCATAAAATCTTCCTTCGAGCGCAATCCCAGGCAAAAATAAACGTGTGGTTAAAATTGTAAACAGTAAATATACAGCATAAATCAAAAAATAGTTTGGATTGCACGATAATTCAATAAAATAAATAAAAACTTTTCAAGTCATAACCACAATTCGTTAGTATTCGTTACAATCAAAATGAAGTTTTTTGTCTCTTTCAATCTTGTTCAAAATTATACTGATAAGAAAGAGAGAAAAGTAGTACCGTAAATAGAAATCTGTCAACACGCAGTGCTATACAGCGCCCCCTATATGGAGAATACGCAATTATTTTCTATCTATGGTATGCAATGTTACCAGATTTTGAAAAATCGACTAAACACACATCAAATGAAATATTTTGGTTCCATTCACACTGGGAAATAGAATAATTAATATGCCAATAGTTTAATAAGTTATATATGGGTATTAGTAAAACTACTTGATAGCATAAGGGCTACAAAGATATAGAATTAAAAAATAGAATTGATATTGTTTGTCCTATTAGATTCTAATGGGGTATTCCATCCTTTTTTGAAAAGTACTTTAAGTTGTTTCCAAGAAGCTTATACCCAGATGGAGATTGCATTCCGTTTACAAAAGTGAAGCACAAAAATTTGACCATTCATTGTCACTCGAAAGAAAAGGATAGCAGGAAACAGCGACTGCATTCAAGGTAAAATTTTTGTGCTTCAGTGTTTTATACGTAATGCAATCTCCATTTATATATATATTATTTTATATTATATTAGTGTATAAGCTTCTTGGTTGTTTCTAAGGTAACAAAAAATTATTTAAAAATATATCAATTTCATTATTCAACCGGCAAGACCCATAAAAATCCATTTGAAATTTATATTTTAAATTTGTGCGCTCAAATATATGTAAACGCTAGTCGCCATGTTCCATAAAAATTATACGTCACTCAACGAGTAAACAACCTCTGTTTATTTGCAACAAACATGAGTTACTCTAGTTAAACACTCCTTTAACGAAACCGTCGTTCATTTTAATATGTTAAAAAATAACGTACGGAAGAATACTGTTATAACTTCTCTGTTTACTTAATAGGTTAAAATGTTTACTGGGTATTCTACTCGCCAAATGACGTAGACCGGTATACATCATGGCGGCTGCCGTTTCGCATCTTTTTGGGACAGATAAAAAAAAATATTTCAAAATGGATTATAAAATTTATTGTTTAGAGTTATAAACTGAAATTAACTTCAACTCATTGATTATTCGTGTACTATATATATTTATTGTTTTTAGGATTTTTTCTCTTATAGTAAAATAACCCATTGATACACAATTAATACAAAAAGATTTATATTACTGTTAAGTTTTCAACAATGGATTTTTGTTTTACTATGTAATTTAGACACTTGATGATTAGTTAACATTAACTTTGAAAAAATGTTGAACACTAACCTATGTGTAAAACAAAACGTTTACTAATTCATATATTTTCTATTGGCATGTGGCGGAATTGGTAATCAGATTTCAGATATGTGTCCTTATATAAACAAAGAGCATTTAAATTTGTAATTTAATAGTATTAACGGGTCCAATATAAGAAAATTTTAAGAAATATTAAAAGCAACATAAATAATACGTTTTAGAAAATGTAAAAGGAAAAAATTGCTATATTTAAAGTTTTATTTAAAAATCAGTAAAATACGTATTCATTTAAAAAAACATCGAAATAAATGACCCCCACTTCCGCATACTTTTGGACGCTCGTTTAATTTTTTATAGGTGTCCATGATAGAGATGAGGCTCTTATTTTTTTTTGTGCACAATAAAGTGTAATAATAAATAAATAAATAAATACTTACAGTTCAAACTGTGTTACAGTTATGTTGTACTTCAGAAAGAAATATGCATCAAGCACACAGTATCTACAAAAAAGTGTAAAGTAACTTATAACTTTGTAAAATAGTTTACAGTTACAGACGATTATTACACATAATGATTTTATGGTTGTTGTTTATCACATTAATCCCAATCCTTTCCAATATAAAAACAATGGGATTTTTTGTAAAACTACTTTTCATGAATATTGCAGTTTAAACAACATTTTGAACACCCTTAAAGTCCAAGGGGTAAGGTTTTTTATGTACAAAGCAGCAGAATGAGCTCTGTGGCGTACCTTAGGAGCGGCCTATGTCGATCAGCGGTCTGCAACATGCTGATGATAATGATATTATGCTGCTCTTGTTTATAATCTGACGTAATGTTTGACGCCAGACGAATGACTTGCTCTCATTAATTATTTATTGTCTTATTCTTATTACAAGAGGGTTAAAACGAGTTACCGAGTAGACAGACGTTTAAAATCGTTTACTAATGTTAGCGCAAAATAGTTGAAAATGATGATAATACTATAAAAGTTACTATTTACGAAACTAGCAACATTATTTTCTTGTTTATGGTACGGCTGAAATGACAGATGTCAAGGCGAAAGTTGGCGGAAAGTTTGTTTTCAAAACAGTTTGTTTTCGTTGTTTTGGCTGTGATTTCCAAAGCATCGTGATCGTATTTACGTATTTGAAATGAAGTTTCGAGCATTAATGATAGATGCAGGGCCTATGCGGGAGTTTGCTAGTAAGTTTGGCGTAAATAATAATTAGGAACTAAAGTTAGGCTATGGGACGTACATAGCTGGTCGTTGATAATAGAACCAGGGTTTAAATTATATTAAAACTTATTGTAATTTTAATACTAATAATAAGATTAAATATACACTCAGATTAAATATTAAATAAATTAAATTCAGATGAAATACCTCTAAACTATTGCTAAGTAACTATTTATTTTAAGCGTTTTTGTACGACTATGGTGCATATAAATTATTCCTATTTATTTATGAAGTCAGTAAATTCACCGAAGAATAATTCTAACTACGAGTATAAGAAATTCAATTTTCGAACATGATAATAGAATTATATTCACTCATGTTTTATGCCATTTCTGGTACATTAATGTCATTGGGATTTGAGCATTTCTTGTATCATTTAAAAACTTGTATATACTATATGGCACAGCAAATGCTTTAAAAATTCACATAATCAAACATATAGTCACACAACCATGTACATACATTTTGTTTCAGACATAGTGACAATAATATCAAAGTTATCGAAGGAGTGTATCCTACGTGTATCTGAAGACAAGTTGTACTTCATAGTGAGCGATGACAATAGTGGTCCCGCACCCCCTGTGCTCTGGTGCGAAGTGCCACAGGTCATGTTCTTCTCTGAGTACCAGATGGTGGGACTTGATGAGGAGCACAAGGATATTTATTTGGGATTAGCTTCAGGTATTGTTTGTTTGGTTTATTATACATTATTCAGTACTGGAATTAATATAATTGTGACTTATGACTTGATGAAGATAGATAGGCAGTGGGATGGTAAATACTTAAAAAATAATAATAATATGGGTATTTAAATTGTACATAAACTCACACCTTTTTCCCAGAAGGGATAGGCAGAGATGGTACCAAGACACTCACATTTCACCTTGTATGTTCTGTCTCACAATGTGATAGGGCATCAGCCTATTGTCATATCGGGTACAAATTCCATACTTTAGACTAAAAATATAAAATATAGATAAATAGAAAAATAAATAAATACACCTGACAGTCACATACATAGTCCTGACCCCACACTAAGATAATGTCTTGTGTTGTGGGTATCAGGAACTACGGGAGACTTTTAGATCTCACAAACACCCAGACCTGAAACAAATACCTGTGCTTCACACAAATATTTCTTTTGGTGCAGGAACCAAACAAAAATCCAATTTGATTTGGGCTAACCTGGGATTCCATCACACCTCAACTTTTAATCCTACTGTAGTACGACTACGCCATCAAGGCAGTAATTTACATCACTACATAGTATAAAACAAAGTTGCTTTCTCTGCCCCTATGCCCCTTTGTATGCTTAAATCTTTAAAACTACGCAACGGATTTTGATGCAGTTTTTTTTTATAGATAGAGCGATTCAAGAGGAAGGTTTATGTCTATAATACATACATATTATTGTAGAGATATCTATTTGCACCCGGGCGAAGCTGGGCCGGGCCGCTAGTTAATTTATAATTTGATATTGTCTGGTGTAAGAACTGCTGTCAGGAATCGTACTATGTGGTTTCAATTAATGTTGTCATGTGGTTATGGGTTGGTGGACACAAATTTACAAAGGATCTATTTATCTAGTGTCACATAAAAAATATATTATACATTGAATACTTGAAATTATTTCAGGTAATCTGTCAAGGTCATTAATAACATTAAAATCTGCAAAATCACTGAAAATGAAATTAACAAAAAAGCAGTGTCCTTGTCTTACACTGGAAATAGAGACAGTAAGTATTGAATTAAATATATAACTTGTATTTTTATAGCAATTAATGACAAGTTAAGCATGCCATACAACCTCTCATGAACAGTAGCAAAACTATACAACATAATGAATTATATAATGCAATGCTTGGCATTCCACTGCTTGCCATCCTGAGACATAACATGTTAAGTCTCATTATGCCCAGTAGTTAGTCTGGCTACAATGTCCTTCAAACAGGAACACAACAGTGCATTTACACTGCTGTTTTGCGGGAGAAATTAACATTATGGAGGTACCTACTCAGGTGGCCTCTCACATACGAGAGACCTACCACCAGTAAAGTTGGTTTTGTTAACTTGATAACTACCACCGTAATTGCTGGTAAAATGCACTGTATATTGCAAATTATTATAATGTATTAACATGTTTTTCAGCCATCATCAACGTCACAACAAACTAGGAATGTAACACATGATATACCGGTTATTGTTATACCAAGGAAGATGTGGACAGAATATCAGGAGCCAAAGATTCCAGAGCCTGATGTGAGTTATTTCACAAACCAATTGGATATATTAAATTTATTTTTAAATATTTCTGTGTTAGTGATATCTGCAAGCAATGAAATCACAGTTTTTTTAACTATTGTGCCCTTAAGTTCTTGCAGGTATTAGACCTGTAAGAAATTTGATTTTAAACAACCAAGTTTCCCCAGAAACGCAATAGAATATATTTTAAATCCACCTTGAGATACAAACATACATACATAAACTCGCGCCTATTACCTATAAGGGGTAGGCACAGGTGCTACCAGGACATTTCGCCATGTATGTTTCATCCCACGATGAGATAGGGGGTGAGCCTATCGCCATATCAGGAATTTCTGTCTCCGGGTTGATAATGTATTGAAAAATCCAATATCACTTTGCTGACCTAAGATTGGAACCTGAGGCCTCACCTGTGTAACCGTACCATAGTACAACTAAGATAGATAAGGAATTGATAATTACCAACTACTTACAATAAGATTCAATATATGTACTTACAATTTGACACTAGTTTCTTGTCATTTGGTGCAGTCTAGTGTCTAATTCAGGTATAGTTTTATACAAACCCTTTTATACATTTTTTTATTGCAATGAATAGTGAGACAAGCATGCCATTATCCTGATGGTAAGCAGTACGGCCCCTTTCATAGATTAGCAAAGCCAAACACAATGAATTTCAAAGCAATGCTTGGTATTCCACTGCGCTTGCCATCCTGAGACATAACATTTTAAGTCAATGTCCTTGAAACTGGTAAACAACAGATTTACACATCTGATTGGCGAGAGAACTAGAAATTGCGGTGGTACCTACCCAGATGGGCTCTCACATATTATGGGAGAGACCTACCACCAGTAACATTTTGATAAATATGCCTACTAGTTAGTCCCTTTATAACAGGTATTTGGTTATCTATTTACAGATATCAATAGAGCTGCCTTCATTGAAGCAAGTGCGGACAACTATAGACCGTATGAAGACCATGTCATCAGAAGTAATCATATGGGCGTCAGCAGCTGGTAGGCTGACACTACAGATCAACACCGGAATGGCCAAAGTGTCTACTAGATTCAAAGATTTGAGGGTTGAAGCTTTTGGAGGTAGGTTCTTACGAATTATAATATTTATATGCATAAGGTCTAAGACTGCCTCTGTGGCTTAGTTGTACTATGGTAGTGTTACAAATCTAAGGTCTCGGATTCGAATCCCGGGTCGGGCAGAGTGATATTGAATTTTTGCCTGGAGTCAGGAGTTTATACCCGATATGGCGATAGGCCCGCCCTATCACATTTTGAAACGGAACACAAGGCGAAATGTGGATGTCCTGGTACTATTTCTGCCTACCCTTTCTAGGTAAAGGGTATGAGTTTATGTATGTATTCTGGGTCTGGGTGTTCACAAGACTCGATCTTAGTGTGGGGTCAGGACTATGTATGTGACTGTTGGGGTGTTATTTATTTATAATTTTCCTACTTATTTCCCAGGTCCAATAGACCACTCCGACTCAGAAACAGAGAGCCAAGCGAACGAGGACATGTCCCGTGTGTGTTACTGTCGTGTGGACACCAAGAAACTGTCCATGTTCCTCAGTGCAGATCAGCTGACTCACAACAGAACTGTGTGCAGTATAGTCCACAAGAGACTGGTCATACTGTGTCTACAGACCGAGGAGAATGTCAGGTTGCAGTGTTTTATAAGTGGTATTGTTTATTGATGAAAAAGTGAATAGAAGGAATAAGACAAATACAGACTTCTAAATGGTGGCAGTGAAAATAATTGTTGTTGTCCAGCTGTGGGAAATAAAGGGCTTATAATAATAATAAATTTGTGAAGTAAAATCCATAATGGATTTGCATTATGGATTTTATTAACCAAAACAATATTATAAAGAAGAATCACTTTATTTCACAGAATTTAATTTACAATTGTTGTCTTTCAATACTGTTGAATGTTATGGAATTCTAAATTACATAAGTAAATTAATCATAGTTGTACAAAATATTCAAAAATGTCACAATTTGGTGTTTACATTTTTAAACATGCCAAATATTTTTTGCTAATGTTCACAATTTATTTTCTAAACTTATGTATATTTTAACCTTATTTACATCAATTTTAACACTGTCGAACACTATAACTCAAGGCAAAATCCAAAAAAGTCTATAAAAAGGCTAGTTTTTATACTAATCTTTTTTCCATTTCCAATAATTACTAATTCACAAATATTCATAAAGGCATTTCAGAAATTACTAACAGATAATATGGAATTTTGTAAGCATTAAATCAGTCATTTGAATTGTACTGATTTATTACATAACAAAATATTTTCTTCTGCAAGACAATAGACAGATAATAAATAATGCCCAAAACAGTCGTAAATTACTCAATTATATGTAAGTTGGAAGGATCTTTCATTGTCCCTTCGTAGTGTGTCGTGGGTTGCCTTCAATTGGTCAAGTTTTGTGGATATTTGGGCGATGGAGTTGTCTATCCATTGCATGGATGACATGTGCGCGTTGAGAATACGGCCGATTTGGACAATCTGGAAGTAAGAGAATTTTGTTTAGAATATACTTTCATTAAGATTTAATTTTTGTGTGTATTATTTTTGGCTAAGTCATTAAATAGCACAGGGGCGAATGTATGCAAATTTGTGGAACATAAAAATAGCAACTAATTGGATTAATGTAATCAAAGGATTTGTGTTTTATGAAAGGCTTTATTTGGGGAATCTGAAAGGGAAGAGGTTTCGTTTAGAACAAATTTTCATTAAGATTTAATTTTTTCTGTATTTTTCTATGGCTAAACCTTTAAATGTTATAACAAGGGTGAATGTATCCAAATTTTGAGAACATAAAAATAGCATTTAGTTGGATTAATGTGAAAAATTGTGTTTCATGTTATTTTTAATTACGCTTATACGGCTTATATTTCTCAATTTGACATAATATTTCTTGTATATTTTTTTAAATATATAGAATGTAGCGACAATAAAACACAATAAGGAGTAAATACATACTGGATCACTGCTGTCTTGGCTCCTATTTGTTTCATTAAGGTGTTCAATAACTTCCTTCAAATCTTCTGACATTTGTCTCAGCTGTGTGTCCAAGTTTTCGGCTAATGAATACCTGAAATTGAAAAATCATGTCATATTTATTACTTTCTTTGATAATATTTAATTGAGCATATATGTTAACAAATAAGGTATAAATTATGTAAATAGTACGAATTATTCATATAACTGCTAAATGCAAAAATCTTCACATCGCAAGAATGTTCTGATTCTGGTAATTCATATTTCAAATTAGATTTTTATACCATATTTAAAATGCATTAAAGCGAAAGTAATATGTCAGGGTCGATCAAAATGGACATTCATTGTCTCTGTCTACCTACACAGAATACAGGCGTGATGAAAAGGAAAGTATAATCAAATGCAAAACAAACTTTAATTACTCACATGTGTTCTCTCTCTGGATCTCTGAGCCTCTCCACATTCTCTTGTAACAATTGTTTCTCCATCGGAGTGAGAATATCTTCCAATTCCTTCTGTTGTGCCAGAACAAAGTCTAATTCGTGTTCCAATGACTGTTGCTCGTTCTTAACAGCCTCTACAGCGTCATTTAATTCTACTATCTGTTGGAAATAATTTTAATCATCAATATGTTAATAATTCGACTGCCTCTGTGGCGCAGTTGGTGACGCCGCCTGTGAAACGAGGCCGCGGGTTCGATCCCCGCACCGAGAGAAATGTTTGTGCGGCCCACAAATATTTCTCTCGGGTCTGGGTGTTTGTGAGACCGAAAAGTCTCCCATAGTTCCTGATATCCACGACACAAGACTCGATCTTAGTGTGGGGTCAGGACTGTGTATGTGACTGTTGGGTGTTATTTATTTATTTAATTTATTACTATTATTACTGGTGGCAGGTCTGTCATATGTGAGGCCACCTGGGTAGGTACCACCGCAATGTCTATTTCTCCTTCACACACAGCAGTGTAAATACACTGTTGTGTTTCGGTGTGAAGGACATTGTAGCCAGAGAAACTACGGTACATATTGAGACCTAACATCTTGTCTCAGGATGGCGAGCGCAGTGGAATGCCAAGCATTGCTTTGTAGTTCAATGTTTGGTTTTGGCACTGTTTATGAGCGGTCGTATCGCTTACCATCTCAGGTTAACGGCATGCTCGTCTCGCCATTCATTACAATAAAACAAAAAAAAAACTAACTTTTACAGTACTTGCACTATTCACATTATGGGATTATATTAGTATCAAACCCAAAATATTTAATGCAAAAAGATTAATATAAAAATACTGGTGCAGTTATACTACGGTATGATTGTAAAGGTGAAGCCTCAGGTTCGAATTTCAGGTCAGGCTAAGTGGTATTAGATTTTTCTATTCAACATTGGCCTGTATAGAATTTGTGCCCGATAAGGCGACAGGCTCGCCTCCTATCACATCGTGGGCCGGAACACATAAGGCGAAACGTGGGTGTCCTAGTGGCACCTCTGCTTATCCCTTTTGGGAAAAGGCGTGAGTTTGTGTATGTGTGTGTGAAAGACTATTTTTTTATTTGCTGCTTCAATTAGTCATTAAACTTTAATAAAATATACATTTTAATAATGTAGAAAGCACAACATTTATACCTTTTCTCCATTAGCAATGAGTAATGTGTCCCATGCATTGATCTGCGTGGCTTGGTTGATGAATGTCCGCTCTTGTTCTTCCAGTTCCAATGTCCATTTGTTGATGTTTTCTTCTAGTTGTGCGAATGTTATTGAACTTATCGGCTGTGGTGGTGTTATTGTTGACGTTCTGAAATATAACATTGTTATATTGTACTTGATTACAGCTAAAAGTATTTATATTATTTAAATCCTTATTGTAAACATAAAAAATACAATATACTGGTGGTAGGTCTCTCATACGTGAGAGGCCACCTGGGTAGGGACCACCGCAGTATCTATTTCTACCACCAAACAGCAATGTAAATGCACTGTTGTGTTTCGGTTTGAAGGATATTGTAGCCAGAGTAACTACTGGACATATTGAGACTAAACATCTTATGTCTCAGGATGGCGAGCGCAGTGGAATGCCAAGCATTGCTTTGTAATTCAA
Source organism: Hyles lineata (assembly GCA_030180105.1). Taxonomy (NCBI): domain Eukaryota; kingdom Metazoa; phylum Arthropoda; class Insecta; order Lepidoptera; family Sphingidae; genus Hyles; species Hyles lineata. The sequence continues at coordinate 1,301,830 of JARJEE010000032.1, read as the reverse complement.
GGTGTTGTTTGATTTTGCTACTGTTCATGAGCGGTCGTATCGCTTACCATCAGGCGAACGGCATGCTCGTCTCGCCATTCATAGCAATAAAAAAAAAAAGGCCTAACCACTCAATCGTATCTTCGATTGTAGAGTAGGCCCTGCAGTGGGTTGTATATGGGCTGATACAATACAATAAAATACAAAACTTTATTGTTCACATCAACAATACAATATAAAGTAACAAAAGGAAAAATTATAAAGTACAAATAGCAGTCTTATCGTTTAAAGCAATGTCTTGCTTCTATGCTCGGTGTCATTACATTGCGTGCCACTGTTGATCCTAGCTTACAGGAGTTACAATGGTGGGTGTGAGGGCGGGACAGTCTCTAAAGTGCTATTCAAAACAACCAGAATATAAATATAAAGTACATACGTGGTAGCAGTAGTGAGAGAAGGCATTGTAGTACTGGCAGTGGTTTTGCCAAGTGCTGTGATACCGGACGGGGCTGTTGTAGAAGCTGAAAAACACTTGTAATTTTAATATCAACATACATATAGGTTATTGTATACTGACAGCTATCAAAAAGACATTTTAGCTGTGAAAGTTAAAGTTTAGGCGGAAAAATAGTTTATACCTCTTTTCGGATTATTTATTTTAAAAGTTATAATCATTGGAGCCGAATTTTAATAGATCACTAAACATAAGCAATATTAATATTTGCCAATTATTGCCATTTATTTCACAAATAGCAATTTAACTTACAAGATTTTTTAAATAATGAAATTAATTGTTGATTTCTTGTATTTATATGAATATAGCAAAAGTAAAGAATAATACATACCCACAGACGAAGCAGCTGTTGTCGTTGATTTCACACCAAAATTCAACGCGGTTGATGCACTGCTCGAAAAACTAAGCCCGGTCGCTTGAGTTGACGACGGTGCTGACGTAGTGCCAAAACTAAGCCCCGTACTAGGCTGACTGGAAGCGGCCGAGCTTACACCAAAACTAAGCCCAGTTGACGTAGTAGTAGTTCCAAAACTAAGCGCAGTCGAAGCTTGAGCTGTGGTTGCCGTGCCAAAACTAAGCCCGGTCGACGCTTGGGCTGTGGTTGCGGCTCCAAAACTAATTCCAGTTGTTTGAGCTGTGGTTGCCGTCCCAAAACTGGGCATGGAACTGGTTGTGGTGGTTCCAAAGCCAAGACTCGTGGTTGCCGGGGCGGTTGTTTTGGCGAAACTAAACCCGCTAGACGGTTGACTGGTTGCCGTACTGAATGAAAGCCCGGTTGGTTGGCTGGTTTGGTTGGTTCCGAATGACAGTCCGGTTGCCGGTTGACTTGTGGTTGTCCCGAATGCGGGCGCTGGGGTGGATTGCGCTGCCGATGTGCCGAAACTAAGCCCGGTTGCTGGTTGGCTTGATGCCGTGCCCAAAACGGGCGCAGGTGCAGCCGGTTGAGCTGCACTGCCAAAACTGAAGCTTGGTTGGGTTGTACCGCCTGAAAGTGTAATAAATTGCACATCATGAAAGTAGGTAAAATAAAAATATTTATGTCTGAAACATTCTAAATGTCGAGTCGGTCCAGTAGTTTCAGAGCATATTCAAAGCAAACAGACAATCAAATCTTAGCTCTTTATAGTATTATAGTATAGATATAACACAGAAATCTTAATTGAGTCACTTTATCCATCAAAAAAATATTCACCAAATTCAGCTTAAATTTTTCTCTTTATGCAATCCCTTATTCCCAGGCCCGGATCTAGGGGGGGGGGCAAGTCGGGGTGCGTGCCCCGGGCGGCACGTTCAGGGGGCGGCATATTGAATCTTGGGAGACAACTACAAAACTCATCAATAACGTAACACCACTTACACTTTTTTTCGCCGTGCGCGAATTAGTGATTATGCGATAGAGGCGCGTGAAAAAGAGATGAAAACTTAATATATGGAATGTATAATAATTTATCCATCTCAACAACTACGTTTAGTTTGTGTTTAGTAGTTAGTTTTAGTTGATTAACCATCGAACATCTTTTATGTGGTACAGGCAGTGGCGAATTTACTAGTAAACTGAGTAGGCTAGAGCCTAGGGCGGCAAATTTGAAGGGGCGGCAAATTTTTAAGGGGCGGCAAATCTGGGCCAATTTTTTTTGTTTTGATTTACTGAAATAATAAAAGGCAATATTTTACACACTGAAAAAAAATGGGGTTTGAAAATTAAGAATAGTTAAAATATTTCAGTGATAATATGTTCCCACGTTTCCACGTTGACAATTTAATAATAAACACTTTATTAAATATCTATACTTGGATCTTCTTCTTCTTCTTCTACCTGGCGTTATCCCAGCCGGTGTCAGGGTCCGCCTTCCGGCAAATTCTCCTCCATTTCGCCCGATCTTCGGCATCCTCAATAGTAAGGCCATTGACCCTCATATCTTCCTTAACGACATCGAGCCAGCGCTTCTTTGGTCTACCCCGCGGTCGAGGTCCGGGAATATTGAGGCTCAGGCACACATTACCGACGCACTCCTGCGGTTTCCTTAGGATGTGACCATACCATCTCAAGCGGGATTCCTGGAGTTTATTAGCCACATCGCGGACACCAAGATTGCCACGGATGTGCTCGTTACGGATTTTGTCCAAACGCGTAACGTTGCACATCCACCGCAGCATCTTCATCTCCGCGACGTGGACCTCCTGGACGTGCCGCTTGAGGGCAGGCCACGTCTCAGACCCATACAGGAGAACCGGCCGCACGAGGCTTTTATAGGTAGGCATCCTGCGGTCGCAGAGTATGCCCGAGATCTCCCTCCACTTAGCCCAAGCGGCACTTATACGGGCTTTGACGTCAAGGGCGCTGTCACCGGACTCATGCAGTATGGACCCAAGGTACTTGAACTTGTCCGTCTTCACGGCAAGTTCGTTTCCTATCACGATGCTTTGGGGGTCCGTACTCCCGCAAGCCATGTTTTTTTTTTATTGCATTGAATGGCGAGACGAGCAAGCCGTTCGCCTGATGGTAAGCGATACGACCGCTCATAACAGTAGCAACATTCCTCTGCGCTCGCCATCCTGAGACATAAGATGTTAAGTCTCAATATGTCCAGTAGTTGCTCTGGCTACAACGTCCTTCAATCCGAAACACACTGTGCATGCACTGTGCATTTAAGCAGTGTTGTTTCACGGGAGAAATAGACATTGCGGTGGTACCTACCCAGATGGCCTCTCACATATGAGAGACCTACCACCAGTAAAAATGTACTCGGTCTTCGCCACATTTAACTTCAGACCACCGCTCTCAAGCGTTCCTTCCACCGGTTGACCTTGCGCTCCAAAAGTCGCCGGTCCTCCTCCACCAGTGCAATGTCATTGGCATACATCCAACAACCAGGGCGCAGGGTCCTGGATGTGAGACGTAATGACGTCGAGCACAACACTGAAGAGGAATGGACTCGGCGCCGAGCCTTGGTGCACACCGACATCAATCGGGAAAGGATTCGTATCGCCAATGGCAGTCCGAACGAAGGATTCGGATCGGAGGTACATGTCTCTGATAATGTCCACATAGGCTTCCGGTATCCCTTTCACTCTCATCGCCCACCAGATTGCCTGTCGCGGCACACAGTTGAAGGCCTTCAGCAGGTCTAAGAAAGCCATGTGCAGTGGCGTCTTCTTCGCTCTGTATGCCTCGCCAAGCATCCTGAGTGCAAATATCGGGTCGGTAGTGCCACTGCCAGGACGGAAGCCGTATTGACACTCAGAGACAGTACACTCTTGGCGGAGCCCGGACTTGATGACGCGTTTGAAAAGCTTCATGGTATGACTCATGACCTTAATGCTTATGATAATTTCCGCATTCCTGAACACAGCCTTTACCCTTTTATACGGGAGTTATCACACTTAACCACCATGAGCCAGGCATATTTTTGGTATTTAGGATGCGGTTAAATAACGCAGCAAGAAGCTCCACACTATGAAGCCCCAACGACTTCCACGCCTCTATCGGAATATAGTCAAGCCCTACCGCTTTCCGGTTCTTCATGCGACGAAGACTATAGAGAACTTTTTCAGGTGCAACAGGTGCAACAAGACCTTGGTTCGGGGGCAATTCGGGGTAGGACACTCCCAAGTAAATATCTATGCTTGGATATTATAAAATATTCCAATAGTGATACATTATAAAAAAATCATGCATAAATGTGAAAAAACACCTATTAACATTGATTATAGTCTTTAGAGTTCCTTGCTAAAAATATAGTTTTTTTTCAAATTGGTTATTTATTGTTTTCACGCACCCCGTGGTCAAGGGGCGGCAAAATTCCTTCACGGTTTCCTTTGCCTGGCGTAAGAGGCGATTAATAGGGGTCATTGGGGTCGCTGGCAAACTCTAAGATGTGCGGCAGAACTCGTGGCTTCATAGCGGACGCCCACGGTTAGGGCGTCCGTTGCAGAGAAAATCTATGCCTACCTAAGTTGTGAGGAGCCATATTAGGAAGTGCGCCGGGTGGCACGGCGAGTCAACTAGGTGTTACTCGCTCATCCGCATCGCCTATTGTCCGTAATACATCCAACGTGTTACAACCTGTTCGGAGTTCGCGGATGTTGGTGAACTCCATAGTGAACGCGATGGTGGGGTTATGCACCGCTGAAAGACCTGCTTTGTTTAATTGCGCTGTCATGAAGTTGAAGGGATGGGTTTGATGAAGAGGCATCGAGAAGCCAAAGTCCGGGCATTAAGTAGGCCGAATGGGCACCGGCATGAAAGGGTCGGCATGTCGCTAAATGTCGGCCACATCCGGTCACCAACCGGCACGACGTACCCGCCCAAGATTATGTGCGACATGGTGAGGCAGCCCCTCGTGAAGGTTAGCCACGTTTGGGCTCTTGTACTGTACTGTCTCTTTGGCCGGCGGGTCAACACTCCTCCCTTCGAGAGCGATCAAAAATACGTAAAAAATCACTATCAGTAGTGCGATTCACGTAACTTTTTGACGCGCCGATCAAGTTGCGGTGCGGTTACAATTAAGTTTACGCTTTGGTACAAAATGGTATTCTTGTAAGTGTTTAGCTGCGCGTGAACTGCGCGTGAGCTGCGCGTCAACTGTACGTCAGATGTATGAAATTTGTTTGAGATTGACATATACGCGCAGCAGTAGAATACGCTAAAACGTTTGCGTGACGCGAACTTGACGCGAGCGTATTTGACAGCGGTTGTCAAAATTATGTGAATACGAAAAGGGCTGTTTTGATCGAAACTTAACCGCAACTGCACTGCAGCTGAACTTATTTTAATACGTGAATCGCCCTACAGATCACTATTACGGTCTTTACGCCCCGTGGACGGTGATCGCCATCAAGGCAGACACTTAAGTCCTACCACCACAAACTGTGTCACTCATTTTTTATTTGGCATTCACATTTGGCACTACCCAGGGTTTACGTGTAGGAAAACTAGAGTCAAAGCTTACAGACGTGTGTGACGTTAACCCTCAAAAGTGACGCTAGTATAAAGCGTGTAAAAAGGCTTAACATGGTGGTAAAATGACGTTCTTTCCCGATGTCCTGTGTTGAGTGGGCGTCTGGTTGCTAGAAATTATGATGATGATTAAGATAAAAATATAGGCAAGGGGGGGCGGCATTTTTCAGATTTTGCCCCGCCTCGAAAAAAACCTAGATCCGGCGCTGCTTATTCCACATAAGCACAATAAAGGTATCTTACCCAAAGTAAGCCCAGAAGGCTGTGTAGAAGCAGTGCCAAAAGCAGGGGCGGGCGTTGCTTGAGAAGTTCCGAAACTCAGGCCCTGGGAGACTGTACCACCAAACGTAGCGTTCTGTGTGGTTGCTGCTTGAGCTTGAGTTTGTTGACCGAGACCGAAGCCTGTGGATTGAGCCGGTGAGCCAAATGTTGGTGCTGGAAATTGGAAATATATTGGGCTAAGTTTTGGTAGAGTTACCATTATGAGATATTTGGTAATTCAGTCATTGTAAGTCTTCTGTTACACATTGGACTCCTGTCTAAAAACATTATAGCAGCCTATTGGAAGCAAGTATATGGACTACCTGTAACTTTTATTATATACTCACAACAAGTGGGTGGAAGTCCTATTTATTATACGAGTAATGAGATTCATGTATGATAGTGTATTGTAAACTTGTTTTAAAAGGAACAAACTAGAGTTTCTTGCCTTTCCTTCTCTGGCAAAAACAGCCTTGTTAACAAGGTGATGGTAAACAAAAAGTGACTAAATCTAAATAATGTATGATATTTTAAAAAAACATGGGTTCAATAAAGCATTACACGGTGAGATTTGTTCGCGGCGAAAATCATATACCATTGTCGCATGATGTAACCGCCAAAGATTGACAAATATTTACGCGATGTAATTTTTTTATGTCCTCAAGATAATCGCATTTCCAAGGCGAGGAACTCTCCCCACAATGTACAATAAATAAATGAGATGAGTAAATGAGGCTTAAACTATTTTCATTTTAATTATTTCTGGAGTGATTGTTATTTACCTGCATTAGCAGTAGTAGCGGCAGGCGCCCCAAAAGCAGGAGTTTGTTGAGCGCTGCCACCAAAACTAAATGCTCCAGGTTTGGCTCCAAACGCACTTGAGCCAAAACTCAGGCTCGTAGTGGTTGCTGTACCGAAGGCTGGCTTTGTTGCCTGTGGAACGGCTGATGTGGTTGTCTGGGGAATCGGATAATAACATGAGTAATATTGTAGAATACTTATGGAATGCATGGCATGATACACAATCAATATACATTATATAAGTATTTTTTTAAGTTTATAAGCGGATCTGAGTGTTTGTGGGACCGAAAAGTATCTCGTAGTTCCTGATACCTACGACACAAGACTCGATTTTAGTGTGGGATTTTTTTATCACTTTTACAAAATAATCATATAGGAAAAAAGTAACAAAAAAAACGTTATTTTGCGATTGCACTGTTGCATTGTGTCTAAAGTCGCTTAAACTACCACCCGGCTTCGTTTTCGGTAGCAGTCTTGATGCACCCTGTATATGATGTAGCAGTACATAATAAAATAAAATGAAGTAAGTATTTACCGCGGGCGCCTGTGGTGCCGAAAATCCAGACGTAGGTGTGGTGAAGCTAAACCCAGCTGTAGTGGAGGCTGGCTTGCCGAAAGAACCGAATGTGCTCGACGGGGAACCGAATGTGGGAGCGGCTGGGGAAGAAAACAAAATATATGGTTAATTTGTAGTAAGAGAATTTGAATTTTTATTAGATTATGTTGACGCTATTTTAATTGGAAAACAAATTAATAAGGTTGGAAGTCAAAAAAATCTCCAAAAATATTTTTATTAAAAAATAATATTAAAAGAAAGGAAGAAATGTCCATTCATAGTATTGGTAAAAATATAGTTGATGTCGATACTGCTTAAAATTCATTATAGCACTTTTTATTGGTTTGTCCTTTAACGTTTTCCTGTTTATTCCAGGCAACAGAGTTTTATAAAATAAAGTAATTTTACATTTTGTTCACAGAGCTTAAGACAAAAAAATATTTTTATTGAACTTCAATTTCATTTCTCCAAGAACTCCGGGCCTGGGATGCAATTATGTTTATATTTATTGAAAATATATATTCTGGCCTACACAAAAAGTAGGTTAATTGAGGCACAAAAAATTTGATACCAATACTAAGTTTAACAGTAAAATGGGCATTCTCCGTTCTACATTTTTGCTCCTAGTCGAAGGATTGATCAATGAAGATGAAACAAAAATGCTTAAGACATTGAAAGTGAGCACAATATTACTAATTAACTATGTATATTTTACCTTGTGTAGCCTGACCAAATGCAGGTGGCGCGCCCTGTCCCTGAGTTGTGGCACCAAACGACAGATTTTGCGGTTGAGCATTCTACGAAAACAAAACAGACACATTAGGCCACAGAAAATTTTAGTCTATTTTGTACATATTTTAAAAGTACTATTTGTCTCGATCTGTTTAATTTTCTGAAAGAAACACTAACTAGAAAATCGGATGTAATTTTATGAACTAAATGTTTTTGTGATATTATATTGTGCTAATTATTTATGTGTTGATTAGTGATAGGTAGAAAAAAATCTAGTGCTTACTATTATTTTATAAGCAGTTTGTCAATTCTCTCCATACATGGCAAATGGGTTGACGAACTCAAGCTGAGAGCAGAATAACCATAATTTACATTTTAATACATAGTTCTGACCCTAAACTACAAGACTTTCCCGTCTCACAAACACCCAAATCCGAAACAAATGCCTGGATCATACAAATATTTGCCGTTGGTGCGGGGATCGAATCTGCGGCCTTTTGTTTCACACACCGCGTCAAACCAAATGCGAATACAAAGGCTATCTATTGTATAATCAAATAAATTATTCAAAATCCACATCTGTAGAAAAATTAATTATTAGATAAATTACCTGATTGGCTGGTTGTCCGAACCCAGGACTGCCAACAGTCTGATTAGGTGGTGATGTGAACCCACCAAAGCTCAGGGGTTTGCTCGCTCCAAACAGAGAACTTTGTGTGGTTGCTGTTGGAGAAGAGACTGAAAGAAAAAAAAATATTTTGTACACAAAACTGGTTATAATTTTTTATTTATTAATATTCGTAATTTTAATGTGGGTAATTGGGGCGATTGTTTGACATAGAAATCTTTGAGAGAATACTGATTTTAGAGAAAAATTTTCCCATAGTTGAAAATGATGATAATGTAGTAATATTAGTTTCAACATAAATAAAATAGAAATTACTGATTAGTAATGGTTTAAAATCTATAATGTTGTTGAAGCTAAACATGCTTTTTATGAGTTTTTAACAAGAATCGTTAAATGATTTGAGAGTTGCTATAAAATTGCAGACAGTTATAATTGTAGATGCTTTCCCCCTTATTCATAAAAACTGTTAATCAACCACATAAATGTTAGCAGGTGATAAAACATTCATAAATTTTTGCTATTCATAATATTTTCTTTCAACTTAATTTAACAAATATTGCCACTTCACATAATAAAATATGTGATTTGGTTCACTTGACAGTGATATCAAACATCCAGCTGACTTCTGTAATTATTTGCTTAAAATTTGCTTAAACAAGGGCCTTGGCTAGTTAAAGTTAATGAGCTGTGAATGATTTCGTCATCTATGAACATTTTTGAATCAGCTCATATCAACGGCATTTTAAAACTGCATAAGTCCTTATAAATAAGGGGATCTACCAATATGCAATAGAACAATTGCTTCAACATTCTTGTTTAGAACAGTTTGAAATAAACTAACATAATAACACTCTATATTATCATAGCCTTTTTCCACCACCTAAAATTGTTAGAATGTCCCAATGTTACTTCATCATTAATATATACCTTTATCTTAATATCATTATTAAAATAATATGTATATATGTTGAAATCAATGTTACTAACATAATGAAGGCGCAGCAGAGGCTTTAGCTCCAAATCCACCCGATGCGGTAGTTGTCGAACTACTGAAACTGAAAGCTGGTTTGTTCTCTGTAAAATATGTTTACAGTTATACCTTGGCTACTTTCTTAAATATATACACTCACACTATTCTCGCGTGTGGTTAGGCAAAGACTATTAAATCTCACAACTCAATTCGGACATACAACTTTATAAAATTTATGTTTAGCAATTATTTTGTTTCTTTGTTTCTTTTTCTAGTATGGATATGCCAGACTGATTAAAACCAGATACATAGGCTGCCATGTAGGAAATATATTTGCATTTCTTATATGATTACTACAAATAAGGTTTAAGGATAGGTTACTTTTATCATAATTTAGAAAAGCAACATGCAACAAAAGTGGATCTACATTTTTTGTTAGAAGCAAAAGTCAAACTTTGTTAGTACTAATTACAAATAGTGTAATGGAATTAAACCATTTTAAGTTAAACTCTATATAAATGTAGAAAAAAAAAACTAAAACTATGCATGTTTACCAACTTTGTATAGTTACCTGCACTTGCACCACCAAATAGTGATTTATTAGCATCTCCACTTCCAAACGAAAACCCTGCAAATAAATATTGAGAAATATTATTTTCCACTGATTCAGTAAAGCGACTAAATTATACTTGATGGTAAGTCTTAACTTATTCAAATAAAATAGAGCAATAAGAAGTGTGTGGCCTATTGATATCGGACCAGACATGGTTGCCAACATAGTGGTTACGGGTTCAAATTCCAGGGCACACCTCCAACTTTTTGCAGTCATGTGTGTATTGATATTCAATCACCACATACTATAATGGTGAAGGAAAAAATCATGACGAAGCCTGTATACCATAGTGATTTGTAAAATTTCTATGGCATGTAAAGTCCACCAAATTGCACTAAGCCAGTGTGGTGGACTATATGGCCTAAGCACTTTCTATCAAACTCGATTGTAGAGGTGGCCTGCGTCCTCCAATGGAACATATATGGGCTGATACAAATACAGAGCAATAGTCATTTTTCACCAGCCAGCACAAGTATAAATCTGTCAAAATATGGATATACACTGCCAAAGGTAAAAATGTGACACTTGTTTAGGTTACTCTAATCGGTTTTCCTACATAATGTATGGTGGTCACTACACAGATGTTTAGAAATATCTTTATAATAGTTATTGGGAGTTAGTCGATTAAGGTAGCACACACATACTTAAACTTTTACAGGAATAATACTTCAAGCAAGATAGGCGATTTGACAGATTTAAGGTGTTTTGAAGAAACAATAAATATAATTAAATAAGCCTGCTTGCAACTCTAACCAAATGATACTTATAATTAAGTAATATTGCAGCTTACATGATTTCCACGTCGTTTGTTACAAGAAAATGCGTGAGCCGATAGTCTTAATCAGTATGCAATTTAGGTTATGTTGCTCGGAACTTTATGTTCCATTATTTAACTAAATACCTTTAAGAACATATTTAAAACAATTTAATGGTAGATTAGAGTCCATATTTAAATAGATTTTATAATATAACTTGTAATATTACCTGTTGAAGGAGTAGTAGTGCCAAAAGTGCCCGCCGACGTTGTAGATGCGCTTCCAAAACTAAAACTCATTGTGTAATGCAATAAAAACTCAAGAAATCTAATAAAGGCGTAAGATAGACACAATATTCAATAATTATTCGGTAATTCCAAAGAAAATTTCAAGTTTTCCGTTATAACAACAAACAGCACTCAAACGCGCCATTCATTTGGTGCTGCCACAGATTAAAAATACTGTCATTAACAAGTTTTTAGATGCGTTTTGTTTTAAAATATGTAACATGTTTGGTGTCTTTATTGGAGGTAGAAAATGTCTATTAATTTTATAGAATAGGATAATAATTCGAAAAATATTACACGAGAATTTTTACAGCGACAGAATCATTTATGTGGGCCATATTTTTTTGGACAAGACTTAAAATCTTATAGTGGGCCAGGACTATGTATGCAACTACTGGGAGTATTTAATAAATGGGCGGAAGGGTCTTCACGGGTGCGCCCTGGGCGAAGTACAATATTGTTGTTTTTCATTTAGAGTGTAAGATTACCGAAGTCACAGGCGAAGGCAGTAAGATATCTTTCTCAGCATGAATAGCGACGACAGTAGAAAATGGTGCAAAACTTGTGATTGGTGACCACAGTGATCTGTGGTGACCACACAAGTGTGTCCTATTTCAACTTTAAACTGTATCTATCTGGTTTTGAACAGGCTGGTGTAATTGTGTTCACTAGCCAATGAGTAGAATCATTTCTTACCAGCAGGCAGCAGACACACTATTTGGAATACATTGTACTTAGACGTTTAAAAATATTCACTAGTTTCTTACAAGAATGTCTTACCATCTTGGAAAATGGACGCTTCTCGACGGAATTTTTAAACCAGCCACGCAATCGTATAACAGATTCTATCCAATTTTCGCCGTGTCTACGGGAACATACTTTGAGGCCACTTAACACAGGCAACCATAAACATCTGAATGTAGGGCTGGCCGCTTGCCAGACCCACGATTGCAAATCATCCTCTCGTGTAAAGTACATGTAAACAAGGATTATAAAGAATTAAACTTCATATTTCAGTACGGCAGCACGTTTAATAAGTTTGTTTCATTTTTTATTAACTTTATAGTTGCTTTGTCTTATTTTTATATTAAAAATTTAAAGTTCTACGAATTTTCTTCATAAAGATTATTTCATAGAGCTGATGAACGCGGCTTTGTCTGGCTGTTTTTTCATTACGTCTTTCCATGGTTATTGCATATAGCCAGTCCTCACATAATATTTTTTGTAAATTATTGTTTCCAATTTGAGCAAAAGCGGTCAAACGCAAGTCCAACGTCCGTCATTGTCCCATAGGGACCGCAAAATCTGAGGCAAAATCCCATAAGTCATTCTTTAATAAGGCGAAGGCAACATTACCAAAACTTAATAGAGCCCAGCGAAAAACACATAAAATACTCCTGCTTAACCTCCATTCTATTTGTGTATCTTTACAGAACTGTATTTAATAAAACGGCTTCTACTTTATGCAATAAAGCTCTTAAATGCAACAAATAAATGAAATAAAACAAGAGCTATATTAAATTTCTACGATTTTCTCGCGAAGCTCTATTCTGGGTGGTTCGCAATATCTATAAAGGTCAGACTATCATATTAATAATCATAAGCAAGGGAATACACGCATAATCATAAATGCATATACTTATGAAAAATGTAGTTTTAAGAAACTATAAGCATAGAATACTGAAAATAAGTCTATCGCATTTCTTAATAAATGAAGACACCATCATTTATCTTTAACAATGGTTCTTAAACCAATGGTTTAGCCATTGACCACCAGGTTGATTGACTGGTTTGGTTAATGATGTTAATGTTAACATGTGTTAAATATGTTTCATTCATCGAAGAATGGTGTTGCGGAACAAGTGGCTGAGAGATAGAAATGGTACCTAATCCTCATCAATCGATTCAAAATGATTTTTAGTATTTATAATACGTAAATAAATTGTATTGGCGTATGGAATTAAAGAGCCGCAGCTTGGTGGCATGTGGCATGTGCCTCGCGAGCTGCTGGTTGCCGACCCCTGGTCTAGGTCAGCGTATATTATTATCATCTGTATCAGGCCATATATGTCCCACTGCAGGGCACGGGCCTCTACAATCGTGAGTACGATTGAGAGTATGTAGAGTATGTAGTGGCCATATAGTCCACCACGCTGGCCTAATACGAGTTGGTGGACTTACATACCATAGAAATCGTAATGGTATTTTATTTTATTGAAATAGGCACATCAACGACATGTATATTAAACATTTTCTTATAATACTATCTAGGACAATCTACTGATATACATATCAATTAAAGTGTACACAACATGGTATGCAGGTTTCCTCACGATGTTTTCACCGTTATAGTGCGTGGTGATTGACTATCAATACACACATGACTCCGAAAAGTCAGAGGTGTGCCTTGGGAGTTGAACGTGACCACCGTGAACATGTTGGCAGCCGCATCTGGCCCGTTTACCAACAGGCCACCACTCACTATTAGCATCATGCTAAATCGAAATGGGTGACAATTTATAAGATGTTTATCGGTTTGAAATCTTGATTTTCTTCACATCCTCTTTTTCTACGAAGCATGATTCTCATAATATTACTATACTTGACCTATAAACTAAAACACCACTTCAAAAAATACAATTTATTAAACGACATTATATCTAGGACGAGGCACGAACGGAACGGGATTCGAGTCGGGAGTGAGAAGCAACCTCACGTTAACATTGGCCCGCCTCCACCGATTCCACATGACGTAATGGTCCTTCCAGAGAAGATAAACTGTCACAGAATAGCCGCACAGGACTATTGCCATGAAGAAGTCCATTGCCGTCTCTGTTATTCTATGGGATATTCCTGAAAATAATATTTTGTATTAGTGATTAGATTTTATTTCTAGATCATAGTAATATTTCTAAACAATCGGTGGGATGTAAATTCGACCTATCATTGACAAAATATATCATGTATAATTTTATTGAACGACACACTTTTCTGCTGTAGTATTGTTAAGAATTGAATCTCTAATATACCTATATTACAACTTTTGTAATATAAATTTAGAAATTTAGGAACATTATTCCTCTAACTTTTCTGTTCAATCTTCATAATTTCGTGTATTCTTTGATCTTGAATGAATTAATCATTATTACTGGCTGATTAAAACCAAATAAAAAAAAAAACAAAAAACGAAAAAAAAGAACAAAACAAACCTTCGTCTTTCCTAGTACCGGCGTCAAGCTTACCGAATTTATTGCCCTCAATAACAAAGTATTGTGTACCAACGATGCATACTGCCAGCAAGCCGGCCGTCACGGTCGAGAGCAGCCAAAATATCAGGCAGTCGGACTGTGAAAAGGGAAATATTCTAGCATTTTTATGTGCACGCGAATTTCTATTCTAATCTAGATGGGGATGTCAACGTTTGAGTACTTTAAAACAGTGATTCTTACACTTTTAGTCACGAGGGATTGGACAAAAATTTTTGTTTTGCCATTGACCACACATGTGATTGGTTTAGCATGTAAATAAATAAAGGGTTTCTATCTTTTTAAAAATGAACTAAGGGTAATTAAAATGTGAGTGTTACTGAGCGGATGACTAATACGTCAGTCCGTCCCGTGACCAAGAAAGCTGTAAAGTAATCGAAACATAAGGAAGTTAAAAAATTATGAAACATGCTTAAATTATTTTAAGGATGGCTCTGAGGACTACTTGAGATGCTTCCAGGTACCACCAGTGGTCCGCGGACTACCGGTTAAGAGTCACTGATTTAAAACAAGATCAACATGTTTTGAGAGATACTAATGCAAAACGTAGATGATTTAGAAAAAAACAATGCAAGAAATATAAATACGGTGATTCAACGGAAAGAATTTGCCTTTCGGGGGCTCAAACTATTCTCCTGGTCGAGGAATAACATACTAACTAAAGGATGAAGTTCTACCGAAGCCAAGTTTGAAAATTGTAGTAGTCAAGTTTGCAAATTCACATATTTTACAGATTTAACTTTTTCGAAAATTTCATTAAGAGCATAAGTAACAGATAGAATTACTGTTACAAAGACAAATATTCTAGCATGTACATATGACGTATGTAGATATGATGTATCATTTCTTATTAATGGTATCTAAATAGGTATATATTACTTAAACGAAGTCGCTTAAATAGCTACCTTTCGAATCGAATAAAAATCTTATTTCAACTTCGAACAAAATCCAAAGGAAAAGTCGAATAAATTCTGATGGACTCCATAATATCAGTAACCATTTCGCGGTGCGATATCGAACCAAAAAAAGGCATTTTGTGACGATGAAGTCGATGTTAGAGGAACGTATTTGTCATAGCGTACAAGAGCCAACTCTAAGAAATGTAAAGGTAAGCATCGACTACACCCGGATCGAGTTAATGTCTTATTATTATTAGGACTTTGTGATCGAGTCAGAATAGAATTCAAGGATAGCACTCATTGTTTTATTTGTTTTATTGCAGGGAATTGCGAGACGAGCATGCCTGCCTTGCATCGCCTGATAGTAAGCGATACGACCGATTATGAACAGTTGCTAAATTACCATGAATTACAAATGCTTGGCATTCTACTGCACTCGCCATCTTGAGACTTTAGATGTTAACTCTCATTTTGTCCAGTAGATACTCTGGCTCAATGTCCTTAAAAACGGAATACAACAGTGTATTTACATGGCTGTTTGGCAGGAGAAATTTACATTACGGTGGTACCTGCCCAGGCGGCCTCTCGTATATGAAAGACCTACCACCAGTAACTGGTATAATATGTAAGAAGCCTATATCTGCCACTAAGCCGCTGTAGCTGGATGATAATAATATAATATTAGACTTCCCGTTCAATAGACGCTTATCTTTACCCAATATATTTGACAATGTTTTATGGAGCGTATATTTCATGATCTGTGTTTAGCCGGCGATAATATTTCACCGGACGTGGTCCGTGATTTAAAAATGCTTAGTTCGCATCTTAACCACGACTAGAATAAGCTGGTTTACGAGCCAAGACAATTCTAGAGTCAATACGTGAACTTGGAGTGATACTGCATTCAATGATTTTTTTATAGCATAGGTCCGGCAAATGAGTAAATAAATAAGTAAATAAATAACACCCAACAGTCACATACATAGTCCTGACCCCACACTAAGATCGAGTCTTGTGTCGTGGTTAACAGAAACTACGAGAGACTTTTCGGTCTCACAAACACCCAGACCCGGGAGAAATATTTGTGGGCCGCACAAACATTTCTCTCGGTGCGGGGATCGAACCCGCGGCCTCTCGTTTCACAGGCGGCGTCTAACCAACTGCGCCACGGAGGCTGTCAAAATAAATAATAAATAAATCAAAGTAAATAGGTGGATCTGGTAGGCATCTGATGGTAAGTGATCACTGCCGCCCATGAACATCCACAACGTTTGGATTATGGATGTCTTGCCAGCCTATGAAATAGGGTGGGGAGGAAGAAAAAAGTATGGGAAGAGGAAAGGGGTAATGAGTATCCGGTAATCGCACTCACCGAACGAAACTAATTAAAGCATGGTGACTAAGGTACTCCTTCAATATAATGTATTTAGACTAATGGATTTTCTTGAATGCGACCGTAAACGAAGCTTTAGTGAGTTCAGACTTCAGACACAATGCAACAATTTTTTCCAAAAATTTGCGACGAATATTTTTGATATTTTTTTCCTATCGTCGTATTTGGGTGGTATATACATACATTTTCCTGAAATTATAATGTAAATACCCTTTTGTTTTAGACGCATTGGTATGCAAGGGATTAAATTATTATTTAAGCAAAATTTTAAAGACAACTATGTATTTAACACCCAAATACAACAATAGGAATAAAATGACAAAATAAAATCGTCGCTCTTTTTGCTAAAGGAGAAGAGGCAAGCATATATAGACTCCAGCTTATCGACCAATAACGACAAGCAATATGTTAATGGAAAGGTCTTTTCAGATGCTACAACTTCTTCTATGGCAACAAAACCTAAATCGCTGTATTTTAAGAAATACAGCTACTTGAAGACTGTACGAAAATTAGGTAATAGGGCCTCGGCATGGTGAGCAATAATAACAAGCGATACGTCATTGGGAAGGTCTTCTGAAATGCTAAAACTCCTTCTAAGGCGGCAAGTATCAAATCTGTGCGTGGAAAAAAATATCGCTGCGTATAGGTAGCGCAAGGATGAAAATATGTATATGGACTTATAGCCTGTTGACCAATAACGACAAGCGATATATCATTCGAAAGCTCTTTTAATTTTCTACAACTTCTTCTTTGCTAAGAAATCCCGATTCGCTGTATAAAAATAAGTATATCGACAGAAAGATATCGCGAGGCTCATATGTATGGACTCAAGCCTATCGACCAATAACGACGAGCAATATGTCATTGAAGAAGTCTTTTTTGGGCTACAAATTCTTCTATTGCAGCAAAACCCAAATCGCTGTATTTTAAGAAATACAGCTACTTAAAGACTGCACGAAAATCAGGCGATAGGGCCTCGGTATAGTGAGCAATAACAACAAGCGATACGTAATTGGAAAGGTCTTCTGAAATGCTAAAACTTCTTCTAAGGCGGCAAGTATCAAATCTGTGCGTGGAAAAAAATATCGCTGCGTAAAGGTAGTGCAAGGATGAAAATATGTATATGGACTTATAGCCTGTTGACCAATAACGACAAGCGATATATCATTCGAAAGCTCTCTTAATTTTCTACAACTTCTTCTTTGCTAAGAAATCCCGATTCGCTGTATAAAAATAAGTATATCGACATAAAGATATCGCGAGGCTCATATGTATGGACTCAAGCCTATCGACCAATAACAACGAGCGATGTCATTGAAAAGGTCTTTTCTGGTGCTACAACTTCTTCTATGGCAATAAAACCCAAATTACTGTATTTTATAAAATACAGCAACTTAAAGACTGCACGAAAATCATGCGAAAGGCTTCGGTATAGTGAGCAATAACAACAAGCAATGCGTTACTGGAAAGGTCTTCTACGGTATGATTGCAAAGCGGATGTCTCTGGGTTAAATCCCGAGTGGAGTACAAGTGATATTAGATTTTTCTATTCGTTATCAGTCCGGAGTAAGGAATTTGTGCCCGATATGGTGTTAGACTCGCCCCCCTCAGTCACATTGTGGGACGGAACACAAGGCGAAACGTGGGTGTTCTGGTAGCACCTCGGCTTAAACCTTGTGAGAAAAAGGCATGAGCTTATGTATTTATGAACACTGGTATGTTGTAGGTTACCTTATTTCTAAGCTAATATTGTAAATAATATTTATGTTCCTAGTTTGAGTAAGAACCATGTTAATGTATTTTATTTTGTAAGGAATATACTTTAAATGCAATATATTTAATACACAATTTAGAAGCATTAATTTTTTATCTATATTCTTTTTACACCACAGTAATTTTAGATTTCTTGCTAAAGAAGAAGTTGTAGCTTTTCAAGACCTTTTAAATGATATATCGCTCATTGTTATTGGTCAATAGGCTTGAGTCCATACATATGAGCCTCGCAATTTCTTTATCGCGATTTCGTCGATATACTTATTTTCATACAGCGAATCGGGATTTCTTAGCAAAGAAGAAGTTGTAGAAAATTAAGAGAGCTTTCGAATGATATATCGCTCGTCGTTATTGGTCAACAGGCTATGAGTTCATATACATATTTTCATCCTTGCGCTACCTATACGCAGCGATATTTTTTCCACGCACAGATTTGATACTTCCTGCCTTAGAAGAAGTTTTAGCATTTCAGAAGACCTTTTCAATGACGTATCGCTTGTTGTTATTGCTCACTATGCCGAGGCCGTATCGCCTGATTTTCGTGCAGTTTTTAAGTAGCTGTATTTCTTAAAATACAGCGATTTGGGTTTTGTTGCCATAGAAGAAGTTGTAGCATCTGAAAAGACCTTTTCAATGATATATCGCTCGTTGTTATTGGCCGGTAGGCTGGGATGCCCCTTCTCCTTTTTAGTTGCATTGTGTCTGGAGTCACTAAAACTACCACCCGGCTTCGTTTTCGATAGCAGTCTTGGTATACTCGGTATAAAAATAAAATTTTAATGCAATTAGCTGGAGAGCGTCTCAAAGAAATCCGCGTAGCAACTTAAGCTGTTGTATCGGAAAAAGATGGTCAGTAAAGATAGACATTATAAACTTTCTGAAGATTCCAGTGTACTGAATTAATGAATGTGGCTGTTATTAATAAATTATGAATTTTGTTTCAGAAGTATTTCACAATTGAATCTATTTATACAACTTTATATTAACACAGTAGCCACGGATCGGTGCTCTATGTGTAACAGGCCTAGGAATAATTTAATTTTTATTTATTTTATTTAACACATTGTACTAATTTTAATGGTTAAAGCGAATTTAATGTCTGGTAATTCTCTCCCAGTCAACTTTATGGTAGTGCAGAGAGATGGAAGCAGGTGTAGAATAAATAGGTGGTAAAGAAAAGACAATTTTTAAATTGTAAAAGAACTCTATCACGGCATTTCTACTTAATTATCCATTAAAATGTTAGTTGTGGAATTGAGTCGCAGAAGATGCCGCAGGGGCGATAAAAATAAGTATAAAGTAAATATTGGACTATACTTATCCGGTTTCCACAAGTATATCGCCTTAATTAATTCGGATTTACACAGTTTGAACCATAAACAAAATACACATTGGTATTTATACGGTTCTCCACCAATTTGCACTTAAACCCAGATTATACATATAGGCTCAAAACATTTTTCAATACCAAGAAGCGACGCTTGTCACTGGTAATTTAATAATACGACAAGGAGACAGAAATCCAATAAGTGCGTGGCTGTGACGTCAGCTCGCTGCGGTCAGCGGGGGGCGCTGAAATATAGCGGCAGTTTGAGAAACACTGGAATTTTGCGTAAAGCAATTTGAGACGCGTCAAGCGAAATTAGTGAACGATTGATGTTGCGTGCGCGGGCCGTGTTGACAATCTTTAACGGCACAGCTTGTAAGGTGTTATATAATATAATAGTTATGTTTAGGACCCTTTGTAATTACAGTCGATAGTCAGTTGTTGAGTTAAAGTGTCATTTTGACTACTTTAAACTAGGCGTATATTAGTTGATTTCAGAATGCGATACATTTGCATGCGACCTTGATATCATCAGGAACTTACAAAGATTAAACAAAAAATATCTTAATATAATGCATAGGTGCTGTTGATTTTGGACAACAAATCTCTCGTTAAAATCCATTGCTTCATTTCATACTGATAATAAAGTGGCAATCGTTCACTGCCAAAAATATTGGCTTGCATTTAACGATTCAAGTCTTAAAGTCATGAACACATATGTTTGAAACACTATTTTCCAATATCAATAAATTGTATAAAAATCGACGCATAGATGGTCAAAGCGTGACGATGGGGAGTGATGCAAGTGCAAAACGCAATAACGCGCGCCCCTCGATTAATGCGAAGGGGCGACGGGAAATCTTTGAGCACCGACGCTTTGATAAGTTAAAAGAATAAAGAATAGGCAATTTGCAATTCTTACTAGGGAATAGTTTTGAAAGTTAAACGGTAATTAGATTTGCGTTGGTTTGAATTTTCTATCATTTAATTGCGATATTGTTTTAATTTGTACTAATTTCACGCAGCAAAAAATAAGGGCAAGTACATGGCCTATAAAAAAGGTCTAAAGGATCGCTCCTCTTAATAATGACTTGGTCTGCAAGACATTGCCGTTTTTTTCATATCATAGATGTGCGGCTGTGGGATTATATCTTACCCAATGTCATGACACAAGTCTTAACTCGTGAATATGAGATTTCACACGAGACTTCGTTCTCACAACTCGACCCAAAACAAAACGAGATCGCAAAAATCAAGTTACTTTTTTCAGTATATGGCGAGACGAGCATGCCATTCGCCTGATGGCAGTAGCAGAACCAAACAACACCAGGAATTACGAAGCAATGCTTGGCATTCCACTGCGCTCGCCATCCTGAGACATAAGATGTTAAGTCTCAATATGTCCAATCCTTCTAACCGAATTACAATAGTGCAGTTACACTGCGGTACCTGCCCAGGCGGCCTCTTACATATGTGAGACCTACCACTAGTATCTGTTATTTTTGCACCTTAACAACCGCCAAGTCAATTCCAGTTCATATTTATAGCATAATTACTCTAAAATTAGCATTAACATCCTAATGCGCGTTAGTGGCATGTTTCGACATCAGCGAACACAATCAAGCATTTAATTAAACGTGCATGTCTATTATTGATTCACTGACGTGACGCCAACTCTCAATCTGTTGACGGCTTGATTCTCATGTGATTAGTTTAGTTTTTTTTAATGTTTATAAACTGCCTCGGTGGCGTAGTTGTACTACGGTACGCTCAGAAAGCTGAGGTCTCGGGTTCGAATCCCGGGTTGGGCAAAGTGATATTGGATATTTCTATTCATTTTTAGCCCAGAGTCAGGAATTTGTGGCAGATATGGCGATGGGCTCGCCATCATTGTGGGACGGAACATACAAGGCGAAATGTGGGTGTCCTGGGACCTCTGCCTACTTCTTCTGGGAAAAAGGCGTGAGTTTATGTATGTATGTATGTTTTTTATAGACACATAGTGTATTTTTTAAAAAACCGGAAGGTTTTTGTTTTTCGTGTTGAATAAATGGTTGCGACTTGAAACATTCAGGTTTTATCAACTTGGTGACTTCGATTTCCAAACTGTACATTTGAAACACACAAAATCCGTCATTTCCAAGTAGTAAACAAAGCTATTTATAACACACAAAAAAAATAGAAACAGCACGCACATAAACAAAACTTCACGACACAAATGGCCTTTTAAAAGCCCGCCTCGGCGATTCCGTATCGCCGGGAATAGTTTGGCCCGACCGAAAAAAATATTCGGAAAGGCCGGCAAATGCGAAGACGGATTGTCGGTCGGTCGGCCGGACCGGACGCTCGCAAATGGCGCGGTCGCGGGCTACATAAAAATTTTGTAATGGCTGTTTACACTGACCGGGTGGGTCGCGCGATTCGTCACGCAACGTTGAAGAATGTCTTTTCGTCTGTATTGATAATTTTTAGGTTTACTTCTAAATAAAGTAAATAAGTGGGCAAGTTTGTAATTAAAATATATTTTACAAATCTCATTTACATTTGAGAAGGATTGAGGCCTAATCCACCACATTAGTCAAGTGTGGTTTGGTAGACATTGCATATCTTTGAAAATCTGGTGGTTAACTTTTAAGTGTTAAAATTGGCTTCAAGCCAGTCGTCAAATAGAAAAGTAGAAGTAACACGATATTCTTAATGTTCTCAAGAGTAGGCAGTCGAGTAATATCCAAAAACACTTGAAAAATAATATTATATTTCTGTACATTACAACCATTAACTTATTACTGTAAACGACCTCACTGAATACGTAAATGTTTTGCACAATAATTTAGTCACAGTTAAATGAAATCTCCCGCACGTCCACACGTCCAATATAAAAGCGTCTTTACATGTCAAATCATTCAGAAACGTTTCTCACCTGCAAATGGCTCCTGTTACGCGGGTTGCCGAACCACAGCCGTAGCGCTTGCAACACTGTGTAGCGAGGCGTGCGTATTGCTGGATAACTAGAAAAGATAAATAATTATAAAATAAATAAAATCGAGTTAGAATAATCCATATTAAAATCGAGTTAGGATAATCCCTGTTATAATATCCTCAATAAGAGTTGTCCCGAAATCAATGCATAACAGTTTATCTGAATTAGGCCTATCTAAACTTAGCTACATTTCCCTTTAAAAATCAATAATCTTAGACACATGTGCAATAGTACGGCAATTCCTTAATAATACTGGTGGTAGGTCACTCATATGTCAAACGCTGCCTGGAAAATGTACGAAAATCACATTGTGTCAGTTTCGTTTATGAGTGAAATGAAAGCATAAAGAAAGCCTTACACTTCATAAATCCTTTATTCAGCGTCGTTTGAGTATGAAATGGAATTAAAATCAAAATTAACACGATCATGTGTTAATAAGCCACATTAATAAAATAAATAACACCCAACAGTCACATACATAGTCCTGACCCCACACTAAGATCGAGTCTTGTATCGTGGGTATCAGGAACTACGAGAGACTTTTCGGTCTCACAAACACCCAGACCCGGAAGAAATATTTGTGGGCCGCACAAACATTTCTCTCGGTGCGGGGATCGAACCCGCGGCCTCTCGTTTCACAGGCGGTGTTTAACCACCTGCGCCACGGAGGCTGTCAAAAGTTTAAAATTTTTTGCCTTAACATTTCAAACGCAACTGATCAGCTAAAGGCTAAATCATATTCTTTTTTATATTGTACTATTTCATAAAGTTTTGAATGTAATAAACACCCACAGTCAAATTATACTTAAATATCTTGGCGCATTCATATAAATTCATCTCGCTAAAACCTTTTATATTTCCGCTAATTTAAGCAAGGAACTGCATAACAGTATTAAATTAAATTCTTTCACAAATTCGACCGATTGAAACGGAACCGTTTGACTTCGATTCATTAAAGGAATTTAAAAAACCTCTTTTATTTCTACGTGCCATTTGAAATTGAGTTATTGAATTTGTTTTTATTCTCGCTTTATTTATCTTTTGAAGAGTTTTAGTGATTTTAACTAAGGAAGAGATTTTGTGAAGATAAAATACATAAGAGTACATACTAGACTATATGGCCTAATCACTCTCAATCGTACACTCGATTGTAGAGGTGGTCCGTGCCCTGCAGTGGGACGTATACTTATTTATGGGTTGATTCAGACAAATACATACATACATACATAATCTCACGTCTTTTTCCCAAATTAGGTAGTCCGAGTTGCAACCAGGACAGGATGTGATAGGTGGCGAGTCTATCACCATATCGGACACAAATACCTGACTCCGGGCTGATAATGAATAGAAAAATCCAATATTACTTTGCCCGACTCGGGAAATGAAGATAAAATATATGAGTTATATTGCTTCACTATAGTCTGTTTAATTTATTGTAAGGGTATTAAGGACTCTATGGCTTTTAAGCATTTAAGAAGGGCCAACTGGACATGAATTTATGCTCACGATTTTACAACCACCGAGTTTTTGATTCGATGCTGGTGTTAATAATGATTTTTCTAATTAATCTTTTTATATCTCGCTTATTAAAAAGGTAACTTTGGGTGAAAGATTGTATCAGCCCATATACGTCCCACTGCAGGGCACGGGCCTCCTCTACAATCGAGAATACGATTGAGAGTAGGTGAAAGATAGTCTTGCTAAATATCTAAGTATTAGTCCAAAGATTTTAGCTTGTATCATGTTACATCACGTACCCCCAGGAGTACTCATACCATTAATTGGGGAACACTGCATTATTCGTAACCACTACATCCAAACCGAATCCAATATCCTCCGAAACGATTGGCAAATTACCTTCAGGGAGTCATTTAATACCTCTAAAACTTCCGCGCAACCATTAACCGCTCCAATAAATTCAATTTAAATACATCACAGCGGCCATCTTCCATGGTGCGAATGTGCATCCAAGTTGCAGTAGATTTCCACTTCAGCAAGACCGGTTAAAGTTTCGAAACAATTGCGTATTGCGCGAAGTAACTCGGCGATTAAAATGTTTTTTACTGTTTCAATTTAAATGTTGTTTGGATATATTCTATTTTTTGTATCGTCAGTATTGTTTTGTTTTACTTTGACTGGCTTAGTTTTTCCTTCTCTGCATGATAATGTATCAGCCCATAAACGTCCTACAGGGCACGGGCCTACTCTACAATCGAGAATAAGATTGGGAGTGGTTTGGACATATAGTCCACCACGCTGGCCTAGTGCGTGTTGGCGGACTATACATACCATATAAATTTATACAAATCGCTCTACATACTATTGTGTGTTATTGTGTACAATAATGAATAAATAAAAAATAATTTGTAAATTAATTACCTGAATCCACATAATTCGCAATGATTCCTTCCAACTTGATTCAGCCATCGCTCCAAACAACTCAAATGAACGTTGGCGAGAGATCCTTTACAGTTGCAAGGCGATATTAGTCTGAAATCAATATTATTTCATCACAAACAGTTGTAAGATTACTAGCTGAACATAGGCTCCCATATCCTATAGGTAGGTAGTTTTGGGGATATTGACTCTCGTTTAATGGTCTCTTATGTAAACATAGTCAATTGAAAGGATTCAATCAGTATTTCTGAGTTACTGATTGATGATAATTTTAAATATTCACATTAAAGTCACACACACTTATATTTAGGTATAATATTACAATTTCTATAATTTTATGATGCATACCAACAGAATTTTCCACCATTATTATACTGAATAAAAAAGTTCGGCAAATATTTTCAATTTGAATCGATATGAAGTTACCTGTTCTGCTATAAATAGTTTCAATTCCATTGAAATATTTCATGAAGTAAATCAATGTTATTGTCCGTAACTAGAAAAATAGTTCGGGAACAATAAATGAGTCCAACCTTACTTAACTGAATAGATAATAAACAAAAAAGAAATATGCTCGGCCGCAGGCGCGTCACGAAAAACATTCGCGATAACAATCTGTGACAAACAAAAAACTTTCCAACCTCTCCCGGCCGCGTGTCATGCAAATACGACAAACGTTTGAACCAATGCTGGAGATAGAATCTCTCTGGATCAGACCCAAGTCAGATCTTTCAGAATGGGTTCCCGATGTCTTCTTTCTATCGGAGCCGCCTTTGGAGACTTTACATTCAATTTGACCGCTGATTAGTACTTCATTTGGCAGTATAGGAGCTTCTGTTTGTACATCGTTGCTTGAATTCGGCACATCTTGGATTTCATTATTAATTGTAACTGCGTGAACATTTGGTGTTTCTATTATCACACTGTTTCCTTCCTTGTTAAATTTGAAACATGATGCCATGAACCTTTTTAAATCTATTAGGGTTGTCGAATCATCTCTCGAATCATCATCTTTTTCTAGTATAGGAATTTTGAGTTCGTTGATGTTTAGATTTACGATGCCTTGGGTTGTTGCGCCAAAACTGAGTGATTTAAGAGCGTCTGTCACGTCTTTTGTTGTTATTATTTTATGTATGCTGTGTTCTGATTTAGAATGGACTGGTTTTGATTGGTGTTTGGGACTGTGAACAGCTCCTGGTAGTGGAGGAGATACGGAAGGGCCTGCATTATCCGGTTGTGTTACTTCTTCGTGATTTTCATTGTTGACAATATAAATTCTTTCTTCGTTCGTCGATTCTTCTTGCAGCCTTTCCGACTGTTTGTTATCCATTAATTGTTCGACATTGTTTAATAAATTATTATAATAAAATAAACCTTTTGTAATGCGGTGCTTGACAATGAAATTTTGACGTTTTTTAATTGTGACTTTCGCTGTCTTGTTGCCTTTTTTCATTGGCTTTCAAGTTTTGTAGCAAAAAGGATGTTTGTAATATAATCATTAATTACGTTTGAATACAAAAGAAAATGGTTGCTCGCTTTTCGTATTGCACAAGCCCTTGCCATTAATATATCTGCTTTGAGCATGTGACTTTTACTCCATCAATCTTGTAATGAAATGCATATTCGCACAGATCCATTTCAGTATATTTTATATCCAGCTTATTTAAACATCACAATTTTAATTCATCTATTGTGTTAATTACTTATTTATTTCAATTACTATTTGAATCCCTCTCTAAATTCGTAGTCATCACTAACAATTGGTTTGAAATAGATATCGTAATTTACAATGCATGCTATTTTTATTTCCGTAGAAATTCGAGACGTGGAATCTCTAGCGAATAGAATTGTTGAAATAAAAGGCTCAGTATCCAACAGTCGTGACGTGAGTTTTACTCTTATTTTTTAGAATATATGTATGGTTTTCATGGATTCCTAGTGCAGTTGGTAGTATGCAATTTGTTTACGCTGAGTTTCTGTCTACTGTCAATTAGCCTTTGTCCATGGCCTTTGGTTCACCGGTAGGGATAAAACTATCGCAGTTTTAAATATTTTTTTTTGTAAATTGGGTTGATGCAAAATAACTTAGAAGGTTGTGGGTTCTAATAGATTTCTTTATTAATAGAATTTTCATAAAATAACACTACGATCAGGAAATACGAGAGACTTTTCAGTCGAAAAAAACAGGGCAATACCCATAACAAATACCCGTGGATCACATAAGCATTTTTTCCAGTGCGGGGTAAAAACCCGCGGCCTCATGTTTCACAGCCGGAGTCTAACCAACTGCGCAAATGAGGCTGTCAATCCTAAGAGAATCGTAGGGGTCATTAACTCTGGCAGATGCAAATGATCACTTTGTCTATAATAAACTATCTCTAACTCCGAATCTTACCTGCGTATAAAAACACCAACACTTGGAGATTTAAGTGTGTTGTCGACATTTCACAATCCTTTAACAAAAGGAAAGTCCCTCTAATTAATCTAATTTTTATTGCATAATTCTGATATGATACGAGGAAAGGATTTACGAGTATCATTATAAAAGATATTATAAAAAACTCCAAATAATACGCCGGTTGTGCAATCATATTTCCTTTATCTTTGCCAACACCATGTACATTAACACAAGCCTCTTTACAGCATACAACTCTCTTAAATAGCATAAAACTCTACTCTTGGACAATCATATTGGAATAATCTCCCGATTCATCAAAGGCTGAAGGATGACGGTCTTTCACATCAGGCTTTGATAAGTCCGATCTGTATTCAAACCCTTATTCATTTTTTAATATAACTGCCAACACCATCGTCATACTAGAATCTCTTGCTTTACTCATCGCTCATATAAATCACCTTAATAATAACATAAAATATGGATTACTTATCAATTCACAAACAAAACACCAATAAAAACTTCTCCCAAAGACTATCAGTGCATGATAAAGCTGGTTTTAACACAACATAAATGTTTGAGCGCGTAATGCCCCTAACTCCGGGCTTAGTGGAAATTTAAACGAGTTTTAAACAATCCACCGGTATAAACAAGGAGCGTGCTAGTTGCTACGTGTGGGGAACTAACTGCGGTTGGAATAATCCTGCTCAGAGAACTTAAGTAACCGATATGTAGATTCAGTGTTTTTTTAAGTTTTGAAGACGCGTTTTGAAAAATGTTTACGATACGCGCGCACCGACAGCTAAAAAAGCAACATGAAGAAGTTAGCTGCTAACTGATTTTCAAATTGTCAAAAGTATGTATTAAAAGTAGTTTCTTAAATATTGATTAATCTGCAACACATGTTTTATATTAGTGGAGTTAAAATAATATTTGTTCATAACATGTGTGTATATGATTTTCAATTATAATATGTATATGGTGGTGAATGATAGGACATTTTCGAAATTCACGATAAAATTTAGTTTGTTACCAAAAGAAATGTAACTTCTTATATTTCTTTTATGGTATGAACTGCTCTGAGTCAAACCAACTTGTAACTTTTCTACCAATCATTGTATTGTAAATTGGTTTGAAAAGAGCAACACAAAAATTAATCGTGAGGAAACCTGCGTAGCGATTTGGAAGATTACTATAGTATGTAAAGTTTACTAACCCGCACTAGGCCAGCGTGTTGGACTGTCGTACTCCCGATTGTAGAGGAGGCCTTACTTATGGGCTGATACGAACACTTGAGTATCTTGCCCGTCCTTCCCTGGCAAAAATCGTTTTCCCAACTAATTACTAAATAGAAATTATGTCTAACAATTTATGGATTCAATAAATATTTTTCATTTACCTTACCTTTCTGATGGATTTTTGCTGTGGTGCTTTTGTAAGTAGGGTAGTTTGTAATACTGTTTTTTGAATTCACTGTTATAAACAAGGAACGTGCTACGTGTGGCGAACTATATGCGGTTGGAATAATCCTGCTCAGGGAATGTTCGTACTAAGTAACGGATACGTGTGTAAATGTTTAGATTTTTTTACCTTCTGTTGGATTTTTAGATTATGGCTGAACTTTTCTCATTCAAAATCTTGATTGTTGTTCCAGCATTGGGCCGTATGTGGGTTGGGTAACATATCGATTTTTTTATTTTGGTCCCTCTGTAGTGAGGAAAATATGATGTCACACTATTTTTTTAAGTATTTTTTTTATCTAGGTGATTTTATTATAGTGTGGTGGTGGACTATATGGCCTAACCACTCTCAATCGTACTGTCGATTGTAGAGTAGGCCCGTGCCCTGCAGTGGGACGTATATGGGCTGATACAGATACAGATACAGATTTTATTATAAGATCTTTAATCCCCACTGCTGGAAAAATCTTACCTTTTTTCTTTCTATTTGTTGCGGTCAAATGCTTACTGTTGGTAGTTTGGAAGATATAAATTGACTTGGTCGCATCTTTTTCTAGGCCTACCACATAGTGTTCGCCGTTGTTTCGCCTACTGGGAAGCCACCGTGTGATTGTTTTGGTCGTCAGACACGTGGTAGATATGGCGAGCCCAGTACCATTTCAACTTGGCACCTGTTTGTCCTAGGTCGGCTATCTTTGTTTTAGAATGAAAGTGACCCGTCTTAATAATACCTGAAATGATCGGGGTCGATTGCCTTTAGCAGAACTTTAGCGGTTATCAGTAATTTGAAAATGATGTTATATGTGTATATAAAAAAAACTGATTAGAATCATTGTGTCAACAATTGTGATACCGAATTCAATTATGTTTGTAAATTAAATAATTTAATTTAATTGAATAGGTAATTCAATAACATTTAAGAAAACACAAATAGACAGAATACTACAAACAACTATTACGAGTTCAAACAACAATATCGAGCATCTATTGCGATAGTTAAGCCGGAATTTATACTATCGAATCGACTGCTGTCCCAGTGCGCCATGACTTGTAACTACTGTTCAAAAACACGCAATGGATAGAAGATATAAACCATACATTTTTATATCCGCAAATTCAGAAAGTTTCTCGAAATATGAACGTAAAAACATTTTTAATCTACCCAGTACGTACCGTACGGGACTAATATCGTCGGTGTTGAGGATTTTCCAAATATTTATTCTGTTTGAATTAATTGCCGGCTTTTGTTACGTAAATGAAAAAAGTGGAATTTATTTGCCGGCTCTAAAGTTTTTTGCATAATGCGATTTGTCGCTCGGATTATACGTATAACGCCGAGGTTTTCTTGGGATGAACATATATCATATTATTATATGATTAAAATGAAGGATGATATGCTTAGTTCTGTGTTTTGATTTAACATCAATGTTCTGGTAAATTGTTGTAAATTCTCAAACAAACCTAACCTTATTTGACAGCCGCCTTGGCGCACTTGGTTAGATGCTGGCTGTGAAACGAGAGGCCGCGGGTTCGATCCCCGCACCGAGACAAATATTTGTTTGAATTAGAGTTATTACTTTCGGGTCTAGGTGTTTGTGAGACCAAAAAGTCCCTTATAGTTCCTGATACCCACAACACAAGACTCGATTTTAGTGTGCGGTCAGGACTATGTAGGTGACTGTTGGGTGTATTAATTCATTATTTGTTCTGTTTGTATTCACACATATAGTTCTGACACCATGTTCACGTGTTCTGTAATCCCATCTTTATACTATGATATAATATATTTGTATAAATAGTCAGGAAAATAAATTATAATTTCTAGTACAGCTCCAAGAATCGTTTCATTCAGTTGTCGCTATCCCGTGTCGCTAAAGGTGTAAGCCTTTTAATATCGCTTTAAATTTCATAACATCTTATTAATAATATAATTAATATTTCATTAATTCACAGCGTCCCATTGGCCCTCACGCGTCAGCCTAACCGCAAATAAAATAGCTGCGAGAGCTTAAAGCCAAACACGTGGCCGCGTGCCGCCTGTAATTACATATTAAGAGGGCGCCGTCGAAAGCGCAGCCGTGTGTGACTACGACACCTGGAGTATACCACACTGAGACAGCCAGTGCCGCATTTTAATAATTTATATATTTTATTTATTTGTACTTTATTGTACATCTTCTAATTCCGAAATTTGCCTTGTTCGCTCCTAACTGGTCCGAGGATTTTACGTAGGACTTTGTGTTCTGCCACAAGGAGATTACACTGGTCTACAAAATTTTACTTTCGTTGTGCCACACAAACTTTTTTAGTGTTTCTACCATGTACTAAGTATTGTGAATAAAAATAAGCAGTTATTTTACTTTAATCACGTATCAATTTTATTTGGCGAAGAAAAACGAATTTCAATGAAAATATAAATTAGTTCTGCAGAAACATGCAAATTATGTGGTTTGTAAAAAAAAGGTCTATGATTTTCTGGAATATTTGACTTTCGGTTGGTCCCTTTTGATCTTGATTATAGAGGCCCGTTCCCTGCAGTGGGACGTATATGAGCTAATACAGCACAGTAGAAACAAAATTGTGCATTCCGACATAAACCGATCTCTCACACTTCGGTCCGCAGCGTAGTTCGGACAACCTAATTAAAATATTTCGCTTACCAGAGAAAGGAGTCGGTAGCGTTACCGAAAAAATAATCGCACAGGCACTAGTAAAATTGCCGAAACACGACCGCGCAGCCCATTCAGAAATCGGCAACCGGAAGAATATAATTAAGGGGTTTAATTATTCAAAATTAATTAGTGGTTGCCGTTTGTTTGCCGGATTTTGAGATTTGCAAAATTTTGTGATGACCGCATTGGGTTTCGGGTGATATCACTGAGTTTAGGGATTATCTAATTTATGTTTCTTAAAATTATAATAATTAATTTAAGGTTTTTATGCTGGCGTGATTAAAATGATGGTAACAATTCAATCTAAATTGAACCATTGGTGAGTTTGGGTTCTTTACTTCTTCATTCGTTGATTAACAAATTAATATAGATCTGTTGGTAAACGCAAAATTCGCGTTTCTGACTGTTTTTTTTTAAATGATGAAAAGTAGTTACTTTAAGTGGCCTAGAAGCAACATGTCGAATGTCAATGTGTTATGAATAGTGGGGTCTGGCCCGATGGTCAATTTTTTTTTAAATTTCACACTTTCTACAATCTAGTAAAGGTGAGGTGTAGAATTAAGATCTCAATCAATATTCGTCATGGAAATTTAAAAAAAACATTTATTATTTTCTTTTTTTGTTAACTCTATTATCTTCAACAATTATAAAATTTCGTAAATTAAAAATAAAAATATCCAGAGACTTCACACGAAACACGGATCCAAAGAGGACCGTGTAATTTAAACTTATAATTCCACCCACACATACGTCATAAATATACAAGCGTAATGCTCTTACTGGAGTTCATTTACCAGCCAGATTACAGGACGTTGTAATAATTACAAACCTATGAATATTAATAGCAGTCATAATTAAGCGCGATAGTTAAGATGAATACCGCGTTACCTGACCTATTTCACTCGGAGGGCTTGAATAAGGGATTATATTTCCTTGTATGTATATTGTATACATTTTAAATAAATTATTTCAATAAAAATACAAATTAATGTATATTTTAACACACATTCTGTATTTGTATCAGCCCACGACGATACGATTGAGAGTGGTTAGGCCATATAGTCTATCACGCTGGCCTAGTGCGGGTTGGCGACTCACATACCATAGAAATTCTTATAAATCGCTATGTTATGCAAGTTTCCTCACGATGTTTTCCTTCACCGTTTAGTGCCGTACCGTAGTTTAGTACCGAGAACATTTTCACACATTATTTCAATAAAATACAAATTAATTTAATAATTAACACAATCAATTCATTTAAAAATACAAATTAATTTAATATTGAACAAATAACACATCATTTCCTTTTTTTGAAGTCAATTAAAAATAAATTCAATATTTAACACAATTTGTTCACGAAAAATACAAATTAAAGTCAATGTTATTAATTCAATTAAAGAACGCAATTTCGAAACAATTCCGCATCATTTTTCGCAGATAAATAAATACCAATTAAAAATGCGTGAAATTAATTAATTATAAATCGTGAAATACAATTTTAATTTGTATTTAAGAGCGCGTTTATTTAATAAGATAAAGTTAATTTTGCGTAAAGAATTTTACATACAAATGCGAAAGTAATTTTAGATTAAACATTAATTACACGGCAAACTCAACACGTTAAAGTATGCAAAGTTAAAAGTCTCACATCGCGCAACAATGTTAAGTAAATGAAACACTAAAACTACCAAAGGAGCCATAAAATGGTTTTAATCATTATTTTTACTACGATACACAGTTTATTGCGGCACGCTTTTTAATTTCCCTTTTTTTGTTCTATGCAACTTTGTAGGAACACCTGGGCCGGCTTCTTTTAGCTTTGTTGTTATTTTATCGTTGGTTTTTAATGGTTTTACAAGACTTATCAAATAAAAATCTAGACATTAAGTAAGTTTTCACTTGTGTTCTTGAAATAGTATACAATCATATGTATGATACGAATGTTTACACAAGTGTGTTTGTAGTTTTGTGCATTATAAAATGTGAAAATTTAAAGTGGATGGAGTGAAAGTAATATGCCAGGATCGAGCAAAGTGGCGGACTATAGTCTCTGCTTACCCCTATGGGATATAGGTGTGAAGATTATGTAGGTATGTTCTGTACTCGAAACAGAGATTGTTGACAGTATATTATTAGCCAAACGTTGAGTATTATTAAAACTTAACAGGCAACTGGATTGAAAACGGTCCGATTATTCACAATTTTTTTACCGATTATGCGTATACAAGTACGTTTGCATAGTAGCAACACTGCGGTAAAAAAATCTAACGAGGTGACTTTGTAATGACGTCTAGAAAAGAATTGTCTGTTGTATTTATTGGTTATTTTGCCTTATACAAATGACCATTAGATACACTTTTTAAAATGGCAGCCAATATTATGTTCAATTCCGACTATCAATTTAGAATATCGACCAATCGGACCACGAATAACATTTTCTCGTGTTTGCTAGATATTTCACTACTGCTACTTCTTATAGGTCATAGCGTAATAATATATAACCTATAGCATTCGTCGATAAATTACCCATCCAACACTAAAAGATTTTTTCAATTCAAACCAGTTCCTGAGATTAGGGGTAATAAATAAACTCTTCAGCTTTATATATTAGTATAGATTTGAATTAAATTTTGTGATTAATGATTGTAAATCTTGACTGAAAATAAAAATAGCTTCATAATTCTATTGTTTTAGGGAAAATGTTGTAAAAATTCTGTGAGTTACGCTTATACAAAGTTGTTGCTATTTGAAAAGTATAAAACGTTAAACGGTACCTTTTAGTTTAGTTCGATAGTAGTTACTACGTAAAAATGCTGATAGCTTAACCTTTATGTTCAGTTGGGCCGATCAGTGAATTTGTGCTCATTTCAAAAACCCAGATACAAAAGCAAACGCCGAAATATTAGCCGCAGTAGCGAAACATAATGACGGCATTATCATTCAGAAGAAGATCGCAGATATAAAATTTTACGAACGTTACTGCTGGGTTCATTCGATGATACCAGTACGAGTATGCGGGCCCTTTAATACACTTTAATGCAATGTCGTTGGGTTGTGAACACAATGGGAGGGAAGATATAGGAAATATTTATACTAAATTAATAAATGAGACGGATGACGTTACGTAGTAATTAAGATATTTTATTTCTTCCGCCAAACAGCAGAATTATTCACTCTTAATTTCATTTTTATCTATTATTTTTAAATACCACTACAAGTAATTACAATACTTATGATGATCAGTGCAGAAGAAATCAGCATCCACAGGATAGAGATTAAAGGTATTATAGGTATTTTCTTTTTTATGCCAAGAATTACGAGACGTACAAGCCATTCGCCTGATGGTAAGCGATACGATCGCTTATGGATAGTAGCATAACCAAACAACACTATGTATTACAAATCAATCCTTGAAATTTCACTGCGCTCACCATCCTGAGACATAAGATATTCAGTCTCAATATATCCAGCAGTTACTCTGACTACAATGTTCCTTAAAATGGAACACAACAGTGAATTTATACTACTGTCTGGCGGAAGAAATAGACATTGCGGTGGTACCTATCCAGGCGGCCTCTCACATATGAGACCTACCAAAATTATATCAATATAAAAGACCAGTGTATCGAAACCCTTATTTAAACTTCTTGTACTTTCTGCGTGTTCCAACTAACTCACGACCTCACAGCCTCTCACTCATAAATTCGTTCGGTGGAGTATTTTATTTTTATCGCCACTTTTTCTGTTCAAATTCAAATCGTTCTGATATAAATATTACAAGAGTTACACTTGTTCTGCTTAATTTCAATTGTTATTGCAGTTTGGAATTTATCTTTTTATTGGTTGTTATAAATGTGTGCTGTAAGATATTTTGGTTTATTTTGGGAGTAGTAAACTTGAATGCTTCGAATATGAAGGCAAAAGTTTCAATGATTATTTGCAAAAATCTTATCTGAGCTGTGTAATCGTAGGAAGTCTTAATTGTATTTATATTACGTTATGTAAATTAAGTGTAAGTTCGTGGCGGTAAACGGACCAGACGCGGCTGCCCTCATGCTCTTTAAGTTCCAGTATAAACCTCTGACTTTTCGGATACATGTGTATCAATCCCGACACATTATAACGGTGAAGAAAAAAATCGTGAGGAAACCTGCATACAATAGCGATTTTGTAAGAATTTCTATGGTATGTAAAGTCCGCCAACAACCACTAGGCCAGCGAGGTGGACTATTCGGCCTAACCACTCTCAATCGCACTTTTAATTGTAGAGTAGGCCCGTGCCCTGCAGTACCTACGTATATGGGCTTATACAGTACTGTACAGTGTAAACTTAAAATCATAAAATCAGAGAGGCGAAATGTAATTAAAGTGCAGTGGGAGAAATGTGAATTACATTTGCTGTTGTGTTTTGCTCCGTGAAAAAATTACCGGAATTACAAACGCTGATGTTAGAATATTTGCGTCTAAAATATCTTAAACAGCCTTCATCACAATGATGGATGATGACGAATTCGCAGTTATCCGGATTATCTATACTAATATTATAAAGCTGCAGAGTTTGTTTGTTTGAACGCGCTAATCTCTGGAACTACTGGTCCGATTTGAATGATTATTTCAGTGTTGGGTAGTCCATTTATCGAGGAAGGCTATAGGCTATCTTCACGCTATGACCTATAGGAAGAAAGCAGTAGTGATATTTCTAGCAAATACGAGGAAATTTTGTTCGTTTTTCGTGGTCCGATTGGTCGATATTCTAAACTGATAGTCAGAATTAAACATTTTGACCGCCATTTTAAAACGTGTATGCACCCGGGCGGAGCCGGGCCCGGCCGCTAGTTAAAGATAAAACAGTTATAATTTCAACCTAAATTTGCTTAATTCTAGAGTTAATTCTAGAAACATTACTGTTTTCGCAAGCCCGTCCGCTCGTTCATACGGATTTGAACACGCAACATGCAGGTGCGCTTCCAGTAATTGTTGACTTAGTTTACGTTTACACATATATAGTGCTTCTGCCTTGTTGGTACCAGAGTCTTTAGGATATCTAGGTCAATGGAAGATAGGACTTTAGACCGGGCTTTGCTGTGGTGTATTCTAAACTTTACTTTTTAATATGTAAGCATATATGTATATCTATGAAGATTTAAAAATTAAAACTGTCAAGCAAGAGATTGCTAGTTATAGCGAATCCTACCAGTCGAGAATTACGAATAACATCAATCGATTGGCTTTAAAATTAGTAGGCACTGGAAAAGTAACATACACCAGACTGAAGCGAAATAGCGTTCCTTTAGTGGCTAGATTATAAGTAACTGCCTAAAAACGGCAAGAGAAATAAGAGCACAAATAAGCGTGTGGTCTTATTTAATTTTAGTATACTCCAAAAATATAATAAATCTAAATTTAAAGGAATAATGTTTATTGTTCCTTGAAGTTGATTATAATTTTAGACTTTTACTTCATCTCGTAGTTCGAAATTCAAATGTATAAGTATAAGCAACCTCGCTCACTTTTGGCGTGTGATTTTGTTCCCGTCCCTGTATCTAGTATATATTTGATCGAAGCCTTACACTATTATTCATTGTCCTATACGTGACATACGAGTATTTCCGCTGTACAGAATCGCTCACGACATTACCGCTCAATGGCAACATAACTTGATCAGCAATAATCGAGTTTGTTCGCGGTATCCTATGAATTCGCTTTGGTAACGTACTTTGTATGGGGAATAACTGTTTCTATATGATGTTAAGTATGTACTTGATATTATTTTAGTTGGTTATATTATATTATCCCATCGTACAGGGTTACTATATAAAAACGATATGAACTTCGTATGTTCGGACGCCGTACGTACAACTTCACTAATGTGCCTAGATACTCCACAAATTGTTGGAATACTCAATCGTACGTCGTAACCATAGATTAAGTTCGAAAATGATAAGCATAATAGAGAATAGTATTGATTTTTAGAAGTGGAAATCTCATATCTGACTGCCTCGGTGGCGTAGTTGTACTACGGTACGCTTACAAAGCTGAGGTCTCGGGTTCGAATTCCGGGTTGGGCAAAGTGATATTGGATTTTTCTATTTATTATCTACCCAGAGTCAGGAATTTGTGCCCGATATGGCGATAAGCTCGCCACCTATCACATCGTGGGACGGAACATACTGGCGAAATGTGGGTGCCCTGCCACCTCTGCCTACCCCTTCTGGGATAAAGGCGTGAGTTTATGGACGTCGAACATCCGAACATTTGAAGTTCGTATCGTGTTTATAGAGTAACCCCACTGCATAGATTTCAATCCCCTCCGGAATTCGATCAAATTTCTTATTTATTTTAGGACTTCGATCGAAGCCTGCGGAGGTCAAAACCTATGTATTAATAAGACTAGACCATCCTTCTAAATATTTAAGTGGAACAAAAAATTACATATTTTCAACGTGTAGCAATTATGTACTGTTGGATTGGTTCCAGATGCGGTCGCTACCGACTTTTATATCGAGATCTTTCTGCAATTGGTTTCAATAGGTCTCATTTACAAGGACTGGAGAAAACGTCTGCTCATGAAATGTTATAGAAGCTTTTCTCAGTGTCTTTGAGAGTAATAGGAGTTAAAGAAATACTCGTATTAGAAGGAATATTATGAAATAAATATAAATATACCCAATTGACACACATATTATCTTGATTCCACATTATGATATAAGTATTGTGAAATGGTGGTAGGTCTCTCATATGTGAGAGGCCGCCTAGGTAGGTACTACCGCAATGTATATTTCTCCCGCCAAACAGCAGTGTAAATGCACTGTTATGTTCCGGATTGAAGGGCATTGTAGCCAGAGTAACTACTGGACATATTGAGACTTAACATCTCACGTCTCAGGATAGCGAGCGCTGTGGAACATTGCTTTGTAATTGATGGTGTTGTTTGGTTTTACTACTGTCCATGATCGGTCGTGTCGTTCATTATCAGGCGAATGGCATGCCCGTCACGCCATTCAATGCAATAAAAAAACGACAATAAAAAAATCTGTTTTCTTTAAATCTGTTTTTCTTTACAATCAGAAATCACCTAAAATTTTTGCGTAAGTCAATTCTGCCCACCCTATCAGCAATAGTTAATATCTAAAACAAGTTAATTCAATATAATCAAATTTTATAACAAATTACAACAGACCTATCAGCAGTAGATTTCCTGTGGCTGAAGAGAGCGTAATGACCTAATAAATCAAGTTATCTATATGTTTTGCCAAAATACATAAACCTCCTCTATTTATTACATAAAAATACCACAGACACGAGTTTCGAAACGCACGGGTACGTGTTTGGATATTAAAGGCGGCGGCTTCGCTCCGATGTTCTTACATAAATATTTATTGGGGTCCTTCAACTCGACTGGACTGTAGTAGCGTCATAGGTAGGGTTAGTACACTTTCGGTAGTTTCACGGATATTTTTTAAATTGTTTAATCCTGTACTCGAGAGTATGTATTGTGGAGGAGGCTTGTGACCGCAGTGGGACGTTTATGTGTGGATACAGATACAGATATCTGACCTTCACGGAGTTTTTTAATATGTAGCAATAGTATTTTTGAAATGGTTTATAAAATAATATATAGCGGCTTAAAATGTATAAAAATTGTATTTTGTTAAATAAATCAAAATAAAATAGAATATTATTGAAATATCGTTGTTGCATATGTTTTTGAAACGTTTCTTACTACAATTTGTTTCGAAGCGTTAGTAATATTATTTGACAATTTCAAATATGTTTTATGAGACTATTTGAGAAAGGAATATTTAGATATTTTCATTCATTTATTTTATTATTTAGAAAAGCCTATGTCCATCTTTTTGGCGTATACACTATGCGTACAGAAATACGTATTAACTTTAATACTATCTCACAATCTGACCTAACCCGAACTTTACGTCTCATACAATGTAACAGCCTAAGATTAAAGAGCCAAGGAGTATGTCGCGGGTATAAAGCAAGTTTTACTGCCTGTTGTCTGCGTTGTGTGTGATACAACCGCATGCTGTAACATTTCATCATATTTCTTGTCTTATGTAATGTATACTAAATTTGTTATGAGTTTAACCTCTTTAGTGTATTCTAAGTTCCATATTATTCCTCTCTGATCTATGTTCAATAATCTGACCAAGGGTTTTGATACTGTATCTGACAAAACAATTGTAAGTATACCAAATGCAATAGCAGCGATCAGCAGGATGTATTTATTTGACAATTTTTCACTATTCGATAATATATTTAGATAGTCATTTGAAATCTTTAATTGTAGTAAACATATAAACAATCAATATAAATATGTATTCCTTGTTTACCCTATTACAAAACATAGACTGGTTTATAAGAAAACAAAACGAGTCCCATATTATCCTATTTAAAAATACTTCATAGTCACCATCTCGGAACGGCGATATTCGCAAGAGGCGCATAAAACTGAATAGGCCCGAATTGCCCACGCGTATAACGCTTGTAGTTTTCAGATCACATATTGACAATCGATATCCTTTGTTCAATATACATACTTTAATTTGACGGGTCATACCTGCGTTCGCTGAATCTTGGCAAGATTCTTTTATAAAATTATTCCTCAATCTTTCCTTTTCCTGGTATTTTGCACTGAATTTAGATGTCTTTAGTTATACTAATTTTAATCAGGATATATAGGCGCAATGCTGACTATGGAATTCTTCTTTCATCGAGCTTATTAGCTTAGGCGATAGTCCATCATACTGAACTATTAATATTATTAGTAAAAAGAAGCATAAATATAATAAGTATAAAATGTCTGTTAAATCTTGAAAATAGAATTTAATAATATTTTATTAAGTTGTTATTTAGGCCTCACCGCTTTTCATCACATTATCTCCCAGTTTGACTAGTGAATAATGCCTCAGGCAAATATTCGTTTCAGAAACTACGAGAGACTTTTTGGTTTCACAAACTCCCAGATCCGAAACAAATACCTGTGGATCACACACATACGAGGGGCGATCAAAAAGTAATGATAATAAGTATAAAAAAACAACGATTGTAGTTTAAATTTAATTTATTTTTCTACATAGTCTCCTAACAAGTCGATACATTTAGTCCAACGTTTCTCCAAACCTAAAATACCCTTTAAAAAAAAATCTGTATCTTGACTATCCCAAAATGCCTCTACAGCATCCATCACCTCGCTATCATCCTCAAATTTCTTGCCCCTGAGGTGTTCCTTGAGCCTAGGAAATAAATGAAAATCGCTGGGGGCTAAATCTGGAGAATAGGGCGGGTGTTCGACCAGTTCGAAGCCTGCTTCTCGAATGGCAGCGATCGCAACTTCGGCTCTGTGTGCAGGAGCGTTGTCCTGATGAAACAGGACTTTCGCTCGGAGTTTGCCCCGTCTTTTTTCCTTTATGGCGTCTCGCAGTCGTCTTATTTGATCAGCGTAGTAGGAGCTCGTAATAGTAGCTCCCTTTTCTAGGTAATCAACCATTATGATTCCCTGAGCATCCCAGAAAACGGACGCCATAACCTTGCCCGCCGAGCTCGAGACTTTGAACTTCTTAGGAGTCGGTGAGGATGGCCTTTTCCAAGTCATCGATTGTTGTTTGGTCTCCGGATCAAAATGATGGATCCATGTTTCGTCCATGGTCACAAATCGTGACAAAAATAATTCTTGGTCAGCCTGGAACTTTGCAAGATTGGCTCTTGAAATGTCAACTCGCTTTTTCTTTTGTTCGTCCGTTAACATTCTCGGGACCCAACGCGCGGAGACCTTCTTCATATTCATTTTGCTGGTCAAAATGTTTTGGATGCTGCCATATGAGATCCCTGTGACCTCAGCTAAATGTCTGATGGTTTCTCTTCGGTCTGCTAACACGATATCTTCGATTTTTTTCACGTTTTCCTCCGTGAGGGACGAGGTTGGGCGTCCCTCGCGATGTTCATCTTCTGTGGATGTTCTACCCAACTTAAACTCTGCACCACCGTGCCACCGTAGAATATGGAGGAGCAGAGTCCCCCAGTGTCTCCACCAAATCGGCGTGTACCTCTTTGGTAGACATTTTTTTCAAACAGAGGTACTTGATGACGCATCTCACTTCGTGTTTCTCCATTTTCGTGTTGTCGCTCCGACTGCTGGTATTCAAATGAATGTAGCTCCTCCAAATGACGTCCTATTTATACAATTTTTTAGCTGGGAAGTGTTGAAGGACTGAAGAAACGAAATGTTTTTTTTTTAATTTTTATCTTTATTAGAATTACCCGTTTATCATTACTTTTTGATCACCCCTCGTATTTGTCTCTGCGGTATCGAACCCGCGGCCTCTCGTTTCACAGCTGGCGTCTTACCAACTGCTCCCGGGGGCTGTCAATCCTAGAAGAATCCTATGGTTCATTTACTTTGGATGATGAAAATGCGAGAGATATCTGTTTATGCTTGATAAATGCCTTTA
The DNA here is from genome assembly GCA_030180105.1 of Hyles lineata. Taxonomy (NCBI): domain Eukaryota; kingdom Metazoa; phylum Arthropoda; class Insecta; order Lepidoptera; family Sphingidae; genus Hyles; species Hyles lineata. The sequence goes on along the minus strand of JARJEE010000032.1, from coordinate 1,259,746 downwards.
TATTATATGCCATCACTGAATGCCTATAATAAACTGTCGTTAACTAAGAATCATACCTGCGTGTGTGTATAAACAAACTGCGCCACGTAGGATATCGTATCTGTATCAGCCCATATACGTCCCACTACAGGGCACGGGCCTACTCTACAATCGACAGTACGATTGAGAGTGGTTAGGCCATATCCACCACGCTGGCCTAGTGCGGGTTGGCGGATTTACATACCATAGAAATTCTTATAAACCGCTATGGTATGCAGGTTTCCTCACGATGTTTTCCTTCACCGTTTTAGTGCGTGGTGATTGATTATCAATACACACATGACTTCGAAAAGTCAGGTTCTCGAATGTACATATGTATTTAAATCTAAGTTTATAACACTGATTCAGGTGACCTACTTGTTAAAAGTACCAGGTACATAATATATTGCGGTGTTGGATGTGTACGAATATTACCGTGTGTAGTTTACTACGGTAAGTATTAAAGTTACGAGTGAGGGATGCTTTATAAAGTACCAAATTCTGGCCTCTTTATACGCCGCAGGTTTTATTCCTAAGGCTTGTTACACTTCTTACTTGGGTAGTACAAACTTGTAACTACAATATAAAAATGAAATAAATATTACTTGATGCATGCAATGAATGGTGATTGCAATGATTGCAATGAATGGTGATGCTAGCATGCCATTCGCCTGATGGTAAGCAATACCGCTTATGGACAGTAGCAAAAGCAAACACCGTGAATTACAAAGCAATGCTAGGCATTTCACTTGATATATTAGGTCTCAAAATTTCCAGTAGTTACTTTGGCTGCAATGCAAACAATTTATTCAAATCAATGTGAAATATATGTTAGAAAATCTACATTAATCGAATAACATAGAAAATAGTCCACAAACGATATCCCCAAGTTCAATTCTATTCAAACAGGTCGTTTAAATAACCCTTCGGATTACCCTACACCTGGGTCTTAACTTTTATGTATGCTTTGGCGCGAGGCCATAGTTAGGTTCGCCACAGGACTACCTCATTTTAGTTTAAATCGTATATATTTGAATGAGGCTTTTAGTTTAGAGCAACACAGAATAATGACAATTGGACTAATATCAGATATTTTTAAAAACTTTGTCCAGGTGCAAATACTTTTTGAATTCATTCAACCGCAACAACATTTTATTTCGCGTACTAACAGTTTTATGTTTAAACTCAATTTGATTGCCGACGATAGTGCTTTTCCCGTCCCGTTATATCTCTTTTTGTCCCGTTTCCAACACAACAGTGCATTTACACTGCTGTATGACGGGAGAAATAGACATTGCGGTGTTACGTACCCAGACGGCCTCTCACATTTGAGAGACCTACCACCACTTTAACGGTAAACTATTTGAGGAAATCTGCATGGCATAGTAATTTGATAGCGATACCACCAGTAAAAATTCAAATTAAATATAAGTTTAGTAACCATAAAATCTCCAGAATGCATAAGATACCAGCCTGATTCATAATAAAATAATGTAAGTTTTTATTGAACCTGTACCTACCTACCATACAAAGCTTACGTAACCATTAAACAGTCATCACACCACGCCCCAAAATTCTTTTATTCCCCAGTATTTCAGCAAACGTCATCGCCATTTAAAAACATTATGTTGCGTACATAAATCACATCTCATAAATATGTAAGGGGTGTATCGGGATGACGCGCCATTAACATACGTTTGACCGCAACTGTACTGCTGGACAAGCCGTCATTGTATTTTGTACGTGACTGTCCGGTAATGTTTAATACAGTGTATTGTTCACGCTTGTACGTCTGAAAGGGTAGACAGAGGTGGCTATAGAACCTATTGTTTGCAAAAGTTGTTTATTCCAAGATGCAATAGAGGAATGACGGAGAACGTAAGTTTCAGTCCCGTACAAATGATTAGCTCCTTCAATAACAGCGTGAATATAGCTCGTGAATCTAGGATTCCTGAGTTGATTTCCAAGGCCGGACACCCTATATTTAACGAATATGCGATTTGAAAAATTTCATAATGTGAAATTTCTAGATTCAAGGACCTAAGCATTTAAGGACTTCTAGATTCACAAGCTATATTCACGCAGTTATTTAAGGAAATATTTACCGGCTGTATGTTGCATGTATGTTACAGGCTACAGACCAATATATTGTTATTACATGTACATTAGTTAATTAAGTAGTTAATTTAAATGGTCAGTAAATTGTGATCCTACTGGATTTAAACTATATATATTATTTAGAGGATTTTTAAGGCAGTCTGTCTTGGTGGCGTAATTGTACTACGGTACGCTTACAAAGCTGAGGTCTCAGGTTCGAATCCCGGGTCGGGCAAAGTGATTTTGGATTTTTCCATTCATTATCAGCCCGGAGTCAGGAATTTGTGCCCGGTATGGCGTTAGGCGCGCAACTTATCACATCATGGGACGGAACATACAAGGCGAAATGTGGGTATCTTTGCACCTCTGCCTATCCCTTCTGGGAAAAAGGCGTGAATTTATGTATATATTTAGAGAATTTTTAAAATCTTAACTGTTTTTAAAATTCTAAATGTAGCCATTATTATAATAGTTATTCATATAAATTCTCTTTACATCGGAATTCAGTTTGAACAACCAGTCATAATGAAGCCATAACTACAGAAAACAAACAAAACTTGGCGGTTGGCCCTTTGAGTAACTATTAGAGGCGGGAATTAATAACTGCAATGTGCAAACGTATCTATTGCAAATAGCCTGTGGCACTTTCACAATTAATAAGGCTGGGACGTAGTATATGTGTAGACAGTAGGTTAAACTAATAATTTGCGACAAAATTAAGAAATAGTTTTCGATGGGAGATTAAAAAACTGCAACGTGAAAACGTGGCCCTTTCATAATTAATGTGGCTGAGTCATAGCGTATATGTAGACAGTATGCTAAAAATATTATCGAGTTTGATAGATAATTTATTAGGAACCTTGTCCGACAGTCTGCATAGAATGTGAAATCTGAGGCTTTGGGTGTAATCCTGAAGATGGTATTTATTTGTTCGAAAAACAAAATTGTAAAAACCCTAAAGGTTTGTTATCGCTGGTGGTCTAGGTGACCACCGCAATGACAATTTCTTCCGCCAAACAGCAGTGTAAATGCACTGTCGTGTTCCGGTTTGCAGGACATTGTAGCTTGAGTAACTACTGGACATATTGAGACTTAACACCTTATGCCTAGCATGGAATGTTTGTAATATAAATAACAAGCATTGATAGTCGTAATGTAGTATTAACAATGTGAAGAGAGAAAATCGTTTCTATCAAATAAATAAATACGTACAATAAATACATCCTACAGTCACATACATAGTCCCGACCCCACATAAATATCAATTCAGTCTTGAGTCTTGGGTATCAGGAACTACGAGAGACTTTTCGGTCTCACAAATACTTGTGGGCTTCACAATCATTTGTCTCGGTGCGGGGATCGAACCCGCGGCCTTTCGTTTCATTCTATTCCATTTGAGCCACGGAGGTTGTTCTATTAACATGCCAAAAGATCGTAGACAAGCTTTACTTAACGTTTCATAACCAATTTGATACCAGGCACCACTATGATCCATTAGTAACTACCTTTTATCTTTTCGTGTCTCCGTTTTCATAAAAGTGAAATCTTAGTATTGATCTTAATTAGAAAGGATTTGACTTAGAAAGAAAGAAAGAAAATTGATTTATTAATTGACTTGTCTTACTACATCATTCTGTACTGTGTCAGATCCACATCTACTAGATTAGTGATGGAATAAATTTTACCTCATTCCTCCGAGCCTTTATTAATCGGTCAGCCATCTTGAATCCATATCAAGATATTTCATTAGGACTTCTGTTATCGGTGAAACTTATATTAGTGTAATACTTTTGCAATGTCTGCGTTTTTGGAGTAAGATATTTCTTTGCCTTTATTATTGGAGGTCGTTGAGGGTAAATGAAATATTTAATGATTCAAAAAAATCAAATTTTAGATATGTTCTTTTGTTTTCGATGCACAATTATATCGTTTTAAAATTGATTAAAATATATAAAAAAAATATATTTTTTGCATACATTCTACAAACACATATGATGGTCTATAACATGTATCGTATGTGTTGACCACTGAAATATGCAAGGGAAAAACCTGTTACAACAATATGATTATTTCCTATACGGTGCATGAAATATCTTTCTTCTCAGCCACAGGAAGTCCACTGCCGAACATAGGCTTTCACTAAAAACTTCCATTGCTATCTATTAGAAGCAACCTGTTTCCAATGATTTCTTGCAACCTTAACAAAAACATTGAGATCGAAATCTTCATCATACATCCCATTGCGGGGCACGAGCGTCCTCTAAAATCGAGAGTACGATTATGAGGGATTACGCCGTATAGTCCACCACGTTTTATCAATCAATCATAATTTTATAAAGGTACCGCCATCTGTCCAATAGATGAAGGTCAGACACACAATACAAATAGGCGTAATTTACAAAGCGATTAGTTTGAGCCGTTCAATGCGAGTTAAATATGCACGATATAAAATACGGGGCACGTGTCGAGCTAAGTTACGCAACGTTTTCGCACAGTGGGCAAAGTTCTGTGTGTGGGTCTACACTGTGAATACCATCGTTTCTGTAAGATAAGGAATATTCCCACATTTATTTAAGTGAAATGAAATGAAATGAAATTTCATTATTATAGTTTAACTTCCTCCATATTGGAAGAGTTAATGCCTATATATAGTAATTGGCATGGATGAACGTCACACAGTATTGCATATTAAAGATTTATGTTAACGGCAAAAACATAATCAGAATTTGCGTTATCATTGCCAACTGGCATTAGACCAGCGTGGTGGATTATACGGCCACTCTCAATTATACTCTCGCTTGTATGGGTGGCCCGTGCCCTGCAGTGAGACGTTCATATATGGGATTATACAATAATGTAGTTTATTTAGCTACCTAACTGAGGAGTACTCTAATACGATTTTTATAAAAGTGAGTGGAAAAATTGCTTTGTGCGATAGGATTCATCTGGCTTCCCCCGTCGAACGTATGTATTGGACTATTAGCTCAATTATATCATGTTCCTCGATTTGCTGTGAAACAAAATAGACAGTATGTTTCCAAATGTTGTTTTTGTACTGAGTACCTACCCAGGCGGTGTCTCACATATGAGAGACCTACCACCAGTATTTGGTACTTAAAAAACGTCACTGCCAAAATCCAATCGATATATTCACCGCGAACTCCCTGTTAGCAAAGATCAGGAAAAGTCCATCTAAACTAAAACTCACAGTCACCCTGGCCCAACGGGTAAGCGAGCCCATTTCGCCGGGATCAGTTGTTGGATCTCACGGCGTGTTATGAAGGATTTATTTGAAGAATGGGCCTGAAGGACAACGCCCGGACATGGGCTTGCGTTTTGAATTCTATTCAATAGTAAAAGGAAAGATTTTGAAATGTTTTGGGTTGTTATGAAGTTTATTTGTTATGATGAATCATTTTAAAGAAGTCTGGAAAAAAGAAAATTAATATTAATACTAGCCATCCAGCCCGGCTTCGCTAGGGTGCAGTTCCGTCTATCAAATTAGAATATCGGTCAATCGAACCACGAAAATTAAAACCAATAAAATTTCCTCGTATTTGCTAGATTTTTCACTACTGCTTTCCTCCTGTAGGTCATACTGTAATGATATATAGCGTATAGCATTCCTCGATAAATGACATATCACACTCAAAAAGAATATTTCAATTCGAATCAATAGTTCCTGAGATTAGAGGTAATAAACAAACAAACTATTTAACTTTGTGTATTAGTATTAGTATCTTTATCAGCCCATATAGTCCACCACACTGGCCTAGTGCGGGTTGGCAGACTAGACTATATTAGTATAGATTAAAATATTTATTTCTTATTTTTCTTATTGCTATGATATGAGATGAGCATGCCCTTCACCTGATGGTAATTAAAACCGCTCATAGACAGTAACAAAACCAATCACACTATGAATTACAAAGTGATGCTTGGCATTCCACGGCGCTCGCCTTCCTGAGACATATTTAAGTCTCAAGATTTCCAGTATTTACTCTTATTGTATTTTTTGGACATTAGGCAGTATTTCATTCTGTGGTTTTTACAATGTATAAACGGAGGTTTGAAAGTAAATTGTAGCTGAAATAGGCAAATAGATTACTAAATTCTGAAGGACATAGTACAAGACACCTCATTAGCATTACCAACTGAATAGATAAAACATTATTATAATACAATTGTTAATAATTTGGCTCCTACCCAAACTATAAAAATATGTATATTTGTATGGGCCATATAATTTATTTGAAATTGATATTAGCAGCTAAACTTTAGGCAAAAAAAAATGAAAGACACGAAATCCAATTGCCTTAATAAAATCGTTGAATAATACCTTTATTTGTTCAGAATGTCTGCAGTCAAATTATACCTTGCAGTTACTAACGTATAATTTAAATTCGTCTGTTGTCCTAACGTCATCCATTTAGGGAATTATTGTCTAGTTTCATGCAAATCATGTTTATCGAAACAACTTAATAGCTAAACCTAATTTGAGATTACTTTCACCGGCCCGACAACTAATCACAATGCTTATGATGCTAAGTGAAGTGGTAATCAGAGCATCCACAAAATAGAGTATAGGTATTTGCTTTTATTGCAACGAATGGCAACCAGTGAAGTAGGCAGAGGTACTACCAGGACACCTAACTTTCTCTTGTGTGTTCCACCCCACGATGTGAATGTGGACGAGCCTATTGCCATAAGACACAAATTCCTGATGCCAGGATGTAATAATTTTTTCGTTTCTTTTTTATTGCATTGCATGGGGAGACGAGAATGCCGATCGCCTGATGGCAAGGGATACGATAGTGAAAAAAAACCAAACACTTCGAATTACAAAACAATGCTTGGCATTCCACTGCTCACCATCCTGAGACATAAGATGTTAAGTCTCAATATGTACATTAGTTACTCTGGTTATAATGTCCTTCACACTGAAACACAACAGTGTATTTACACTGCTGTTGGCAAGAGAAATAGTCATGCAGTAGTACCTACCCAGGCGGCCTCTCACATATGAGAGACGCACCACTAGTAAAAAGGTAAAAGCTGGTTAAAGGTATAAGCTGTAATGCTTCATTGCGGAGTGTGATCGCGAAAGAGCCGATCCAGAGGGGTTAGTCTATACTCCGACTCGAAGAACGAATGTTCGGACGTTGACCATCAACATATACGATAAAAAATTTCCACTTGTAAACATCATATTCTCTATGAAACTCATCATTCATTTCGAAATTAGTCTAAAAGTACGACGTACAGTACAGGACTCGAACATTTTGTAAAGTTTTTAGACATATTTGTACAGTTTTACGTGCGATGTTTGAACATTCTTCGTCGTGTTGGAGTAACCGAGCAGGGGGCTCGGAAAATTAGACACAACTGTGGTGGAGTTTCTTATCGGTGGGAGCTTCTAGCTCAAGGCATTTGGTATGATCATATTGAGGTCTCAAAGTGCCTCAAAATTGCAGAGGAAGACATAGGTTTCTAGCCCGTAAGATTCCGGCTTGGTCGGTCTTTCTAGATTCTAAAGAGTTGGGTATCCAATGCAGATTTCCCCTATAAGAAAAAAGAATGGTGGCGCATTTTTACTATGGTACGATTGCAACGGTAAAGCAGTAGAGCCATAGTTTGTGAGTGATGACTTAGTATGAATGGGCAGGCTCGTCCGAGGCGGTACCACTGTCTCACACTGTCTCACACTCACTGTCACGTTTCGTTTAGTGAATATGATTTCCGGATGCCCATTACCTTTTTCACAACGTTTTTCCTTCTCGCTCCTCTCTTGATTTAAAACCGGTAACGCATACATGATCCATGTATTAGGATGTTCATGGGCGGTAGTGGTAATCATATTGTATATATGTAATAAAAAAACAAAGCTGAGGTTTCGGGTTCACATACCGCGTCGGGCGAAGTGATATGGGATTTTTCTGTTTATTATCTGCCTGGAGTCACGAAATTGTGAAGATATGGCAATAGGCTCGCCCCCTATTACATTACAAACCACACAAAGCAAAATGTGGGTATCCTAGTAACATCTTTGCCTACCCCTTCAGGGTAAAAGGAGTGATGAATGTTAATGTATGACTTGTAATATACAGATTGAATCCAAAATGCGAGGTCTTGAATGGGTCATTATGCTTTTGAACCACTTTGTTAAAATTTGGAAGGATAAGAAAAGTTTACAATCAGCTAAAAACCAACCTAAGAATATCAGGGTATATTGCACGCGAAGCCAATATCAATATCCTAAAATTCTTTCTTAATTTCTAAAAACGGCAAAGGCGTGTTTCTTAATGTGGAGTCAGAATTATGTCACATTTTAATACCATTAATATTGAAATAAAATTATTATTTACGGATTTTATCGCGGATTTGGTTTAATTTTACATTTTTTGAGTTCCCGACGTTTCGATTACTTTACAGCTTTCGTGGTCACGGGGCGGACTGAGGTATTAGACGTCCGCTCTGTGACTGTTACAATTCAACTACCCTTATTTTACAATTATTAATTTAAAAATTAATTTAAAATAGCTAGTCTGTATTTGCGATCCGATCTACGCAGAAAAATGAAAGAACATATAGCTGACGTCAAACATCGACGCTCAACGAAGTCTGCAGTTGCTGAACATATAGAAGAAGGCTCCAAGCATTACCTCCGCTTTGACCAGCCCCAAGTCCTTGCTAAAGAACACCGCTTCCTGCCCAGGATGTTTCGCGAGGCTATTGAAATTAAAAAACATCCAAATTTCAATAGGGAAGATGGCTTGAAGCTTGCACAAGCATGGGATCCAATACTACAATTAATTAAATCGGAACCCAAAAGACCAACTGCCAGACCTCAAGACACTGTGAGCTCCTTCTGCGTAGATCGGATCGCAAATACAGACTAGCTATTTTAAATTAATTTTTAAATTAATAATTGTAAAATAAGGGTAGTTGAATTGTAACAGTCACAGAGCGGACGTCTAATACCTCAGTCCGCCCCGTGACCACGAAAGCTGTAAAGTAATCGAAACGTCGGGAACTCAAAAAATGTAAAATTAAACCAAATCCGCGATAAAATCCGTAAATAATAATTTTATTTCAATGTGTAACATTCGCGTAAATCTAAGAAACCATTACCATTAATATTAACAATAAACAACACATCAGAACTAATGACGTAACGAGATAATTAAACACACACACAATCATTGCTGGTTTATTACCGAGAGATGTGTTTACGTGTTATAGTATTGCGTCGGTGTACCGCTCCCGATTGGCGTAACGATATTGACTCACGTTTTGTATCGATTTAAGCTTCCAACGCTATTAGGGTACCGCATTGCATTCGGATTAGTTGTAGAAGAGGGTTTTGTTTGGGAATTTCATCTGCGTATTGGGACGTAAGATTTAAATTAGATTATCGTTGGTATAGAAAAGGATAGACGTTGATCTCAGTGGCGCAATTGGCTGCGAAACCCGAGGCTGCGGGTTCGATCCCCGCAATGAGACAAGTATTTGTATGATCCTCAGGTATTTGTTCCGGATCTGGGTGTTTAAGACCGAAAAGTCTCTCGAAGTTTCAGATACCGATGATTATTTGATTCCAACTCCTCCTATTTGTTTCATCTTTCTGATTAATCTTGTTCCGAGTAAAGACAAGATAGTGACTCTAAGAGACTTGCTGAGCTCCGGAGCTTGGTGTCAATTCTTTGCGTGCTGTTGATCCTTGCTGACAAGAGTGTTGGGCGTGAGGGCGAGAATTCTCTACAAGCTTATGATTAGGCCTCAGTCCTTCTCCTTTAACAATTTTTTTCATTGCAATGAGATCAGCATGTCATTCACCTGATGGTTGACCGACCACTCATAACATGATAAATTACAGAGCAATGCCTAGCATTCCTCTGCCCTCGTCAGCCTGAGATATGTTGTTGTATCTCAATATGAGTATATCCAGTAGTTACTCTAGCTATAATGTCCGTCAAACCGGAACACAACAGTGCATTTAAATTCCTTTTCGGCGGTAGAAATAAACATTGCGCTGGTAGGCGGCCTCTCACATATGAGACTTACCAGTAATATTATACAAAGACAACGGAACCCCGAAAAACCTTTAACATAATACATTAAAAAAGCATTTCCTTCCATTCGAAGTCATTTTGCGTGGTATCGTGCAAACTTTTATGTCCAACTGAGCGGTGTTATTGATTTATTTTTCTTCATTTTTCACGAGGCATTGAGGCTTCGGCAAGTCAGTGTTCGGTGCCGCTTTGCGTTCGACGGTATTTTTACGGCGGTAAGATTTTTTTAGTTATTTTCTTTAGTTTCTAGAAGGTTTAGTCTTGAATGTCTAGGTTTAAATGTTTTAGAAAATAGTATTTATTTTGGTAATGGATAGTGGTGTGTGATAGTCAAATAGCTTTTTTTGCAATTAATAGCGAGACAGAGAAAATCAAACAACACCTTGAATTACAAAGCAATGCTTGGTATTCCACTGCGCTCGCCATCCTGAGACATAAGATGTTAAGTCACAATATGCCCGGTAGGTACTCTGGCTACAATGTTCTTTAATCCGAAACACAACAGTGCTTTTACTTTGCTGTTTGGCGCCTGTGGAACCTACACAGGCGACCTCACATATATGAGAGACCACCAGTGGTAGCGGAAATATTTACCTCTTAAGAGATTTTGAGCTCGAACCAAGAGCACTTTGTTAGAAGAGCTGTGAATATGTAGTTAATTATACCTACAGCTGTGAACTAGAGGACACAAAAGACATCATACAGTCTGGTAGATATCATCAAAGTAACGGAGGTATGTAGATGGTAGGTGTACCTAGCAAAGTACACAGACATGACTGCAAAATATAACCCCACTCCTAATCCTAGATGAAATTAAATATTAAGAGGATCGAACACATAACTTAGCACACAAAGTCAATTTTCTAACCTCTGCACCAATCAGCTTCCGTGCCGCAGTTGGTTAGACGCCAGTTGTGAAAAGTGAGGCCACAGGTCCGATCCCTGCGCCGAGATTTGTGTGATCTACAGTTATTTGTTTCGAGTCTGGGTGTTTGTGAGACCGAAAAGTCTCTCGTAGTTTCAGATACCTACGACACAAGACTCGATCTTAGTGCGAGGTCAGGACTATGTATGTAACTGTTGGGTGTATTTATTTATTTAATAAATCTTTAAAACTCATTCAATTAATTATGACAATAAGTTCATGATTCTACTTCTGACAGTTTAAACAGAGGTGCCCAAAGTTCGCCAATATTTAGAACCCAATACATACGGAATCTATTTCTAGAAATGTAAACATTAATCCCGGACAGCGAATGAAATTCAAATCGAAGTGAAGTTCTCTATCTGGATCAATACAATACGTTATCTAATTAATTAAAATCTTACAATTTACAGGTCATATACTATCATCTATTTATCATCATCATCATCATCGTATCAGCCACAGGAATTCCATTGCTGAACATAGGCCTCCTCCAATTATTTATTTAAGACTAGTACGATTACTAAAAATCAATAACACTATTCAACTACTTGTTAAGACCCAAGGATCTCCACATCGATCTGTTGGAAGCGGCCTGCATCCAGCGACTTCCTGCAAACTTAGCCTGGTCGATTTATCATTTTTTTATTGCAATGAATGGCGAGACAGGCATGCTCTTCGCCTGATGGTAAGCGATACGACCGCTCATGAACAGCAGCAAAACCAAACAACGCCTTGAATTACAAAGCAATGTTTGGCACTGAGACATCCTGTCTCAATATATCCAATAGATATTCTGGCTCCAATGTCCTACAAATAAAAATATTAAAAATAAAATTTAAAAAATTGTAAGGTTTTTTCAACAGAATATAGGCCACTTGTACAGAATATCTCTTAGGAAAGTCGGCTAGGCGTTGCTGGTAAATTCGTATTTACACAGAGGGTCTGAATTGGATCCCTTATTTAATCAGGGGAAACACACCTGCTTAGATCTGATTCCTCTTTGTTTAGTGTGTCCAACTATTGGTCCAATTTTGGGGGAAAATACAGGGTATATCAAGACTGCGATTGAAAACGAAGCTAGGTTGTAGTATTAGTGAGTAACGTAAAGTGACACAATGCTAAAATGTCATAATGAAAAGCAAAAGCGACCATTTTTTGTGATTTTTTAATGTCATTGTGTTTGGGTGGAAAAACTATAGTTTTTGCAAAAATAAACTTTTAAACATTAGCGTGCCATAGGGCCTTAAAAAAAGGGTGCACACTATTAAGAATAACTATGTATTTACCGCATAAAAACGACTCTAGGAAAAAAACAACAAAAAAATCGCCACATTTGCATTTTTGCACACATTTTTGTTAAGTCACTTAAACTACCACTCAGCTTCGTTTTCTGTCTCAATCATGATACACACTGTATAGATGGTTCATTTTTTTTGTAGTCGCTTTAGAAAATAAATTGGACGTCGCCTATCCACCGTAGCATCTTTACTATCCAGAATTCAGAACATGGATTTCCAGTGTAATTGCTACGAGACTTTATACCGTAGCATCCTGTCGGATACAGCTTGATCGTAGTAGGTACCTATTGTGTAAACTCCAAGAGCGTAGCACCTACGATCTACACAGGTCGTAGTAACTGGACCGTAGCATCAAATCGTTGCAGATACACGGTTACATGACGTAGTAAAATAAGATTTGGTGAGGATGCCTGTTAAGGTTTTATGGTAGATTTATTAATATTTAATTTTCTATAGAGTTGGTACTTTTAAATAAGGAAATCGCATTTTCTTTCGCCATTTTTCTTTTAAATTAAATACATACATACATAATCTCGTGCCTTTTCCCCTTTTCTCCAAACGGAAAGGCAGATATTCTTCTAGTAACACAACTAGGATAACGTTTCACCTTGTGTGTTCCTTCCCACGATGTGGTATCAGCACAAATTTCTGACTCCGGGCGGACAATGAATAGATAAATCCAATGTCGTTTTCCCCAACCCGGGATTCGAACTCGAGATATTAACGTTGTAACCTTATCGTATTATGCCACTGAGACAGTCAAAATAAATGTTTGATACATTTTTTATCAATACATTATTTTACAAATTTCATGGCCACCCTACAATTAGCTGATGAATCGTGATTGCTCTAGTAACTTGGGTCAAACACGTTTCGTTTTGTTTCTTGATTACGATGTTCAGTTTTGGTTATAGTTATTCATTGTGAAGTATAATTAATAGAAAAGTAAAAGCGGTTCTTTTGAAATCCTTGTAAATTAATCTAATTGCTTAAATATTTGTCCTAAAATATCACGACCAAATACGAATTTTCCTTATATATTCCTACATTTTTATTGTATACTATACTGTATTAATTTTTTATTGTATAAGTGCCGCAAAGTGGTAAAGCACTAGATTTTTTTCAGAAAAAAACGTACTTGATTGAGTTCTTATATTTCAAACTTTCTTGTCTTGTTCTCATATTTTAAATATTTAATGAAAAACAGACAAAAAAAGGTTTCTGGTTTTTCGTTATTTTTTTATCTGCACATAATCACGAACGTCATATTTGTCAATATGACGTTAATTATTGATAAATAATAAATATTTACACTTATTTTACATTTATTTTTATGAAGATTTGTTTTATATATTTTGATAAAGGTAAATATCAATATAGTATTTTTTAGGCGTAGTTTAATTACTCATTGCGTACAAAGTGTTTACTGCATTGGTTTCTGTATGTGAATTGGGTTTTTATAAAGAATGCAAATTTTATCTTAAATGTAACATGTATAGGAATTAATGCCTTTAAATCATATTCCAAATTGTAAAGAAAGTCCGTGCCCTGTAATGGGACGTAAATAGGCTGATATAGATATCTCAATGTATTAGTTAAGGTTGCAGGAAATCGTTGGATGCAGGTTGCTTCTAACAGATACCTATGGAAATTCATTGTTGTCATATTTCGATCATATTCTTTTAGCTTCCTTTTCTCTTGCCACCTTGAGTGGTCAGCTTATACGATACAATATTTTAGATCATCATAGGTCTCTTGTATAGTTCAGTGGTCAGCACATACGACATTATATTGTAGATCAACACAGGCGACGATAGTCCTTTGTAGTATCAAGCAAAACTAAATAACACAATCAATTACAAAGCAATGGTTGGCATTTAACTGCGCTCGCCATTCTGAGACATAAAATATTTACGTCTCATTATATCTAGTAATTAGTCTGGCTATAATGTCCAAATGTCACAAACTGGAACACAAAGTGCATTTACACTACTGTTTGGCGGGAGTAATATACATTAAATTAAATATTACTCTCCATGCATTTTATATTCCAAATTATTCATTAACTATAATCCAATCAATTCAAAAGTCTAATCTCTAATACTACTATTTTTTTTCTAGATTATAAAAAATCATGGCAAAAGGCGCAGAAGCAGAAGTAGCGAAGATGAAGATACTAGAAGAACGGATAAAGGCGCCGTCGATATGGGGTCGCGTGCCGTGCGGTATCAGGTTCGAAGACTTGCAGGACAAGAGATACGATGACGCTGTTAGGTTGTTGAAGAAGCATTATTTGCCTGAAGAGGTATTAATATTTTGACAATAATATAATACATGTGAAAATACATATTAATTTATTCTTTAGTATGTAAAGGCTATATATTCCATCATACTGGTCTAAAACCCGCGTTAGACCAGTGTGGTGGAATATATAGCCTAACCACTGTCAATCGTATTCTCGATTGTTGAGGAGGCCGGTGCCCTGCAGTGGGACGTATATGGGCTGATACAATACAGTACAGCATACATATCTTGTGGATATTCGTTTTTAATAGTACACCCAACGAATTTATGAAGGACATAACCTTTGCTCAATAATTTGTCAAACTTCAAATAGTAAGATTTGTACTCCTCTAAATTATATGTGCCGCATAAAACATTCATAATAGTCGTCTGCACTATGTATAATGTAAAACGAATTCCTTGAAAGTTATTACAAAAATAATTTCCGAGAATAGCACAAATGGATGGTGGCGAAACGATTTGTTTAATTAAGAAATGGCGAGAAAAATACGGATGCTTCGGAAATATTAATTCGGTTAATTATAATATTTTGTGTTTGGGACGAGTTTTGAAAACAATCAGTTGTTGCTCTAAAGTTAGTTTGAGCAGGTGGGAATTTAGTGAACCGGCTTTAACTGAACATAATGCAATTGGTGGTGTGTAAAGTGTAATACTAATTACTCAATTATCCTATACCGGGTATATCAAGACTGCTACCGAAAACGAAGCCGGGTGGTAGTTTAAGCGACTTCAGACACAATGCAATAGTAAATGTTGGAAAAAAAGCGACATTATTTTTAATTTTATATGGTCAAATTTGGGTGGTTAATACTTACATTTTTTTCCTAAAATAATAGTGTATACCCTTTTATTTATAAAGACTCTAAGGTATAAAAGAGTTTAAATTATTATTTGAGCAAAAACTATGGATTTAGCACCAAAAATGACGATAATTAAAAAACGATAAAAATAAAAAAGGTACGTATAAAACGTTATATCTCAATATAAAGATAAGCTTCATAAATTATACACAGATTCATTAGCAATAAGTAGTTCATAAGCACTGATAGGTATCTTTTTTTTAATATAATTTATCTGTTGAGCTTTTTTATCTTGTTTTTAGCGTATGCTGCCTTCACTTTAATAGGTTATAAATTGTCCGTATGTTTATATTGTTGAAAAGTTGTTGTGTGTATTTTCTATTTTGTAACCAGTTCGTGAAGCAAATAAAAAAAAAATATGTCCAGTAGTTACTCTGGCTACAATGTCCTTCAAACCGGAATACAATAGTGCCTTTAAACTAGACATTGCGGTGGTACCTACCCAGGCGGCCTCTCACATATGAGAGACCTACCACCAGTAAATATATGTGTTTTAAAAACAGCTCACTAATATTCAAAGTCAACTCAAGATTTCTAAAGACTATCTGTATCAAGCAATCGATCTTACTTCTTAAGGAAGAGTCTCAAGTCTCAAAGTTGAGAGTTGTTCCATACTTTAAACCCTCGTCTTAGCACCTGGGACTGTGTATTTGAAAACTTGGGAAAACATACAATGTGTGTCTTTATTAACTGACTGCGCGGAGTGGGTTTGTATGGGACATGTTGTATTATTCTTAGGATTACTTCTTACGACCTCATTTATACAGTTTATAAACTCATTTTGTTTTATTCATTTATTTTATTTAACCCGAACTAAGTCAGAGTCATACTATGTGGCCTAACCACTCTCTATCGTACTTTCAATTGTAGAGGAGGCCCGTGCCCTGCAATACAGCATAGTATATGCTCATTCATTTTATTCTCTGTCCTAGAAATAGGATAAGAAATTCCAAGGCATTATAATCTCTAGTCTTTGCGCTGAATCATCATACATAAAGTTTATTTCTCCCGCCAAAAAACTGTGTAAATGCAATGTTGTGTTCCAGTTTGAAGGACAATATAGCTAAAGTAGCAACTGGACATATTCAGACTTAACATTTTATCTCTCAATGACGTGCGCAGTAGAATGCCAAGCATTGATTTATATATAACGGTGATGTTTGGTTTCGCTTCTATCCATAAGCGGTCGTATCGCTTACCATTAGGCAAAAGGCAAGCTCGACTCGCCATTAATTGCAAAAGAAAACAAAAGATTAAAGAGTCTCATACACCAAACGATCTTAAGCATGCTGCTTACTGATAGAGAACTAATCCCAATCAATTTAATTCGCTACCAAGGTGCCGCAGGCGAAAATCTTTCGGAAAATACTTGAAATATCTGATTATATTTTTTTCCTCTTAATAAACCCCGTTTTGAACTTCATCAAAGCGAGATTGATTGTTTTAATGCTTCTTCCCAATTTGTTTTGAGATTTCAATCGTTCGATTTGATTGGAGTAATTGAATGTACGTAGGTATAATATGAAAGGATTATAGGTGTATTGGGTGCACATGTAGGCTGTTAATCGTAAAGTCCTTAATTCTAATGAGGGTCGGGCAATCTAATAAATACAGGGTATAACAAGACTGTTACCGAAAACGAATCCGGGTGGTAGTTTTAGTGACTTCAGACACAATGCAACGGATTTTTTTTTCTTATTTTTTTTTTATGGTTGAATTGTGTTTTTAGTCCCTAAAACTAACACCCAGCTTCGTTTTCAGTTGCAGTCTTGATATAAATAACTACCTTGTATATTATCTCATATTTAATGATTTTCTCACCACTGGAAATTATTCTCAGTATTACCATGGTTTCCTTATATATTTCAATATAATATTGTGCATTTATTGTTAAATATATCGTATTACAAAACAGATGTAACCTGAATATATTCTTAATTTGTTTAATTTATTTATTTCCGTTAACAATATGGTAGTCATGAGCAGGCCGACATATCTGCAGCGACTAACAATAATTCTTTTATTTTTGCTAAAGACTCAAGATATCGTTGCCTTTACCATCAGTTCACTATAATTTCTTCAATATAAACAATAATTGAAATAAAACTATTTTTACGGATTTTATCGAGGATTTGGTTTAAGTTTAGGTAATTCTTTTATATATTGATAATATTAAAATAGCAGTTTTTTCACAGATAACCTACAGATCAGTGAAATTAGCAGATGACAAAGAAGGGATGGACGAATTTGTTCACAATGTGAGGATTTGGATGAAGGACAAGATGTCTCTGGCAGCGGTGAAGGAAGGAACGGACAAACTTGTCGGAGTCCTCATAATGAGGATACAGGAGAAACGTATGTATGGAATATCTGTAATTATGTGTTATGGTTTTTTAGATTCACGCGAATGCTACACATTGAAATAGAACTATTATTTACGCATTTCATCGCGGATTTGTTTTAATTTTTACATTTTTTAACTTCCTTCCGTGCTTTTCCCGTACCATCTCGGCAAATTAATTTGAATTTTGTATACACCTGCATACTACAAACACACGCTTTTTTCCAAGAAGGGGTAGGCAGAGGTGCCAGGATACCCACATTTCGCCATGTATGTTCCGTCCCACGATGTGATAGGGGACGAGCCTATCGCTATATCGGGAGTGAATTCCGGGAGTCAACCGAGCTGATAATGAATAGAAAAAATCAGTATCACTTTGCCTGACCCAGGAATCTAACCCGAGATCTCAGCTTCGTAACTGTACCGTAGTACAATTACACCACCGAGGCAGTCGATACAAATATATTACGATAGTTATTGGTTAATTGTGCTTTAGTGTTGACTGTTGATTCAAAACGGTTTTCTTACCTTTTTTGTGCACTATCAGATATTTCCCTTATAGTTTTCTAGTTATAATAGTTTTAATTGTACATTGATATATTCAACCAGGAAAAACGAATTTATAAGAAAATATTTGAATCGATAATTCTCTGTTCCCAATGTAAATCGATTCTGCAAAAAAAAAATATATATATTTAAACCGATAATTCATCACCCATCACTTTTTACTTTAAAACAACGTCATTCAATCATCTTCATATAGTAACTGTACCGTAAATATTTTGAAATCTAATCACGAACACCACACTCATTCTAAATTCAATGTCTCCAGTAAAGAAATGCATTTACCCGATCTTTGCATACAGCCCAACAATCGAAGTGAAACTGCTTTGTACAGAAGCCATTGTATTGTATCGTTACTGTGTACCGCTGTGACATTAGGGCGGATTCTTCGAATGCCTTTGAGCCTAAATTTTTACTGCACCCGTAAAAAGAATTTCCGATTCAGCTGTAGGATACGTGTTTTGTGTCAAGTTGTGAGAGGCAGCGGATTGGAATCAAAATTTTATTGTAAGATCTTTAACGAAGGATCTGCAGAATTATCTGTATGGACGATTAATAATAATATAATTTTGTTATTTGAGAAATTATAGACACTTAATAAAGAGTTGAAATTGTATAAAACTTAATGTGATATTCTTAATAATCATGTTAAACCAAACTTATTTTAGTGAAACTATCACATTATAGTTTAAAAATGTAATTATCTTCCAAAATGTTAATTTTTTTGTTTACTATAATTGTTTAAAAAAGAACTCGTAACCATTCTTTTGATTAATGTTGCTTTATGTATCCTAAATACTACCTCTAAATGTAACACCTTTTTCGCCTCTGTTTTGTATTTATTTAGAAAACAAAATCCACATAAAAAGTTACAAAAAATCCAGTAATTACACAAATCGCTATCGCTCGTGAATTAACCCCTGTTTCTTGTACGTAAATTGGATTCCAAGTAGTCGATACGATAGGTCTATATTAGGGGAACGTTGATGGTATCCGCGCGAGGTATTCTATCGTTACGGTAGGTGGCGTTTTCAGCGATATTTTTTTTCCTATCGCTGTATCGCTTTCCGCTGAATTGTAAATTTCAAATATATTAGGCAATTTGTTTTGCTAGATTGCTCGATGTTGCCTGTTTGTTTTTTTTGTTTTGTTTTTATACTGTGGTGGGATATAGTGACGATAATGTAACAGTTAGTGCAATGCAATATTAATTTTTTTTCGAAGATGCAAATCAACTATCGCCCGTCGATATAATAAGCCAGCTAATTAAATTAATGCACCCAATAGTAACATACATACACCTACAGTAAGATCGAGTCTTGCGTCGCGGGTATCAGGAACTATGAGAGACTTTTCGGTCTCACGAATACCCAGACCAGACACTAATACTTTGAATATTACCTGATTGGATGATATGATGGTTAGTGGTGGTAGGTCTCTCATATATTAGAGGCCGCCTGGGTAGGTGCCACCGCAATGTCTATTTGTCCCGCTAAACAGCAGTTTAAATGCAGTGTTGTGTTTCGGATTGAATGACATTGTAGCCAGAGTAACTATTGGTCATATTGAGACTTAACATCTGATGTCTCACGATGGAGAGCGCAGTGGAATGCCAAGCATTGCTTTGTAATTCAAGGTGTTGTTTGGTTTTGCTACTATCCATGCAAGCGAACGGCTTGCTGGCCTTGCCATTCATTGCAATAAAAAAATATGAATTTAAGTATTTCATATTTATTTACAGAGGCATTCTCCAGAACGTTCAGTCGAGTTAAACTCACACACAATCCCAATTATACAACTGTGATGAAATTTTACAATGAGATTGAGAAGCCTGTTAATATATATGAGAAAATGGGCGTCAAGAGATATTTTAAAGTGTACGTGATAGCGCTGAAAGGAAGGTACAGGCATCGAGGTGAGACTATGATTTTTACTCCATTTAGTTTCATAGCTTTTGGCGTTTATGATGTTCAGATTTGGTGGGGTTGGACGTAAATTTTTAAGCTCTTTTGGATTTTTTATCTTTGTGACCGTAGATATAATATTAGTTTTATTTTTTATTTTTATTGCAATGAATAGCGAGACTAGCATGCCGTTTGCCAATTAAAAAAAAAGATTATATTCTTGTTTCTCACAGGTATAGCAAAGGAGATGTTAAAAGCAGCAGTGGCTTTGAGCGCGAGTGCAAATGTACCCGTGTTGTCTGCAATATTAACCACAGCACGATTGCACAAGATAGCTGAAGAGATCGGCTTTACGAAGCTGAATGAAATATATTACATCAGATATTTGATCGATGAGCAGGTTTGTTGCAGTGCAGTAGGAATTAAAATAATACACCCAACAGTAATATTCATAGTTCTCACCCCACATTAAGATCAGTTAAGGCTTGTGTCGTGGGTACCAGAAACTACGAGAGATTTTGCGGTCTCACAAACACCCAGACCCAAAAACCTGACACAATTATTCGTGGGGTCCACAAACATTTCAGTCGGTGTGGGGATCGAACACGTGACCTCTCGTTTCACAGTCGGCGTCTAACCAATTGCGCCATAGGGGCTGTCAATTGTTTTAATGAAGTGATCCAAGGATATAGGATGTTCCAAGATGTCGTAGTTGAGATCCTAAGCAGATTTATATCAACCAATGTACAAGCTAAGAACAAAGCTGAAATCACCCTCCACCTTCCAGGTAGTGTTCTGGGACGCCGGTCTGGGCAACTACGGCGCTGCTCTCATGGCGTACCGAATCCCTGATGTGGAAGAACCTCAGGAGTTGCAGGTTCAGCACTCATCCAGGTTCAACATACAGCCTATGGATGACGATGATGAAGATGCTGATGATTTGTCATTTGATGGGAATTAAATTTGTTGGTGTGCATGATTTTTGTTTTTGAGGTTGTGGATGACAAACCAGTGTATCAGCTTTTGTGAATAATTTTGATTTAAACCATGAGAACGCTGTACTTTTGAGATGTCAATTGTATTGTTGTGGCATCATTAAATTTAAAATGATCATCTCAGTGAGTTAATGCAACTGTAACTTAATTTATAAGAGTAGACAAAGTAGGAAGTTCTTACCAGTGCAGTTTTTTTTTGTTAGCTCAAGCAGACATGACTATGCCCGCCTGATGGTAAGTGTTCATCGCTGCTCATAGACCTTCGGAGTGCCAGAGGCTTAGCGCAATCAGGTCGCTACTTACCGTAAGATGAGTAACCACAATGCAACTCTTATCAGTTGGCAAGAGAACAATACACTGATGAGTTCGACGAGCCTACCAGGAACATGTTAGATTTCTGTGCAAGTGATACCAAAAAGGCGTGAGTTTGTTTGTATGTATGAATTAAATAAATAAATGTGAGTAAGAAATAAAGACACCGAAATAAATTTCAATGAAACTGTAACTCATGACACTTCAGAATGTAGTCTATTAAACTGAACGGTGTAGTTGGAAGTGAGTGGAAATTGAAAGCCCGTGTGGAGCGTGTTTAACAACGCATTACGTTTTATTTCACATAATTTGACGAAACAAGTGGACATCACTCGGAACCCTTGCCGACGCCCGGATTCGTGTTTGTGGATGGGCCGTGAATTATTTATGTTTTCATTAACCAACACTTTTTGGTTGGGTTATTTTTTATGCCAAAGTGACTATGTTATACCAAAGCTAGTATTTTTTGCACTGAATGGCGAGACGAGTTTGCCATTCACCTTGTGGTAAGCGATACGACCGCTCATGGACAGTACCACACAGCACCATAAATTACAAAGCAATGCTTGGCATTCCACTGCGCTCATCATCCTGCGACATGAGATGTTAAGTCTCAAAATGCCCATTAGATTAGCTCTTAGCTTTTGATCCATGATATAGGGCGGTTATTTTAGTATGAGTCTTAGCGTGTGGAGAAGAAATGGCATTTAGCTGTCTTTATTAGACAACCACCGTGGCGCAGTTGGTTATACGCTGGCTGTGAAACGAGAGGCCGCTGGTTAAATGCCCGCACCGAGACAAATGTTTGTATGAACCACAGGTATTTGCTTCGGGTCTGGGTGTTTGTGGCACTGAAAAGTCTCTCGTAGTTGTCTCATACCCACGACACAAGATTTAATCTTAGCGTGGGGTTAGTACTATGTGACTGTTGGGCGTATTTACTTATTGATTTATATAGATACATAAATTAATATGTGGGATCAGGATTGCATGTGTTATTATAGGTCATATTTATTTATACTTATTTGAAACTTAATAATACCACAGTTTTTCATTTCTAACTATTAATATGCATATTTATATATCACAATTATTAATTAACGATCCAGCACCGCCAAATCCAAGACGAAAGAATTTTACGACGTGTCCATAAAACTGCGTAATCGCTGGACATCCCTCTCAAATGGCGGCAATTTGGTTCGGTCATTTTCTATATTTGCCAGTTAAATGCTACAGGTGGCGCTGGTGTCAAATGAGATCAATGTGAGATCACGATATCTGGTTGTCATTCAAGACTGACGTAATTTCTCTTGTAAGATTTGAGCTGCCTCTAGTTAGGTTTTGCTAAAATACAATGTAAATGAATTGACAAGTGTACCCACTATTGAACAGATTTGGTCAATATTCGGGTTCCGTACCAATAGGTAAAAAAATGACCCTATCACTAAGCCTCCACTATCTGTCTGTCGGTCTGTCTGTCTTTCAGTCTTTCACCAGGCTGTATCTTATAAATCGTGATAGTTGGAAAGCTGAAATTTTCACAAATTATGTATTTCCGTTGCCGCTATAACAACAAAAACTAAAAAAATACATGTTTTTTTTCGTATTTTTTGCTCATTATTAATAACAGTGACAGGTAGATACTTATTCAAATTACTGACATCTTTGCTAGTTAGGTAATTCGAAAAATCGCAAAATATCTTTTGCATATAAGGTTATTTATATTACACGATAACAGATTAACGTTTTATCATAACTCAACTCTATTAATAAACATAATGTAAATTGGAATATACAAAGGAATTCTGTGTTTTTAGAATAATAATGTCACGAGAATTGCTCAGGTCTTAGGTTAGGATCGGCACATCAACTGACTTACACACATTTTGGAATAGAAAAAAACCTGTGAGATATGGATGCCATTTGAAGCAAATCTGCCTATCCTTTTATGAATACATAAATAGATACATATGTACATATGTGGGGTATGTATGTATATATACAGGGTAGTTCAAGACTGCGACCGAAAACGAAGCCGGAGTGGTAGTTTTAGTGACTTCAGACACAATGCAACAGAAAATGTTGGAAATAAAAGCGACAGATTTTTTGTTATTTTTTATATGGTCGTATTTGGGTGGTAAATACATTTTTTCCTAAAATAATACTGTATACCCTTTTATTTATAAAGACTCTAAGGTTGAAAAGAGTTTAAATTATTATTTCAGCATAACTATGGATTTACCACTCAAGCGCGTAGATAATTAAACAATCACAAAAAATTTGACGCGTTTCTTTGCGAAATTTTTAGTTGCATTGTGTTTGTAGTTTTTAAAACTACCACCCGGCTTCGTTTTTGGTAGCAGGTTTGATATACCCTATATATTACGCAAAGTCGTGAGCATTAAACAGTTAATTTCATGTTTGGTGCCTCAAATCAGCCTGTCACTCCCGACATTCTATAACAGGCCGAAATTATAATGAGCAAAGTGAGCAAACGATACTTATCTCAGCTCTCCTTCAAAAGTTAGATTAAATAAGTTATTTTTCTTTAAACGAATTCCTGTGTGGAATAATTATCAAACTTTTTTAGACAAAAGCCGCTCGCGATTGGCCGTAATGTTGTTTTAATTGAATGTTATAATTTATTGTTCATTTTAGTAAATGGACAATATTAGTGGGGCTACCGTGAAAAATGCTGTTCGATATATTATGCAGTTCTTCGTATTCAGCCTGGCGTCAAAAAAATTGTCTTATGGCGATAGTCTCGCCCTCTTACACATCGTGGGGTGGAACGCACAAGAGAAACTTAGGTGTCCTGGTAGCACTTCTGCCTACTTCACTGGTGGTAGGTCTCTCATATGTGAGGGGCCGCCTGGGTAGGTACCACTGCAATGTCTATTTCTCCCGTCAAACAGCAGTGTAAATGCACTTTTGTGTTTTAGGTTGAAGGACATTGTAGCCAGAGTAACTACTGAACATACAGAGACATAGCATCTCATGTCTCAGGATGGTGATCGCTGTGGAATGCCAAGCATTGCTTTGTAATTCAAGGTGTTGTTTGGTTTTGCTACTGTTTATGAGCGGTCGTATCGTTTCCATCATGCGAACAGCATGCTCATTTGGCCATTCATTGCAATAAAAAAAAAGTAATTCAAGGACCATTTCTAAAAATAATTCAGTTCAAGAAACCCAATACAATATTGAGTACAGCATTCGCTATTGAACCAATAGTAGAAAGTTCAAAGGAGTTGTCTCGCTAAATCGTATCTGAATTTCAACTATTGAATTAAATTCTGTATCAGCCCATATACGTCCTACTGCAGGGCACGGGCCTACTCTACAATTGACAGTACGATTGAGAGTGGTTAGGCCATATAGTCCACCACGCTGGCCTAGTGCGGGTTGGCGGACTTACATACCATAGAAATTCTTATAAACCGCTATGGTATGCAGGTTTCCTCACAATGTTTTCCTTCACCGTTTCTAGTGCGTGGTAATTGACTATCAATACACACATGACTCCGAAAAGTCAGAGGTGTGCCCTAAGATTTGAACCCGCGACCACCGTGAACATGTTGGCAGCCGCGTCTGGTCCGTTTACCAACAGGCCACCACGCACTTTTTTATTGAATTAAATGTTTCATAAGTATCGTTCGGAATTCGATACAAAATAAATGAAATTATAGACGAATGTCTTAAAAAAATTGTTTATTTATTAGTGTCTATTAGTTCAGAGTTATAATTTAATCTTTGACTTTAAAATATTATTTGCGACTTTTGCATGTAATATACTTTTTTAATAACTAGTTTGCAGTATTAATCGTATAGTTTTTACCGTATTGTGGAAGATAATATTCGTTTTATTTCCCTTAGTGGTAATTTGTGCCATACGCAAGCTGGAATATAAATTAAACTGCCTTTCTCCAAACTGGGTTTGTTGAAGATCATAACAAAATACATTTCGCAATTTAAATGAATTTACGCTTCATTTAATAAGCTATGAGTTATTATTGAAAATTTCCAGGTCATTGTAGATGTTAAAATAATAACGCCATTTTGGCATTACGACTTTATTGAAATAAAGAATTTAATGTCTGAGATTCTCAAAGTGTGCACGCCCTGAATAATGAATTTGTGTGTTTTAGTATTCTCGGAGGAAATTATTAGAGTGTAATACTTTATGAATTTGTAGTTATATTTTTAGGAACCCCAATTTGAGAGTCATTAAGGATTTAAGAAACTGGCTGTGGCTTAAAGCGGGCACGGAGATAATGTGTGATTTAGAGATTAATAGTTATCAGAATATATCAGCTTTCAATATCAATCATCAACATCATTAAAATAAAATAAATAATATATATTAATTGTTATAAGTGTAATTCAAGGTTTTGTTTGGTTTTTCTACTGTTTATGAGCGGTCGTATCGCTCACCATCAGACGAACGGCATGCTTATCTCGCTATTCATTGTAATAAAAACAAAAAAAAAAAAACACATGGCTCAGAAAAGTTGGACGTGTGCCTGGATTTCGAACCAACGATCATAGTGTCTATTATTTATTAAGTTAAAATTCTAACGACCTTATTAATATACTTTTAGAACCTATTATGGATATTAATATTTTAATAATTATTAAATGTTTTGTATCTTTCCAATGACTTTTGAATTCAAATTGAGCGAAGAAAACAAAATATTCCTTAGTTTAAATATGATAATTAACTAACTAACTGTCTATGAAAAAAGTTTTAATAGATTTGCCCATCATCGGCACTTAATGCCAATATTCTGGTTGCTACAGTAAAGTTTTATGTACAAAAGTAGCAACGGTAGGTGAAACTCAGAAGGACTATCAACAATGATGAGTAATGACAAAGGGCTCTGTCGACAAACTTTGACAATCATTGCCCCCCAACACCTTGTAACGGCGGAAATTAGAAAATACGTTCTGTAAATCAAAGGACGGAGAACACAAATTACAGTTTTCAAAGTTAATATTCGGTCCGAGTTAGAATTAAGAGGGCGACGTCAATCAAAACAATCTTCAGAATGGAGTGAGAGGGGGATCGTCTGAACTATAGGTTAGAAAGGGACGGACGATCTGAAAGTTTATTCAAAAACAATCCATTTCAATATTATTAATTAGCTTTGCGAACGAGGTTTGCTTCGGACTCAGGATTTAGGAATGAATGGATGTCTTTTATATTGGTTGGTGGAGCTTACTTAATACTTTCAACACCTTCATTTGTTTTTAAGGATAGTCTCTTAGCTTTAAATGGAGATGTGTGTTTTCCAATTTTAAAAACATTTCTTATTTAATTATTTTAACGTTTCCATTAAGCTGTTGTTTGGTCGTAAAATTTGCGTTAACTTTCTTTGCAGTATTGCAATAATTAAATGGAGAAGTATAAGTAGGTACTGTTTATGTCGCCCTTCTCTTAAATAGTAAAAGTACATTAACAACGCAGTGACTTTTTGTTAAGCAAAGTTTTCAAATGTTACCTACCAACATCTGATGAGAAAATGTTCTTAATTGTAAGTACATGTTGCCGTGTTATTCAACGTTACCTAAATTTGCCTAATTTTTGAAAAAAAAAAAAAAAAAACAGTCAGCATTTGGCAACAATCGAAAACAGTATTAGACAATGATGTTATACAGCAGTGTAAATACTCTGTTATGTTTCGGTTTGAAGGACATTGTAGGCAGAGTAACTACTGGGTATAATACTTAACATATTATCTCTCAAGATGGCGAGCGCACTGGAGTACCTAATGCCAAGCATTGCTTCGTAATTCGTGGTGTTGTTTGGTTACTGTTCATGAGCGATCGTATCGCTTACCATCAGTTGATTGGCAAGCTCATCTCGCCACTCATTGCAATGAAAAATACTTATATTACAACGCCTCCATTTCCCAAATATTATTTCTATGGACTTTATCTACAGTAAGTTTATCAAGTCAACCTCCAAGGTAAACTAAAATACCTCATCCAAATTTCCAAACTGTAGCTAGGCAATGAATTCCTTCATTTATGTAAATTAATCGAGTTTCGTTTGGGCGGTAAACGTCTGTCATTGTAACGTGGATGATTCAATTTGACCCTGCTCAATTGGACGGTACTCGTAAACTACGTAATTGTGAGGTATTAACACATATTTTGAATGTTTTATTGCGGTTTGGTTATCGTATGTGAGTTTGTTTGATATGGATTTGGGCTTTAACTACTAAAGCGATTATAATCGGATTTTGTATACATGTTGCTAAGGGAACAGAAACGAATATATAGGTAAGGTACATTTTGTCAAGAGGTATTGAAAATGACATCAGGTATTTTTCATCTATATATACCTATATATTCTTAGGGGCCATTCAAGTATTACGTAAGCAGATTTATTACAATTATATACCCCCCCATTCCCCTTGTCAGCAAAAGTAAGCAAAGCTCTTACCCCCTCCCCCGTGCTTACGTAAACATTTTTGAATTAATATACTGGGTGGAATCGCTTATCGTCACGAAAAAAATTGTGCATGGCAAGTACATGATTTAGAACACTTTGGCATACTTATTTTAATTTTTTTATGTTTTTGTTTATGTAGTGTAAAATTAATTTACCACTATTAGTTACTAATTTAGGATAAGTTATTCATAAAACAACGTTGTTTAGAGAAAGATGACATAAATGAAAAAAATCTTCATAAATACACATTATTGTTACCCTACTTTATACAATATTAATTCGAGTAGAAACTTCTAAATCTAAGTAATAAAATCCTTTGATCGCGCCGCCCTCACCGTTGCGCCGCCGCAAGCGCAAGTACAAAGCGTGCCGCCGCGCCGCGCCGCCCGCTCCCGCACCGCCGACATCTTCAAGCACTTCCTCAGTCGTGCGAAATTCGGTACCGAGTGACGTTGTATGAAATTATTTTGGTTATTGGTTAGTTTCTTGCGGTCAAAATGAGTGATTACACGAACAGTGAGTATGTGACAATAATGACATGCTATGTTCGATCCAATGAAAACTTGGGTCATGCAAGAAGGATGTATGCAGATCCAGAACATCTGCAGCCTTTGCGTAGGAATGGTATCATGAATGATGAATCCACGAGTTCCCAGCACAAGAACTATTTTAACGACTTATCCGGGGCTACTCGATAATGGTAAGTTCAGACTTCCTAATCATGCAAGAATCCGTGACCTTCGACAGCGAAGTCGTCCATTCTCGACTTTATTAAAACGTTTAAATAAAAACATATGCAGCTTTTTCTAAGGTAGTAGGTACGTTATGAAAATGATAATGTAAATCTTAACAACTTAGCAACAACTACATTTACTTAAATGATCCTAACACACTAAAATTCTAAATAAATCAAAATGTTATATTATTTAGAGTAATAATACCGATAAATAGGCGCAAAGTAAGTTCAAGGTCGATGCGCGACAGTCAGCTGTTGTGTGGCGTGGCCCATACACTCGCGCGCCTGAGTATTGACATGTCGTTGCACTTTTAAGTGTAGGGTGATTTAGATAATATGTGTTTTGGGGACATTTTGTACTGATGTTGTTTATGGGATAGTTTGTAGTTTTTAATGATAAATCTCGTATATAACGTTAATGTCCCATACACAATACACTATTAAATTTTCCGGACGATAAGCGATTCCACCCAGTATAGTACCTTTAATTTTTTAATGATTCCTGAAGAAGTTATAATTTTAAAAATAAAATAACAACAATAAAATAATAATAAAATAATAATACTTCTAATTAATTTTAAATTTGTATTTATTATATATTTATATATGTATATGTTTGTAGTATTATATATGTATGTATTTATGCTTTTTATTATGTATGTATGTATGTTATTTTGGTGTATTTTTATGTTTAGATTATATATATAGATAGTATGAGTTTTATCTAGTTTCCTCACTTTTAATTATTTATTTTACACTGCCCTCTCTTTTTCCTTCTTTTAAATCCATCCCATGGTTGTCTGTAAGACATTGCTTTAAGCGATAAGACCGCCATTTGTACTTTTTATATATTTTTTTGTTTCTGTATGTTGTATTTTTCTTTTATAATGTGTACAATAAAGATTTAAATAAATAAATAAATAAATAAATAAATAACAAAATTTTTTTTTGTTGCATTGTTTCTTCTACTCACCAAAACTACCACCCGGCTTCGTTTTCGGTGGCAGTCTTGATATACCCTGTATATAACATATATCTTATATTTTCTAACTTTCTTTTCATAACATCCTTGTGTTTATCTGGGCAACTGCATTTTGAATCTTCCTGTTAAGATTGTTTTGATGACGTAATCATCATCTAGACCCCCTACCCCCCATGTCATTCAAAATAAGCAAAGCAAAGACCCCCTCGCCCCCCTATGGTGCTTACGTAATACTTGAACGGCCCCTTACTTAATTTTGTAAGTTTGTTTATATGTTACGCTTTCATATGTACATACTATATAAATAAACTCACGCCTTTTTCCCAGAATTGGTAGACAGAGGTGCCTGGACCCACATTTTGCCTTTTATGTTCCGTCCCAAAATGTGATAGGGGGCGAGCCTATCGCCATATCGGGCACAAATTTCTGACTCTGGGTTGACAATGAAAAGGAAAAACCAATATCATTTTGCTCGACCTGGGATTCAAACCCAAGACCTCAGCTTCGCAATCATACCGTCGACTACGCCACTATGGCAGTCATACACTTTCATGCTTCAATTTTATTAAACCGATTATAGTGAAATTTTGAATACACAAGTAATCACTACATAGTATAAAACAAAGTCGCTTTCTCTGTCCCTATGTCCCTTTGTATGCTTAAATGTTACTACGCAACGAATTTTGATGCGGTTTTTTTAATAGATAGAGTGATTCAAGAGGAAGGTTTATATATATAATGCGTACATATTATTGTACAGAAATCTATTTGCACCCGGGTGAAGCTGGGTCGGGCCGCTAGTTAAAAATATAAAACATAACTACAAATAAATAACAAAACTACAAACTTATTATACACATAATCAGCGAAGGTAACCGGAGATTAATTGGCCGTTCTTTCTCCACTCATCCGATTAATTGAATATGTACAGTAGTCCGAAGATCAAATGCTAGTTCTTTGATCACCTTAATGAGGACATTGGTCGATACATTTTTTTCGTGTCTCGTAAATAAAAGAAGAATAAAAAACGTTTAATGATACAAAGGGGACAGCTAAAAGAACTCGTTACAACATTGTCTTGGAAAATATCGATAAAGTGTGGAGCAGACGAGCTAATCCTAAAATGGCTTGACTGGTCGATATTTATTTAAACTTACTCTTTCCTTACGTAGTATAGTTTTTTCTCCAGCTATGATTTACTGAGCTATTATGACTGTTTTGGTGAAGGTTTTAATTTTAGTTATTATAATATGCAAATACTTCCCCCGTAGCGTAGTTTTTTCTATTCACTATCAACCTGTAACTAGACATTTACGCCCGATATGACGGTAGGCTCGCCCCCTGTCACATCCTGGGAAGGAACAACATGGCGAAACGTCCTGGTATAACCTGTGCGTCTATTTATGTATTATTTTATGAAGGTACTTTTCAGATCTATATATAATATGTTAAGCCAATTTTTGTATATAATACATAAAATTGCTGAGCTCTGTTTACAGGCTCTCATGCAATTTACATATAAAAACTACAAAAACAAAAATTTATGCGACAAAAAGTCGCGCCAGCTAAAATTCTCAAGTCTACACCGCAAATCGATACCCGATCACTCACCATCCGATGCGCCGATAAAAAAAACTGTGAAGTCTTTATTGTTTTGTTTGTTCTTTCAATCACACGAACCGGATACAATTGGAGTTTGTTTGTATGTGGATGAGTGATTTATCTCCAAGTTTCAGTTAATAGTTGTCTCTGGGAGTTTAGTCATAGTCTGGGAGTTTATTAATGTTTTTATTACTGAAATAGGTGATTTGGGGAAAGTGTCATTGCTGGCAATAATATTAGACATAAGCTGACAAATTTTACAGGCACGGATCTTTAAGGAATATGTATATTTCAGATAATATTCGACATGAAAAAATACTAATGCCATACATATACTCACGTCTTTTCCTAGAAGCTGTACGCAAATGGTCCGTTAATAGCTACCAGGACATCTACATTTCGCCTTGTGTGTGTCCACTTTACGTTGTCATAACTCTATTCGATATTTTAATAATTATTGAAGTATCAAGTTCATTGTACCGGAACACAAACAATAAGCGCCGCTAAATATAGGAAGTGGCGCAGACGTTATCAGCTGAACATAGATCAGTGCACACGAACACAGCGTGTATAATTAGCATATTGTTGCTCTATTTCAGTAGACAATTCAATTAGGGACTGATTTTTCAATGCACTGTATCAGTCCATATACATCTCATAGGGCACGGGCCTCATCTACAATCGAGAGTATGATTGAGAGTGTCTATATAGTCCACCACGTTGGCCTAGTGCGTATTGGTAGACTTTGCACTATAGAAACTTTACAAATCGCTATGGTGTGCAGGTTTCCTCATGTTGTTTTCCTTTACAGTTATAATGCGTGATGACTGACTATACACACATGTCTCTGAAGTCAGAGATGTGTCCAAGGATTTGAACCCGCGACCACCGTGAACAGTGTTGGCAGTCAAGTCTTATCCGTTACAAGCAGGCAAGGCACTTCATTTGTCAAAGACCCGTCATTTAACATACGGTCTCTATAACTAATCGTTAATAAGAAGTTGAAATAACTACTAAAATATTGATGCATTATCTGTCCTTTGAGAAGGGTGGTATAGAAAATAAATGAATCCATAACATATATAACATTTTATACATACATAAACTCACGCCTCCTATTATTCACTTCATGATTAATTTCGTTGCGGGTTAAAGACAAGTTAGACATTCCCGGAAACTCACCGAGCTTCAATGCTCGGTGTCATTAAAATGCGTGTCAGTGTTGATCCTGGCTTACAGAAGTTGCAGTTGCAGTGACGCCTTTTTCGCAGAAAGGGTTGGCAGAGGTGTAACCAGGACGATCACGTTTCGCTTTGTATTTTCCGTCTGACGATGTGATAGCAATCAAGGGCAAGCAATATCGTCTTTTTATATTTTATGGAACCAATAAATAGTTTTAACTTTATTTAAACTGACTCTAAATAATTTACATTTAGTAGTCCATTAATTTCTTCTCGTCATCAACACAGGAAACGTGTTGTGCACTTCATCTCCAAAGCGGGAGACAAAACACACTAGATTTTCCCAATTTCGGGCAAAATGTGCGCTGCGCCTAAATTCGAGCGCAGTTGACGTCATAATTCCGATACAATTAGCGCAGTCGCCTGGATCGTATTGGCAGGACACGATAAAGGATTTTAAAGGACAGATTATCTGCTTTCACAACGATATTGTCGATGAGACTAAAGGCAATGGGTTATTGTGCATACACTGTGGTTTTGCCTCCAAATCTGCTCAGCACGGAATTGTGATTTGAGAATTCGATAGTTTTAGTGTTAAAGGTGTTTGCATTACCTATGGGGAAATAAATACGAGAATGTTTTGTGAAGAGACACGAAATTAACAATAAACTTGAGCCGACTTGAAAAAAAGCAAAGTATAAGTAATATTTTTAAATACTCAATTACTAAGCTTTTGGTTTCCTTTGACGAAATATTGACAATACTTACGAAGCACAACTTCAGACATAGTGCAACCAAATTTTTTGATAAAAAATGGTATTTTTTTTGGTGTTTTTAATATCATCGTATTTGGCTTTAGCTATAACAATTATTTACATCTTGCGTACCATAGCGTCTTTATAATTAAAAGGGTTTACAATATAATTACCACCCAAACACGACTATAGGAATGAAAATACAATAAAAGATTGTCGCGTTTTGATATACCCTGTAAAAAATGGACCATTATTAAATACAAATTTAAACAAAATTTCATAATGGTTTCTTAGATTTACGCGAATGTTACACATTGAAATAAAATTATTATTTACGGATTTTATCGGACAGTCCGCCCCGTGACCACGAAAGCTGTAAAGTAATCGAAACGTCGGAAACTCAAAAAATGTAAAAATTAAACCAAATCCGCGATAAAATCCGTAAATAATAATTTTATTTAAACAAAATTTCGTTAAAATCACACGTTCGGAATAAAATTATGATACAAATTTACTAGGAGATCAGGCTCCTTTCATCCAAATAATTGACATTTCTCAGACGCTACGAACGTGTTAGCCCTGGAATGTTATCCGATACACTACTCTCATACGGAATGCAATAAATCCCACCACTTAGTTCCTTTGCTTGCGGACTTGAATACATGTTTATTACATATCTATCGCGTAATTGGAATGTAGTGTGTGCAATGCGTGGCGTGTTGGTAAACGGATTATGCTCACGGTGGTCGCGGGTTCAAATCCTAAGGTACAACTCTGGCTTTTTAGAGTCATATGTGAATTGATAGTTAATCACCACGCATTTTAATAGTGAAGGAAAACATCGTGAGGAAACCTTGTATACTACATCGAATTTATAAGAATTGCTGTGGTATGTCATGGTGTATTTAATTAATAAAAAAAATAAAGTGATTTTAAACACTGTATGACCAATGTAATATGCAAAAAAAAGTTATTTCTGGAATAATCATAATTGTTATATACAAGAATATAAAAAAAAAATTGGACCGTTTTGAAGGACTTAAGTTAGTCCACCACACTAGGCTAGTGCAGGGCGCAAAATAATTTATGATAATTAACCTTTACATATTAAGGCTCTACCGTCTAAATGCGTGTGCCTCTATACCCAAGAAAGTAAGGAAAAAACGCGTATCTGTTAAAACATTGTACCAAAGAGGGGGAAGTATACATCCGCTGGTAATTCCGCCAATGCGGATCTCGGCAAAGTTTGATAGTGAACACCTTAAGTGCAAAACTTTCATTGTTTGGAGCGTAGCGGAAACTGTTTTATATATTATGACTGGGGTATCCATGATTCAGGGAAAAGGGGTATTAGAGCTCTATTGAGAAGAATGATTGAAGTGCTATTAGTGACAAGGGCGCCCATTGTACATAATTATGTAAGATTATCCTGTAAATTGTGTGTTATCTTGGTATACAATAAAGCATATATTAATTTAATTTAATTTAATTGAAGTGAAACTTCTTTATCGACGCATGGGAGGAATTTTATAGCAATAGAAAAAAATTGTAACGTTTTTCTGTCGCGCTATTTTTATTTCTAAGTCACATTTTTCCGCGCCATATTTATGAAAATAAAAGCCTTTTGCCTAAACTTTATCTTATTCAGATTTATTTAACCAATTTCTGGTAAGTTGTAAATAGTAGATCAATTTTCTAAAATTGATGTCATTCTTACGTGTGTATTTTTTTTTATTAGTATGGGATTTTTTATGTGAATAGTTTTGATTTCTTTGGTGAATTGATGCAGATAGCCGAAAGAATGCTACGAAACAAGAGACTGCGGGTTCTAAATCGAAAATATTTGTATTGGTTTCGAGTCTTGATTGTTGTGTTTTGTTTATTTCATACTGGTCGTAAGGTCAATGTCGATTTCTCCCACCAAACAGCAGTGTAAATGCACTGTGATGTTTCGAATTGAAGGACGTTGTGGGTGTTCATGGGCGGCAGTGATCACTTACCATAAGATGACCTGTTCTCTAGTTTGCCGGACCTATGCAATAAAAAAAACAAGGATAACATCATATTTCACTTTTTAAAATAAAACTGTGTAATACGGAATAGTCCTGAAAAAATCAAAAGGCATGGCTACCCTATACATAACCGAAACCCAATTATTTATATACATAAGGATAAATTGATACGCGAACAAATTCAAACAAAGAACTGTTTAGAAATAAGGGTAGTTAGGTAAACAATTTTATAAATAAGGGTGGTCCGTGGTATCATCATCCTTATAACAGTTTTAATTAATGTTTATGGGGTGAGGGGTAAATGGGGTGAATATTGTGAAAATTTTAAAGCTGCGAATTTCAAGAGAAGGAAATATTAGGGTACCATGGCTTTGTGAAGTTTCGGGAACAAATGACTGGAGGCTTATTTGTGTGTGTTGTTTGATGTATTTTTGGGAGTAGGTTATATTGAGTTAGATAATTGTTTTATTACAATAATATCGGTAGAAGTTACTATAATAAATAAATAAATAACATCCAACAGTCACATACATAGTCCTGACCTCACACTAAGATCGAGTCTTGTGTCGTGGCTATCAGGAACTAAGGGAGACTTTTCGATCTCACAAACACACAAACCCGGAAGAAATATTTGTGGGCCGCACAAATATTTCTCTCGGTGCGGGGATCGAACCTGCGGCCTCTCGTTTCACAGGCGGCGTCCAACCAACTGCGCCACGGAGGCTATCAATATACTTTTTTTGTGTACGTAAACAGTTCTATAATTTAATAGTATATTTGAGAGATGGACTAACTCCTTAATGAAAAAGATTTAATTGGAAATTAAAGAAGTCTAGTCAGCAAATAATTTGACCAAATACTGACCAAGGTTCTATATCGGCTTTGTACTTATGTATGTACATATGTACGCCTGACTATTGAGCATATATATCCTCTAAGACTCAGGTCAGGGTTTAAACCCAGGGCTTAAGTTTAAGACAGTACATCATTCTGGGATAGCCCCGGATGAGGAACTTATTACTTCTTGCAATATCTTCTAGACTAGTCGCTTATAGATTCTTATAGATTGCCTCGGTGGCGCAGTTGTACTTCGGTTCGAATCTCGGGTCGGGTAAAGTGGTTTAGGATTTTCTATTCATTATCAGCCTTCAGTCAGGATGTGGCGTTAGGCTCGCCCCTATCACATCATGGGACAGAACGCGAAGGGCGAAGCGTGTGTTTCCTTGTAGGGCCTCTGCCTATCCCTTCTGAGAAAAAGGCGTGAGTTTATGTATGTGGTCTCTAATAAATCTGGGGGCGCGGCCGAGCCCCCTCCAAGTCGAGCTATTCGCCGTAACATCCTTTTCTCGAAGCAATTCAGACCATTTTCAACCCCCTATAACTTCGTTGTGGCTAAAGCATGAAGCCTGAATTTTCAGTCACTAAGCAGGCATTGTGTAAACACGGTATATTTAAAATTTCATTCAATTTGAACCAGTAGTTCAAGAATTGTAACTAGTCAAACTTTCTTAATTTTGTCACTCACTGACTGACCGATCATCAAAAGTCTAAGGCACTTCTGGCAGACATAGAACCTTCAAATTTAGAATATAATTAGTGTTTAGTGTCTAAAGTAAGGGAAAATTCAAACATTTCATAATTTGTGTCTAGTTTTCTAGATAGACCAACTGCGTGAATAACTTTGTAATCCCATATAAATGTATAGGATATCCCATATAATGGAATCATAGTTGTAGATAGGTATCTATATATATCAGGCATAACAGAAGGGGGTATAGAGAGGAAAAGGGTGTATTCAGCCCATGAAATTGTACAACATACCTCTAAAAAAACTTGCAAATAAATAGTAGACTAAATAGCTCGAAAATATCAATCAATTACTATGAAAGAAAGAACATTAATATTCAAATCCGCTATATTTGTGATATTTGTAATAATACCTACAAAAATAAGAAAAAGCCATAAGGCAGAGGCTTTAAGAAAAATCGTTAGTGATATTCTAGAAGTAAAAAGTACCGAAAAGGAAAAAAGTAGAACTCTACAAAAAGACGTGAGATCCCATCAAAAACATCCTGTAAAAAAAATCCAAGTCTCGCAGCTCAGGTTTTCTACTGCAAAAAGTTGTGAGATCCATATATGTAATACCAAGTCGATTGATTTATTTAGTCCTTGCTTAAGGGTACTTCTGTATAAAGTTATTACGTAAGTTATTACCATATCAATATTAACAATTCTTTACGTTTTATATAAATAGATCGACTTGGGCAGCAGCATTATATATAAGTTGTACGATACATTATGTTTTCATGTGATGGCCAAGTCGATCCATTTATTTAAAACGTTAAGAATTTTTAATATTGATATGGTAATAACTTACGTAATAACTTTATACAGAAGTACCCTTAAGCAAGGACTAAATAAATCAATCGACTTGGTATTACATATATGGATCTCACAACTTTTTGCAGTAGAAAACCTGAGCTGCGAGACTTGGATTTTTTTTACAGGATGTTTTTGATGGGATATGATTTACAATATCCCTTCTTTAAAGCGAAGTATAATAATTTATAACAAATACCTCAGCAGTGTAAACTGATCGAATCTCACTTTTTTTTAATCTTTCCGTTA
Source organism: Hyles lineata (assembly GCA_030180105.1). NCBI lineage: Eukaryota > Metazoa > Arthropoda > Insecta > Lepidoptera > Sphingidae > Hyles > Hyles lineata. The sequence continues at coordinate 1,221,703 of JARJEE010000032.1, read as the reverse complement.
AAGCCCGCACGCGAAAACATAAAAGTAATATATTAACCGGCGCGAAAACAGTTATTACCTCGTAAACAATATTTATACTACGTGTAATGTACTTTAACGCGATCTAAATGAGTTATCGACATCGATATCGATTGTCGATAGTTTTCAAGGTTTTATCGACTTTTGGAGTCGAGTAGTTGGGATATTGGGGATTTAACATTCATTAAGTGTAACTATTTTTCAGGGTGCATGTTCGGTTTTTCACAGTATGCAATGTAAATATGTGTATCTTATGTAATAAATAATATAGGTACAACAGTTATCATATAGTCCTGACTCCACTTTAAGATCGAGTCTTGTGTCGTGGGTATCAGAAACTGCGAGAGTCTTTTCGGTCCCACAAACACCCAGACCTTAAACAAATGTCTGTCGATCACACAAATATTTGTCTCGGTGCGGGGATCGAACCCGCGGCCTCCTGTTTTACAGCTAGCGTTTAACCACTTGCGCCACAGTGGGTGTCAAAATAGAGATAGGTATTGTGGAAAAAAATGTTTATTTTATGCAATTTTCTTCCATTCCTTTACTTTTCCATTATGAGAGGTCGGCAATGCATCTAAAATCCAAGTATTGTGTATTAAGGGGCGGCAATCAATACCAGTTGAAGTGCGTGGTGGCCTGTTGGTAAACGGACTGGATGCGGCTGCCACTGTTCACGGTGGTCGCGGGTTCAAATCCCAGGGCACACCTCTGACTTTTAGGAGTCATGTGTGTATTGATAGTCAATCACCACGCACTAAAACGGTGAAGGAAAACATCGTGAGGAAACCTGCATACCATAGCCATCCATAAGAATTTCTATGGTGTGTAAGTCCGCCAACCCGCACTAGGCCAGCGTGGTGGACTATATGGCCTAACCACTCTCAGTCGTACTCTCGATTGTAGAGTAGGCCCGTGCCCTGCAGTGGGACGTATATGGGCTGATACATACATACAATCAATACCATCCGGTATGCCTAATGATACATCCACACTGCAGATGCTTTTTAATGAGAAATGTTTTTCAACTTTTAATAAGTAAAAAATATAGGTTAGTAAATATAATAACAATCCATAGCATTTGCTGGTGGTAAGTCGTGGGTGGGAGTGACTACTGGATGTATTGAGACTTAACATTTTATGGATGGTGAGTGCAGTACCAAACATTGCTTTGTAATTAATGGTGTTGTTTGGTTTTGTGAGCGGTCGTATCGCTTACCATCAGACGGATGTCATGTTCGTCTCGCCATTCACTGCAATAAACAATATTACTCTAAAAAAGGTAACTGCCGTGTAAATGCACTATTATGCTAGTTTTCCGAACTCAACTATCCTATACAAAATGAATCATAAATCTACTAGTTTAAATGTATGACTGTTTGTATGATTACTAACTAGAAATATTACCCCAAAATTACCACGAAAAATTACCCAATCAAACCGCCATTTACAGTTATTAAATGTCGCGTGTAAAATGCGTTTTAAAACTAATTTTCGGTCGTCAAAATGATTTTACAACCAATCAGTTTGAACGAGGCGCTGTCCCCACTAATATTAATAAAAAGAAAACATGTTTACTGAATGTTAACACGCGATGCGTGACTCTAAGCCGTAAACATTGTAAACAAGAAAGCGGCATGTGGCTGTTAACAAATTTAAATTAATTTAAGTGATTAGTTGATAAATGGGCTTTTGATTTATTATAATTAAAATATGTTAAAAGTAAATTTATGGGGTATAAAATATGTGAAATTTTTTCGTATTTTTTCGACTTTTCAGTCATTAAGTGTGGTTTTTTAGATTTACGCGAATGTAACACTATTATTTACGGTTTTATCGTGAATTTGGTTCAATTTTTACCTTCCTTTTTAAGTTTTCAACGTTTCAATTACTTCAGCTTTTGAGTTTGCCCCGTGAAAGTAAGAGGGACTAAACTCGAGTGACGAATTATTAAACGTGTTCCGTTATAGTAGAAAACATATACTACGTGCGACTTTATTTTTTCAAATTCAATATGGAATATGCTTTGAAAAAAGCAAAAATTGCTGATCTTACATACATTAACTCATACAGAAGGGGTAGGCAGAGGTGCCAGAACATCCACATTTCGCCTTGTATATTTCGTCTCACGATGTGATAGGGGGCGAGCCTATCGCCATCGGGCACAAATTCCTCGCTCCGGGCTGATAATGCATACAAAATCCAACATCACTGCCCAACCTGGGATCCGAACCCTGGACTACGCCATCGAGGCAGTCGGTAATCCTTAAACAAGTTTTAATGAGCCTCATACAATGTTCCGTCCCACACTAATGTTAAAGCAGAGACCTCTGTTGCTTTTATTCGGAATGTTTTAAAAGAGTGTTTTGTTTCTTTTATCCAGTCTGTGAAAGGAAATGCGTTGGCAGGTGAAAATACCGTGAAATACCTTTACTTCAACTTCTAGCTTACAATGAAGTTACTTTGTTGCGTTGTAGGATCGATTCGGAGGTAAAGATGATTGAATACTGAGAAATGTTGAATTTCTTAGTCTATTTATACGATAATGGCAATCAATACCACAATTAAAGTGCATACTTTAAATTGAAAATTGTAACCCGTGATGATGATTTTAGTGTATTTTACTTTTTTTAATTATTGATTATATGGCAGATGAGCAGGTAGCTTCATTTTCATTATCATCTATACTGATATTTCTAATAGTATTTTAACTTCGCCGTCATTAGAAGAAGTTGAAGAATTAATTTAAGTTTTGTTTTATTTAAACAATAATTTCGTAAGTGCTTTTAATCATAATAGATATTTGTACTTCTATCATGTCTTGTTATCTTTAAAGGAAGATATGGTCGCTTAGGTACAAAGTTCATTCAAGAAATTTAGAAAAATACATGCATAAGGAGAGGCCGCGGGTTCGATTGTCTGGGTGTTTGGTACAGAGCCTCGGGTAGTTTGTAATAACCACGATATAAATCTTAGTCTGGGTTCAGGACCACAAAGTAGTATAGAAATATTTTGTAATATAGGAATTCAGGACTATATATGTGACTGTATATTGGGCTGGGTGTATTTATAGAATAATTTTCAGCTCCAATAATATATTAGAAGCAGAATAGTCGTCGATTCTTGAAATGTCTACTGTCTTACTTAATTTTGTCCATCTCGTCAGAAATTATAGTTTTAAATTATAATTAGCGTTTTCAATTTCAACTTCTTTGGGTTTAATATCTTCCTTGATATTAACTTAGATATTATCAGCAAGTATTATTAGTTTACTTAAATTTATCTACTGATTTGTATAAAGGCAGACTCAACGCTTGAGGCAAAATCGATAAATAAAATCATAATTCCTCCCAGTAGATTATGTTCCGAGCTCAGTTTAATCTTCAATTTGGATTGCATTAAACGACAATAATTCTCCCGGATAATGCAATAAAGTGCAACATACAACAGTAACTCAGGGGTGTGGGACCGATAAATCACAATATAGCACCTCCACGGTGGAAATTCTCTGAGGTGTCGACGGTGCGAGTTATTCCCTGGGAAATACTTGAGCGGACTTACGACTGGCCAGTTCTTTATGCTGGCTGGCTGACTTTGATATGTTTTTAAGTACTCTAACGTCCCGACCTCTTAAGAGGCTTGTCAATGTAATAATATAATGTCAACTTTATGTTAGTTTTAATAAGGTATATTTTAATTATCAATGTCAACTTAAGGACTGCCTTAATAGAAATAGGGTATGCTTAAAAAAATGACATTAGAGCTCGTCGGTAGGTGAACATTCAACTAGTTAAAGACTTTTCAAACATGGAATTCTATTTTCAAACACAGAACCCGTAGAAAGACAGCTGATGGGAGTTGTTAGCCGAGTTTAAAATCATTTAATCACTTTTCAAATGTGGAATTCTGTTTTTAAATATGGAACTTAGAGAACTCTGTTTTCAAATATAGAACACCACTAGGTTATAAACTCATGTATTATTTTTATAGGCCCGGTTTAATGCAATTAGCTCACCTGATACTAAGTGTTATCTACAACATAGGCTGTAGATACATTGTGTGGCTATGAAAACGGGAATGGAGGGAAAGAGGAGAAGGTTACCGGAAATCTCTAAAAGAACGCCATATCATGTCGGTTTTTGTGAGTCAGTGGTACTCCTGTCGAGCCAGCTAGCTCTTTCTGTATTAATTTGAATTTATTTAAACTCCATGAATTTCATCGACGATTAGGTCTGTCCCCTGTTGTACAAACTCCTCATCAGTGTGTCACAAAACTGTAGCTACTTGAGGGAATTTCCTGATTTTTCAACATACATCCGTGTGTGATCCACAGCATTACCGGGCGTCGAGCAATGAAAGCGTTTACTTCACTGTCTGCAAATGCATTTGTGAATTTACCAGATTCCCGCTTCCTCGTGGAGAGAAATAGGCCATTTGTTCTGTGAGAAATGTGAGGTAATTTGAGAGTGTCATAGAGTTTTTAATGGGTTTTATTATTTGTTATTTTTGGTAGGATATTTATTTCCGGTAGTGGACTACTTATAATCGGAGATGATTGTGAAAATAACATTTTTATTACCCGATATATAATTATTTTTTTATTCAAGAGACTTTGTCAAGGATATATAGACAGATATAAACGTTTATTTTGGCTACAACACTATCTTTAAAAAAGCATTTACAAACAAGCATTACGCTTTCCTTATGTTTCATCATTCCTCTTCTTTTTAAATATTGAGCAAATAATAGTTTTCAAGCGTCGATAAATCGTGAAATAAAATTGTCTAAGATTTCTAAATTGTTTTTTTTTATGTAACACCAGACACCAATACACACAGATAACAACAAACAACACGGTTCTAATTTTAAATTGAAGTACATCGATGGCCAAAGACAATGCTCGTATTACGTTAGATTCATACCTCCACATTTACTTGCTTTAATAATAGTGTAAATTAAACCTAATGTATATATATATTGTATATAAGCGATACGACTGCTCATGAACAGTAGCAAAACCAAACAAAACCTTGAATTACAAAGTAATGCTTGGCATTCCACTGCGCTCGCCATCCTAAGACATAAGATGTTAAGTCTCAATATGTCCAGTAGTTACTTTGGAGCATTTACATTGCTGTTTGGCTGGATTGCGGTGGTATCTAGCTAGGTGGAGTCTCAAATATGAGAGACCACTAGTAAAATTATTCTCGAATATTATTAAATATATTCTCGTTGCCAATCAAACCACATAAATATATCAATAACCCAACCCAGTAACTTGTTGCAGCACATTACGAATGAAATGGGATAGCTGTTCGCGAGCGCATAAAATCCTTTATTATCCGACGAAATGTAATTTATATTTACATAAAACCAATATATCTTTAAATCTCGTAAAATGTTCGGATTGTTTCCACCGAGATTCGTTCGGATTTTATTTTATAAGTCAATTTTTATTGCGAAATTGGTTATGAAATAAATTAATAAGATTAATGCACCCAACAGTCACATACATAGTCCTGACCCCACTAAGAGCGAGTCCTGTGTCGTGGGTATCAGGAACTACGGGAGACTTTTCGGTCTCACAAACACCCAGACTCGAAATAAATATTTGTGGGCTGCACAAATATTTCTCTCGGTGCGCGATCGTACCCGCGGCCTTTCGTTTCATAGGTGACATCTTACCGCTGCGTCACGGAGGCTGTGTGTATATATATAATTATATTTATGTATACTTACGCCTTTTTTCCAGAAGGGGTAGGCAGAGGTGCTACCAGAACACCCACGTTTCGCCTTGTATGTTCCTTCACACTATGTGATAGGGGGCGAGGCTATCGCCATATCGGGGAAAATTCCTAAAACCCCGCTGAAAATAAATAGACAAATCCAGTATCACTTTGTCTGCCCCGGGATACGAACCCAAGACCTCAGAGTTGTAATCACACCGTAGTACAACTACGCCATCGATGGAGACTTCGTAAGAGTAAATAACTATACTTATATATACAAAAATCCAAGACTTAGTGTTCAAATTCAATTCCAGTGTATAGTTTTAGTGCAACACAGCGCTGTTCCCGGGAAAATTAAAAGTTCCCCTGGGATAAATAGCGCAAACACAGCTCGCTTGTTTTAACACGATACAACGGGATTTCAAGTTTCTTAACTTGGTGTAGGATACCTGTGTTCTAAACTATTATACAGATATATCAAAACTGCTACCGAAAACGAAGCCGGCTGGTAAATTTAGTGACTTCAGACACAATTAAACTGAAAATAAAAATATTATTAGTGGCAATAACATAGATTATATCCCAAAATGTGACACGAGGCAAGCCTATCGTCATTTATTATTTTATTATTCTTTACTGCACATAAAAGAAAGAAAAAAATCTTAAGGGATATGACAAATTACTATAAAGTGTACATACAGGTGGCGGTCTTATCGCTCTAGAAGATGTCTTATAGACAACCTTTAGATGGATATAAGAAAAGGAAAGAAAGCCAGGGCAGTCTAGAATATGTAAAGGAGACAAGCTCCGATAAATAAGTGTTAAAAAATTATTTGAAGAAAAAGAAGAATTAATTGTTGGAAAAGATATACAAATTAAGAAAGTAGCACATGTAAAACACAGACACTTAAAATAATTATCATAGCGTCAACCAACAATGGACCTTGCTTTCAGCTCAATGCTTCGGTAATGCATAAACAGTACCGTAGTGATGATTTGTGATTAATATTTACATACATATACATTATATTATACATAAATTGATACCCCTAGTACACATCCATACATGTTGGGTATACTGTGTGTATACTCGTACATAAATGCAATAAGATTTGTTGTCAGCGGTATTTCTTACCTCTGAAAAAAGATAAAATCATAATAGCACACAGTAGCTATCTAGGACTACGGTAGGGATAGGTCAACTATATTGGATTGGTAGTACTGCCACAAGGAAAATGACTTATTATCAGGCAATTCATTAATTTACCCAACCTAAGTAATGATATAAAGCATAAGTAGTTTTTTTTATTCCTACGAATAGCAAGACGAGCATGCCATTCGCTTGATAGTAAGAGATACGACCGCTCATGGACAGTAGCAATGCTTGGCATTTTCATTGCGCTCACCATCCTGAGACATGCGTTTACACTGCTATTTAGCGGGAGAAATAGACATTGCGGCCATACCAACTCAGGCGGCCCTCTCGCACGTGAGAGACCTACCACCAATAAACTAGTTATCACAAACAATTGCACCAATATTCGTTTATTCTTTAAAGTGGTGGACATTACTTTATTACCCTAATACCTCATAATGTTATTCAAACGTTATTATCAAAAAATCCTCATAAACGTCAGATGCTCAATCAATGGAGAATAAAAGGGTCACTCAGTTTTTTGCCCATCGCAACGCCCGGATATTAGGGAAACATTGACTTGGCTTAATATTTGGTAGTAATTTCGATTTGAAGTTGACTTTCGTATTCAATTTATAGTAGACCTATCTACACCAATATATAAAGCTGCAGAATTTATTTGTGCAAGAATTTATTTGTATTTAGCGGAGCTGGGCCGGACCGCTAGTCATTTTATATTTTGGATAACTAACTAGCCTTAAAAATAATATATGACCGTCTCATTATTTTTATCGTGTCTTTAGTAAAGATGTTTGTATTTTTATAATAATTGTGTATGTATAAACTCGCAAATGTTTGTTTCTAATCTATATATGAATAATCCGAAAAGTATTTCATAGTTTCACAGTCGCCAGTGAAACGAGAGGCCGCGGGTTCAATCCCCGCACCGAGATAAATGTTTGAGCGTCCCACAAATATTTGTTTTCGGGTCTGGGGATTTGTGAGACCGGAAAGTCTCTTGTAGTTCCTAATGCCCATGACACAAGACTCGATCTTAGTATGGGGTCAGGACTAGGTATGTGACTGTTGGGTGTTATTAAATTATTAGTTTCCTTACCCATGACCCAGACTTGGTTGTATTACTATGGCGTCAGGACTATGTAGGTGACTGATAAGTGTAATTATAATTATTATTAATTGATTACATAAACATAAAAGCACATTACCCATGGTGGTATAAACACAATTATACGATACACGTTGGTAATTGAAAATCATATTAATTAATTAGTAGTTTGTTACGCGTCCCACTTTGTTAATTTTATGTTGACTTAATTTTATTATTGTAATTTAAAATATCATTTGTTACTGATTGTTCTGACAGTAATTATTTATATTATTAATTAAATTTTTGTATTTATGTCCATTTTGTAGCAAATTCTCTTGTGGTTGGATATTTTTACTAGCCCATCGTGCGCCATTGTAAATACATAATAGTGTTCCATGCAATTTGTATTTTTTTTATTGCAATTAATGGCAAGACGAGCATGCCGTTCGCCTTATGGTAAGCGATACTGCAGCTTATAAACAGTCCAGGCCCGCCTATCGACCAATAACGATGAGCGATATGTCATTGAAAAGGTCTTTTCAAAAGCTATAACTTCTTTATTGGAAAATATTACCAATTCGCTGAATGAAGAAAGATATACGATATAAAGGTATCGCGAGCATAATACGTGTGGCCCTTAGCCAAGTAAGCAATAACAATAAGCGATACGTCTTTTAAAATGCTGCAAATTCTTATAAGTGTCAAATCATAGGAAAAAATAACAACGTGTAAATATAGTGCTAAAATCAAAATACTAATATGGACTCGTCAAATGCCACTACTTTTTCTTTGGAAAACATACACAACAACCATAAAAATATTTTAGTATTTGAAAAGACCTTTCAAAAGACGCATCGCTTATTGTTATTGTTTCGTAGGTTGGAGTCTATTCGTTTTCACGCCTTCTCCTTTCTTAAGCCTAAACCTAAACCTATGAACCTTAGGCAAAAGTTTTACCTAAGTACACACTATTCTAACGACCTAAGCCTTCTTATCTTAACACTAAACACTAACTTAAGTATCCACCATTTTAACAACCTAAACCTTCTTGTCTAAACAGTAAGTCATGTTCGACATTACAATTACACAATTTCTTCCATTTTAAATCAGTCATGGCGATGTGGACAGCGCCGGGGCCGGTCCGGATGCGGCGGCACAGCCGTCCATGATCGATGACCGAACACGGCTGCTCGATAAGGCCGGGGTGTTAGTGGCTTGTTGTTGCTTTTGTTTTAGTGCTGAATGAATATGGAAGGAAAAAGATTTGAAAGCAATATGGTATAAAAGAGTACGGTGCGGTGACAATAGGCACTGAAGTAATATAATTATGGCAACACTATTTAAATATATATATATTCATGACTGAATCTAAATGATGAAGATCTTAATGGATCCAATAAATTATTTTAATTTCATTATTAAATTGTAATCGTGTTCGATGAATCTTTTTATATGTTCTGTGATTTGAAATAATTGTCGTGGGAACACACAAGGCGAAACGTGGGTGTCCTAGCAGCACTTCTTCCTACCCCTACTGGAAAAAGGCGTGTGTCGGTGTTGAAGGATATTGAAGCCAGTTGTCTCTCTTTGTAATGATTCAGTGCAAAGTTTTATAGGCAGATGTGACTTATACCATCAGACCAACGAGATGTCATACAGGTAAATTAAAAAAAAATTGTAAATAATTAAACTACTAAACCCACTCATAAGACGGATAGACGATTTGGAAAAGTTTGCAGAAAGTAGATGGATACATAAATATATGGATAGATGGATGCAAGTTGATTTCATAGTCACTATGGAAAAATTTAGCAATAGACTTACTAAAATTACTACCAGTTCTTGTGAAGCTGCTTGCCAATGTTTTTTTATAATTATGAATGTCGAGACGAGCATGCCCTTTCCCTGATGGTAAGCGAAACGACCGCTCATGGACAGTAACAATGCTTGGCATTCCACTGCGCTCACCATCCTGAGACATACGATGTCTCAACATATCCAGTAGTTGCTCTGGTTAAAATATCCTTCAAACCGAAGCACAATAGTGCGTTTACACTGCTGTAAGGCGGGAGAAAAAGATATTGTGGTGGTACCTACTCAGGCATTAGCAAAACCTCTAGTGATTTTTTTATGTAAACAGCAATGAATTTTCAGTGCCTGACGATGACAGACAAAAACGCTTCAGCCCATGCCACTAATGACACCCGCTACCGCTTATGCATAGTATCCCAACCGCAGCGAACTAAGGCCTATGAATAAGGCATATACACAGTGCGCCGGAAACGTGTGTATATGGAAAAAAGGATCTGAATTTTTCCCCTGTTTGAATTTATCGAAATTTATGACAGTGTAGACCTATGTTTATGTATGTGTCGTTTATTTTGGGTTATGGACTGTGTGGCCTTAACCTGTTGTTATAGAGTATCGATGTTATTTATTAGGCTTCGTTCACACTGTTTAAAAGTAGGTTTTATAAGTTGGTCTTAATATATACATACATACCGTAAACCATCTCTCTGTCTACTCCTATGAGATAAATGTGTATCCATTTTGTATGTGAGTATGTACATATATATGTATGTATGTATGTATTCCATAGGAGTAGACATAGGCTATGGTTGGCCTTACTACCAAGCGTTACTTTAGTATATCTTTAATTGATGGTGATATGGTCTAAAATTGGTGTTTTATATATTTTGCAAATTAATTATAAAATGTTTACGCATAATTATTTTGATACTCTCTGTGGTGCAGTTGGTTATACACTGGCTGTGAAACCTGAGGCCGCGGGTTCGATCCCCGCACCGAGACAAATATTTGGGCGGCCCAAAAATATTTGTTTCGAGTCTGGATTTGACACCCAAAAGTCTCTCGTAGTCCCTGATACCCACGACACAGGACTCGATCTTAGTGTGGGGTTGGGACTATGTATGTTTATTTATTGCGTCTGAAGTCACTAAAAGTACCACCCAGCTTCGCTTACGCAGTCTACATATATTCTGTATATAAATTTAAATTTTCTGATTTGTCCTTACCATGCTGTGAGAGCATTACACGTTAATTTCAGCGACGATTATTCAAAATGTCTCATTAATTTCGGCTTCAAAATACGAAGATAATTGGTATTCGTAGAGCATACTCCATTAGTGTAATGTTAATTTACTTAACATTAATGTACATTAATGGTTTATAGTAGAATATGGAACTTAATATAGCTTTGAACAGTACCATGTATGTCTACATCTGTTAATCATTTTATTAAATCCATCCCATGGTTGTCTGTGACGGCTGTTCTCTATATCCTATCTATCTTTAACTAGAGGTTAAACTGGCTACCATTATTATGTCGGTTCAATGCTACACTTTATTAAACAATGATAGACATATGTATATATTTTTCTTGTCTATTCATATTTTTGTATCTTTGTTAACTGAAACGTAAAATGCATCGAAATATCTAATGAAATCCCTAGTTAAAGACAGATAGATTATTGAGAACGGCTGTACGACATTGCCTTTGTGCGATAAGACCACCAATTGTACTTGTTATGTTTGTGAATTTCGTTTCAATTTGTATTAGTTTTGTGTGTGTAATAAAATGTACATTAAATAAATAAATAAATGTATGAGTCACGGTTGACCAATAGTGTAAATTTCTTTCAGATGCTATAAATTTTAATGGTTTGTGGTCGCCCTGATTTCGGGAGTGAGCGCATTCCAAAGAAGAATGGATTGAATAATGTAGGAAATTAGAATTAGAAGTCTGACTGGGACATATCTGATTGATGTATACTTTGAAATTATATTTGCGCTGACCGCACTTTCTTGTAGGGTACCATGATATTTGGAAATATACTCGACTGTTATACGGATAAAGTAATTAAAACAAGAAAGTGTATACCCGACTATCATGAATAACTACAATACCAACATACCAAACAAAAGAACCGGGAATAAAAATCAAAGTCTTTTATTACCCGCCATAATCACGTCTTAAGGCAGATTAACATTAACCCAGTGCGATCGTAAAAATGTACTAACTTCGGCATCGGGTGCTCCAAACTTCATAATCTCCATTTTAATTCGGCGGAAACTTTTATCGTCGGTAATGAATTTGCCAGCCCCTTGAAGAGGGAGGGGAAGTGAAGAAAGGGGAGGGGAAGGGGAGGGGGAGGGGGGGGGGTGTTTGTGACCCTAGTATTGCGGGTTTTATTGTGAATTCTCAGGTTTATGTTAGGTTTTGACTAGTTTCTAAACGGTGTAGTGATTAAAGAATTGGTTAATAGAGTGGATTCAAATTGAGTATCAAATGGTGAGATAGTAAAGGCATCGGTCGAAATAATTTTGCCGGCCTGCCATACACTGGATGATACAAAAATGCGACAAATCTCAGTGAGTGATTGTACTGTATTGTATTAGCCCATATACGTCCCACTGCAGGGCACGGGCCCCCTGTACATTCGAGAGTACGATTGAGTGTGGTCAGGCTACACAGTCCACCACGCTGACCTAGTGCGGATTGCCGGACTTAGCATACCACTGAAATTCATACAAATCGCTATGGTATATCGTCGCACAATATTTTCCTTATGCCACCGAGACAATCAGCCTAACCTTAACAAAATAATCCAGCAATAAAAAATATCGCGCGAATTGATTACTTCCTCTTTTGAAGACAGTCAATAATAAAAATATAATCTATATCAAAGAAATAAATAACTCCACAAAAGGCCGTATTACATCTCGTATTAGAAATACCGTTTGACCTACATTAGGCAATTAGATTTAGGGGTCCGAAAATCGCGGACTTTGATGTACGGACGGGTCGGGTGTTTTTTACGCCGAGTGTGAAACTCATATTCCGATTGCCGAAATTGAGTTATGTGACGCTATTTTCATGTGATAGAGTGGGTTTGTAACTGAAATGTGAGGATTTTATGAAATAAGTTGTAGTAAAGACGAAAAGTAGTCGTAAATTAAAGATTGCTTTAGTGGTGGTAGGTCTCTCATATGTAAGAAGCCATCTGGGTAGGTACTACCGCAATCTATTTCTCCCGTCATAAAGTCTGTAAATATACCATTATGTTTCGGATTGAAGGACATTGTAGCCAGAGTAACTACTGGACATATTGAGACTTAACAACATATACCTCAGAATGGCGAGCGCAGTGGAATGCCAAGCATTGCTTTGTAATCCAAGGTGTTGTAAGGTTTTGCTACTGTTTATGAGGTCGTATCGCTTACCATCAAGCTAACAACGTGCTCGTCTCGCTCTTAATTGCAATAAAAAAAAGTGATTCATGGTTTGAACAATTGTACATACAAATAAACAAACTCATTTTGATTTTGAACAAAAGGATGGAAAGGCAATGACCCACAGCAGGGTGTCTCATTTCAGATTCAGTCTGTATACATCAAGTCATACACATACATGGGTCACGCTTTATTCACTGAAGGGATAGGCAGAAGTGCCACTAGGACATCCATATATCGCCTGGTATGTTCCATAGCAGGACGTAAGAAGAGGCCTCCTCTACAATCGAGAGTACGATTGAGAGTAATTGTGTGATATATTCCACCACCATCCTTCCCATCCTCATCATCTTAATCATTCTTTCTCTAATGTTTTCCATCCATAATACTTTCATTCGTCATCTCTTTCACACATACTACGTTCCATATCAGTTATTCCACTAACGTATATTCATCTCTCTTCATAAAATACTAATCCTACATATATTTTCGTTTTAATAGCGACATCATCATCATAACCTGCACACCATAGCGGTTTATAATAATTTCTATGGTATGTAAGTCCGCCAACACGCACTAGGCCAGCGTGGTGGACTATATGGCCTAACCACTCTTAATCGTACTGTCGATTGTAGAGTAGGCTCGTGTCCTGCAGTGGGACGTATATGGGCTGATACAGAATCATCATCATAAATATTGTTAGCATCTTCATTCATCATACATGATAACAAACCGAGACAAAAAAGTAGCCAACTAAAAAAAAAAAACAATATATACAGTCCATTGGAATACACACAGAATAATATAAGGCTAAGAAAAGTATAATAGCGAGTAAAATAAATAGCGTCTGGGCTGAACGTGTTATACCATTTTTATTTCATTTAAAATCACGAATGTTATGTGATGAAGAAAAAAAAAGAATCAAATTGGACGGCTTGATCTCGTTACAAAAACTCTGTTTGATTTAATGTGTATTTTCTCAAATATAATATAAAGATTTAATTTTTAGGGTACCTGAGGTAAACTAAGGAGGGGTTTGATTTTCTGGCCTATCTTTAGAGGACTATTTTTGAAATTGAGATAATCCTCTGCGTATTCTGAAATATATTTTGTTCATGATGTATAATATACTTTTTAAATAAAACTTCATTCTTGAGATGTATAATTTAAAGCTGTTCACAAACAAAGGAAATTAAAAATAATAATAAAAAAGTTTACAGCAAAGTCTTATATTGTGATGATGAATTTCAATTTTAAAAACATATTTAAAAAATCATCTTTAAATTTTGAGAACAATGGGTCCGTCATTAAAGAGTTCAAAATGGCCGACAAAATTTTCAAATCTAAGATATTCATTCACCTTAGACTGCCCTCTTGTTCTTATTTTTAAATCCATCCAAAAATCAGCTGGAAGAAATTACCTCAGTGTGATAAGGCCGCTGTTTGTACAGGTAATTGTTTGTCAATATAAATATAAAGGATACATACATACATACATAAACTCACGCCTTTTTCCCAGAAGGGGTAGGCAGAGGTGTCTGGACAACCACATTTCGTCTTGTATGTTCCGTCCCACGATGTGATAGGTGGCGAGCCTATTGCCATATCGGGCACAAATTCCTGACTCCGGGCTGATAATGAATAGAAAAATCCAATATCACTTTGCCGGACTCGGGATTCGAACCCGAGACCTCAGCTTTGCAAGCGTACCGTAGTACAACTACGCCACCGAGGCAGTCATATAAAGGATATAATAATAATAATACCGATCTGACAGCTTGTAAGATTCAGAGTGGTGGAGATGTAATGCCCTCTTGCCACAAACCAATACTAAGACCTACTATCATCCATCCATTAGCCAAATGACAGCCTCCGTGGCGCAGTTGATTAGACGCCGGCTGTGAAACTGGAGGTCGTGGGTTCGATCCCCGAACCGATACAAATACTTGTGTGATCTACAGGTATTTGTTTCAGGCCTGGGTATTAGTGAGACCAAAAAGTCTCTTGTAGTTCCTGATACCTACGACACAAGACTCGATCTTAGTGGGGGGCCAGGATTCGGGGCTATGTGTGTGATTGTTGGGTGTATTTATTTATTTATCTAAAGAAAGTTCACAGCTGAACATAGGCCTCTTCCAATGATTTCCACCGTGACCTGCTGGCGGCAGGCTTCATCCAGCAACGTCCCGTGACCTTTGCCTGGTCGTCTGACACAGGCCTACTATACCAATCTATATTACTATTCCAATCTATATTTCAACCAGATTGGTAATAAAACACTAATAATAATTATCTAATAAGTGAAGCGATTACTATTTATGAGTAATCGCTTTATTAATTCGACAATTCATTTTAACTCACAGATTTTTTTGAACCCAAGTTGCGTCAAATAATTTTACGTAAACATATTTCTTACGTCTAGTTATAAACTTTTTGTACAATTTCGTTTACCAAGATATGACTTGCATTTATTTTATTTTCTCATTTATACACTAAATCGGGTTTCTTTGTGCCACCGCTCGGTAAAAAATAAAGTTAAATTGGCCGTACGCAGCAGACGTTTTTCATATTGTTTCAACAAAATGAATTTCTTTCACAAAGTAAATGTGACGTATTTCATAAAAGAGCGAACGTAAACGCATTTCGAAGCTTATGAAAAATATCAACTTTGTTTTAGTTCAGTTCGTAGAACTTATATGCAAAGCTCAAGGATATTCAGGGCACTTATTGATAAAGCATTTTAAATATTCCACTGTCAAACAAAATATGTATAGGTATAACCTAAATATTTGGCTAAAACTCCATTAAAATATATACATACATAAACATACTCCTTTTTCTCAGACGGGGTAGGCAGTTTCACCTTGTGTTTTCCATCCCATGATAGCGGGCGAGCCTATCGCCATACCGAGCTCAAATTCCTGACACCGGGCTAACAATAAATAGAAAAATCCAATATTTTTTCCCGACTCGGGAATACTCATTAACACTAAATATTCGTTGCACGATAACTAATGTTGCGTTAAATACAGAAGTTACTTGAAAACGATCCCTGTCTCAAACAAAGCTCGTCTCTTTATTTTAATTGTATGCGCCAGCCAGTCACTGCGGGATTCACTGAAGTGTGTTCACACGTAAAACTCACAATGCGTAAAGACACTTCTATATTTTTTTAAATATTTCTTAGTTGTTTATCACTGTATTTCGAAGTGGTAGGCTATAGATCACCACCAAGATAGAAATTGACATATTATCAGAGCATCTGTTTTCATGAAACTCTTCATATTTTAATATATTTTATCAGAGGTTATTTACCCTTTGTCACACACAAATCAATGGACTAAAGAGGCTTTGCTACGGAGGAAAGTGGACAAAAATGTTTAAAACTGCTTCTATTATTTACTTCATAGTTAATTTTGTTGCGGATTAAAGACAAGTTAGATATTCTCAGAGACTCGCCGAGCTTCAATGCTCGGATCCTAGCTTACAGGAGATGCAGTTGGTGTGAGGCCGAGACAGTATCTGTATACTAAATATTTTATATACGCAATATATTTTTTTATTCTTCCATCTTATCAATAATAATGGTATAGTGGCAATACGACGTTAAGTCTCAATATATCCAGTCAATTAATCTGTTTACACTGTCCTTCAAACCGGAACACAACAGTGCATTAACACTGCCATTTATTGAGAGAAATAGACATTGCTGTGGTACCTACTCAAGCCGCCGCTCACATATGAAAGACCTATCACGGTAGAAAATACGTATGAAAATTTAAATTGCAATATGCAAGCAATATCCAGTTAAAATACGGAATAATAACATTGTGAAACACATAAGCCTATTGCATTTGGCGTAAAGTACTAAAGCGTACTACAGCCTGCAAACAAAGTTGTGACTGTAGGTCCCCGCTCGCGACTATTTCGACTAGGCAAACTTACTAAGATCTGGGTACGGTCTGTGTCATACTATATAGCGATTTTATACTTTATTTTGTTACATTAGCGGATGTGTATGGACAGCCTCCGTGGCACAGTAAGACGCCGGCTGTGAAACGAGAGGCGGTGGGTTCGATCCTCGCACTAAAACATTTTTTCGTGAACCACAGGTATTTATTACAGGTTTGGAAGTTTGTGAGACCAAAAAGTCTCACGTCTCCTTAAACCCAGGACACAAGATTCTATTTAGTGTGGGGTCATGACTATGTATGGGACACTTCTTTAAGAAACATTTATTTGTCTTTAGAGTTTTAAAAGAATTTTTGGCTTGTTACTATTTCAGATAATAGACGAATAAAACTGACAGTCGAGGCTTTGAAAGATATTATTAGGAGTTATTGTAATGAAATATTGTTATGTTGTGTATCAGAGTTTATTTTCATCTTTTACCTATTAATTCTATGCCTAAATATCACTAGTTTCATCAGCAGAACCAGTGCTATTAAGGCTGTAATTTTTAACAAAGACAATAATGCTAAAAGTCTTTTATGAAACCTTGCAATCTTCACATAAATAATGCAACAAATTGGCCTATTTAAATTATTGTCATCTTTATAATTCTCAGACACTACATGTCCATTCTTAATCATACGTCCTTCCCAAAGATTCACACTAAACTATGGTTTTAAAGATTCATACTTTCACATAATTCAATCTCGTTCTGTCACTTCAGACAAAAGAAGCCCACGACTGTAAATAACCCACTCTTTTTACATCATTATTAAAAACGCAATCGCTTATAACTTGAACCACACCAGCGCTCCATCGCTACGAGGGATACTTCAAGATCCGATAGGGAGGAAATTGAAAGCTAGGCGCCACTCAAACTTGACCCAATCGGTTCCTATCTTTTGATGTATTCTATGATCGCTAACAACGGTCGATTGGGCCCGAGATAACGGATTGATTTAGCATTATTAGTGGATAATTGCCATAGATTATGTGGGTAGATGTGTTACTTCTTTTAAGAGTTGTAAGTGATATTATTAACCTGTTTGGTTTAGTAGTCGTTTTTTGGAGTAGTTTTTTGTCCGTTTTGTTACGGAGGGAAGAGGACAATAATTTATTTTCAAGTTTTCCTATGTTTAACTTTGTGACTGATTTCGATTGCGGGTTATAGACAAGTTAGACATTCCCGGTGACTCAACGAGCTTCAATGCTCGGTGTCATTACAATGCGTACCACTGTTGATCCTGTCTTACATCAGTTGCAGTATTAGGTTTGGGACAATCTCCAAAAGACTAATAAGATGTCCTTTTCTTTCTAGCACAGTTCTGATCTATGTCAAAGTTCGTTATATCAGTAACTTTAATGATTAATCATCATAGTAATTGCCATCATTTCCAAATTTTTGCTTTTAATATCCACGGATATATTCTGCTCTACAAAGACTATTGCTTCAACTAAGTTTACAACAAAATAGTACTAAAGTTATTAACATAAAATATATTTTGTAGTAATAAATTTGACGATGTTTTAACTTAAAGCCATTCTGCTATGTAAACGTAGTAAGCACAACATTAGAGTTGAACGTATATGACGGCGGTAGTTGAAATAGAGCGCAAAACAGAGATGGCATTATCATGCGCTAGCGGCACGTGCACCGAACGTCATCACCCCACCCAATCCCCACTGCGTTTCAAAAGTATAAAGCAGGCCGCACCGGAGTGTCGGCACGTATTTCTAACGGATGCGTCTCGGTGCACGGATCGCTGTCTTTGTACAAGCACCTACCACCCTCACTACCATTACTCGATACCCTTACTAATTGGTTTGTGAAATATTATAAATTGTTATTATTACTATACATACAGTGAGCAATTTAATTGATTAAGTAATAAACTCTATTTTATAATTAAATTATCGTGTTTTACTTCTGATGTCTGAGCAAGTTCCGACATATATGACAAGATATATTAGGTAAATATAAATAATAACAATAATAAAAAATCATTGGATCAAACAATTTTGTTTTTCAAAACTAAGTTGAGCATTTTGTTAATACAAAGGAACGATACTATACCAAAGAAGATGAAAATGAAAAGAGCCAACAAATATTGGAATAAGCATCCTCCAACATTGTAGTTAAAATAAATTCCGTACATTATGATATGGTATAAAGGTGTAATCCCCCTTTCAAATACCCACAAAATCGTAAAGTGTTGAGCAAAAATGTCTATAGGTACATACAACGCCATTTTTATTAGTATAAGCCCAGGATTTGGCACTTTCGAGGTTAATAGATATAGGTTGAAAGTAAAGATATTACAACCCACAATATTGCAAAAGCAGGATCTAGCAATATGAAATGTAATATAAGTAAAAAATATGTATTGTTATAGAACGTTTCACGGCTATGTATCCATCCATCAGTCAAAGGACCATCCACATCTATATCTGTTCTTACTCACCCCTGATTAGTGTTGTGTATAATTCAAGACGATAGATACAAAGACTATGAACATGTCTATAAACTACAGGTAGTATGCTTGTTACGAGAAACTTATGGTCTCCGTGGTGGAGATGGTTAGAGGCCGCCTGAGAAAAGAAAAAATCAAAATCAAAATATTCTTTATTCAAATAGTCTTTCACAAGATCTTTTGAATCGTCCTTTTCTGCTACCACCGCTTCGGAACGTGTTGTAGCTGTGAAGAAGAAGCGGCGCAAGAAACTCCCTCAGCAACACGAACTGTCTTCTTTTTTCTTTTTTTTTCTTTTGTTTTTTTTTTTTATATTGCCAATTACAATTACAATAACAATGGTTCATGTCATAAGTAACAATAATGTCAATTTGATGCAAAACATGATAAATTTAATAAATTTATTCCCAAGCAGTTTTGTCTTCCACATAATCTGTGATTCTATAATATGCCTTTTTACACAGCTTAACTTTTATCACTTTTTTAAACTTATTAATTGGAAGTTCTCTTAAACTGTTGGGAAGCTTGTTATAGAAGTGTATACTTTGACCCATAAAAGAATTATTTATCTTGTGGAGACGAGTAATGTGTGAGACAAGATTATGTTTGTTCCTAGTGTTCTTACTATGTATGTCACAATTACGCTTAAATTGAGTTATATTTTTACGAACATATAATAAATTTTCATAAATATATTGAGATGCAACAGTAAGAATATCTACTTCTTTAAACTTTTCTCTCAATGAAACTCTTGGACCAAGTTGATAAATGGCCCTAACAGCTCTTTTTTGTAAAATAAAAATGCTATTTATATCCGCAGCATTTCCCCAGAGAAGAATTCCATAAGACATTATACTATGAAAATAGCTGAAATAGACAATTCTTGCTGCTGCCTCATCCGTTAAACGCCTAATGGTTTTAACTGCATATGCCGCTGAACTTAATCTACCAGATAGTTTATTGATATGCGGCCCCCACTGGAGTTTAGCGTCGACCGTAATGCCCAGAAACGTAGTAGACGCAACAGGATCCAATTCTTCACCGTTAATTTGTACAGTGGTAGATAATTGCCTTACATTGGGCAGTGTGAATTTAATACATTTAGTTTTTTTGGCATTAAGTAATAAATTATTAATATTAAACCAATGTACAACTTCACGAAGGGCACTGTTTACTTCATCAAAATCTAATTGTTGACCTCGAAGATGACTGAAGATGTTGGGTGGTATTTTTGGGAATATCAGTAAAAAATCTTTCAAATTCAGTCGCTACTTCTAGATCTGCTGTACAACTCCTATTATTTATTTTAAGATTAAAGTTACTTTCACGTACCGAGTTTTTACCAGATTCAGAATTAATAATATTCCAAGTAGTTTTGATTTTATTGTTAGACATTTTGATTTTATTTCTTAAATACAAGGATTTAGCTGTGGAACAAGCTCGTTTGAAAACTTTGGAGTAATTTTTTACATATATAAAGACCGCGGGTTTGATCCCCGCACCGAGATAAATGTTTGTGCAGCCCACAAATATTTCTTTCGGGTCTAGGTGTTTGTGAGACCGAAAAGTCTCTCGTTGTTACTGATACCCACGACACAAGATACGATCTTAGTGTGGAATCAGGACTATGTATGTGACTGTTTTGGTTTTATTTATTTATTTTATTTTTAAATTATCGTATATTAACACAGTCTTTGAAAGGAGCCTTTCCAACAGATGTAATTCTTTATAGTTGGCATTACCTACTTTTGAATTAAGTTATATCAAAGAAGTAAAATGGATTGTACTTTTAATAACTTATCTTTCAAAGAATTCCCTGGTGTTTTGTTGTTTTGTATTTCTTTAATCTTCTACTATCCGTATAAATGCTTAAGCGTTTTTATTGTTTTTCCTTTTCCATGCAATTGTACTACAAAGCGACGTAATTTAGCATAATATCAATTTAGTCCATATTTCAAAATACAAAGCTGTCTAAAAACAACTCCTCAAATACACCTACCGTACAAAAAAATCAATGGAAACTTCAACAGATTCTATTCCACTTCGACTTGATAAAACTACACAGGCGGCGTAAAATCCCAACTCATTCGAACTTTGCCACGTGGAACAATCGGTTATCCATGGGATTTCCGAAGATAAATATTTAAGTGGAACCGATAGGGGCTTCGCGACGCAGCCACAGTAATACCTTTGAATTTTGTAAGAACTAGCGTTGGAATAAATACAAATAGCAAGTGAAGTCGATAATTTCACAAGTTTTATAAAATTGCTAAATTTTACGATTTGTGATTGTGATTCACTAAGCCGATCGGCTAATAATTATACGGTCTCGTGTTATCTATAAACGAGTGATGTTTTACGAACTCGTTTAAAAAGAAATTGAAAAGTCTATTTTGTATGTCATTTTAGATGTGAAAAATAGTTATAATATAATATGGGCAGATTTTTGTTTACAAATTCTGTGAGGGGGTAATTAGCAATAGCAGAAATATAGAGCGTGCTAAGGCTTCAAAAATAACAAGATAGTGATGTTAATTTGAATGAGCAATAATTCCGATTACTAGTAATAACTGTATTCATTTGTGAGAAGATAATTTTGATACTTTTTTACCTGGTGAGAAAATGTGATTAGTAACTAGATTGCAGTTAATGAAATGCGTTTTTATTGTGGCCTGATAAAGGAACTTGATGCGGCTGTCAACATGTACACGGTGGTCGCGGGTTCGAATCCCAGGGCACACCTCTGAGTTTTTGGGAGTTATGTGGGTATTGATAGTCAATCATCACGCACTATAACGGTGAAAGAAAACATCGTGAGGAAACCTGCTTACCATAGCGAGTTGTAAGAATTTCTACGGTATGTAAAGTTCGCCGGCCCGCACTAGGCCAGCGTGGTTGGCTATATGGCCTAACAACTTTCAATCGTATTCTCGATTGTAGAGTAGGCCCGTGCCCTGCAGTGGAACGTATATGGGCTGAGTATATGGGTCCAAAATCGGTTATTTTTTGACATTCGATTAGGTTGTTAGCAAAAATTATAATGTTAATTCGGTAATTTGTGATTGTATATGAGAAATCAAGCATTATAACTGCTCATTTATACCCAAATGCATATTTACAGTATTTTTGCTTCCTTTGTTTGGTATACTTGTGCTGTATGATACATCTATAGCGAATGTCGTATTAATCCAAAAGCTGCGCTTCTATAATTAAAATCTATTATAATAGCTCATTTATACGGAGGTAGTTTCTCGCCGGTCTTCGTATGTCATTATCGTATACAATTATCTCTATTTGATACGTATTCTTATGTTACAAAGGTTTACACGATGCAACGTTTCTATATCCGTACGATAATCGCATCCTCGAGGCGAGAAACTCTCCCCGGGTAAATGGGGCATTAGGAGAAGTATAAATGCCATAAGTGACCCTATCGCTCAAAGATGTCTCTAACCCAAAAACACACACGAGTTGCATTACCTCATTATGTAAACTTATGGGGAAAATAATATTATTGTCATAAGCCACTTTTTCCAATACATAAACATCTAATCGAATAGCGATAATTTTTGCTACCAAGTGATCTTAGCAGGCAACCGGCCAAAGTCCATCATTCCTTCTTCGGATATATTGGTAACAAAATCGATAAGATCGGAAAGCCGTTGCATTTACGAACATTTGTCGTCATATATTGTCGGGCAGCTAGGGTTGACACGCGATCCATCATGCGACCCTAGTTGTTACTCGTATATGTTACGCGTGTCGGACTAGCGATTGGCAACCCTATACACAGCTTTGTAGCGCTTTGATATATTGGATATTTGGTTTTATGAAATGAAGCTGGTGCGTTAAATGATAAATAAGATAAATAGTATATAGTAACTGGACATATTGAGACTTAACATCTTTTGTTTCAGAATGGCGAGCGCAGTGGAATGCCAAGCATTGCTTTGTAATTCAAGGTGTTGTTTAGTTGTATTGTTCATGAGCGGTCGTATCGCTTACCATTAGGCGAACGGCATGTTTGTCTCACCATTCAATGAAATAAAAAAAAAATTACGAGCATTCCATTAGTGATGCGACACGACCACTTATAGACAGTAGGAAAACCAAACACCATGAATTACAAAACACTCCTTGGCAATCCACTGCGCTCGCCATACTGAGACGTAAGATGTTAAGTCTCAATATGTCTAGTCGTTACTCTGGCTACAGTTATTAGTTGAAAGGTTAAAACGTGTTCGTGGCGCAGACTCGACTGCTATCAAGTGCACTCAATTGCCGCACGTTTAGAACAGCGACTGAGATTCTGACCTGTTCTGACTTTATAAACAGTCTTGATATCCCATATACGTCCCAATGTAGGATACCACGGAATTGCTCAGGGTTATAGGAAACAGTCAACACTTGTGCCGGCTGACATTTACATGAAAATATGAACTACATAATATAAGCGATTCCAAAAAGATGCGACAATAAATACACAGTCACACATACACACTGCACACTGCACAGCGTGGTGTACTATATGGCCTTACCACTCTCAATCGTACTCCATGTAGTACACCATGCTGGCCTAATGCCGGTTGGTAGAATTTACATAGCATAAAAATTCTTATAACTGTCTATGGTAAAGGTTAAAGTGGGTGGTCTTTGACCATCAATACACACATGACTCCGAAAAGAGGTGTGCCCTGGGATTCGAACCCGCGACCACCGTGAACATGTTGGCAGCCGCGTCTGGTCCTTTACCAACAGGCCACCACGCATATTTTCTGATTACGATAAATAAATACTTGGAAGACGTTGGAAGTTCGTAAACATACAATCAGTTAACCCGACTCCTCACAATCGCTTAAAAACCCATTCCACATAATACCTCTGATATTTTTTTTTAAATTACACCACTCCACACAATAGCTCTGATACGCATGGATGCAGTAAGCGCGGTAATTAAAGAAACAGTACGCCACTCAACTGCACCCGCTTTCTGCTAATATCGCCCCACTTGCCTATACAAATGCACTTCGCGAGCTCTTACTACGAACGTCTTTGGCAGATTATTGAGAGTAAATGGTGCAAGACTGGAGCTGTGCTGCAAAACTACCAGACTTTACAGTGTAAAGGGTTCAATAAGGTTCATATTTGCGTGACACTTTTCAATTTTTAATAGGATAATTAAATTCACGCCTTTTCTCACAAGGGGTAGAAGGTTCCATCGGACTTCATTTTGCCTTGTGTTCCGTCCCACGGTGTGACAGAGGGCAAGCCTATCGCCATATCGAGTATAAATTCGTGACTCTAGGTGGATAATGGATAGAAAAACCCATATCACTTTGCCCGACCCAGGACTCGAACCCAAGACCTCAGCTTTATAACCTTGCCGTGGTACAACTACGCCACCGAGGCATAAATTTATTTAATTTAAAAATTATTGTATAGGAAAACATAAACAGAATAATTATGTGGTGCCATGAGGTGTATGGAGCAAATAAAGAAAATAAAAATACTATAAAATTATATATTTTGGATAAACCTCTAATAAATAATTTATAGTAATGTCGTTTATTACATTTATATGAATGTGATAAAATGATAAAGAAACATACGAGCTTTATAATATTTTCTAGCAAGCTTAGCTGAAAATATAATTCTTAGCAGTAATTTTGTCTTCGCACACAACGGCCCTGTGGCGCAATGGATAACGCGTCTGACTACGGATCAGAAGATTCCAGGTTCGAATCCTGGCAGGGTCGCTTAGGTGCCTACACCTTCACCTGCATTTTTTATATATAAAAAAAATGATACTTTTTGCATTATATTTTGTTTAATTTGTCATAAGTTATCATTCAACTGAAGAAGTTGTACATGACTCTCCCAAGGTTTTCCAAACATTTGTGTCGGCGCGAGGATTGAACCCGTGGCCTTACGTTTCACATCCGGCGTCTAATCACTTAATGGAATCGAATTTCCCTTATCCAGTGGTATGGAATAGAAATAATACTTACAAAATAATTCCAATACGCTTCTAGACACGGCGCCTTATATGCCTGACAAAGAAAGGTTTAAAAGTATCAGATTTTTTCCAATACAGACTTATGAAAAAAAAACCAAGATGGTCGTAATTAATTATAGTATGCGATGCTTCTTTGTTTTATATTTTCCTTTGTGCTTCCTTCAAGTAAAAACATATTGTTAGAGACAACATATTGTCTCGTAGGTAATTTTAAATTTTATTATGACATTATTAAGGAAGCTTTTTCGCCCGAGAGACGAGCATGCCGTTCTTTCGTGAAACGACTGCTCTTAAACTGTAGCTAAACAAAACAACACCTTGAATTACAAAGCAATGCTTGGCATTCCACTGCGCTCGCTATCCTGAGACATAAGATGTTAAGTCTTAATATTTCCAGTAGTTACTCTGCTACAATGTCCTTCAAACCGGAACACAACAGTGCATTTAAACTGCTGCTGGCGGGAGAAATAGACATTGCGGTGGTACCTACTCAGATGGCTTGGCACATATGAGAGACCAACCACCAGTGAATTTTATTTGAGAACTAAATTATAGTAACTCATTATGATAATTTCAATGTTACAATAATTTGATTTTGACTTTACCTAAAACAAATCAAGCAATTAAATTGTATAAAATGGTGAGAATATATTTTCTTAATATAATATATGTTTTGTATTTCTGTTGATATATCGTTCATTATTGCAAGTTTATATTACTGAGCGACATGAACATTGAACAGTGAACAATCTCATTAAATAGAGGAAAAAAACTAGTAATATTTTATTTGCGACTATATTTCATCATTCAAATGAGCACAATGTTCGATTGCTATGGCTAATTTTCTTTTTATTTTCATTCACTCCGTATCTCGTTCCAATCACTGTTATTCTTATTGGTAAAATCCAACAGTAATACGCAAAAAAATCACACCGCTCACTAACATAGACACTATTTCGACCGTAACCTTCAACCACAGACCTCCAACGAAATTAGAAAAGGACAAATAATTACCCACTCACAATATTATACATATTATCACGGTTACCGTATTACCGTATTCTACGATAAAATGAAATACTTTTAAAATCTAAAATATTCCTTTAATTCCTATAAAATTCATAAATCCGAACACCTTCCCAATATGGCGGACAAAATATTGAAATAGCCAATATGGCGTCAATGAGAAAAATACCACAAATCTGGCATTATGAAATCCACAGCCTTTTATTCCTGAAATATCTCAATAATATCTTCGTACAATGCCTTTTCAATAACCTCTGTGGCATACTGTTGGATGGAACGACCAATAATTTATATTCATCGAAAATTTCCGGGAATTCACAGTTGGTAGGTCTCACATATGTGAGAGACCACCTGGGTAGGTACCACCGCATGTCTATTTCTCCGCCAAACAGCAGTGTAAATGCGCTGTTATGTTCCGATTTCAAGGACATTGTAGCCAGAGTAACTACTGGATATAACATCTTCTATCTCAGGATGGCGAGCGCAATGGAATGCCAAGCATTGCTTGGTAATTCATAGTGTTGTTTGGTTTTGCTACTGTCTATGAGCAGTCGTGCCGCTTACCTACAATGAATTGCACGCTCGTTTCCCATTCATAGCAACAAAAAATTAAGAAAGTGTAATAGAGTAAATTTGTTCACAGCTGTAGCGTTCTGCATTAAAATAAAACTGAAACGAAATCTTCGACGTTTAAAACAAGTCATTCATCAGTTTATTCTAAATAAAATCGTTAATGAAGAGTAATTTGGTTGATGTGGTTGATCCGATCAGATAAGAGGGAACTTATTTTTACCCGTCGCCTAGGTCATCATCTATTTCGACAACTCACACACCGGCCCTGTGGCGCAATGGATAACGCGTCTGACTACGGATCAGAAGATTCCAGGTTCGAATCCTGGCAGGGTCGATCATATATTTTTATTTTTTTTAGGTATTCCCAAAGCTCTCTGAATATGTTGTATAAAACATTAATTACCGTTAAAAATAATAATATGATAGATTCAGTATAGTCAGGGCTGATTTTTAATTGTCAAATAGAAGCTCTATCCGTCAAATAAATTAATATCCGACTGTACATAAAGTGACGCAATCAGCAATTTAATTAAAACACTGACATTTTTATTTCACGTTGTATTTTATTCTACAATGTTTATTTGAAGATTTAAAAATCGAGCTTTAACCATTCATTTCATAATTTTTCTACTTTCTGAGCCACTGTTTAACATTGGCATCACAAATGATAATGGCTACTGAGGTTTACGCGAATGTTCCACATTGAAATAAGAGTAATTTTTAGAAAGAAAGAACTTCTTTCTTCAAGAAAACACATTTATTTGTTACACAAGACAACGCACACAATCGTATAACATAGGTTAAATATTAGAAGAAAATAAAAATACATGAGGAGTTTGCACGTCGCGTCGATGTAACACGTATGTAACACGGTTAAAGGATTTTTTCACGGATTTGATTAACTTTTTTCAGTTTTTTAAATTCTCGACATGTTCGTTACTTTACAGCTTTCGTAAGTCCACTTGTAATCACAAATAACACCTATGAAATCCGTAAAATAAAGCTTTATTACAATCGCAAATTATCTCCAAATTGACCTGTTGGAAGTGGCCTGCATCCAATAACTTCCTTACTATATTTCAGCACTTGTCGCTCTCCTATTTAAACAGGCTCCTATCCCACTTGCGTTTTAGGAGCATTGGCGTTTTCCCAACGTCTGCGCAGTATCGACGATGCTCTTCATCGAAAATTATGTCAAAGAAAGAAAGCATCATGGTGCATTTACACGCTTGGCCTAACTCGGCCAGCCTCTAACAACGCAAGCGTGTAAACGGTGTTTGGCCCAGCCGGCCTTGGCTTTTCGTTGTTGATAGATTGGAATTGGTAGACGTTGGTCCAGCCTTAGCCAACGTGTAAACGCACCATCATATTTTATATATTCTTGTTTTGACATATCCCATAACTATAGCTTGGCAAAAAGAGTCTGTTTCTAATTAGGGCGCCTAGATCGAATTCAGTATTAATATGGCAATCCGATGTACTACGATCGACATTGTTTAAATACTTCTTATTTTTTCTACATACATACATACAAAACTCACGCCTTTTTCCCCGAAGGGGTAGGTAGAGGTGCCAGGACACCCACATTTCGCCTTGTATGTTCCGTCCCCTGATGTGATAGGGGGCGAGCCTATCGTCATATCGGGCATAAATTCCTGACTCCGGGCTGACAATGAATTGAAAAATCCAATATCATTTTACCGACCGACCCGGGATTCAAACCCGAGACCTCAGCTTTGTAAGCGTACCGTAGTAAAACTACGCCACCAAGGCAGTTATTTTTACTAATGATTGTTAATAATATCTTTGTTTATTTTAAATCACAAAACAAACAAAGACCGTACGAAAATGTATAGAAATAATTACCTATAAAATTATTCAACGGACACAATGGCAATTTTAATAGAGTTGCCATAATGATTTTTCTTTAATGCCAATTGTCACCGCATAGTACTCTTTTTTGCCAAGTTATAAGTCCCATCATGAGCGTTTTTCGCTAGAAAACCCCGACGTAAACATCGTCTAAACAAAAGTCGACGTTGGAAAAACTCCAACCAACCGATCATGTCCTACAAAATGTTAGCCAAACTTTCCACCAGTGTGTCACAAGCGCATAGCTATAAATCGAATGGCCCTACGACCTTTGCGTTAAATGAGATTTCTGAAGGCTTTCAAACGGCACTCGAATCAAATATCCTGTCACATACTCCACAGCACCTCGTGTTAATATTTACTCTAGAAATGTATTTTGGTTCACTAACGCCCAAATACTGGAACGCAACTTAAATATAAATTGTGCTTAACTACGTTAATCCCGCTTAAATGTACTGGCTAAGTAGGCCGTGAGCTATTAAGAGCGACTTATTATTTGAATGACGTTCCAGTATTCAGGCGTAGAAGTGCTATTTACAGGCCTGTGTTGGCGCATAAATTGGTGGTGGGAGGTCTCTCATACGTGAGAGGCCATCTGGGTGGGAACCACCGCAATGTCTATTTCTCCCGTCAAGTAGCTGTGTAAATGCACTGTTGTGTTTCGGATTGCAGGGCATTGTAGCCAAAGTAACTACTGGGCATTATGTCTTATGTCTCTTATTTCTCAGGATGGCGAGCGCAGTGGAATGCCAAGCATTGCTTTGTTATTCAAGGTGTTGTTTGGTTTTGGTACTGTTCATGAGCGGTCGCATCGCTTACATTCAGGCGAACGACATGATCGTCTCGCCATTCATTGCAATAAAAAAAAATTGGTTGCATTATTGGATATGGTATTCTATTTTGTTTTCTATTGAAATGTAATAGAGTTTAATTTACTATCTTAAAAGTAGATTTATCTCTCCTTCTCTTCAGCTACAAGAAGTCTGCTGAACATAGGTCTACCCCAAGGTCAAGGGTAGGTGAACTATATTAAATCACTCATCATTTATTGTATCATTCACATTAAATTGGCAAAATAGCTGTGTACATCTGTAGTTGGTTCACACATCGGAATTAAATTCTAAATTCAAAATGATTTACAATTATGTGTATTTTATTTCTACTGTGCTTTATCACTACATAGTGTAAAACAAAGTTGCTTTCTCTGTCCCTATGTCCCTTTTTATGCTTAAATCTTTAAAACTATGCAACGGATTTTGATGCGTTTTTTTAATAGATAGAGTGATTCAAGAGGAAGGTTTATATATATAATACGTACATATTATTGTAAAGAAATCTATATGCACCGGGGCGAAGCTGGGTCGGGCCGCTAGTTTAAAATAAAATAAATCACAAGAGGGTTTTAGACTCCATTTTTTACTGTATTCAGCAAAAGTTATCCATATCCAAAATCTAGCAAACAAAGAATATTTAAAATCCATTCACTATTGAACAAGTTAGAAACTTTCAAATATTGTAGAAAAAAAGGAATGAAAAAAAAACCAGTGACGTCACTGGTCTAACATTCATTTTAGTGTGCGGGTGTGAAAGAGACGGTAAGAAATATGAATATAAATAAATAAACCAACAGTCACATACATAGTTTTAACCCCACATTAAGATAAATAAGTCTCGTATCGTGAGTATCAGAAACTATGAGAGACTTTGCGGTCTCACGAACACCCAGACCTGACACAAATATTTGTGCGCCACCAAAAAATTGTGTCGGTGCGGGGATCGAACTCGCGACCTCTCGTTTCACAGTCGTCGTCTAACCAACTGTGCCACGGCGGCTTTCAATAAAATGTACAGGTTTTCTGCAAAATTGTACACAATTTCATGGAAAAGTCTGGTTTATTTTCACTACCGTGTACGGTTCAACCATCAGGTTTTGATTTTTCGTACATCAGTTGCTTAAATTATTTATTATACAAATTCAGTGCTTAATAATATAGATACCTAATAATAAATTATTACGTTTAATAAGTATTATTTAGCTCTAAGTAATTCTTTATTTTGTACACGGCGCTCTCTCTTTCCTTTTAAGTCCATCCCATGGTTGTCTGTCGGCCGTTCTCTGTATCCTATCTATCTTTAACAAGAGGTTAAAATACGAGTAGTTACCATTACTATGTTTTTACAATTCTATGCTGTAATAAACAAAGATATACGTATATATTTATCTTACCTAGCTATTTTTAAATATAAGTACAATAACTATACCTCTATATTTTTGTTAATTGAAACATAAAATGCATCTAAATATCTAATTAAATCCTTTGTTAAAGATAGATAAAGAACGGCTGCAAGACATTGCTGTAGAGCGATAAGACCGCCATTTGCATTTTTTTATTATTATTTCTGTATAATAGTTTAAGTTTGTGTATTATAAAAATTTAAATAAATAAATAAAGTTAGGAGTTGAAAAACCTAAACTATGTAACATGTAAATTACTCATCTAATTATTTAAAACTTCTAAGTTATTCACACTTTAACATAAATTAAATCACTTTGAACTCTTGGCTTGATAAAACTTCACTTAATTGTGTGACTTTGAAAAGTGCGATTTTAGTTACTAAAATGTCTATTAACCGCTTCATTGCTCTACATAATTTGAAATTAATGTGATTTCAATGAGTCGACTTCTTATCTTTATAGGCTTATAAAAGTCTCATCGGTGGTCAGAGCCCCACCCTTCAATTCGTCCATTACTTAAATTATACTCTTATTTGAGTATTAGAGTTTAAATCTACTATGCAAAAGTAGCAAATATGGGCTGAAATATGACCACTGACTAAAACACACATGCACAAATACGTGTAGCACAACGAATTATGGAAAGGGCCATGCTAGGTAGTAGGTATCCACCTGGTAGACCATATGCCTAACGTGGAAATTCGTCGCCAAGATGGAGTGGAGGTGGGTGGGTCACTTGGCCAGGAAGCAATATGACAGGTGGACTAAAGTGGTCACGGAATGGTACCCTAGTAGCAGCAACCTGGTAGCAGTGGATAAGACTCGCGCAAAACCGGTAAGAATGGCGTGATCGAGAGAAGATCTACCCAGTAGCGGGTAGATAGTTGCCCAGTTGATACGGGCTGAAAAAGAAGAATAAAAAAGAAAAAGGTAGCAATAACACTATAGTAAGTTTTCAAGCCTTATATTGTAGGTATCAAAATAAAATCTTAAAGTGTTACGTCTGATACGAATAAGTATGATACAATTCACTGGTGGTAGGTCTCCCATATGTCATAGGCCGCTTGGGTAGGTACCACCGCAATGTCTATTTTTCCCATCAAACCTACAGTGTAAATTCACTGTTGTGTTTCGGTTTCAAGGACATTTTACCTAGAGTGAGTACCTACTGGACATAATGAGATTCAAATCTTAGGTCTCAGGATGTCGAGCGCAGTGGAATGTCAAGTATTGCTTTGCGATTCAAAGTGTTGTTTGGTCTTGCTATTGTATATGAGCGGTCGTACCGCATACCATTAGGTGAATGGCATGCTTGTCTCACCATTCATCGCAACAAAAAAAAATGCTTATATTTAACAAAGTAATATATTTTATCGAAATACATAAAGGATGATTATTAAATTTTTCACACCGCATTCACAGTTTTACAGTTCGCAATGTTCGTTGTATAATTAAGCTGGAACTTAAATAGCTTAATGGTTCCCCGCCTAAAGTTATCGAGAACTTCGCTTTGCCTCTATTAACGTGCCATCCTATTATACGAGCAATGAACTAGCGTTTGTGTACGGAGTTATGGAGGATGGAAGGGAGAATATAAAACTGGGGTATTGTATAGTGAAGCGTGAAGTTTAGGATCACCCTGTAAATAAGTTTTATGTTTCCACATTAATTGTGTATGGCTGGAGACAGTCGACGTTTCTCGTCATGTAATGAAATTAATTTAAGTTTTATTTTAAGCGCTAACTTTGGTTTGGTGCTATTTATTTTCGGGAATGCGATGAGAGTTATGAACGAAAAAAAAGTATTGAAAAGTGTTTCATTAAATATAGCTATTCCAGGATATGTGATGGCAAATTAGTTACGTTTTATTTAATTTACATGTCGTTTCGTATATCAATATATTAATATTATCAGAAAACTCTATGAGGAAAGATCGCTCTTAGACGGGATCTCCTACTACAAACACTGCATTATCAAACGACTGATAAGTCACATATCTTGATAATAATTCCCAAGAGATTTTTAATGACGACTGTAAAACGAAAGTTTACGGGCTTTGAGTATTTATAATACGATACAAGTAATGTATACATATTGCTCCGAGACAAATATCTCATCTAGAAATATTGGCTTTGCGTGCGAGTGTCGTGAGACCACAAATACTGTGGTCATTTCTGCTATTGATAACGCAAGCTTGAATTAAATATGAGACCACATCTATTAGTACAAGGATTTGTAATTTTTTTATTGCAATTAATAGCTAGATATGCCTCTCGCCTGATGGTAAGCGAAACGACCGCTCATGGACAGTAGCAAAACAATGGCATTCCACTGCATTCGTCATCCTGAGACATAAGATGCTAAGTCTCATTATGTCCAGTAGTTATTCTGGCTACATTGTCCTCCAAACCTTAACAGTGCATCATCATTTAATATATTTTTTCAATATCCTTTAGTGGTCCACTACTAGATACAGACCTCGCAAACCCAACACCATCAAAATCATTATTTCTTATCCACCCCTACCAATATTACACAGAAACCTAGCTTCATCTAGTCTCTATAATTCCTCGTAGTCGCATAAGTTTTCTTACAAGTATAAAACCGTTATGGTAGTAATATGGGCTGCTTAAATAGGCATTAGTCGGGGCTCGCAGTTTAACTGCAGCGGGCATATGATTTATTCGGTCTTGGACTCTTGGCCTCCATACATGGTTAGTGTATGTAAAGTATGTATGTGTTTTTGTGAGTCTATTTTGAATGTGTTTTTTCTCCATTTTATTTTCTTTATCCTGCTTTTAGAATTTAATGCGGTTATGATGCAAGTATTGATGGTTAGGTTAAGTGCGTGGTGGTCCGTTGGTAAACGGACCAGACGCGGCTGCCACCATGTTCACGGTTGTCTCAGGTTCGAATCCCAGGGCACACCTCTCACTTTTCGGAGTCACGAGTGTATTGATAGTCAATGACCACGCAATAAAATGGTGAAGGAAAACATTGTGAGGAAACCTGCATGCCATAATTCTATTAATCTCAGTAATGTTACATCCAATTTTGATGCTGTTCATTTTCAAATGTTTCATGTTTTAAAAGCAATAGGAACTTTTTAGGAACTATTACATACTGCTCAATATCAAATCTTGAACACAACCCTTTTATGGTTGAAGTATTTACTTATAAATATAAACTTGCCTGAAAGAGATCGTATCTAGCGATAAGGCCGCCTATTGTAACCATGTCTTTAGTTTTTAAGTATTTTGTAGGCGTCTTTCATTTTAGTGTACAATAAAGCATATATAATAATAATATAATAAACTATCAAATAAAACTATTATTTTTCCACGACCAATTTCAAATTAAATTAATTCGCGTAATAGTTTTAATAACAACACAACGAGCCAGAATTGTTCTCAGTTATTGCAACACGGGTGTTATTATATCCATTTTGAGGACAATGCTGCCGCCTAGTTGGAATCGCTTAGCCCGCTCCCAAGCTCCTACAATACTGTTATAATTGGGCAACTTCAGCCGAAACTACAGCTTAAATACTAGTATAGCTATATAAAATTAATATAATTTAACTTATATACAGGGTGTATCAACTGCTACCGAAAATGAATCCGGGTGGTAGTTTTAGTGACTCCAAACACGATGCAACTAATATTAACAAACTAATATCAACAGTTATTGTTTTCCTATCGTCGTATTTCGTTAGTTAATACATAGTTTCTTCAACAATATTGTGTACAGGGTGTACGTTTATTTTTTAAAGACGCTATGGTAAGCAAAGGTTTAAATAGTTATTTTAGCAAAAACTATGGATTTACCACCCCAAAAAGAAGAAATTAAAAAAATCATAAATAAATTGTTGTGTTTCTTTGCGAAATTTTTAGTTGCATTGTTTTTGTAGTCACTAAAACCACCATCCGGCTTTGTTTTCGGTAGTAGTCTTGAAATACCCTGTATTTAATAAGAAGGAATGTTTTTGAATGTACTAAATATGAAACCTAAGGAAGAAATTGTAGGCAAAACAGCATACTATAGAAATAATGGTTTCTTAGATTTACGCGAATGTTACACATTGAAATAAAACTATTTACGGAATTTATCGCGGATTTGGTTTAATTTTAAATTTTTTTTATTTCCCGACGTTTCGATCACTTTACAACTTTCATGGTCACGGGGCGGACTGAGGTATTAGTCATCCGCTCAGTGACTGTTACAATTAAACTACCCTTATTTTGAAATTATTAAATTAAAATCTTAATTTTAATAGCTAGTCTGTGTTTGCGTTCCGATCTACGCGGAAGGAGCTCACTGTGACTTGAGGTCTGGCAGTTAGTCTTTTGGGTTCCGATTTAATTAAGTGTAGAATTGGATCCCTATTAAAATAAGGATGTTTTTTGTTTCAATAGCCTCGCGAAACATCTTGGGCAGGAAACGGTGTTCTTTTGCGTGGACTTGGGGCTGGTCAAAGCGATGGTAATGCTTGGAGCCTTCTTCTATATGTTCAGCAACTGCAAACTTTGCAAGTATAGTATGGCAAGTGCCATATACCCTTATTAGAACCGGGCGTATATAAAATAGATTGCGACTGTGGTCTTTCTTACATCGGCAGAACTAAACGAAGCATAGGGACCCGCATAAAAGAACACATAGCTGACGTGAAACATCGACGCTCAACGAAGTCTGCAGTCTGCAGTAATAGACAATTGCCCTACCAAAAATCAACTAAAATACCATAAAAATATACTTACAATATTCCATAAACTTCACAAAGAAATCAATGAACGTTATCCAATTAAAACACTACATTCATTCGTTGCAAAAACGTTTGTGAAAAAGAAATCTCACGCCCCGAGCTCTTCTAAAACGATTCACGGCAATTAAAAGGATATCCGGTTACTGTACTAATTAATTTTCAGAAGCTTCTGTTTCGGATCGCAATGGGATAAAAACGATTGTTCCGGACGGATATAGTGAAGGAATTTAGGAAGAATATTGAGAGCTATGTAGGGTTGTTTTAGATTGTAATTTACTCTGTGTGATGTACTTTCCAATAAGTCGATGTGGATATCCTTAGGGGAGGTTTATGTTCAGCAGTGAACTTCCTGTGGCTGAGATGATGATGATGATACTTTTGGGATTCATATAGAGTTGCAAATAAATGATGAATTATCTGTTTGTAAGGTGGTTGCATTTTTCTCTAATGAAAAATTTAATATTTTAATTGTGTCTGGTGGTAGGTCTTTCATATGAGAGGCCGCCTAGGTAGGTACCTCCAAAAAGCAGGGTAAATGCACTGTTGTGTTTTGGATTGAAGGACATTGTAGTCAGAGTAACTACTGGACACATTGACACTTAACTTGTTATGTTTCAGGATGGCGAGCGCAGTTGAATGCCAAGCATTGCTTTGTCATTCAAGGTGTTGTTTGATTTTGCTACTGTATGCTCGTCTCGCCATTCAGAGCAATAAAAAAGACTACTTGCTAATTCATATAATTGGATAGCTGAGTCAGAAAGAGGTTTCGATAAAATACTCTGTACAATATCAACATAAGGTTTATACCTAAAGATTTTAATAAAGTCTTTCACTCAGATTTCGTCCTGGCACATTCCACCAATATTTGATGAGCATCTTCAGTACAACATTCTGTAAAATTAGGGCTCGGTCTTTTCCTCATAAGATGGTAGAATTTATTTGTTGTAAAGTGCCTGGAACGAAGTCTGAGCTACTACAATTAATTTTCTACTAATTTCTGTATTGGCAGGCCAGGGTATTTGAGAAGGTCAATGTTCCCTGATTTTATTTCTGTACCAAGGTCAGGAGCCTGTTACTATGCTGGGCAATTCGTTACATTTTTCAAAATAAAACTTCGCGTTAATTCAATTTCTCAAACTGGAGATCAAAGACCAATGAGTCGACTAAAACATTTTACGCACATTTTAAATTAAATGGTTGTAATTCAGAAAATGACAAAACTTTTTTTTTAGTGCTCCGTACCTAAGAAGTAAAAACGGGACCCTATTACTAAGCCTCCGCTGTCTGTCTGTCTGTCTGTCTCTCTGTCACCAGGCTATATCTCATAAACTGTGATAGCTAGAAAGCTGTTTTTTTTTACAAATTATGTATTTCCGTTGTCGCTATACCAACAAATACTAAAAATAAAATAAAATAAACGTGTTTTTTTGTATTTCTGCTTAAAATATTCACAGAATATTTAGTTGTATATTACTTTCAAAATAAATAATTACATAATATGAAAGTAAATATTAAAATCCCATACAACAAACGTAATTTTTAACTCTATCTTAAGAAACAGAAACAAACGTGATTTTTAGGGTGTCCTTTATAGATGATGGTACGGAACCCTTCGTGTGCGAACCGGACTCGCACTTGGCCGGTTTTTAAATGTATTAATCGCTGAAGCGTGTTATTCATTGGTCACAAATGCGAGTAAGACCAACTGGAAACTTTAAGGAGTTAATCTATCGAAAACTTTGGGGGCAATGACATTTTTACTGAGAAGTCTGATGGTCGCGTAGTTGTACCACGGTATGATTGCGCAAAGCTGAAGATTTGGGTTCCAATCCAGTCCGATTGGAATTTGTGCCTGATATGTCGATAGGCTCACTTTCAGTCACATCTTGGGCCGGAACACTCAAGGCGAACCGTGGGTGTCCTTGTAGAACCTCTGTCTACCCCTACTGGGAAATGGGCGTAAGTTTATGCATGTATGTATGTCTTTGGATTAACTTTACACGACCCATTTAAAGGTATATCTGGGAGTGTGGGGGAAATTAAGTTACTTATTCTGTATCTGTATCAGCCCATATACGTCCCACTGCAGGGCACGGGCTTACTCTACAATCGAGAGTACGATTGAGAGTAGTTAGGCCATATAGTCCACCACGCTGGTCAAGTGCGGGTTAGCTAAGTTACTTATTATAGATTTTTATTTTGGATTCCTTGAATGACGGCTGACAAAACTGGAAAAAAAATGTTTGTTGTTTTAGTTGCTATAATTAATGAAGTACAAATGAGTATATTCTTAACATAATTACCCGACCTAAAAGTGCTAATTAATATTGATATATACCAGAGTCATTGAAACTGCGTTTCAAAAATACATATCCAAGTATTTCTCCCTCGACTTTCGACTTGAGATTCACACGTCCCGTCTATCGGAACCACAGCTCTAAGACCCATATCAGTCTCAATCAAGGAGATATCAAATTCAGCCTTCAGCCGCCGTGTTAATCTCTGAACGTATTTGCCGTGTACATGTTCCCATCTTCCGAGAACTGGAAGACGTCAGCCGTCATTAAAGTATCGAGTGCCAAGAGATAAGCTAGCTATTGTCAGGTGATACCCGTCTTCAGCTGGATGGAATTTGTTACATAGTAAAACAAGAAAATCGTGTGTACTTACGCACATACGAAGGTATATTTCTTTTTATGGTAAACTAGCGGCCCGGCCCAGCTTCGCCCGGGTACAAATAGATTTCTGTACAATAATATGTACGTATTATACATATAAACCTTCCTCTTGAATCACTCTATCTATTTAAAAAAACCGCATCAAAATCCGTTGCGTAGTTTTAAAGATTTAAGCATACAAAGGGTCATAGGGACAGAGAAAGCGACTTTGTTTTATACTATGTAGTGAAGTCACTTTTATCACGAATTTTTAAAACGGCCTATCATAATTTTAAATTACAATTTGTAGGTAACACTTAATTTAATTTTTTGCACTGTACCGAGAACCACTTATAACAGAGAAATAATATAATGAAAAAAGTACAAAAGGCGGCCTTATTGCACTGGGAAATTTCTCTCAGGCATCCCAGGGATGGATACAAATAAAATAGGAGAATTAAAGGGCAGTCTAAAGAGTTATTTATTTGGAATTAATAAAACATATTGACACGATTAACTCATAAACAGAAGGAGTCTAAATGAGTAAATAATTATATGGAATTAATAAGTAAAATGACACATTTACTACATTTCATATTACGCGAACCATCCTGCACTTAATAGCTTCGACGGAAAATGAGAAATATACTCGCAGGGAATACACAGGATAAAATTAGAATCGATAGGGAAGCAGATTTATGGAAACACCTCGGGGAAGTCTAAAGAGCTCTGGGGTGATTTTCATTCACCCCCTTATCTGTTATTGGTGTTTTGTTGTTGTAAATTAGCTATGTTATGAGTTTTAGTGTTTTGAATAATTTAATTACAGATTGTTTACTTTAAGCATCATCATTAAAAGATTGTTCACTAAAGTTCTTACTTTTAGTGTTTTCTTACTTATACTTCAAAGTGTTTATAGTAATTAGTTAGATATAAATCTTATTTTCAGAAAATTATTTGAAATATAGCATAGAAATGAAATGGCGTAGATTAACAAACTCATAGAGACAGCCCTGACTACTAGAGGGGTTCGAATCCCAGGGCTCACCTTTGACTTTTCGGAATCATGTATGTATTTATCAATAATCAATCACGCACTATAAAGGTGAAGAAAACATCGTGAGCAAGCCTGCATACCATAGCGATTTGTAAGAATTGCAACGATATGTAAAGTTCACCAGCTATATGTATAGCCTAACCCCTGTCAAACGTACTCTCGATTATGGCGACGAGCTGTGCCCAGCATTGGAACGTGTAGGGATATAAAATCGCCATAAAGGGCACAAATTAATGCAAAGAATAAAGAAAAAAAAAACACACACTAAATAATCATACAGAGAATAAAACTCGGTGCCTCAAGCATTTCAAATTTCCTATGCACTTCGACAAAGGTCTTTGAACTACAATATATCAGATGATTTGATACTCCATATTTGCGTATTCCGGACACAGTAAATATACATCAAATGGGAATAGAGCTTGATCTCAACACGGTATCAATGTCCCTGTGCCACAGTTCATATTTCAACAGTAGGTAAATATTGCTTCACTTCCGGCATTTATTTTAATAGCATGGAGTGGCGAGACGATCGTGTCATTCATGTGCTGGAAAACATTAAAACCGCTCATGGACTGTAGCAAAACCTAAAAACACCATGAAGTACAAAGCAATGCTTTGCATTCCGCTCCGCTCAATATCCTCAGACATAATATGTAAAGTCTAATTATGTCCAGTAGTTAATCGGGCTACGATGCGCTTCAAACCGGAACGAAACAATGCGTTTACATTGTTGTTAAGCGGCAGAAATAGACATATGAGATATCTACCACCAGTACAATTTTAAATTTAGTAAAGTAAACATAAGAAAACCGACATGAATTAAATAAAGAGTTTTAACATTATTTCACCTACCTTAGGAAATAAGTAATTATGCACAATTGTTCCTACTTGCCTTACCGTCTTACTTTTACTGTGCAATATCGGCAACGCGGCAGCTCAACTCCTGAGAGTATCGTTAAGTATTGGTAAATTCCGTCAACATATCATATTTACTGTGAATCGTTTTAAATAAATTTTCGTTCATCGTTTTACCAGAATTTATACCTTTTACGATCGGCTGCTTGCCTGACATTATGTCTTTTGGGACCTTTTAAAGTCTGAAACACTGGCTTAATGTATTTGGTAGACTTTAGATACTTTCGATATTCTAGTGCATAACTCAGGTATTCAGGTATCTTTACGATGTTTTAATCATAATACACGCAATGATTAATTAATAATAAAGTTGCAAAAACGTGTAAAATGACCGACATAGTCCAACACATTAGCGGGTTGGAGTGGGTGGTCAATGGTTTCGAAAAAATCTCGATCGGAAGCCACACATAGTTAAAGAAAGCATCAGAAATTCTTATACAAGATAGACAGACAAATTATTTAGAGTCGGAAGAAGTCACTAGATGCTCACTGCTCCCAATACGTCGATCTGGAAATCCTTGAGTAAGTTTTGTTGTCAGTACTGGACTTCTTGTATCTGATGAAAGATAGAGAGTGATACAAGCAACTTTGAAAATCTTCTCAATGTATTGTGTACATACTAGTAATTGGAATAATTGCTATTTCAAATTAACATCACCATATTTTTTTAAGCCTTAGCATGATCTGTATTTCTGCCCGTGCTAATCGCGCCCCACATGATTTGTAAACAATAAAATTGACCATATACAATAATATAATAGGCAACCATTTTTCATATCTAAAATTACTCACACGAAATTTACTGTTCAGTTCCTTCTTGAAAAAGGTTCGTAAAGGTCTTTTACCAACTGACCAACTGCCAGATCTCAAGACACAGTGAGCTCCTTCTGCGTAGATCGGAACGCAAACATAGACTATTTAAATTAAGTTTTTTTAAAATTTAATAATTTCAAAATAAGGGTAGTTTAATTTCAACAGTCACTGAGCGGATGGCTAATACCTCAGTCCGCCCCGTGACCATGAAAGCTGTAAAGTGATCGAAACGTCGGGAAATTAAAAAATGTAAAAATTAAACCAAATCCACGATAAAATCCCTAAATAATTGTTTTATTTCAATGTGTAACATTGGCGTAAATCTAAGAAACCATTATGTTATTATGGACTTCACCTGCTATTAATGATTGCTATTGCTATTTATTCCAACACTAGTACAACACCGTGTATATCGATTATATAGGTATTGCTTGTATATAGACACAAGTAAACAAACAAGCAAACCAATACATAATATGTACCCACCTGGTATCGAAACTTCAGTACCGAGAATCTTGTATATCAGTAGGTCGTTGAATTTGGAGAGGCGATCAAATATT
Organism: Hyles lineata; assembly: GCA_030180105.1. Lineage (NCBI taxonomy): Eukaryota > Metazoa > Arthropoda > Insecta > Lepidoptera > Sphingidae > Hyles > Hyles lineata. The sequence goes on along the minus strand of JARJEE010000032.1, from coordinate 1,179,548 downwards.
GAGGTTTATGACGGGTCGATCTTAACTGGCGATGTTGTGATTAAAGGGTCCGTCTGGAAAGTTTTAGGATAAAATGTATGTATGGAATTTGTGAAACACTAATATGTACTCTTCGATCAAATACATACTAGATACAGAGTCCGGAACAAAATCACACGCCAAAAGTGGCCGAGGTTCTTTATACTTATACATTTTAATTTCGAACTACGAGATGTAGCAAAAAGTCTTGAATTATAATCAACTTTAGGTAACAATAAACCTTATTTCTTTAATTTAAGATTTATTATGTTTTTGGACCACTAGTAGTAAACGTACTCTTATTTCTCTTGCCGTTTTTTTGGGCGCTACTTACAATCTAGTGTAAATTTGATCGAAGTATTTACGAACGACGCTGTTTGTGAATCGAGAAGCCCCGGGTTCTATTCCTTTAAGATTTGTTTTTACTCTGGATGTGGTGAAACGGAAAGTCTTTCGTAGTTTCTGATACCCACGACACAATACTCAATCTTAGTGTCGAGTCAGGACTATGTATGTGACTGTTAGTTGTATTTATTAAAATACGTTAATACATTGCTTTAAGCGATAAGACCGCCATTTGTACTTTTTATATATTTTTTTTGTTTCTGTATGTTGTATTTTTCATTTATAATGTGTACAATAAAGATTTAAATAAATAAATAAATAAAATACGTTCTAAGCACATTCGATCTACTTTCGAGATTTCCCCAGTCACAAGAACCTATGAAAAAGTGTGTATACGGTTGCTTTTTACCACCATTTTTAAAGGCATATTAGATTTTTTATTCATCATAAAAACGAAGTGGTACAATTCAGTTGGTTATTTATTTTTATATGTTATGTTATATCCTGTTATGGAGGGTATAAGATTTTGCTTACGACTCTTACCTACATTAACCTATAAAGGAACGTTGTTTCAAATATTTTGATACTTTACAAGTATAATCTGGTCTTGAAAGAATCTTGTTAAGATGGTTTTGAGATGAAGAAGCCTCTTGAATATTATAATCCAGATAGAGAATTGGATTTCACTGCGCTTAATATTTACCATCTGTATCTGTCTCAGCCCATATACGTTCCACTGCAGGGCACAGGCCTACTCTACAATCGAGAGTACGATTGAGAGTGGTTAGGCTATAATCCACCACGCTGGCCTAGTGCGGGTCGGCGGACTTACATACAATATAAATTGTTATAAATCATTATGGTATGCAGGTTTCCTCAAGATGTTTTCCTTCACCGTTTTTAGTGCGTTTACCATCAGTTCCACTGAATTCACTTATTGAACCGCTGCAAAAATGTATCCTATTAAAAGTACGAATAAATTGAAGCCTGATTAACGGCTGGACGTATTAAGAGTAAATATATTATATCCCAGGATGGCGAGCGCAGTGGTCAATGCCAAGCATGGCTTTGAAATTAAAGGTATTAAGTTTTGCTACTGTCCATGAGCTGTCGTTTCGCTTACGATCTGGCGAATGGAATTATCTCCATTCATGGTAATAAAAAAATAAAAATGTATCGAGTGGAAAATATACTTGATAATAAATTCTACACTACAAAGCCAAGACAAATAGCCCAGCCGGCAAATAAAATCTATATCTGAAAATCGGAGCAGGTATTCAAAGACGGCGGGTATTAAACGTGAAATAGGTCGAAATTTCACAAGAGCCGAATTAAAATGCTTCTGAACAATGGGAAGTTTTTTAATAAAGATCCACCGACAGGTGGCGTGACTGATTTACTTTTCAAATTTACCATCAGAAATATTTAATGCCTTGTATTATGCGGAAAATTTAATATTGCCGAAGTTTCGGTGTAGTTGAGTTGTGGACATTTTTAATTTTGGATGGCATCTATCTATTTTATATTGTGGTCATATTTATTAGATGTTTTTTTTTAATTGATTATATAATGGAGTTGAGGGAATACAATTCCAGAAATGCCGCTAACAGATTATTAAAGTGAGGTTAAAAATGTTCTACTAATAAGTAACTCCAGTAGTATCACACCATGTCGATTATTATAATTATTGTAATATTATTTTTTATGTAGGAAGTTTCTGAACACATTATTGCCTTTGATCTAATAATGGTTATTTAAAAAAATTGCTTTAGGTAGTATGAAGGAAGGTGTTACAATGTTTACGGAGTAACATGAAAGATATTATACTATTTTATTATTATTTTAAATATTTGTCTCGGTGCGGGGATTGAACCCGCAGCCTCTCGTTTCACAGCCTGTTTCACCAACTGCGCCTTGAATACTTAAGTTTTAAGACTTGTACAAATTAACAATATTCGAAATCTACCAAAGTATGTTATACCACAAATATAAATAATACACAAAGAGTGAATATAAAACGCCACAACTGAGCAGTCATTGTGAATACAGTCTCGTAATGAGTTGGCCAGAAACTTTAATTTCTGTCCTCTCATGATCTGTTCAACTCAAAGATTGGTGGATACAGGATGGGTGGTAAATACGCGAAATGTTTATTATTGTTCATCATTATTATCATATCATTAGTTATTGTATCATCCCGTATACGTCCTAATGAAAGGTATGAGTCTCCACTACAATCGAGAGGACGGTTGAGAGGAGATAGACCACGCTGGCCTAGTGCTATTTGGTGGACTTTAGATACCATAGAATTTCATACAAATCACTATGGTATGCATGTTTTCTCACGGTGTCTTCCTTCAATGTTCTAGTGCGTAGTGATTGGCTATCAATACATACATGACTTTGAAGTCAGAGGTGTGCCCTGAGATTTGAACCACAATGGAAATGTTGTCAGCCGCATCTGGTTCGTTTACCAACAGGCCACCTCGCATATTTTTTTATAGTAATTCAGATTGCCTCATTGTTTTATACCTTTAGCTATAGAAAGTCCACTGATGATCAAAAACTCTTTCTTCATCCTATTTTCGTCTGCCATCATAAATAGTTGTTGTAGTTTTCCAATTAATCCAGGACTTATTTTCAAAAAAATATTTTTCACTACTGCTCTCCTCCTAGTCCTAGTATATCATTAGGAGATATAACCTATAGCATTCCTTAATAAAAAAATTATCCAACACAAAAATATTTTTTCAATTCGATCAGTAATTCCTGGAATTAGAGGTAACAAACAAAAAACTCTTCAGCTTTATAAATTAATTGTAAAATGGATAATCCAGTACAATAAGTTCCGTGTTCCAATAGCTCGCGCCATGACTTGCCGTATTGTTTCGTTTGGATGCCATTATTTATGTGCCGGTCGATGCGCCCCGAACGGCCATCCTCGTTCCCGATAAGAATTATTTCAAACACGAAACAACTAAAGGCTCTGTTTATATTTGGTTGTGTTGGTTAATATTGAAGAAAATAAATGTATAGGTATCAATCGAACAAAGTATTATGGTTTCTTAGATTTACGCGAATGTTACACATTGAAATAAAATTATTATTTACGGATTTTATCGCGGATTTGGTTTAATTTTACATTTTTTGAGTTCCCGACGTTTCGATTACTTTACAGCTTTCGTGGTCACGGGGTGGACCACGAAACGAAACGAAACGTCGGGAACTCAAAAAATGTAAAATTAAACCAAATCCGCGATAAAATCCGTAAATAATAATTTTATTTCAATTTCGAACAAAGTATTGTTTTCTCTCTCCTGTGTCTTATCTCCATCCAAAGGTTGCCTGGAAGAGATTGCCTAGTGCAATAAGGCCGCCGATTGTACTTATTTTTAATTTCTGTTATTGTATTTGTTTTTTTCTGGTGTACAATAAAGTTTATAAATAAATAAATAAATAAAATTGTCTTTGTTCATCGAAGTAAATGTAATTCATCATCATCATCATCATCATCAGCCTATTCGCGTCCACTGCTGGACATAGGCCTCTCCTATGTTTAAATGTAATTAAAAATTAGAAACATGTTAGTGTTGTTTTGCTGTGCGTAATGTCTTGTTTGTCACTGAAGTAAAAAACAGTCTAGAAATATTACGCCAATTTAATTTCTCGATCCTAAACCTTTATTAGTTATTTTATTGTAGGTTTTTTGACAGCCATTCGTGACTATGACACGAAGATGTCGTCTCGAACGAGATGGTTTGGTGCATTGATTTATTCGATCTATAAGATAATTTAATATACAGATTAAATTAAACCAGACTACCGCGGTGGCGTAGTTGTACTAGGGTACGATTACAAATCTAAGGTCTTGGATTCAAATCCCGTGTCGGGATGTGATATTTGATTTTTTTATTCTTATCAGCATGTAGTTAGGAATGCGTGCCCGATATGGCGAAAGCTCGCCCCCTATCACAACGTGGGACGGATCATACAAAGTGAAATATAGGTGATCTGTCTGCCAACACCTTCTGGGAAAAAGGCGGAAATTTATATATGTATTCCAGCAGTATTCTAACAAGGATTTTAATGATTTCCATAAACCTCCCATAAAGACACATTTACTCGATATAAACGAAATGTAAAACGTTTGTAGGCGGGCAGTAAAATGCTTTAAATAACCGGCTTCCATCCGGGTTAATTGATTCATTCAGTGTCATGTCGAATAATTTTTAGCATTCATTGAATTTTAACCGTCGGCGTGATTAAATTGCGTAAGTTCGTTTAACGCTCGCTGGCTCTGTTTGATTCACTGCATTGCTGTTTTTATTTTCATTTTTTTGTGGGTAGTATCGGGTATATACTTGTAGTTCAATATATTTTAATAATTTACTGCAGTAAAAAGGAATTTGATATTTTGCAAATCTTTAATTAATTTCCCAATGATAAGATTTTTTAGTTAGGTCTCTATAATTCTAAAGGTGTGATATATCAATTGCTATATATTGATATATCAATTGGAAGTGCGTGGTGGCCTGTTGGTAAACGGACCAGACGCGGCTTCCAACATGTTCACGGTGGTCACGGGTTCAAATCCCAGGGCACACCTCTGACTTTTCGGAGTCATGTGTGTATTGATAGTCAATCACCACGCACTGAAACGGTGAAGGAAAACATTGTGATGAAACTTGCATGCCATAACAATTTATAGGAATTTGTATGGTATGGAATGTCCGCCAACACGCACGAGGCCAGCGTGGTGGACTATATCGCCTAACCACTCTCAATCGTAATCTCGATTGTAGAAGAGGTCCGTGTCCTGCAGTGGGAGGTATGTGGACTGATACAGACACAAATACAGATAGTACATATTGATGTTAAATGTGGCAGGAAGCCACTGGATGTAGGCCGCTTCCAACAGGTCTATGTGGCGATCTATGAGAGAGGCTTATCTTCAGCAGCGGACTTATTTATCATTAACATGAGAATATGCATAATTGTGGGATAACGTATTTATACAATATTTATTTACTCACAATATTATATAAAAATCATGGAAACAAAAGTACCGAAAACTAACAGCGTAAGTATAAAGTCTGTAAATAAAAGCTTACGTCGGTTCTGGGAGCTTTTGACGCAAATTACAAGAAACTAGCGCCTCGTTAGCGTTCATACCGTTTATCCCACGTTAGGATGCACTTTCATATAGTTTTCCAGGAAATGCTAATGGCATGTGGAAAAATGTGAAAAAAAGAATTGGAAAAATCATTAAAATAAAAGAAAGAAAGCTATAAAATTTCAGTTAAAAATATTTATTCATTGAACCGTTATCGGTTTCATATATAAATGTATCAACTTCACAACAAAAATAACTGCGGCGAGCAATGTATGTGATAAAGTATCGATAAAGCTTTAAAATTGTAACAACCGTACGTTTCTCGGAAAATGTCCAACGGGACAATATAATGTGCTGTTTTAACGAAAATTCATTTTTAACCATCCATGCATATACAAAATATTTCAGTCGTTTTGTGTAACGACAGCCTAATGATGCAGTAAAAATAATAATATATAAATTATGCTGTATACTCATATTTTGTGTTATTTATGTTAATATAAAAAACATATATAAATAAATAAAAAACACCCAACGGTCACATACATAGTCCTAACCTCACATTAAGATCGAGTCTTGTGTCGTGGGTATCAGGAACCCGGAAGAAATATTTGTGGGCCGCACAAACATTTCTCTCAGTGCGGGGATCGAACCCACGGCCTCTCGTTTCACAGGCAGCGTCTAACCAACTGCGCCACGGAGGCTGGATATGTATTTTAATTTTCACAAAATATGTTGTACTCAGGATAAACTCGGTAGGTGGAGGACATTGATGTATTTTTTAATGCTTAGTTTGAAATACTAATACCTCAGTGGATAAATATTTTACTCTCTTATTTAAAGTACTAAAAACCTAAGAAATAGCGCTCAAAGTAAATACATAGTTCTTACAAGCGATTGTCCTACAAAATACAACTAATGCAACTAATATCCACCCTTGCAAAGCATTGCTCAGCGAAAATCGTAGTACATTCTGAGATTTATACGCCTAGTCATCCGTTGATGTGTCGACGTAGACAGTTCGTAGCTGATAAGTATTCGCGAAGCGTAGCTCATTATCATTAGAGTTCCGCGTAGCACATAAATTTACATAGCTCTCATCATATCTACTCAATTTTGTAAATTGTCGACGCGTAGCAGATAAAAGTTTTATTTATGTACTTGCTACGCATATTTATTAAGGCATGCGTGCGTAGCAGATTAAAAGCGTGGTTGCGAGTTCGTAGTCGATAAGAATTACGCATACGCTACGATGGTGATAGTGCGTAAGTGCGTAGCCGATGTTCCTTGTAGTCATCCGTAGACTATTGGTAAGTGCTACGAAATCGAATGTTACTTTTGGTTGAATTTAGCCGCTATGATCCCGAAATTAAGTCAATTGTGGCCATTTCAGTAAATGTAAAACTCAATGAGTCAATTTTCAGAATCTTTAAATAGAGATCGGAATCATTTACTCAATTTTGCCGTAAAATATGCATTATTTATTATTTCGATACTGGACAAGTTGATTCTTCAACATTGAAGGATATATGGACCTACTTTCCTTCACTGGTTTATTTTAAATTGGCGGATATTCCAAAACCAACAGGAACATTGTTTTACCTTTAAATAACAGACGGGAATGTACATGCAACTGCTCTATTAAAATTCCGAAATTCAAAAACATTACCAGCGCATCAAAAACTAAGATAACTTACAAGAAAATATCCAGCGCAAACTTTCGCAAACTTACATCGCAACTTACATCAGAACTTCGTGATTTCGACATCGTGCATTTCCATTGACTTAAAAAAGCTCGAGCGGTCCAAGAATAATAAATAAGTGCTCTGATTCAAAGCACTGGGATGAAGTTTGCCAGTGCTCATTTTAAAAAGTTTCAGTCAGGTAATGTACAGTCGTACAGCTATTTTAAAATTTCACCCGCTTGTACGCGACTTGCCAAATTGAAATTTTCTCTTTTTAAGCTTAACTCGTACTGTGGGTTTATTTTTGAGTTAACAAGCGGTGTTAACAGGGTGTTGTTGCTAATTTTCTACCATTGAATGTCTTTTGAGGATTTTTGTAGTAGATGTCTTTAGTGCTATACGTCAGTTATAAATAAAAAAAAAATACAGGAAAATAACTTTGGAAATATACTGAATTACCGTATATTTTATTATACTAGAGATTTTATGAATTATTGTTTTTTTTTTGTAATTTATCGACTAAGTAATTATAACCTAATAATTAAGCCTTGGGGATATCTTTCAATAATATTAATATATTTATTTTAATTATTGCAATGTATAAACCTGGTCACTCCACAGTCACCAAACCTGCAGTATGTAATTGAAAAACCGTCTTTTTGAATTCCCGACCCTGAAGGTAAGCAATTATGTAGATTTAAGGTATTCAGTCCGTCCCGCTCAGCCCGTGAACTTCAACATTTTCCTTTTCGTGAGTGTATTTTTCTGATCATTAAGTGCCTAATTTATTGTACGAAGTTTAATGGGGCGCGGAGATTATTTTTGGTTTTTATTTCTTTGGGGTTTTTTGTGGATTTCTATGCATCGGTGGATGAGTTGTGTGAACGCTGAATTGAGTGGTTGGTTTTTACTATTAAATATGAAATTGATACTTAGTTATCAATTCAATTTTTCTTCATGTTATTTTTGTGCAGACTTGATTTTTTATATGAGTGTTTTAAAATAGGGAATATGCATGCCATTTTTTTATATTTTTTATCGATTCTGTATGTTATTACATTACCAGAAAAAAATATAAGGCTTTATAAATATCAATCAAAAAAGCACAAAAAAATAATAAAAACTGCTATCAGTTTCGAAGCATTTAAACGCCATTATGGCGCGACCTCACTGTGACGTCAGAGTCTACTATGTCAGCAACGTAGTATTTGGATTAAGCTTCTTTTATTAATTGCTACATAACTGTATTTCGTCACAAAATAATCCATTTTTTTATATAATACAACGAAAACACAAAATAACTCTTAAACAAACGTAAAACAATACACCCAACAAGCTAAAACTTCATAAGATAGTGTACTCTGTCGTCACTTTCCTTTTCAATGGTTTCGAAAAAATTGCGCGGCAATTTTGAAATGTCATTTTTTAAGTATTTTTTTTACCGATTTAGAGTTGATGAATTTGAAAAAATATCTTGTTGATATATTTCTATATCAATAAAGATTACAACAAAAAATATTTGACTTATTTTGGAGTCTCGTGCATATTCCCTATTATTATGACTCTTGCATGGAAACATCGTGAGAAAATTTACATACCATAGCGATTCGACCCGCAGTAGGCTAGCGCAGCCTGGTGGATTATATAGCCTAACTCCTCTTAATCAACTAGAATCAGGTGTAAATAATGTGCTCACACAATTTATATGTATAGAAATGACTGCAGGTTCTTTAAAATGTTTATATTAAGTGGAATACAACAAATCTTGTAAACAATTGCTTGACGCAAACATACACAAAACAGTGATACCAAGACAGCTCCTTGCAAATAAACTATGTAAATATAAAAAATAGAAAAAGCAATACAAAAAATCTTTAATAACCATCTGAAATTCAAATAGCCTCAAATGAAAAATCTCAGTGTTTGATCGGCTCGCAATAGGACAGATAAAACGTTAAACATTAATCAAAATGCAACTGTAAAACAAGACAATGGGGCGTTAAACACCCTTGAATATTTATATCTAGACCACTGGACGCGAATAATTTGCGGGATATTAATCCGGCGAGATTAAAATATACATTAAGTCGGCACTTTTCTCGCTTAATTTTATATCAGTATGCTGAGATTTCGTGGGTCTTTCAAATGGCCGGGTTATAAAGTGGGTTAAGTAGGTAATTTGAGCCGGGAATGAGTGGTATGCTATTAGTTTTGTACGAGACTGCAATCTCTCCACAGATCTGGGTTTGACGGTACTGTCGTGGTGAAAAGTGATTTTTTAATTTTGTCATTATGTCTATTCTGTAATAATTAACCAGTTCACTTGGTGAAAAGCGACGAATATCTTTATGATTAGACGCCCTGAATATTAAGGAATTTGGTGCTTGACTGACTTTCGAAGATGGCAGAGATATACTAAAAAGAGGGAATCAGGTTAAAATGAAATTATTATGACCACATGAATGCAATAACAAAATTGTCATTATTTCAAATGGATTTCATGGAAAACAAACGAAGACGGTCGATCCTAGTCATTCTATTTTTAACACGATTGCCTTCGCCTGTTTCTATGAGCAAGAATCGATTTTCAAGCATTAAAACAAGTCAGTTTAATTCAAAATTAAGATGTATGAAGAACGGTTGGCAATAGAATAATTTTTAAAGTTTGTTGCATTATCTTTATCCTTCAGGATTAAAAGACTGCCTTTAGTTTAGCCGCTAAAAAATCCAAACCTAATTTACTTATAAAAGTAATTTTAATTACTTATATTGTATAATAACCTTTGTTAACATTCCTGTCAATGTACAATAAAAAATAACAACGATGTTTTTATAATTTCGATTACTTTCCAGTTTTCGTGATCACGGGGCGGACTGAAACGTCGACAAGTTAAAAAATATAAAATTAAACCAAATCAGCGATATAATCCGTAAAAAATATTCTATTTTTTTTTATTAGTTCACTAACCTGATGTTCAATTAACAAAAATGATACAATATTTCATAAGATAGTGCGTAGCCTAATTTACATCTACTTGAAGTAAATACAGCATGCCTGGAATAGATTTATTATTATCTAACAAAGTATTTAAATCAATGAAATCAATATTTCAATGTGTAACCTTTGCGTAAATCTAAGAAACTAGTATTGTAAACTATAATTGTAAGTATCACCGCGGCTGGTAATGCCACATTCGCGCCAACACAAAACAATTACACTTCATTCCGATCAAATTCACCAACTATCAGCCCCTGTCTCGCATCCTATCACCGAATCAATGCGGAGTTTATCGTGACGTCACTGATGACGTATCCCTTTGTTGCGTACTGCGCTGTACACCAATGTGTGTGTGTGTGTATTTGTCTGATAAATACGCGAGTGATAACTGTTCTATCATAGTTGCGTAATTATCGGATTATAGGATTGGATTGCAAAACACGGATTGCGGTTTTCAATACTTACTCGTAGTTAATTGTTTAGTCATTTTAAGAAAGAAGCCTGGTGGTAGGTACCGCCGAAATTTTTATTTCGCCCGCCAAACAGCAGTGTAGACATGTATTACATGTAGTTCCGAAAATCGATCCCACGGCTGACATAATGGTGTAATACCAGCTGTCGCCCAAGAAAAGAAAAATAAAGGAGAAAAAGACTGGAAATAAGACGGGCAGACAAAACAGTTGTTAATGTATCCATACCGATTCAATTTAAAATATCATCAAAACGCATCATAATTATTTGGACGTCAACAAAAACATATTCCAACACAACGTGAGCCTAAGCGAAATTCAACCAAGAAAGACGTTTAAAAACTTCGACGTCTTAAAAAGTGCAGAGCACCTTTTCTGCAGGCCTTACGTTCACGAGTTTAAGACAACTTTAACTCCGGGGGAAGTTCTGTAGTTTAGTGCTGCCACCTACCGTCGATATTCGAAGTTTCGCAGCAGTCTTTTATGTGTTGGGAAATATGATAGGTTTAGTTTTGTTTGAGGGCGTGTGAAGAAAGAGATATAAAATGTTGCAAGTAAGATTAACACTAGATATTTAACATTTTTAAAAAGTTGCAAGAATATAACATTAAAAAATATATATTTTTAAATTAATACAATAATACTCAATGAAAATCCACGTGCAAAAGCTTCAAAAGTCTAAAGATTTTATAACTTCGTATTCCTTCTAAATCTGATTTGCAGCAACACTGTTACCGCTGTTTTCTGGTGGTAGGTCTCTCACATGTGAGAGGCCGTCCAGGTAGGTACCACTGCAATGTCTATTTCTCGCGCGGAAAAATAATGTTAATGCACTTTTGTATTCCGGTTCGAAGGACATTGTAGCAAGAGTAACTACAGGACATATTGAGACATAACATCTTATGTCTCAGGATGGCGAATGCAGTGGAATGCCAAGCATTGCTTTGTAATTCAAGGTGCTGTTTGGTTTTGCTACTGTTCATAAGCAGTTGTATCGTTTACGTCGCTGGATGTGAAACGAGACGCTGCGGGTTCAATCCCCGCACCGAGAAAAATGTTTGTGTGGCCCAGAAGTATTTGCCCCGGGTCTGGGTGTTTGTGGGACTGAAAAATCTCCCGTAGTTCCTGATACCCACGACACAAGACTTAATTGATCTTAATGTGGGATCAGGATGATGTGACTTGGTTGAATTTGTTTATTATTTAAAGACATTGACTTTTTACGACCTAGACTATGCAAGGGCAAGAAAATGTATAATTTAACCACCCAAAACGATTTCTCAATTTCGATTTGTCCAATCCCAACTTCAAATCTATCGCGATTTAATTCGAATTTTTAAACTAAAAAATCTATCGATAAAGCAAAGCCGTCCCTATCTGAGTGCAAATAGAAAAAGATAACGGAATAGTGTCAGAGACATCTTAATGGAATTCGTATTCGCCTCGTCCCAAACATCGCCACTTCAATCGTTTATCTCGGATTTATAGTCGAGTTTGGGCAATGTTCTAGATTTTTCGAAACGCGGGAATTGGAAATTATCGGCGTAGATCTGTTTGATTGATCGTTTTATACTTATTTATATTTACGTTTAGGATTAATGTAATTCGCTGTGGTCTTTTCATAAATATCGTTTTATACTTATTTATGTTTACATTGAGAATAATTGTAAGACGTTGTGGTCTTTTCATAAGTATACATTATGGAGTAAAGAAGCAGTCACTTTATAGGATAAAAATTGACTAAAAGGCGCAAGAAAAATATTTAAAAAAAAAAAAACGGTAAATTGTTTTAGGGTAAAATTTATCATTTCTATCAATAATATGACATAAGCTTTATCAGTTAAATGCTCTGCATTCCTGAATTCTGTGCTTAGGGATCAAATTTATAAATACATAAAAATAAGAAACAAATATATATGTAATATTTTTTCCTATCATGGTTTTTAGGTGGTAAATACGTTGATTTTCTTAAAGTAATAATAGCTTTAAATTATTATTTTAGCACAACTATGGATTTACCCAAATAAAATGATATTTAAATCAAAATAAAACAAAATTGACTCGTCTCTCATAGAATTTTTTATTTGCATTGTGTCTGTAGTCACTAAAACTACCACCCAGCTCCATCATCGGTTGCAGGCTTGGCATACCCTGTATAAAGCCCCATTTACACTGCTAGAGTTCTCTTAGTAAGGATGTAAAAGTGTAAATAAAAGGACACTGTCCCGGCCTCACACCCGCCACTTTAACTCCTGTAAACCAGGATCAACAGTAGCACGCATTCTAATCACATCGGGCATTGAAGCTCAGTGAATCTCCGTTAATGTCTAACATGTCTTTAACCCGCAACAAAATTAGAAAGTTAAATTAATAGACGGAGTTGGAAATAAATTTTTGTTCACTTCCCTCCGATAATCGCATACAATTCTCGCTACAAGAAACTTTCTCTGTATAACTGAGTGACAAGCTTGCGATCCGGATCTAATACTAATCACTTTGGTTAGCTACAAACATTTGATTTCAAATCTTGGTCATCTACATATACTGAGAAGAAAGGGCAAAATAAAACCAAAAGGCGTACCTTCCCAATCAATTTACAAAGAAAATAGGACGCCAAGAAATTCCATTTAATAACGCATAATTATTCAAATAGGATTACTTATTCATGTATGTGAGAACGCACAGACGCTAAGATCCTTTAAAACGAGAATTAATTAAGATAATTATTCAGAGATAGATACGTCGGATGCTTGGCCAATAAAATGATAGGACGATGTAAGAATACTAATTACTTCCTATTTTAAGTCGGCAATGGATATCCTTAGGCGAGATTTCAGGCTATTGTCGCGAATTTTTTTTAGAATGTTTTTCTGCCTGGGTGGCAATAATTAATAAATGGAATAATAAATATATAAATTAATTGGTGGTAATTCTTTGAAATTATATTATTATTTACGGATTTTATTGGATATTAATAGTTGGGAAGTTAAAAAATGTAAAAATTAAACGCAGTAGAGTCCGTAAATAATAGTTTTATTTCTATTTGTAACAGACGGGTAAATCTAAGAAACCTACCTATATATTATAATTGTTTGGTCACTAAGTCTTATCAGATTAAAGATATTCCTAGAACCTTTTACTTTTTACTGGTGGTTGGTCTCTCATATGTCAGGAGTCGCCTAGGCTGGTACAACCGCAATGTTTATTTCTTCCGCTAAACAGCAGTGTAAATACACTGTTGTATTTCGATGTGAAGGATATCGTAGCCAGAGTAACTACTGGACATAATATTGAGACTTAGCATCTTATGTCTCAGGGTGGTGAGCGCAGTGTAATGCCAAGCATTGCTTTGTAATTCAAGGTGTTGTTTGGTTTTGCTACTGTTCATGAGCAGTCGTAACGCTTACCATCAGGCGAACGGCAGGCTCGTCTCGCCATGCATTGCAAAAAAAAAACAGCATAAAGATATTCCTAGAACATGAATAAATAAACATTTTTTGATAGAAACATATCAGCGTAAATAAAAGAATAGCGTTTAGTTATTTGTGCCAGGGAGATAATTCGTTGTGTCTATCTCGAGTGCGATGGGGCAGAAAACGGCTGTCTTTGTAAGGGCCTTGCTTATGTACTGGGCTTAGAGAGAGGCCGTCAATGTTCCTTTGAGGCACATAGTATATAAGTATTATGTACATCTATTATTTTGTCAAGGTAGGAGTATAGTATATGTACATTTACTATTCTGGCATGATAGGTCTATACTGCTTTTTTATGCTACGATAGTTCATCGTATAGGGATATATCCAAGGTGTTAAATAAAGCAGCATTTTATGGTTCTTAAAAATATCGCTTACAGAAAACGAAAATTCGAAAACAGCATCAATATTGGTTGTAAAATGACTGAAATAATATTTTTTTAATAGTGCCCTGGGGACAATCGTTTTCTCTTTCACATGCATCTTCACATGAAACTTCTTCCTAAAGAACACAAAAACGGTTTTTGAATTGAAAAGCTAAGTTCATAATTTTAATAAGAGCTTAGCGGGCAGTCTGTAGGCTTGGACAAATCAACTGTTTTCATTATGAGTTATTCCTTCAGTACGGATTAATTTTGCAAATGAGGCCTATTCTGACGTTATGAATATTCAAGCATTTTTAGGGTACCGTAATGGGATTAAAGTGAGTAAAACTACGTTTTTCTGCGTTATTATATTTTAATATTTTTTTATTAAGATGCATAATTTTTGGAGGGAATTGTAGTGGCAAGAGTGCGTGGTGGCCTTTTGGTAAACGGACCAGACGCGACTGCCAACTTGTTCACGATGTGTCCCAGAGCACACCACTGACTTTTCAGACTCATGTGTGTGTTGATAGTCAATCACTATGTTCTATAACGGTGAAGGAAAACATCGTGAGGAAACCTGCATACCATGGCGATTTATAAGAATTTCTATAGTACGTCAAATTCACCAGCAGTCGTCCAGCGTGGTGGACCATATGGCGTAACGCCGGGTTGAATCATATTCTCAATTATGTACATGGTATATTTAGACTAGTCCTAAGCTATATATTCCTCGCGCAAAACCATAATGTTAATGCACTTTTGTATTCCGGTTTGAAGGACATTGTAGCAGAGTAAGTACGGGACTTATTGAGACTTAACGATAAAATGAAAAGTATTGCAATTAATGGTGTTGTGTCGTTTTGCTACTGTCCATGGGCTTTTGTCTCGCTTACCATCAAGCAAATAACCTGCCCACCTCACCATTCATTGCAATAAAAAAGTCCTTGACGTATAACTCGATCATATTTTATATAAAATAACCCACGTATAACTTTAATTAAAACTGTCCTACTTCGCGTTATATTTAGAACGTGTAGTTTCCAGACGGTGCGAATTCCCACTACTTATCCCTTATAGTTGAGATCCCTAGGGATAGATCTTATTTCACGTTTAGACTGGCAATAACAACTTTATTATTAGGAACGTGTTTATTATTAGAGACTAGTGGTAGGTCTCTCATACGTGAGAGAGAGAGTAGGTAGCACTGCAATGTCTATTTCTCCCGTCAAAAAGAAGTGTAAATGCACTGTTGTGTTATGTTTGAAGGATATTGTAGCCAGAGTTACTACTGGACATATTGAGTTTTAATATCTTATGTCTCAGGATGGAGCGCAGTGGAATGCCAAGCATTGATTTGTAATTCAAGGTGCTGTTTGGTTTTGCTACTGTCCATGAGCAGTCGTATCGATTAACATCAGGTGAATGGCATATTCGTGTCGAAATCATAACAATAAAAAAACCTGTGTTATGGTTTTATATCTTTCTCTTCAGCCACAGGAAGGATATTTTTATTTTGTTCAATTAGTTCGGCAAATGAGCAAATAGGGTGGTAGCTATGGTAACTAATTACTCCCATTTACATCCATAGCGTTTGGATCATAGATGTGCTGCTAGCCCACTAAATCGATGAGTACAGAATATATCAAGACTGGGACCGAAAACGAAGCCGGGAGGTAGTTTTAGTGAATATGAAAAAAACTTAAGCAAATATGTCGTATTTCGGTTTTATCTGTTTCGGGTCTGGGTGTTTTTAAAACGGAAAAGTTAGTAGTTTCTAATACCCTTGACCCAAGACTTAATGAATCTTATTCTGAGGTCAGAACTATGTATGTGACTGTTGGTTGTATTTATTTACTAAAAAAATAAAGAAATAATTAAACATATTACACGGAACCCAGTACAGAAAACAGCTCTCGCTTCACCAAAATTCTGTTTTACTTTATTTGCTTATAATCTACTCGCTTAGGATAAGTAGGGACAATATATTACAGCCTCGCTGCCAACCTTTCAGAGGTTAATGTATTCAATAAGGTATTAAGTGTAATACAATATGAGTATGATTTTACAAAGAAAATCGTATGTATATTTTAATAGGACGAGATGATAAGGTCATTCGCTTGTTGTCCATGCCTGAGATGACGCACAACTTAAAATATTAATATTGACTTGTGCATAATAAAGTTCGTAGTAAAAGAGAGTATATTGTAGCCTGCAACAGAAAATAAAGTCGAATGGTAGTTTTAGTGACAACAGACTCAATGTAAATAAAAATAAAAGTCAATATTTTTTTGTGACTTTAAAAATCATAGTATTTGCTGAAATAATAATTTAATATCTTTCGTCCTATAGCGTCTTTAACAATAAAATAGTGTATATTAATATTTTAGGAAAAACTATATACTAGACAATTTAGCTGAAATCACTAAAACTACCACCTAGCTTCGTTTTCGGTTGCTCTCTAGATACATACATACATACCTAAACTCACGCCTTTTTCCTAGAAGGGGTGGGCAGAGGTGCCAGGGCACCCATATTTCGCCAGTATGTTCCGTACCAAAAATGTGATAGGGGGCGAGCCTGTCACCATATCGGGCACAAATTCCTGACTCCGAGCTGATAATGAATAGAAAAATCCAATATCACTTTGCCCGACCCGGGATTTAAACCCGAGACCTCAGCTTTGTAAGCGTACCATAGTACAACTTCGCCACCGAGGCAGTCTCTCTAGATACACTCTGTATAAATATATACTCTCAATGGTGAAAGAAAACATCGTGAGGAAACCTGCGTACCATACATATCATAACAAGATATTTTATGGTATATGAAGGCCGTCAATCGTCACAATAGGAGTACCGTTCTCCTCTACAGTCAAAGGTTCGACTGTGAAAGCTTAGGCCATAGTCTTCACACCGGCATAGAAAAAATGTTAAGATTCATGAAATGAAGATTATTTAAAACAAAGAAACTACAAGCTAAATATACTTAACTATAAAATATCAATTATTTTTCCATTACTAGTACAAATACGTGTTAATACGATGTCGATGAGTTATTTGTCAATATTTAACTTGAACGTCCACCAATCTTCGGGCCGCATTTTTTTATTGTAATTTTGTTTAAATATGCCTTATTTATAATAACATTAAGACTGTCAATACATTAATATTACATGGACGTTGTAGTAATCATGATGTCTAAACCGATTAATATACGACAATACCTCGGTAGCAATAACATATTATGAGCCAATTATTCTTGCCATATTTTATAAGTCAGTATTTTTAATTTGTACAAATACGTGGTAATTAACACGGATAAGATTTCACTAGTACGAACGCTTCGCATCTTATGCTGCTGCCAATTTGTGTCTGCCCCGACCGAGACCATTGTCTAACGGTTCACTGCATAGGAGTGCTGTAGAGATGGCCTCGGTGTCGATATCGATGAGTTACATATCGATATTTATTATAAACTAGCGGTACGGCCCGGTTTCCCTCGGATGCGATGGCTTTTGAGTCCAGTACACATCAACAACATATCCTTTTGAGTAATAACTATATTTCCCGTCCCGTTATATCCGGTTCATGTTCAGTCCCATGAAAAAATGCATCCTGTGTCATCCATTCGAATTTGAAAGAGTACCTAATATTTATATTTGAATTTCTGAAACGTCCTACGGAACACTACATTTTAACGAGATAAAGAGTTGCCCTTGTGTTAATCCAGGGTGTCAGCTATCACTATACCATATTTCATCAAAAAAAGTTAAGCCGTTTTTGCGTGAAAGAGTAACAAACATCCACAGATTCATCCATACTCCATATCCATACAAACCTTTATAATATTAGTAAGGATTACTATAATACAATCCTTTTATAGCAACATGACATATGAACCACACTAGTTCTTATAATATTATGTTATAAAACAGCCAGTATTTTTCCATGGCATTTACAAACACGCAGTAATTAATACTAATTAGATTTCGCTGAGTTACTTATTCCTTCTTTTCTGACATCGATGATTACGTTTTTGATGTTTACAGTAGTAAATACAGTTTTATTTACTGTTCATATTTATTTACGAGCCTTTTTCGATGTGAATATATGGTGAAATGATAAATAATGTCTTAAGCATACTACATACCAAAGTCAGTCAGTGACATTAAAATAAATAACACCCAACAGTCACATACATAGTCCTGACCCCACACTAAGATCGAGTCTTGTGTCGTGGGTATCAGGAACTACGAGAGACTTTTCGGTCTCACAAACACCCAGACCCGGAAGAAATATTTGTGGGCCGCACAAATATTTCTCTCGGTGCGGGAATCGAACCCGCGGCCTCTCGTTTCACAGGCGACGTCCAACCAACTGCGCCATGGAGGCTGTCATGTCATTAGTCGCTAACTTTTTGTCGACATCTCGGCGGTTCAATATGACGTAAAACATTTATCCTAGGGCGAAATTCTATTTGAATTACACTTGCCATCTACACTGGAGCCTCTTTATTCATGTCGGTATTTTTTTATCGACAAGTTCCCCACACTACGCTAGCTGCAAGTCGTGCCGCACCCATAGACACCTTAATGGTCCACCACTTCGCTCATTTTCACAGCGACCGACTTATTTCATCAACGTGTCAAGTGCTATTGTGGGTTTTATATTTTTATTTTATATCCGCACGCGGTTCAAATGTAGTATTGATTCGCGGTTGCTTTGTGATTTGTATGTTTTATTTTATTTTATGTATTTATTTTTAAAGTGAGATTTTATCTTTCTCTTTTTTGTTTCGAGCTATGTGCTAAAGATCCTATTGGGATAGATGATAATAAGAAATGAAGAATGCATTTGTGAGTTTTACACAAATGTATGCCGATTTAAAACTTGTTTTAATGATTATAGACAAAATGAAAAAAAAAAAGAAAAACAATGTGGAACGTTTTCGCAAACTTCCTCCCCCTCTTTGAGTCGATTTCCTCATGCTAAGGATCGTGACCCCCACAGTGGGGTTTTTTCTCTAATGAGCTTGCGATCTTTGCCTGCTTTTGGTGTGTGTGCTTCCTGTTAAATGTAAACGCAAACGTAAGAAATCATTATTACTAAAACAAAATTCACAAGAACATTAACAGATAACTCATTTATCATTGAAATAAATCTTTGGAACTCATCACCGAAGCGAAGGCATTCAGAAAAAGTCCAACAGCTGAATAAAAGCAGATGCAAGTTGGATATGAAATTTAAATTGGACTTGTTCAGGTGAACTTCTAATTTCCTGGAACGTTACTTCAAGTGTTGAAATTGGAATTCATTTTGCTGGTGGGATTGCCATACGTATTTTTGATAGAAAATGTGCGTTCCGTTGCACTAAGTTTAATTAGGATTAGTTATTAATTTGTTGGTTTCAAATAGGTTTGGATTACATTTTGTTTGTCAGTGTGAGTTGTAAATACGAAAATAAATTGGTAAAAACCGTTTTTCACTGCTAGAAATATGCTTATAGATATTTTTTAAAATCTTACACCACTATTATCCAACTAAAATAATAGGTACTGTTTGACGTTTCATACTTTTCAAGTCGCAACAACTTTGTACAGGCGTTTCCTGTAATGAAATTGAATGAATTCCATGAAATTTTTCGCAAAATGTTTTTGAAATTGTGCAAGTTACGCCTATACAATTTTTAACGAGTGGTAGGTCTATCATATATGAGACACCGCCTGGGTAGGTACCACCGCAATGCCTATTTCTGCCGCTAGACAGCAGTGTAAATGCACTGTTATACCAGTAGCCAAAGTAATTACTGGACATATTGAGACTTAACTTCTTATTTCTTAGGATGGCGAGTGTAATGGAATGCCAAGCAATGCTTTGTAATTCATGGTGTTTGGCTTTGCTACTGTCCATGAGCTATCGTATCGCTTACCATCAGGTGAATGGCATGCTCGTCTCGCTATTAAATAAAATAAAAAAAAATTAACATTACTAGCAGCAGTGCTTATTTTATTTTGTTTATTAGAATCTTCAACGAAGATTACACATTATCTTTATATTTAAGTACATATATATCCTTCTGCCTGCGTCTTCAACAATTTATAATAAAACATTACTTATAATTATTGGTGGTAGGTCTCTCATATATGAGAGGCCATCTGGGTGGGTACCACCGCAGTGTCTATTTCTCCCGTCAAACAGCAGTGTAAACGCACTGTTGTGTTTCGGGTTGAAGGGCATTGTAGCCAGAGTAACTACTGGACATATTGAGACTTAACATCTTATGTCTCAGGGTGGCGAGCGCAGTAGAATGCCAACCATTGCTTTGTAATTCAAGGTGTTGTTTGGTTTTGCTACTGTTCATGAGCGGTCGTATCGCTTACCATCAGGCGAACGGCATGCTCGTCTCGCCATTCACAGCAATAAAAAAAAAATACCATTTCTAATAAGAATATGGATATACAGACAGCTACTGAATGAGACTAAATGACTCTTTGATAAAGTAATTACCGAAAAAAGAAATATTTGCCACCCCAGTCGTGAGGTCTTACCTTAGAACTAACTACTCTGAGTATCTCTAACTTTCTACTAACTCCTAAGATCAATAAAAAACACACACGGCACCGTGGAGTTCCGATGACCCAAATACATAGGTTTATGCAAATTATTCCTAACTTTAGTTTTAGAAGACAAGAGCTGTGTTAGCTCCTTGCACATGGTATAGTTTTAAACTTAGCAAGAAGCTGACCGGCATTTTAATACTGTCAGTGTTTCTTATTAGTAAAGAGGTTGGCTATATGGGTCGTGGTCTAAGAGGTTGTAGGTTAAATTTTAGTCGGGCGTTTTTTTTTATTTATTAAAAATTAGAAATTATACAGGGTATATCCCGACTGCGATCAAGTTTTAGTGGCTACAGACACGATGTAACAATTTTTTTTCCAAAACATTGTGTCCCTAGTCGATAAAACTACCACCCGGCTTCGTTTTCGGTAGCAATCTAGATGTTATTACAAACTTATGCATAGGTCTTACGAAACCGTATTACTGTTTGACTTTAGAATCACTTGAGAGTCTCACTTTAATCTATAAACTAAATAACAATCAATTTATACTGGTATGAAAACTTGCCTAAAGTGTCTGATGGTAAGTACAGTTTTATACAAATAGAACATTCACATTCAGATGACAAATAACTAGCATTCTTAGGCTAGCAGGCACTATCATATCGGTCGTAAAACAGGCGTTGGCTTATTTAGAACTTAGCTGTATGTTAATGGTTGTTCTTATTTTCAAAGTCTTGTACATATAGGTTTAAACTAAAGGCATTTTGGTTTATTAAATAGACGCGATGGGTCACTTTTGGATTTACTTAATTACTTTTGATGTCCGCAAATGTGAGAAGAGTACTTAGACTAAACTAAATTATATTTTCAAACGAAGGCAAATTACATTAAAAGCTATGGTTACATAACATATACGATTTTCATAAAAGCGGTTATTACAAGCCTAATCGTGAACAAATCCCTGAGGATACTAAATTTCCGGCAAAAGCCATCATGTATGTTGTTAGAAATTGGAAGGGTTTTAAAGGTACTATTTTAGAAATACACTAGCTTATGTACATGGTTTTACTTTTATTTATTTCTTGTTTTCAGATACAAGAAGTTCTGCATAAAGACATCCCTCAAATACTTAACTAGCGGCCCGGCCCGGCTCCGCCCGGGTACAGATACGCTTTTTTTTTTCAATAGCCTATGATCATCAGGGATAAGTCCAGTAGTTTTAGAGACTATTCAATGCAAACTATCAAACATTTCCTCTTTATAGTATTTGTATAGAATAAATATAGATAACGCGTATAAAATTACTTGTGTAATCGATACTACTTTTAATATATAAAGCTGAAGGGTTTGCTTATACGTGCTGTTTTTAGGAACTACTGATTCGAATTGATTATTTATTTTGGTGTTGGGAATTCTATTTATCGAGGAAGGCTAAAGAATAATATGACTATATTATATTATATTTAACTGGTGGTATATCTCTCATATGTGACAGGCCGTTTGGGTAGGTATTACCGCAGTGTCTATTTTTCCCGCCAAACAGCAGTATAAATGCACTGTTGTATATCTCATAACAAATATCAAACACACTTCTAAAATTACTGAGTGAATTAAAAACGTTGCTAAAACGGATTCGCCGTTAAAAAGTATTTGCACTCGGGCTTAGTCGGGATGCTTCGCGTTTCTAAAATAATAGTAACTAAACAGCGAAATACGAAACAGAATGGAAGACTAAAACCTCGTGTCACAATTAAGACGTGGCTCGTCTAGACCGGAAGGTGTTAGTAAACATGGCAGTACTGTGAAATGTCCGGCGCATGCTTAGATTGTGTAATGTCTAGATGGAGTGCTCGAAGTTCAAAAACGGAGTCACAAATGGTGGTGTCGAAGCATTTTCTAGGAATTGTGTTGGTAATGTGAATTTTGATGTCGGTGGAAATATATTACTAACTATAACATATCCATCTCATGGTTGCCTGTAAGAAATTCTCTAGTGTGATAAGGTCGCCACTTGTACTATTTTTTATTTCCCTCTTTGTTGTTTAAAGTTGATCTTTTAAAAGTCATGTAGTGGGTTTAACAGTTTTAATTATTTTTTACATTATCTTATTTTAATGGAAAAATAATTGCTTGGTAACCCTTATATATCAGTGCTACTGATTTTTCGGAGTCATATGTGTAATCACCACGCACTATAACACCATGGCAGTGGGCTGGTCACATTCGTCGAAGAATCGACAACCCTTGATGTAGATGTATTTTTGAGTGGAGACCACGCCTCGGCAAGCGTAGTGTGGGACGCCCCCCAACCGGTGGAGCGACGATATTCGTAAGATGGTTGGTAACGGTTGGAGACGATGGGCTGAAGATCGAGCCCAGTGGCGTGCCATAGGTGAGGTTTATGTCCAGCAGTGGACGTGGATGGGCTGATGATAATGAAATTTATGACTGTGCGGTATCTAGACATTATTAAATCAAAGGGCGAATGCAAGGATTTATTGCATTCACAGCGGACACATGCAGTGACTTAATGCTCCAGGTAGAATGTGGGTATTAAGTGTTTTGTTTTAGGTTAGGTGTAGGTATTTTTGGTGTAGTATTTGTATATTTTATACATAGCTGTTGTATTTTATATACCAAACATATAAAGATATGCAGGTGTTAGTTAATATATAAAAAAATTACAGCCTCCGTGGCGCAGTTGGTTAAACGTCCCTTGTGAAATGACAGGCCGCGGGTTCGATCCCAACACCAAAACAAATGTTTGTGTGATTCACAGGTATTTGTTTCAACTCTGGTTGTTTTTGAGGTCGAAAAATTTCCCATTGCTTTTGATACTCACGACACAAAACTCGCTCTTAGTGTGGGATCAGGAGTATGCATGATTGTTGGGTTGTAAATCTTATATGCAAAAAAATACCAACACTAGACCTATTTACCAGTTATGGGTACTTAAATTGACAGTCTTAAAGATATTGGCGGTCTCTGATGTCGATCAAATATACACAGCCAGTTAATTCGAGTAATCAAAATGAACTAAACTAGGTACCTAGAAAGCTAACATCATCACGGTAAACCAAAGCAATCATACTCCAATTATCCCATATATTCAGTAGAACAGGGTACAATACGTGATGTGCACAATGCCATCAGTCAGTGGAACAAGGCATGTAATCCATTAAGTTTTGTGTTTGATGAAGTTGGCGCGAGGAACGTACTTCCGAGCAATTTGCCGCCGTTCCTTGCGGCACGCACGAGACGTGGGCTTGTGTGGGATAAATCACGATCTTTCAGAGGAAAAGATCTTTATGAATAACGATCAAATATCTTGCAAAAGATAGTGCGTGAAAATCTTGAAAGTTCGTAGTGGCCTAGTGTGTAGTGGTGGATATTGTCATAATTTTGATATTGTATGAGTGAATCTGGAAGTGTATCAGAGTACTAAGTGCGATTTATATAGTTGCAACTAATTTACAAACCTTCACAACTTCAGAATTTAATTACTA
Organism: Hyles lineata; assembly: GCA_030180105.1. Classification (NCBI taxonomy): domain Eukaryota; kingdom Metazoa; phylum Arthropoda; class Insecta; order Lepidoptera; family Sphingidae; genus Hyles; species Hyles lineata. The sequence goes on along the minus strand of JARJEE010000032.1, from coordinate 1,155,013 downwards.
CAAAACACCTGTTGTGAGGTTTTATGACTAACGATCAAATATCTTGCAAATGAAAGTGCGTGAAATTCTTGAAAGTGCATGGTGGCCTGTTGGTAACGGACCAGAAGCGGCTGTTAACATGTTTTTGGTGGTCGCGGGTTCGAATCAAAGGGCACACTTCTGACTTTTCGGAGTTATATGTGTATTGATAATCAATCACCACGCACTATAACGGCGAAGGAAAACATAGTAAGGAAATCTACATACCATAGCGATTTATAAGAATTTCTATGGTATGTAAGTCCGCCCTATCGCTGAAATCGTTCAAAGGCTATGTGTTACAGGCAACCGTGGGATGGATTGTTTGTTACAGGTAACCAAAGGATAAACAGACGGCAGTATAACGTGTAAATTGGTGTTATAGTGTGGTTATTTTTAGGCTTTAAAATATATTTTTCAGATTTTATTATATACTTTAATGTACACCAATGTGTATAAAAAAGAAACAATAAACAGATAGCATTACATTAGCACTAAATGCATGGGCATTAAATGTGAAATAAACTATGAAGATTAATATTATAACATTAAATCGCTTTAATCTTCCACCTTGTCCCACCCAAAGCAACTAGTAGATAAGTTAATATTTGACCCAACTGCTTCTAAGGGTATGTTTACAGATGTCATCGACAGAAATTTTAGCTGGCGAACGCGCCACGTCTCCTATTAATTAGTGATTATGTTTACCAGACATTCTGCAGGGAGCAGGAAAACAGTTCCTTGAATGGAAATAGTACTGTCTTAATATAAACTACTGATTTGTATGTGTGTCAAGTGTGGGTGAAAGCGGCTCGAAATAATATATTTTGAAATAAATAATGGGATTGTGAATGGCGGCACTTATATTGTATTCTTGTGAGAGAGTTTAGGTTTTAGTCTACCAACTTGGCCTAGAGCGGGTTAGTTGGATACAAAACATAAAAAATCCTTCCGATAGCTCTATGGTTAGCAGGTTTCCTCAAGATGTTATATTACTAGTGGTAGATCTTTCATATGTGATAAACCGCCTGGGTAGGTACCACCGAAATATCTATTTCTCCTACCAAACAGCAGTCTAAATACACTGTTACGTTTCGGTTACAAGGGCATTATAGCCAGAGTAACTACTGGACATATGGAGACTTAACATCTTATGTCTCAGGATGGCGAGCGTAGTGGAATACCAAGCATCGCTACTGTCCATGACTGGTCGTATAGTTTACATTCATAGCAATAAAAAAATGTTTTTCTTCATCATTATATTGGGAAGCCGTTCTCTCTCAACCAATAGGTGAATATGGGCTATTACAGTATATTTTCAGCAATTAATGCCAATTATTTTTACTAGATCCAACACATGTGGCCTTCTCATAAACAGAAGAATTTTAAATAAAGAATTTTAAAAATATTAACACATTGCATCGGTTGAAATCGTTTTTCGAAAATAATTATAGACGAATTAGCAGCGGGTGGTGGATTAACAAAAGTTATTTATTTTGAAGTAGCTACGTGACGTGGCGGCAAAACATAAATCAGTGCGCGCTCCAACTCCAACCATTGAAGATGTATTGTGCCTGGAAGGGGTGTGTATGTAGAATATTGTACATTGGATTTATCCAACAGCCTGAATTTAGGAATAGGATATAGAAATAGGAATAGGATTTTAGGAACCGATTTGTTTTTTTCTTTTACTCATGGACAGTAGGAAAACCAAAAAAACACTATGAATTACAAAGCAATGCTTGGCATTCCACTATTCGATGTTAAGTCCTTATATGTCCAGGCGTTACTTTGACTACAATGACTTTGAAACCGGAACACAACAGTGCATTTACACTGTTGTTTGGCGAGAGGAATAGACATTGCGGTGGCACCTACCCAGGTGGCCTCTCACATAAGAGATACTTCCCATCGGTTTATTAGATCCTCCATTTTGTACGTGGATGTCCACCATAGCGTTTGCTAGTATGTGGCCTCGGCTAGACAATCTTTCGACATCATCGACCATTAGTTACAGTTTACTCTATAGTGTATCCGGAAATTACAGGGCATTAAGGAACTTAAAACCTAAAGCCAACGAGTGCAGTGAAGTGACATCCAGTGTTAAATCATAATTTTACTGGTACTAATTTTAATACTGTTGGGAGAACCTACATTCAATATAAATAAATAGCAGAGGCGCATTTGATTGGACGCTGGCTCTGAAACGAGAGGCCGCAGGGTCAATCTCCGCAACAAGACAAACATTTATGTGAACCACAAGTATTTGTCTAGGGTCTGGGTTTTGTGAGAACGAATAGTATCTAGTTTCTGATACCCACGAAACAAGACTCGATCTTACTGTGGGGTCAGGACTATGTGAATGTAGAGTGTATTTATTTATTTAACAAAAGACAACTCATTAAAATGTAATGCCGTATCCACACACGCTAAATCCGGGTCGTACTTTAACAAGAGCACACAATTAGGGATAGCGCACGGAACACCGACGTGTGCTCAGTATTTTGTTTTATCTCGAGACTGTGGCGATTTACTGGTTCGTTATTGGCGACAAAAACTGATAGCAAGTAGCGAGCGTGAAAATTGCTGAGTTCATGTTGACGCGGTCTTAGTATATTCAGGTATTGCTGGGCGCAAACGTTTCTCTTTTATATCTTTGTAGGTTGGAATATTTTGTTTTGACTTACTTTTTTAATATATCCAATGGTTCGGTTGGAGTGTCTTTATAGTGCTGCGCTAAGGTTTCTCATTTATATTATTATTTCACCTTTATAATATAGTAAGGATTTTATTTATTTATTTATTTTTATTGCTATGAAAGGCGAGACGAGCATGCTATTCGCCTGATGGTGAGCGATACGACAGCTCATGGACAGTAGCAAAATCAAACACCATGAGTTACAAAGTAATGCTCGATATTATATTGCGCTCGCCATCCTGAGACATATTTTGTCTCAGTATGTCTAGTAGTTACTCTGGCTGCAATGTCCTTCGAACCGAAATACAACACTGCTGTTTAGTGGGAGGAATAGACATTGCGGTGGTACCTGGATCTTATATGTGAGGCGGCCTCTCACATATAAGAGACCTACTACCAGTATGCATATATTCAGTATTAAAATAAAATACATAAATTGAAGATACGTAATTATGGTTTATCCTATTCTTGCTTTGTTTTACAAATCTGTATCTATATCAGCCCATATACGTCCCACTGCAGGGCACGGGCCTCTACAATCGACAGTACGATTGAGAGTGATTAGGCCATATAGTCCACCACGCTGGCCTAGTGCGGGTTGGTTTTACAAATGAAAATGACAATTTGTATTCTGTCCATAAAAATGTATATATTTAAGGATGGAGTTAAATTAATTAAAAAGTTCATAATTTGAGTAGTGAATATTCAACTGTATGTCAGATTTTAATTTCGTGTAAAATAATTAACTCAATATTTAATTACGCGGTAAAGATGATTCAACAATACGCAGGCAATATGAAATTAAATCCAAATTAATTAAAAAGTAAATAAGAACATGAAAAGTCAAGTTGAATTAAAATATTAATTTATTATTTTCTGTTCATGTATAATATCAGGATTGACTGTATCATTTAAATTACTATATTTTATAACTTAAATATGTTATAATTTGACAGCCTCCGTGGCGCAGTTGGTTAGACGCCGCCTGTGAAACAAGAGGCCGCGGGTTCGATCCCCGCACCGAGAGAAATGTTTGTGCGACCCACAAATATTTCTTCCGGGTCTGGGTGTTTGTGAGACCGAAAAGACTCGTAGTTCCTGATACCCACGACACAAGACTCGATCTTAGTGTGGGGTCAGGACTATGTATGTGACTGTTGGGTGTTTATTTATTTATTTAATATGCATACAGAACAAACTATTTAACGTACATAGGCACTTAAATCAATTTTGTACTGTACTGTATGAACCCATATACGTCCCACTGCAGGGTACGGGCGTCCTCAACAATCGAGAGAACAATTGAGAATTAGTTTTACGTAAAATATTGTCAATGATCTACCTATAATTTTCTATTTTCTTCGTCAGCCTCAGAAAGTCCACTGCTGAACTTACGCATCCGAGGATTTCCATGGCGAGTTTTTGTAAGCGGCCTGCTTCCAGTGACTACCTACAATCTTTATTACGTCGTCTTTTGGGTTGACGTCCGAAGCTACGCTTGCCATATTTTGCTTTCCGCGCTATGTGCTCGGTCCACTGTCACTTCAACTTGATAATCCTTTCGACTATATCGAGGTCCTTTATTCTTATATGGATCTCCTCATTAGCCTCTCGTAGGTATTTGTATTTCGTATTAAACTTGAGTTCAACAACTTTGCGCAATTGATTGGCTGCGCTAGGCCAGCGTGGTGGACAATAATATCTAACCTCTGATCTAACCACTCTCAATCATACTCTCGATTGTACAGGAGGCCTATGCCTTGCAGTGGGAATTATATAAGCTGATACAGTACAGTAAAACGGATGGCTGCGGATATAGTCCCTACACCATGACAAATGTTTGACGCACAATTATTTGTTTGTAAGAACCTAAACTCATAGTCCTGCAAGACTCGATATTAGTGTGGGGTAAGGACTATGTATGTGACTTTTGGGTGTATGTATGTGGCAAAGAAACTTAAAAATAGAAAATTATATGCATTCGAGATTTTTAATTACGCGTATAAATATAACATACACGGTAAAAGTGAATCATTGGGGGCATATAAAGGTTCCCTATAGTCTAGTTGCGCATAAAATTTCAAAGTTTCCTTTGTAAAATGTGATATTATTGCGGTCGTAAAACGTGAGTGAGTCAGGTGTGTTATTTATATGTACTGCCAGTTTTATTGTTATTTATATAAATGTTTATTTAGGGCTTGCGTGTAACTGAATATGAGTACTGTTTTATTACTCGCATTGTGAGATGGTTCTATCCTTAATTTATTTTATTTTTTGACAGTCTCCGTGGCGCTGTTAGTCAGACGCCAGTTGCTAAACAAGACGCCGCGGGTTCGATCCCCGTACATAAGCAAATATTTGTGTGAACCATACTTATTCATTTCGGGTCTGGGTGTTCGTGAGAGTGAAAAGTCTCTCGTAGTTTCTGATACCTCGTGGGTAAGACAAGACTCGGGCTTAATGTGGGGTCAGGAGTATGTATGTGTGTGTGTATTAATTTATTTCGTACGAATTTACATTTAATTTCAATGAATTATGATTTTGAACCCCATTATACAAGGTATATCCAGACTGCGAGCGAAAACAAAGTAGTAGTTTTCGTGACAACAGACACTATGCAACTAACCATTTCGAAAAAATACTACTTTTTTACACAACATACATAGTTTTTACTAAAATAATAATAAGACATGCGTCTTTAAAAAATATTTTAAGAAAAAACTACGTATGTACTACTAAAAAAGATGATAGGTGCTTAAAAAGTTACAAAAAATTCGTCGCATTTTCCCTTAGTATTTTCATTTTGTTTCTGACTCGTTTTTTCATGGTTTAAATAGTTAATTCCCTAAAACTGATTGTTCGAAAAACTTAAGATGTAAACGCTTAAATTCAGAATGTCTATTAAGAATGGGCGAAGCTCGGCTCACATCCGGCAGTTTAGAACCCGTTCTGTTTATTTATAGCTCTTTGATGAAGTTTAAAGACTATGAGATTCTAAAATTTATAGGTGACCAATTTAGTTAGACCTCTGATGTTTTATATCTCGGATTTCGGTTGGAGATATCGTATATATGACCATTTATGAGGTTATCTTATATTAGTCTATCTATTTTGATTTTTTAATTGTTATTAGATTTAGAAATGGATGGTCTGTGAATGGAAGTTATTTACGATACACTGAATAAAATACCATAAATAAAGAATTATCGTTAATCCGAATAGCCATGTCATTAATCTAAGTAGTAACTCGACCTGACTTTGCCCAGGACATTACATACATTAGTTTTTTTATTATATCCTGGAATGGCGAGACGAGCATGTCGTTCGCCTGATGGTAAGCGATATGACCGCTCATGAACAGTAATAGAATAAAAAATCACCATGAACTACAAAGCAATTCTTGGCATTCCACTGCGCTCGCCATCCTGAGACATAAGATGTTAAGGTTCAATATGTCCAGTAGGTACTTTGGCTACAATGTCCTTCAAACCGAAACATGACAGTGCATTTACACAAAGATAAACGAAAAAAATACACGATGTGATAAGCTTATCGCCATATCGGACGCATATTTCTGACTCTGGGCTGATGAATGATGTTGACGAATTAATACAAAAATCCAACATAATTTTTCCGAGCCGGGATTCGACCCGAGACAACATCTTTGCAATCGTACCATAGTACAACTACGCCACCTAGGCAGTTAATAATTGATTTGTCAATAAAATGGTCCCATCTTGGACGCTCTCATAATATGCTCTCATCATATAGACAAGTAAGTATTGTTGATCCAGACGGTTTTAGGGTTTTTGAATAACAGAAACAATTTGTAGAATATAATATGTTCAACGATTATATACCTATACCAAGTGCATTTTGAATTTAATTCAAATTCTTTATGTCATTACAGAGTGGAGAATGTAGCATACATACAGATCCAGTCATTTAAGATCCTAAGCATCAGTTGTAAATTGTGTCAAAAAAAAAATTAACATTTCTTGTATCTTTAGAAACGTACATACATAAACTGACGCTTTTATCTCAGAATGGGTAGACAGAAGTGCAAACAGGACACCCACGTGTCGCCTTGTATTTCTATCTGACGTGTGTGTGAAGTGGTGGGGGGATAACCTATTGCTATTTTGATTATTTAAAAACACTTGAAAAATCATAATTATTAATTCTAAAAAAAATACAGCTTGATTTACATAGAGGGGTCAATATATACTGGTCCTTATTCCCCTGAGTACAGAGCGTGCCGATTGTTTGCGTCTCAGCGGTTTATGGAAGCAGATAATGGGCGTGTACTAACGGCAGATGCGTCTTTGAATAGGCCACGAAAGGGGCGGATTTTACCATCATGTTCATAAAAAAGTATTAAAAAACAAAAATATGGTGATCATGTACAAGACGAGATTTTAAATTGGCAACGAAAACCAAAAATGATTGTACTAAAGACAAAGTTTCAGATATATTCAAGGTATTAAGATGCCGAATTAGAAAGTAACTTTGTTGTATTCACTAACTTTGTATAAGTCGGTGATCTACAAAGTCTTACTTCTAGATCTCATTTTTGATCGTGTTGTTTGTTAGTATTTATTTTAAAATTCAATGATATTGTAATACTTTTGATATTGAAATGTATGAGTGCACCTAGAAGTGTAGTGCTATATCAATGCCTGTCTGAAAGCATATAACTAAGTGCGATTTATTACAGTTTCATCATTTTCAAACCTTTATAACTTCAGTATGTAATTACTACAAAGCAAAAATTCTCAAAAGTGCGTGGTGCCACCATGTTCAGGATGGTCGCGGGTTCATATCCCAGGGTGCACCTCTGACTTTTCGGAGTCATGTGTATTTATACTCCTTCACCACAAACTATAACTGTGAAGGAAAATATTGTGAGGAAACCTGCATACCATAGCAATTTATATTTCTATGTAGTGTAAAGTCTGCTTAATCGCACTAGGACAGCATGGTGAGACATATAGCCTAACCACTCTTGATCGAACTCTCGATTGCAGAGTAGGCTCATGCCCTGCAGTGGGACGTACATAGGCTGATACAGATATAGAAAAAATCCCATGATAAGACACAACAGTCTTAAGAATCACACTAAGTTTTGAATAAATTTTACATTTCAATTTTATGAATAACTAAAATTCGTCGAATTTGTCGCTGACTCACACTCTCACTGGCCAAGACATACATTGTCACAATACCGACTAAACTTTGGAGTTTGTACTTAGATCCTTTAGTTAGGAGCTTGGTTCTCCATAAGATTTCGTAAGTTTCCAACACTGAAGCTGTTATGATCTTGTCGGTTACACACTGCTTTCCACGAAATAATTTTGATTTCTCAGATTATACTACGAATTTGAAGCTACATTAGTCAAAAATATATTCTAATATTGCAATGTAAATTGGGACAGAACATTTTGGCGTAAAGGAATATTGAAAGAAAGAATGAAAACAATTTTTATGGAATCGTATCAATAATACTTAATAATAATACTTTTACCAACAAAACAAATACAGTAAAAATAAAAGCGGAGATTAAAAACAAAAGAAAACAATAAAAAATATTGCGTTTGAAAATCTCAGTTTGCTTTATTTCTGTCCTGCTGTTTTTTTTACCTTTTCGCCCCCCATATTGAGAGGCTGGCTTGCATTTAATCAAAGTTTTGTACGGACGAAAGAAATTATCATTAGAGAACACTTTTACTCGTAATTCGAGCAACGATATTCAGTCCTTCAAGTTATAAAGTACTGGTTTACTGAGTACCCACCACAATGTCTATTTCTCACGCCAAACAACAGTGTAAATATTCAATCCATTCTTTGTCTATTATGTTCTGTATTGCAGGACATTATAGCCAGAGTACATTATGAAACGTAACATCTTGTCTTAGGATGGCGAGCGCAGTGCAACCAAGCATTGCTTTGTAATTCGTGGTGTTGTTTGGTTTTGCTACTGTCCATGAGCAGTCGTACTATCTGGTGGACGTCATGTTCATCTCGCCATTCATTGATTTAAAAAGAATATAATAAAGTACCAATAAACATTAATATATAAAACAAAGAAAAGAAAGGTTTTAAATTAACTTTTAAATTTAATAATTGTAAATTAAGGGTAGTTTAATTGTAACAGTCATTGAGCGGATGACTAATACCTGAGTCCGCCCCGTGACCATGAAAGCTGTAAAGTAATCGAAACGTCAGGAAGTAAAAAGATGTAAAAATTTAACCAAAGCCGCGATTAAATCCGTAAATAATAAATTTACTTAATACCAAAGACTTAAAACAGCTTGTTTGAAGGCCCCAAGCCCGCTGCTTTACCGCAGATGAGTCAGCGGCAGATATTATTCTGTTGTTCTTTGTTGGGAACTTTCTTGTTTCACTTTGCCTACAATGGCTCTAAGATTTGGAATGTGTTCTACTTTCATATTTATATTGTAGTTTGGAGCGTTGAAAGTAAATATCACCGCCTTTTATGAATAGTTTTAATATTTATCTGACACATTTGCAGTGTGTATTGTTGTGAGATACAAGTGATTTGACGTGGCTTTGCCTGGGTATGATGAAATTATTTTTGTTATCTCGCTGGCGCAATGGTAATACGGTACGATTACAATGTTTAAGTCTCGAGTTCATAGCCCAGGTCGGGTAAAGTGACATGGCATTTTATATTCATTATCTATGATAGGCTCACCTCCTGTCAGATCGTCGGAGGGAAATAATAAAATCATCGCTAATCATCAGGGGAATGGCACGCTATTCATCGAAATAAAAAAAAAGGTGAAACAAGGGTTAGGTTAGTTACTGTTACTACCTGGAAAACTTCAGCCTACCCCTTCTGTGAAAAAGGCGTTACTTTATATATAGTTACTTTTGTTGAAGTTTTTATTAAACTCAACAGTAAAGTGACCATAACGCGCCAGATATTAAGTGTTTTGCAATTCAAATAGTGAAAACCTGAGATAAACGTATTATAGTGAGACTTAGTGATGATAATCATAATTTGAGCTTCGAGCCAAGAAAAAGGTCCATATAATCAGTAGCACTGCTGTCATCTACATTTTAAAATTTAGTAACATAATGCTTACGTAATTTTTGATGCATTTTTTATCATCACATAGTCCTTTAAAATAACCCTTAAACAGGTAGACTGAAATAAACTACACATTTAATAATAAATAAAAATATATTTACAAAACCTGAACAAAATTCTAACATAGCATAACATAACATTAAAAGAACTCACGAACAATAAATCAAGCGTACGATCTTGTTCGCCATTCCTTCTTAATCATATCAGATGCCTTTTCCGCTATCATCATTACTGGGACATTAGTATTGCCTCGCACAATCCGTGGCATTATTGAAGCATCTACAACTCTTAACCTTTGAACTCCGTAAACCCGTAACCTTGGATCTACAACTGCATCTTTATCACTGTCAGGTCCCATTTTACACGTTCCAGCGGGATGATAAATGGTAGTTGTGTAATGTGTATACAGACAGGTAAAATATTCATCGGTACCCCATTGATACTCCGAACATCCAACCAAAGACTCTTTTACAAAACTTATTCCGTTTGATTTAAACGCTTCAGTCTCTTCTAAGGATATAATAAATCTGGTTCCAGCTAGTAAAGCATCTAAATCTTCTTTTTCAGTAAAGAATCCTGGGTATATCAGAGGTGCACTGAAAGTTGGATCAGTCTGATTTAGTAATATTTGGCCTCGGCTTTTTGGAGTAAGAAGAATTGGTAATGCAAATAATCCATCATAATAAGATAAAGGTAAAATACTCGACACTGAATAAAGTGATGGGTTTGAGTAGAAGTCTCGTACATTCATGGTAACAAAATGATATTGCAAATTTGGGGCACTTTCACCATCAAAATTAGAATTAATAAAGGCTGTCGAGCTGGCAACTCCCGTTCCACTTAATGGTCCATTTTTGTTAAATTCTTCACTATAATAATTAGAGACTTCATTCAATAATTGTTCCCCACTTACTGCATTAGACGTGTTAGACGTCTGAAGTATAAGACCTAGTGTACTTACATGGTCTTGTAGATTTTTTCCAACAGATAAATCAGATATTACAGTAATATTTAGGGACTCTAAATGCGTTTTGGGGCCTACTCCAGATAAGATCAACAATTTTGGAGAATCGATCGCACCTCCACTGACTATAACCTCTTTTTTGGCATGAACAATATGTGTTATTCCATTCTTGACGTATGTTACTCCATATGCTACTTTTGTATCAGGATCAATAAGTACTTTGGTTACTAAAGAATTGGTTCTGATAACTAGGTTGGGCCGTTTATAACGTATGGGTCTTATGTAAGCAGCATTCGCTGACATTCTTCTTCCATCTTTCGTAGTAGTCTGAACCAAATTAGTTCCCATTTGTTCTTCGCCAGTTACATCAACTATTGGTAGGCCACTTTCATTGAATGCCTGTACCATTATCACGTTATTAATATCTATGTAATTAAGTCTTTCAACATTTAAAGGCCCACCGATCCCATGAATTCTTCTGTCTAGTCTTTCCATGTTTTGATTGTTTTCATTTTTCATAAAATAGGGCAATACCTGAAATATATTATAGTAAATTGTTAAAAGGTATAAATATTCGTGGAATAGTTTTTAATATTATTTTAAAATAAGTTCTAAAATATCTAGTCCAAATATTTTGAATTTAGGAAAGGTTTATCTTAACTTGTTGCAGCCAAAATGACTGATTTCACCAGTAAGTTGGTGGTTGAATATCAAGGTTCCCGCCTATTTACCATTTTATCTTTCTGTCTGGGTATGCCATTATATATTGCTTATAATATTACAGTAAAATGAGTTTCGACTTTAGATATGGTATTTAGTGGAATTATACTTTTATTGTATTTATTCAAATATTTCATTATTATTATACTGACCTCGTCGTAACTCCATCCATTATTTCCCTGTTCAGCCCAACTATCGTAATCTCGTTTATTTCCTCTCATATACACCATGAAGTTGACTGCACTGCATCCACCCATCGTTTTGCCCCTGAAAGGATTTTGACATAACCTTTCGTAATATTTAATAGAATAGATGTATTTCTTTTTTATTGTTACATTAAATTAAAAATGACTTTTGACCTTGCAATAAAATGAATATCCATTCTCATTACCATTCGGAAAAAATGCCAAGAATATTCTGATAAAGCAGACGGTATAGTGAATTACAAGAATACTTTAGGGCAAATTAATAATATTTGTGTCACCTAGGCCATATGCAAGATTGATCCATCATTGCTTTGCATGTCAGTTCCTCGGGCTGTGTTCGATAACTCCAGTCAATACTCGATCCGAGAGTAGTTGTCGCTAGACCTGGTATGCTGGTCACATCCGGTTCTTCAGGACCCGCCTCCAACAGCAAAACCTTTGAAACAAATATAAGTATTAGCTTGCTGTATGGAATGACTTTCCAGAAGTTGATCCTTATTAGCAACCACATGATAATTTAATAAACAGTAAATGGTTTCCTTTTTCCAAATTATCATGTTGAATCCCTCGCTAGGAATATTGATTTTCATAAATTCAAGCTCTATGTAGTTTTAGTTTACAAAGTCGGGCTTGTAACTCCTTTGAGTGTTTTGGGATTTGGCCATCCACGCGCATTTGAAATATTCGTATTGTATATGAGGGGGAGATAGTGAGGATACTGGCTGCATTCAGAAACCATCTGTGTCAAAAAGCAATGTTTGAGCGCTGTTGTGTTTCAGTTTGAAGGAAATCCTAGTCTGTGATTACTGGATACTGTGAAAACTAAAGTTCCATTTACATGGGGAGACTTTCTCGCTTCGAAGAAACGATTATCGTTAGGATATAAAAAAGTTCGAAAAGTATCGTGTAAACATTTGGCAGATCACGCCAATCTATGGTGGCTGTCTGCTGATAATAAATAAATAAATAAATAACACCCAACAGTCACATACATAGTTCTGACCCCACACTAAGATCGAGTCTTGTACCGTGGGTATCAGGAACTACGAGAGACTTGTCGGTCTCACAAACACCCAGACCCGGAAGAAATATTTGTGGGCCGCACAAACAGTTCTCTCGGTGCGGGGATCGAACCCGCGACCTCTCGTTTCACAGGCGGCGTCTAACCAACTGCGCCACGGAGGCTGTCATAACCGTCGTAAGAAACACTCATTGTTTCATTGGGCTGTTACAATCCGTCTCGGGTGACATCAGACGAGCGCAGTGCAGTGTCATTCAGTACTTAGTAATAGTGTCTAGATACATATACCTTTATAATCAAGGCCACACTTATCTTTATTGTACTTTATTAATATTAATGAATTTCAATGCAATTTGCATTTGATTGTATTATCATTAATAAAATTAGCAAATGTTATGTAATTTTTTATCGCTGCTGTTACTTCCTATTTGGTAATAGTATCTGAAAGTTGACCTTGAACCGTAATGAGGATACGAATAATTTCAGCTCATAGTATTTTTCAATGTGAAAGTATTTATATTCAAATAGTAATTAAGTATATCTAAATGTGGTTGATCCATGCTATACCCAATTTTGATTATTGGAGAAATGGGCAGGCAAGGGAGAGGGTAGGGGATATCACTGTTTCTCAGTAAACCGTCGATTTTGACACCAACTTTCATCAGTGACTAAAAGTGCCGAATACCCAATATGATATGAATACCTTCTTTTGTTCTCTATCTTCCCCTTTCCATCCCATTTTGTTATATACGGGATAATTTTTTAAGTGGTTGTGGATGGCCAAATCCGAAAATATGAGGAACATCAAAAATGCTGAACGGAGACACGATTTCTATTAAAACCAAAACTGCATACTTCGATTTTTGATAAATATTCTTATTTTAAACCCGCTGATTATTAAAAAAAATACAACCTGTAGGTTGTCGTATTTATTGTACACCATTCGATATTGTTGCTAAGAAGGACCAATTTTTAAGAAGTAATAACATGCGGAAATCTATTGATATAAACCTTTAGAGCAGTAAATATGTATATATACTAGCTGTGCCCGCGACTTCGTCCGCGTGGAATTTAACAAAACTTTTTTTTTCTAAAATAAGAGAATTTTTCTACAACAAATGTAGCCTAAGTTACTCCCTATTATATTAGCTACCTGACAATAAAAGTCCCGTCAAAATTGGTCCAGCCATTTCAGAGATTAGCCGAAACAAACAGACAGACAGACAACAGACAAAAAAAAATTCTAATGTCATTTTCGTTATAGGTATCTTATATATAACAATTTGTAGTTGGTCGTTTTTTTTATTTTCAGTTTACAAACAGACACTTCAATTTTATTTATATGTATACATAAACCCAACCATCACATATATGATTCTGACTTCACTCTAAAATGGAGGCTTGTGTCTTGGGTATCAGAAAATATGAGAGACTTTTCGATCTCATTAACACTCGAAATAAATATTGGTGGGTCGTACAAATTTTTGTATCGATACAAGGATCGAACCCGCAGCCTCTCGTTTCATAGTCAGCGTCTAATCAACTACGCCACGAAGACTTTCTTGGAATCCGAACTTTTCAGTTTGATTAAGATTAAGATGTTTAATCAGATAACAACTCGCCCGCATGCGATGGACGAAATCTATCTTAGTGAACTTCAGAAGTTACGTATCGACTTTAGCCTCTTTGCTTTCAATTATAATTGTGACCGGTAAATTTTCTCCCTCCGGTGAATATTCCATTTGAATTGCACTTCATTAACCATCAGTTGTACTACTTTTATTTCTTAGGGCTAATAAAAAAAACGAACATAAATAACATACCTTCCAGTGCTTGTATTCGGACAAGCGACTTGCGACAACGCATCCACCGGATCCGCCTCCTACCACGATGAAATCAAATTCTTCTACTTGTATTGCATCTCCACTATACTTTCCAGTCTTCCTTTCTTCTTTCTCATTTGTATCTCTTAAATCCAACATTGGCATTCCAGATTCGAAATTGTTAGACGAATCATCAGTTCTGCTCTCATCAGTTTTGTTCCGCAAATCAACAGAACTTCCGTACAATTGTGCAACGAGATGTAAGTATAAGAAGCTGAGTTGAGAGCATTGAGTGAGCGTTGCACCTTGGAGACATACTTGGGATATATCAGCCGGTGTCCAATATGGGGAGGACATTTTAGTTTTGGTCCAACCGTCTCCACTAGCGTAAATAGCGTAAGTAATACAATGTATTTTAAATATAAAGAAATTGCTATCGATACCAAAAAAACTAGCTTCAAGAATGTTGATTTAAATATTTGTTTATGTATTCTGTGGAATATGTTCACGATAAGTAATCTTATTTATGGGTTCTTTTTCCGTGCACAAAATTACCTACACGACTCATCTTTGATATTTTTTTGGACCACTATTATAAACAATTCAGTTACAATACAATTATTATTGAGTGGTATATCTCTCGGTTCAGCGACATCGCTTTTTAGTGATAAAAAGTAGCTAAAATTAACTCTGCCTGATAAATCTATTGCAGAATTAGTAACATTATTAAAGCCAAAAATTAAACCTTTTAAGCATTATAATTTAATTTATTATTGCTCTCTGTAAATATGACAGAAAACGCAGATTAGAAACTTGTTGACCTAGAAATTAATACTTTTTTAAGGTTTCCTATGAACCCGCGCTTTTTCCTTCAAGTATTGCTTTACTATGCTACACCATGAAGGATTTTCGGCGTGTTCTTTGTGAGGTCCCGTAGTTTTTCTTAAGTAACGATGGAGTAATATGGGGTTTTAAGTTAGTAAAATACGATAATCCTGCTTAGAGCAGGAATCCGAGAGGATTTTCGCCATGAAAAAAAAAAAGGTTAGCGCGGTATACTACAGGTCTGACTCTGCTATACATAATTCTTCTAAATCGTTTAGAGGGTTTGTGTTCGGCAGTGGGATTATCTTAGCTAGCATTATTACTCGTTTTTCTCGAGTGCAAAAATAGAGGAAAATTAAGATTTTATAAGATTAACCTGAAAAATGCTTCTCTATTTACTAGGTAGACGTTTTCTCGGTGACCATTAAAATAGTATCATTAGTATTGATTTTCACAATCAATACCATGATGAAAGTATCTACTAATTTCAATTTATTAACACCGTGAATACGTAATCTTCATCCTTAATATTACCGTTATTATATTAATTAGAAACAGTGAAATTGTAGACATAAATTAAATAGACATATTTAATAAAACCAACGCGAAATATATTCATGAAATAAAAGCACTAACAGAATAAAAAGAAACAACAATACAATCAAGCACATGGCTGCGTAGACCATTTCTCTTTAATCATATCAGAAGCCTTTTCCGCTATCATCATTGTTGGGACATTAGTATTGCCTCGTACAATGAATGGCATTATTGAAGCATCAACTACTCTCAACCTCTGAAACCCATAGACCTGTAGCATTGGATCCACAACTGCATCTTTGTCACTGTTAGGTCCCATTTTACAAGTCCCAACGGGATGGAAGATGGTAAAAGTATAATGGGTGTACAAACATTTGAAATAATCATCAGATCCCCATTCATAGTTAGAACACCCTGCCACAGGCTCCTTTATAAAACTTAGTCCATTCGATTTAAATGCCTTAGTATCTTCTAAGCTTAGCATAATTTTGGTGCCAGTCAGTAAAATATCTAAATCTTCTTTTTCAGTAAAGAATCCTGGGCATATCAGAGGTGCACCAAAAGTCGGATCAGTCTTATTTAGTAATATGTGGCCTCGACTTTTTGGAGTCAGCAGAATCGGTAACGCGAATAACCCATCATAAAAAGATAATGGTAAAATATTTGTTGCAATGAAAGCAGTTGCATTTGAGTAGAAATCTTTTATATTGGCCCCGTAGAAATGATATTGCAAATCTGGTGCGTCATCAGTATAACTTTTTGAATTAAGAAATGCTGTCATGCCTGTACCACCTGTTGCACTTAATGGCCCATTTTTCTTAGGCTCTTGTTTATAATAACTAAAAACCTCCTTCAATAATTGATGTCCGCTGATCAGTGTGGACGTATTTGTAAACTGAAGAATTAAAGCAGTTGTAGTTGGATGGTCTTGTAAATTTTTTCCAACAGATAAATCAGAAATCACGGGGATATTAAGGGATTCCAAATGCTCTTTAGGGCCTACTCCGGATAACATCAATAATTTAGGAGAATTTATCGTACCTCCACTAACTATAACTTCTTTTTTTGCATGAACAGTATTTATTTTTCCATCCTTAACGTACGTTACTCCGTAAGCGATTTTTGTTACAGGATCTATAAGTATTTTGGTTACCAATGATTCGGTTCTGATAACTAGATTGCGCCGTTTATGTCGGATGGGTCTTATGTAAGCGACATTTGCCGACATTCTTCTTCCATCTTTGGTAGTAGTTTGAACTAAATTAGCCCCTATTTGTTTTTCGCCAGTTAGATCAGTTTTCGGCAGGCCCTTTTCTTGAAAGGCTTGGACAATTATCTCACTGTTAATATCCGTGTAATGTAATCTTTCCACATTTAAAGGTCCTGTGACGCCGTGAAGATTCTTGTCTACTGATTCGATGTTCTGATTGTTTTCATTTTTTATGAAATATGGTAATACCTGAAACAGTATAAGTAATTTATTATTCTCTTTAGTTCCTATTTTCACTGATAAATAAATAATTTTAATTGTTATCTTATTTCGTTTAATCCCATCTTATACTTGCATCTATAAAAATGACGCACGATCATTATGCAACGCAATATAAGCGGGTGTTTGCTCCGGTATTATATATAAATAAGTGATAACATTTTGATAACCTTTTGCTTATCAGACTTTTACTACCATAAATCTGCTAGCATCTGATAAGTGTCAACTTGAATGCGATGGAGCAAAATAAGCATCGGTGAGATAATATAATAATAAATTCACCATTAGTTATAATAATATATTATGATATCTGTATCAGCCCATATACGTCCCACTGCCGGACATGGGCCTCGTCCACAATCGAGAATACGATTGAAAGTGGTTAGGCCATATTGTCCACCACGCTGGCCTAGTGCGGGTTGGCGCACTGACATATCATAAAAATTCTTATAAATCGCTATGGTATTATATTAAGTTACTCCCTATTTTTATTGCGTTTGAGGTAAATTACCAACTTAATATGAATAATGGCATTTTCGTACTTATTTATTACTGCTTTATTTTATTTTTGTTAATTATGGAATATCAAATAGTATATTGAATAAGTCAAGTAATAAGTATACAATAAGTCTGCGATTTTGATAAAACACGTGATTGATTAATCGTGATTTTAAAATTCTTTGTTTTAGTTTCTTCTGTATAAGCCAGTATACGAGTACGTCCTACTGCAGATCACGGGCCTCCTCTACAATCAACAATACGATTGACAGTATAGTTAGTTCATTGTTTTCTCTTTATTCGTAATGTTTACAATCAATTGCAAAAAAACAAGATTGTTCTTACAGCTGATGGTATTTAATAATCGTTTTTATTGCATTTAATGGACTACGTCTACCAATATTATTACTATTTATATCTACCTCTTCGTAACTCCATCCATGGTTTCCTAGTTCAGCCCAGTTGTCATAATCTCTTTTATTTCCTCTCATATACACCATCAAGTTGATCGCACTGCATCCACCCATCGTTTTGCCCCTGGAAATGATCTACTTTTTTAGCAACAAGCGGCCAGGCACTATTTTTAAATATTTTATCGTCTATGTTCGTTAGGGATATTGTAGGATTTTAATAGTGAAATATTTTTTTTAATATCGGCCCAGTAGTTTCCGAGCCTATACAATGCAAACAATCAGTCCTTTCTTTTTAAAATATTATTTTGGAATTCCAGTATTTCTGATATTTTTTCCTAATCTTTGATTGTCATCTTTGATTTATATTTACTGTTTTCAATAAAAGCATGAATCTTGGCATGCATCAACTAAAATATATTAGAATTCTTGTGTTTTAACTTCTATGAATAAATATGATATCCAATCACAAAGATATTCGTAATTAAGATACATTCTTTTCTCGTGGTTATCAGGAACAACGAGAGACTTTTAGATATAACAAAAAGGCTCATTATGATACTAATGAAAAATGAAAATCAGTGAAATCCTATAATTGGCTTTCCGTTAACTTAAAAGAAATTTATGCTATATTTGTAGCTGTTGATTTTCCAAATAAAATAAAATACCTTATAGCATGTCTATATGGAAGTTATATTACCATACCTGAACCACGCGCAAGATTCTCTGACATCGATCTACAGGTCAGGTTCTCTGGCTGTGTTCGGTAATTCCAGTCAATATTTGATCCGAAAGTGGTTGTCGCAAACCCTGGGACACTAGTCACGTCTGGTTCTTCAGAACCTGCTTCCAATAGTAGAACCTTTGGAGAAGAATATGCATGAATTATTTTTTCTGTATCTGTGTCTGTATCAGCCCATATACGTCCCACTGCAGGGCACGGGTCAACTCTACAACCGAGAATACGATTGATACGATTGATATTTATGGGCCCATCAGACGTTTGTCTGTTGGCTGAAGCAAAAGAGATTTTTCTTCAAACCAGTACAGCTAAACTCTGTATTCATTTAATCCGCCTACAGATGTTTTATAGCAATGCAATAAGAGTGATCATATATAAGTATTTTTGTCAGGCGATCTTGTTGGAAATTCCGGGAGAGATTCTGAGTATTGAAAGGGTAATATGTCTTATCGAAGATAGTGTAGAAAAGCTAAGGATTATGAACTGTAGCGTGTAACTGTGGCATTTGTTGAGTAGGCCACTGACTCATGCTTGATAATAATTATCGATACAAAGAGGAGCGGGCTGTAAAACATGGCGCCGCATCATGGCTTACAATATTTGCAATACATACATTCTATAGTGGTTTCTACATTTTTAGAGATTGTTTTTTTTTTCCTGTGGGATCACGACTATTTATAGAACGTATTTATTGTATTATTATTTACAATTTTATATATTTGTGTATTGATATAACAAAGAAGGTAACGGTATACCTAGTGCCGAAATGCTAACCGCTAATTTATAAAGACACGCAAATCATAATCAACGCTTAACACGATATTGCGCTCTTGGATACAATTTTCGTGAAATATATAGATCCGCATTGTATTTATCTTGGACTACTCTTGAGCTAGGTTCACTCGACTAGGTTGATGCTATGTCGAACAAAAAAGATGTGAAATCACAGCTTTGCTCTAGTATCTTTGTCACGAAGGATATTGTGAGAGGCTCAATAGTCGATTTTTTCTGTTTTTGTCCATCTCTCCTCCCATTTTAATGGCTAGTAATGCACCTAGGAATCCTGTTGTGGATGTTTGGTAGTAACGATTCATCATTATCATTACTTTATTCTATCATATGTGACAAGTTCAAGATAGCTAGACAAGTCCATCAGGACCTGTTTATTGCCTGCAGAAATTTCGTAATATAAATTTTCGAAAGAGTAATAGAGCGCTTTATAAATAATGTTAATGACATACCTTCCAATGTTTGTATTCTGATAAGCGGCTTGCAACAACACATCCACCGGATCCTCCTCCTACCACGATGAAATCGAATTCTTCTATTTCATCTCCATTCTTATTGTCAGACTTTTCATCTCCTTTACATTTCAATTCAGAATATTCTTCTTTGTTTGCTCTTAAATCCTTTGGTGGTATTCCTGATTCAGAATCATTGGATGGATAGTTGTTTACAGCATTGCTATAAGGATTACTTCGTAAATCAACGGAACTCCCATACAAATTTGTAACAAGTTGTAAAAATAACAAACTTAGTTGAGAACATTGAGTAAGCGATGCACCTTGCTCGGCACATATTTGGGATATATTTGCCGATGCCCAATATGGTAAATACATTTTAAATTCTTTGTTGCAGATACATCCATCTGCACGAGAGATCAGTAGAAAAATGATAATAATTGCTTATAATGTAACATACTTAATTATTGCATTTTATGTTGAATCCAGTTAAATATTTTGGAAGCATTTAGACAACATTTTTGTGCATAGCGTTTTCTGATAAAGACAATATCTACAGAACGATAACACGTGACAATATATACTAAGTAATTATTGCATGTTATGTTGAAGTCGGTTAAATATTTATTTTTTATTTTGGACGCATTTAGATAGTTTTTTTTTGTGAATAGCGTTTTCTGATAAAGATAACACTTTTGGTATAACATGCCAAATATTAGGTTAAGGTTTGACTGCTGTGTGACCGTTACCCAAAACACGAGACTTTACGTTGCTAATGTTTGTATTGTCTATTTGAAAAATAAAAGACTTCAATTATTTTTCCATTTTACCTTATTAAAAGAATATTTGCTAATTTTCGTATATTTTTAATTGACTTCAAAATAAGGAGATTATTTATTGAAATATTTTTGTTACGCCTACAATTAATTACAAAATTATAAACTAAACATGTTTGAAGCACTTTCTTAAAGAAACATTGTTTTTCCCTCCTAGGCTTATACGAGTATTTTACAGTTTTTGTGCGGTCTTGTTATATTACAGTTGTAAAATCTATATTATGTATTTTTTGTCCCTTTCGAACAACTTTCAATTCAGTTTGAGCGAAAATGACAAAACATTCGACATCTAAAATAGGGTTTTAAATTGTATGTCAATAAAGCCTTTGTTATACAATGAAAACTCACATGTAATTTTTCATATTTGTAATTGTATTTGTAATTGCTAGAAAATTTAACATCTTTATATTTTCATATACAATATACTATAGAGCATTTCGTCACAAAAGTTGTCAATGAGCAAAATTTATCAATGTTCATAAAGATAAAATAAAACAATTATTTATAAACATAAAAAGTGTATTTTACAATAATTACAGGTAATTGTTGGTTTAACTAATTTTCTCTACATATCACTTAAAATACAGGATATATCAAGACTGCTACCGAAAACAGTAACCAGAAACAGGGGACAGTACCAGAAACGGGTCGTAGTTTTAGGGACTACAGACACAATGCAATTTTTTTTTAATAAAAATACACACGTCTTCGTTTTCGGTGGCAATCTTGATATACCCTGTATATTTTTGTGACCTGTCTATAAAAACGCAATGATTAATCTGAAATGTAGATAATTGTATGTTAGATATTTGGATCCCTTGGATGACTTTAGACCTTAAAAGGTCTTTCTTTTAAGCTATAGTAACCTATCATATTTATATAACAAATTAGTATGTTTACTGATTAATGAGTTTCTTTGTTTTAAGTACGCCACTTGGAGCATAATATATATGTGTAATATTTACTTTGTACTGCATACCAGGTACCAGCAGAATTACCACCGCTTTGCTCCTTGGAGTATTGCATATTGCTGAGCTGGGGCCTGATTGCGGCTACAACATCCTACATAAGTTCTTATTTGTAATTATTAATAATGTTGATGTAACTTTTTAAGATTGTTTTGTATTTATTGTAGCCAAAATAAACGTTTTTATCTATCTATCTATCTTTGAAATAAATATCTCGTCTTTACTTTGAGTATGATTATCTCGAAAAGGGCATAATTAGATACACAATTTACAAACGACTGTATCTAATTTTGTTAATAGTATATTGATCGACCTTGGCAAGATCAAATAAACGTAAATTACTTTTTCAAACAGCAACCATAAGCTTCAAATAACATTAAAATTAAACTATTTGTGACACAGTACTAAAATTAATTATGATAATCTAAATTAATATTCAATTAACCTTGGAATTGGATAATTAAAGAAATATCTTAAATGTAGTGTTAG
The DNA here is from genome assembly GCA_030180105.1 of Hyles lineata. Lineage (NCBI taxonomy): Eukaryota > Metazoa > Arthropoda > Insecta > Lepidoptera > Sphingidae > Hyles > Hyles lineata. Next base: position 1,132,414 of record JARJEE010000032.1, on the reverse strand, counting down.
ATAATAAGCAGAATATTTACAACATAAATTATGTTCTTAAAATTACTTTGATCGCCAGAAATGAGAGTAAATAAATAATTATTTCGGAGACAATAAGCTACATCAAAAATATAAAAAAAATTACAAAAAATAAATAACAAAACAAATGAAGAAAACCCAAATTAGAACCAACGTTAAAAATAAATGTATAAAAAAATTATAAAAAATAATTTCCTAATACAAAGTAGAAAAAGTAATAAAAATATTGATACAATATTAAATTAATGTGACAACCAATCTTCCTTAATCATATCAGAGGCTTTTTCGCCTATCATAATTGTAGGAGCATTAGTGTTACCTCTAACAATCAATGGCATTATGGAAGCATCAACTACTCTCAATCTATTAACTCCATAGACCCGTAATCTTGGATCAACCACCGCTTCGATATCACTATGAGGTCCCATTTTACAAGTACCTACAGGATGGTATATCGTAGAAGTGTAATGGGTAAGTAAACACACAAAGTATTCGTCAGTACCCCATATATACGCAGAACATGCTTCAACAGGCACTCTGACAAAACTAGCTCCACTCTCTTTGAATGCGTCTGTATCTTCAAGACCGATTACAAACTTCAAACCAGCAATTAAAATATCAATGTCTTCTCTTCTGGTAAAGAAACCGCTGTAAATCAACGGAGGACCATAGATTGGATCTGTAGTGTTTAGTAATATTTGGCCTCGGCTTTTTGGACTCAATAGTAAAGGCCTTGCTGCCAGTCCGTCGTAAAAAGACAAAGGAAATATGTTTGTGGCCAAGTATGTGGTTGGGTCAGAGTAAAATTCTTTAACATTGCGACCATCAAAATGGAATTGTAGATCTGGAGCGTCTTCATAAGAATATGGCGATTTTATGAACGCTGTGCCACTTAGTGTCCCCGATACTGCTAAAGGACCATCTTTCTTTGGATGTTGTCTGTAGTAATTATATATCTCTCCAATTAACTGTTGTCCGTTTACCATAGTCGAAGTTTTGTTTGACAAACCAATTATCAAACCGTCTGTAGTGACATGATCTTGTAAATTTTTTCCTACAGCTAAATCAGATATCACAGGGATATTCAAGCTCTCTAAGTGGTGTCTAGGTCCCACTCCAGACAACATTAGCAATTTTGGTGAATTGATTGCTCCTGCACTGACGATTACTTCTTTCTTCGCGTGTGCAACGTATTTCTTTCCATTTTTGACATATGTGACTCCATACGCAGTTTTGGTGTTGGGATCTATCAATATTTTTGTGACGTCAGCTTCACTAATTACGTCTATATTAGGTCGTTTGTACCGTATAGGCCTTATATAAGCTACATTGACTGACTCTCTTCTCCCATCTTTAGAAGTAGATTGAACTATGTCTGTTCCTAATTGGTTTTCAGCGTTAAGATCTGTTATAGGTAGACCTTTTTCTTTGAACGCTTCGACCAGCATCATAGTGTTGATGTCGATGTACGGGAACCTCTCGATGTTCATTGGTCCACCGACGCTGTGGTATCGCTTGTCGTGCGATTCGATGTCTTGGTTGTGCTCTGATTTCATGAAGTATGGCAGAACCTGTAAATAACATTAAATTGGTTTAATGATATTTATGGCAGTTTATTATTTTACATTTTAATCGCAATATATTTTAAAGTTATTTATTAACAGACTATATTTTTATGGGAACACTACACTTCTTATTATATTTATACAACTAAAACGGTGAAGGAAAACATCGTGAGGAAACCTGCATACCATAGCGGTTTAGAAGAATTTCTATGGTATGTAAGTCCGCCAACCCGCACTAGGCCAGTGTGGTGTACTATATGGCCTAACTCTCAATGGTACAGTCGATTGTAGAGCAGGCCCGTGTCCTGCAGTGGGACGTATAGGGGCTGATACATACGTACATACTACACTTCTTATTGGTAGTAACCAGTAAGAAGTGTACTACTCTCATACGTGAGAGGCCATCTGGATAGGTATCATCGAAATGTCTATTTCTCCCGCCAAACAGCAGTGTAAATGCACTGTTGTATTCCGGTTTGAAGGAAATAGTAGCCAGAGAGTAGTAACTATTGATCATATTGATACTTAACACCTTATGTCACAGGATGGTGAGCGCAGTGGAATGTCAAGCATTGTTTTGTAATTCATGGTGTTGCTTGGTTTCTCTACTGTCAATGAGAGGCCGTATCGCTTACTATAAGGCGAATTGCATGCTTATCTCGCCATTCATCGCAATAAAAAAGCCTATAAATATAAAAGATTCTAGAATATGCCAATGATTATTCAGATCTATTTCTTTGCCCACGTGAATTTAGTATTTCTGTGGTTTTATAACTCGGAGGTAATTTTAGTCTAGGTCTATCTGTTGTAAATGTCTCTAAGACTTAAAAAGTACACACCTCTCTATAACTCCATCCATGGTTACCAAGTTCTGCCCATCCATCGTAATCTCTCCTATTCCCTCGGATGTACACCATGTAGTTAATAGCGCTGGATCCTCCCATAGTTTTACCCCTGGAATTGATACATTGAAGTATTATTTTGGTGTTATATTCTTGTCTAGGCTATCAATAAGTTAATGTGATTGTAAAATTTCTAAATATTGTTTAAATCTACTTGCAGTCATTCTAATTCAAAGATTCAACGTCAGTGAAATTTTAGTTTTGTTGGTAAGTATATATTTTGTTATATATTAGTTACACATTTTTATTTTTGAAGGTATACATACTAGTAATTATTTTCTTAGTGTTGTGAATGTTGATATTTCACTTGAAATTTAATATTTGAATTAGAATGAAAAACTAAAATATATTAAAACCATAAAAATACGTTTCTAAATATACATGAAACACACAACATAATAACATAACATACATAAATAATACGGTCACTAAAAACTAAAATAAAATACATGAAAACCATAAAGATACTCTAAATATACCTAAAATATACAACAAAATAAAATACATTAATAATACGGTCACAAAAAAGCACGTGACTGATCCGTACTATTAGGATTAATACATAGAATAAATCTGATTCGAGACAAAATAATCTTGAATCAGATAACACTTAATACAATCTAAACTTTGCTGACTACGAACTATTAAAATAAAATATAAATAAATACACAATAATTAATTATTCAAACACCACTAAAACATATTACGTAATGTATTTAAAATTGTAATACACATTAAAATAGTGTTAACATTTAAATTGAATAATTTGTGTAGAATTTATCAAACAATGTTAGGAATTTTCAATTGTGTTCCAATACTGTGTTATTACCTACATTGCGATAGTAATGGTGGGTGTTGATGATGTTACAGGGATTTAGAATCAGCCATTTTAGAAAATGTCTAATACTTTTTTGGTACATCGAATAATTAAGGATATTCCTTTAACCACTACATTAAGAGAATGCAAGATAACTGATACTATTTAGTAGCATACTTCAACAAAATAATGAAATGATATTTAATATACATTTGTAGGGTAAAATTAACTCATCTTGCTAATTTCGGCCTGATGATTTAGGTCAAGTAATTAAATATTAAATAATTCTAGACTTTTATCAAAACAGCTGATTTATCCCCGCAACGTTGAGTATGTAGGTTTAGTAATATCTTGCAATACGTGTTGTAATTGTGCGGTATTTTCTTCATTAACTCACCAATGTCTTGGATTCCGTTGCTTAGGAACTATGGAGAGGCGAATCAATACATTGTATTCATACAATTTTATTTTAAAACGAAGAATGGATTTGGGGTAAATAAAATAACACGTGAAACAAAAATGTATTTAATGCATAATTTAATTCATTTCCAATTGTTGCTTAATTTAGAAACCAAATACAGTTTTGATGTGGATTCAATGCGGCGAATTTTACATTAAATTTAAAGAAGTGATTTTCTTTAGAATGTGGTTTTGTCAAAAATACACAAAATGATACTTGTAAGTTTTATAGCTAATAAGTGCCAATTTGAATAATGATATAAGTTAAAATGTATTTATTGTAATGTAATTACTAATCTGACAAGACTGGATAATTTAATAGCGAATAATAATGAGAATGAAGTAACATAACACGTTTTGCATATTTTTTTAAATCCTACCCATCTGTTTAAATATTTGGTTTTTCATTTATTTAATTAACATTTCTCAAAACTGTCATCTTCTTTCCAATCTTCTTTGATCATATCAGAAGCTTTCTCTCCGATCATAATAGCTGGTGCATTTGTGTTCCCACGAACTATATTTGGCATAATAGAATTATCAGCAACTCTTAGATTTTTAATGCCATGCACTTTTAGTCTAGGGCTAACAACAGCGTTCCTGTCTCTAGCAGGCCCCATTTTACAAGTTCCCGAAGGATGAAATATCGTAGTGGTGTAACTCATAAATAAACATTCTAAGTATTTATCTGTTCCCCATTTGTATTTCGAACAAGCCTGCACAGGCTTTCTTACAAACTTCACTCCATTGTCTTTGAAAGCCTTTGTGTTTTCCAGTGTAGTTGCAAATTTCAGCGCCGCTACTAAAGTGTCCATGTCCTTTTGAATTGTGAAGAATCTCGGGTAGATCAATGGCTGGCCAAATATAGGATGGGTTTTGTTTAATGTTAGATATCCTCTGCTTTCAGGAGCTAGGAGAATTGGTCTCACATTTATGCTGTCATAAAACGATAGAGGTAGTACACCAGTAGCTAAGTAAGTTGTTGGATCAGAGTAAAATTCCTTTAAATTCCTTCCGTCGAAATGAAATTGAATATCTGGTACAGTTTTATCTTTTACAGCAAATTCCGTTCTGTAAAATGCTGTCAATTGCAAAGGTCCTATGGCAGATAGTGGATCATTTTTACTCCGGGTGTTTTGAAAATCTCTTATTCGATGTAAAAGTTCCTCTCCAGGTAAACTTGTTGATGTATCATTTGTCAATGCCATCAAAAATGCGTCAGTGGTGGCGTGATCTTGCAAATTTTGCCCTACTTCTAAATCTTTTATAACAGGAATACCTAGTTCTTCTAGATCATGTTTAGGTCCTATTCCAGACAACATTAGTATCTTTGGAGAGTTTAACGCTCCAGCAGATATTATAATTTCTTTCTTCGCACGCACTTCATTCCAAATACCATTTCGGATATATTTCACACCGCAAGCTTTATTAGTATAGGGTTCAATGATAATTTTAGTGACTTGAGCGTTCGTTTTGATAATAAGATTCGGTCGTTTACGTCTTATTGGTCTTATAAAAGCGACATTTGTTGATACTCTTTTACCTCTGTGAGTGGTAGTTTGAGTGACCATAGTACCTATTTGATTCGGGCCGTTGAAATTAACTAATGGAAGACCAGTTTCATTGAAAGCTTCAACTAGCATACCAACGTTTTTGTCAGCGTAAGGTAGTCTTTCAACATTCAAAGGACCTCCAACGCCATGGTATTGTACATCTTTAGATTCGATATTTTGGTTGTTTTCTGATTTCTTAAAGTAAGGCAACACCTGAAAAAAATTAATGGTAAATAGCATAATTTTAAAATATCGTTCTCAATTGTCGACAGACGCAATCAGCAATACTGTAACGAATTAATACATTATTCCCATTTATAAGCGTTTAGTGAGGCATGAAACAATAAGCGCCAATTTTATTTCAGCATGATACATCAGTATTAGCTAAATGATTAACGAGACGATGCAAAAAAAGAAAGAAAAGATTTGCAAAATGCATTTGTGCTAAATGAAAATACTTTTAGTATCTATTGAAAATTATTTATCATGAAATTAAAATAAGCAACAGATATGAATAACAGCGACCTTGAACTGTTTCACCTGGCTAATCACAAAGAGCAATACGAGAAGCTGACGGCCAACTTTGACACTAAAGAGGCACTCATAAAGAAGATCAGGTATACGTACGTCTTTGAAGCTCCAACCATCATTTCCAAGACTTGCCCAGTCGTCGTAATCTCGTCTATTACCTCTCATATAAACCATATAATTGGTAGCACTGGAGCCTCCCATTACTCGACCACTGCAAAGTATAAAATACGTTTAATTTTATCTACAAATTTTGCATTTGCCAGCACTTCAAGTCATATAAATAGAAACATAAAGATAACAAAGCATTAACAAAGGTAGAATAATATAAATCTTGGAACAGTTTTAAAAGGAAATTGAATGTAGTTCTAGACAATAAATTAAATATAAAATGTAGGTTTCCATGCAAAATAATGAAAGAAGCTGCACAACATCACTCGGCAAGTATCGTACCAAGTTCTTTAATGAAGTTTTCAATAAATATGTTTTTACAATTCAATCTAGCTTAAATCACAATCTTCTTAAAGTAAAAATTAAGTTCTTCTGGGCAGATACATGAAAAAAATATTTTCATAAAATTACAATGGGTAAACAATTACGCATTAATTTTACCTTCAATTATGTCCTGCAGTTTTCATTTGGTAATTCTGACACATATTTTTCAAACGATTTTTTTATGTACTGTGGTGTTTGGGTAGTAAAATGTAGTGATTCATAACATCATAATGTACAACCGTTTATTTTAAAAGACGCAGTGGTAAGCAAGGGTTTAAATTATTATGAAAACATAATAATTTAAATTAAAAAAAAAGTTTAAATTATTATGAGAACATAATAATTTAAACCCTAAATAAAAACAATGTATTTACCACACAAAATGGATGATACTTGAAAAAAGTAGCAAAAAATTGACGCCTTTTTTTACAAAATTGTTCAGTTGAGAGTGTCTGATCACAAATACTATCACCTGGCTTCGTTTCCGGTAGCAGTCTGGATATATCCTATATGCTGTTGCTACTCAATAGTAAAGTATATCGTCCATGTTGGCTGCAATCTTCATCATAGTGAATAAATAGTTTACGAAATATATTACAGGAAACCAATAAATAAACTCGAAAATAAATTTCATACATATATACATACATACATAAACTCACGCTTTTTTCCCAGAAGAGGTAGGCTTCAGGGCAACCAGGGCTACCAATGTTTGTCTTGTAATTTACGTCCTACTATGTGATATGGGGCGAGCCTATCGCTACAAATTTCTGACTCCAGGCTGATAATTAATAGAAAAATCCAATATTTGTCCGATCCACGATTTGAACCCGATACCTCAGCTTTGTAACCGTACAGTAGTACAACTACGCCACCAAGGTCGTAATTCATTTCATACAACATAAATGTTTTCTATCTTCAAGATAGTGTATAATGTCTAACTTAATTACAGGCAAAATAATTATTACCAAAGTCTGTAACAAAGTTTTACATAAATTAATTCCTTAAAATACTATATGGCCTAACCACTCTCAATCGTACTCTTGATTGTAGAGTAGGCCCGTGCCCTGCAGTGGGACGTATATGGGCTGATACAGAATTCCTTAAAATAAATAATAATGAATATATCAACAAACATCTAAATCGAATCTACATAATTTTAATCACAAATATTTGAATTGCAGCGTTTAACACTCCATACCGGAACGCTTGTGAAACCACAGCATTACATTTAATGATAGGAATGAGATTGTGAATATGGAACGTCCGTCACGGAATGTAAATTGTCGATACATTGTCAGTTGTTTGACGGCAGTGCCCGAGATAGTTTGAATGATGTCTCGCACCTGGCAATGGGTAGCAAATATATTTACTATACGTGAGAGAACAACATGACAATTTTCTAGTGACGTAATATCACATTCCAAGTACTTTACATCGATATTTTTTCAACACAATGAAATGAGTTAAAAATAATTAATTGCGTGGTGGCTTGTTTGTAAACGGACCAGACGTGGCCGCTAACATGGTCATGGTGGTATAGGGTTCAAATCCCAGGTCTATCAAAGCGATTTTGGATTTTTCTATTCATTATTATCCCGGAATCAGGAATATGTGCACGATATGGTGATAGGCTCGCCCACTATCACATCGTGGGACAGAACACACAAGGCGAGATGTGGGTGTCCTTGCGCCATAGCCTTCCCTTTCTAGGAACAAAGGCGTGAATTTATGTGTGAATTAAAGTATGCTATATGATCATTCGGCAATATTAATCGAACAAAACGAAATAAAATGTTATGACACCACGTCTGCTTCCTGTAAGTAGTACTATTGCGGTTGAGTCGACTCAATAGTATTCTAGCGTTAACCATCTAAGACTAGAAGTGACCATTTACAACGTTATATAACAATATAAGTCTAGAAAATATTTTTAACATTGTCTTTTAAAACATATTGTAATCAAGCAATATTTTTGTTTACTCACGACAATCGACATAATCATGGCGGTCTTATTGTACTTCCCCCTTCGGTATGTTATACAAGAACACAGAATCACATGTCAAACGGCAGCCATTTTGAACTTCAAAGTAAACGTCACAATATATCAAGTTCATTAAATTCTTCAAAGGCGTTATTCAACGGGGCACGTCATTAAGTGCCGCGAGTCGTTTTGGGCATAAGTGCCTTGTGATGTACGCATCGTAAACGAGGATAATGGAACAACACGTGTAGAAGTTATGAAACGTGAAAAAACTTCATAGAAACCACAGTTTACTTAGGCCGTCGTAATATTTTATGTGTTGCTAAGAAGCATGGCTTAAGAAATATATTTTTGTAGGTAGATTTTTAAGAGGAATTGAATTTAAAAAATAATTTGTCGTTTATTTAGCAAAATTCATACAATCTACATTTAGGATAAAAGCAACAACAAAAATCTTACAACTATACATCGTCGGTTACTTTTTCATTATAGTTTAGCTGTAGTACCTTTTCATGTTTCGTTTGAAAGTCTTTTTTTGTGATATTTTTGTTTTAAATATTGGATATGTCAAAAAGGTTATTTGACATGTTATTACCAATAGGTCTTTAAGTAAATTTAAAATAGAGCTATAATCTTACCTTTTAAATACCTAATTCTATGACCTGTACACATATATACAGTCAAGCGGTAGTTTTAGTGACTACAAACACAATGCAACTAAAAATGTCACAAAGAAACGAGACAATTTTTTGTGCTGTTTTAAATAGCATTGTGTTTGGGTGGTTATACCACAGTTGCTAAAATAATAATTTAACTCATGAATACTATAGATTTGTTAAAAATAAAAGGGCGTGCATTATTATTTTAGGGAAAACGAAGTATTTTCCACCCAAATACGACGATAGAAAAAAAAAACGCAGTTTTTTTATATTTCTTGTCGTATTGTATCTGTTGTCACTAAAACTATTACCTGGCTTCGTTTACGGTCGCAGTCTAGATATAATCAGTATAGGAATCATGATGAAAATACGTTATTGGTACTAATTTTCCACAACGATTGGAGTTCCAGTTCCTCTTCTGACCTTCCCAAAATATTTCTAAAAATCTTCTAAGTCAGCATCCATCAATTATCTTGCACAGTCGTTGAGCTAATTGTTGCGACTAATTACCCAACTTGACCTACAAAACATTTACGAAGGCGAAAACAAGCGACGCCTTTATACCAATCGTCCACTGGGTTGAACCGTATAGCGACATTATCTCTCTCGTCTTCTGGCTATATAATATGTTTATTTTGCTAGGCAACGGTCTTTTTTTATTCCGTTGTTGGCGAGACTTCTTTTTCATTGAGTTTGTTATGTATTTTCTTCCTACTAGCACTTGAACGAGTTCGGTACAGTATGATTTCAAGCCAGTATATCTTTCGAATCAAAATACTCACACATAGTGGATAGGCAATCTAAGCACCATTTCTAGAATTTCACAAATCAAAATCATAGTTTTTACATGATCTCGGTGTAGAATTCTTGATCCTGACTTTACGACTCGAAACCATTATATTATTTTTCTAAAAACGGACCATATTCTGTATGAATAATGAATACATCCAACAGTCACATACATAGTCCTGACCCCACACTAAGATCGAGTCTTGTGTCGTGGGTATCAGGAACTACGTACTTTTCGGTTTCACAAACACCCAGACCCGAAACAAATACTTTTGGTTCACATAAATATTTGTTTCCGTGCGAACCCGCGGCCTCTCGTTTCACAGCCGGCGTCTAACCAACTGCGCCACAGAGGCTGTCTCCTAATATTATTCTGTAATGCTATCGCTTTCAGTAGACGCAAAACCTAAATGTATCGAGGCCGCAAATTCCGATATTTTTAGTAAGCCTTGACAGATTAAACTCTCCATTGTTAATATCGTTAACGAGGCGAAATTTCTGACCACGATGCGAACTGGGTTAAATATTTCGAAGTGGATTCAGCCTCTATCAATTTGTTTGTCGTCTAGATGACTGGATCCCAATGTTCATTTTTTATGTATAACAATTTTAGTCGGATTTAAGAGTCGATTTTAATAATCCTTTTTAATGGCGTCGAAGTACTTTTTGGTAGCATATTAAATTTTATCGAGTCTGGCACTAACATTCTGTATAAAATTATTTTTGTTGGTATATAAGAGTAATTTTTTAGGTACAATAATAATTTTAGAAGCGGCAATCAATATGGAAACCATCCTATGATTCCTTCAAGCATTTCCTCTATTAAAGTTGGTTGGCTTTTCGAAATCACTAATATTACGAGTATAAGAATGTTGAGGTGGTACAATTTATTGCGTATTATTAGATAGCAATAATTGTTACGTTACTGAATTGATTAAATGTGTATGTTTGTATGTATGTATATGTTGTGTTATTAGTATATGTATTTACTAGCGGCCCGGCGCAGCTTCGCCCGGGTACAAATTCATTTCTAAACAATAATATGTACGTATTATACATATAAACCTTTCTCTTGAATCACTCTATCTATTAAAAAAAGCCGCATCAAAATGCGTTGCGCAGTTTTATAGATTTAAGCATACAAAGGGACATAGAGACAGAAAAAACGACTTTGTTTTATACTATGTAGTGATGTGTATTAATATTTTATACGTAGATTATTTGTAGTTTATCTAATAATTTATATTTGATAAAATATCCCGTGTTAGCTTTTATCCCTTACTTTAAACTGCCTTCGGTTAATCATTTTCTTAAATCCATCTCATGGTTACCTGTAAAACATTACCTTTGTGCGATAAGACCAAAAGTACTTTTTATGTTTGTCAGTTTCATTTAAATTATTTTTATTTTATGTGTATGCAATTAAATATTTATAAATAAATAAATAAATCAATCAACAATTATGCGGATAATATATTGATATAATAATAAAACAACACTTTAGATCGATTCTGGTTTTTTTTTTTCATTATAATGTTCCCGACGTTTCGATTACATAAGTAATTTTATTAATACAAAAAAAGTACGATTACAAATAGTTAAAAAGTTATTACTTTTGTAATCGAAACGTCGGGACATTTTATTTCAATTTATTTCAAGTGTATGTAGTATTGTTGATCCTTTGATCTCACTGATTTGAAGTGAAACAGCAAATATTTACCGAAGGTACTTCACAATAACAGCGAAGGAAAACATCGTCTGGAAATCTGCTTATTTTAAAGATTTCACAAGATTTTCTTTGGTATCAGACTTTTATTTATTTCGATAAATGGCGAGACGAGCATGCCGTTCGCCCGATGGTAAGCGATACGATCGCTCATAAACAGTAGCAAAACTAGACAACAACAAGAATTGCAGAGAAATGTTTGGTATTTTACTTCGCTCGCCATCGTGAGATATATCATGTTAAGTCTCATTATGACTATTAGTTAACCTGGCTACAAAGTTCTTCAAACTGAAACACAACAGGGCATCTACACTGCTGTTTGGAGTGAGAAATAGATATCGCGGTGGTACCTACTCAGGCGGCATTTTACATTTAATGAGAGAACTACCAGTAAGTTTTCTTAGAACTTTGACCTTACTTATCTGAAATATAGGCAAGGTTTGTACCTTGCAGTGGAACATTCATGGACCGGATCAGTATTAAGTCTTTATATTACCCTAGTAACTACTGGACGTATTGAGACTAAACATCTTATGTCTCAGGATGGCGAGCGCAGTGAAATGCCAACCTTTGTTTTATAATTCATTTAAGGGTTTTATATTTTGCTACTGTTCATTAGCAGTAATAGCTACTATCAGGCGAATGGCATGCTAGTCTCACCATTCATACCATGTTGAAAATACTTTCTGATAATCACATACCTCAACCATTGACAAGTCTGTCCCCTCTGCGCTCTGCAAGTGAGTTCTTCAGGCTGGGTCCGGTACATCCAGTCGATGTTGGAGCGGCCGAGGGTCGGCGCGAAGGCTGGCACGCTGGTCACCTCCGGTTCTTCAGGACCCGCTTCTAGGAGCAGCACCTGATGAGGTATAGAATTAATCAATCGTCTTCTATATAGTTCGGTTTAAAGACATTTATTCTCATAAGAAATTTACATTTCACTTACAATGATATACAAAAAAAGATAATTAATATTGAGTACAAACTAAGTTAGTTATTTATAGTTCGAGTTAGTCTTCTACTTAGTTGTCTATCATGTGTACGGGATCCTATGCTTTGTGATAGGCTCTTAAAATGGGAGTACGAGTATACTCGTACATTAATAATAAAAGACAATTTAAATAAAGTACATTTTAATTTTGAAAGATTTTCAGAGTGACCTGTTGGACACAGTTTACATTCAACGATGAAAACAAACTTTAACTGGTTGTTTTTAGTTTTGTATCGTACTACATTTAAGCCACGGAGGCAATATGGCAATAGACTCGCCATCTACACAAAGTAAAACCGGGTGTCTTGATAGCACCTCTACCCACCGCTTTTGGGAAAAAAGGTGTGAGTCTATACTTGACATAAAATTAAGTAATTTTTAATATAATCAATATATTAATTTGTATTACACCAGTGACGGATTAAAACCTGCCCATTTCCGAAAACTCTTTGTTAGACAAGTCATTGGCCGAACAATTATTGGCCAAATAATTTCCGAATTAAGTTGGCAGGTAAAGTGCTATTCAACGTAAAATTTAACTCAGGTTAATAAAACACGTAACAATACACACATTTCACCGAACTGGCAAGGTCATTTCAACATAGCTCCTAAACCGACTCGAATCAATTAGTTACATTCTAATAATAAATCGTTGTTACTATAACATTACATGCATAAAAACTTATTTCTTCAAATGCTAGTAGTATGTCTATAATGCTGAGGTCTCAGGTTCGAGTCCCGGGTCGGGTAAAGTGATGTTGGATTGATGGATGGATGGATGGAAATTCATTATCAGCCCGGAGTCAGTAATTTGTGCTTATATCGATAGGCTCGCCCCGTATCGCATTGTGAGACGGGACACATAAGGTGAAATCTGGGTGTGGTGTGGAGCACCTTTGCCTACCCCTTCTAGGAAAATGAGTGAGTTTGTGTATCTATATTTGTACCTGTATCAGCCCATATACGTCCCACTGCAGGGCACGGGTCTACTCTACAATCGAGAATACGATTGAGAGTGGTTAGTTCATATAGTCCACCACGCTGGCCTAGTTCGGGTTGTGCGGACTTAATATCCCATAGAAATACAAATTCGTTATAGTATGCAAGGTTTCCTTACGATGATTGTATACAGTTTTGGCGGCTCGATTAATTGTTTCAATTTCAAACTTACAACTCAAATTGGTAAAAGGTTTAATCGCAAAACTGATAGCTACCCTAATGGAGCCCTCACATAGAAACACTATAATGAATATGACTTTCAGAATAAACACAGAATCCGTATTACCGGTTCCCAACTAACACTATAAACCCACAATCCCCGTTGATTTCAAACTAATTATGTCGAAATATAAAAACGGTGTTAAACGCAAAACAAAAGGGTCGTTTGTGAATAAAAATTCAAATCTCATCTGGACAAGCGTCGAAAAGTTTGATTGGATCTAAACTATACAAAACGCTGTTAACGTGTCAAGTTTCCTGTTTTTGTGTACATTGCTGTTTATGTAGATTGTTTTTTTATGACATGCACAGTTAACGAGCAAGTGATTCGTTTGATTGGATGTGGTAACCAAATATGAACACTGATAATATTGGGGCTAATTAATTTTTAGTTGATGTTTGATAAGTGTTTTAAGCTTTGGAGTCATGTGTGTATTGATAGTCAATCACCACGCACTATAATGGTGAAGGAAAACATCATAAGGAACCTTGCATATGTAAGAATTTCTATGTCGTATATTTCCACCAACTCACACTAGGCCAGCTTGGTGGACTATATGGCCTAACCTCCCTCAATCGCACTCTGAACTGTAGAGGAGGCCTGTGCCTTACAGTGGGTCCCATACGGGCTGATATATATAGATAGAACAGAACAGATTTGATGAGTGTAAAAATGGGTGAAAAACTTTGGTGAGGACTTTTCAGCCTTTACAAAATAAACCAATCAGCACACATATACAGTAGTTATTTAAGTTATATGTAAGACAGTCGTACCATTTCGATTAAGCCCACCCATTTATAATACGCTAATCCGACCAATATGACTCTTTTAGAGACTCCAATTCTCATGGCGACCACTGCCACTCTCCTTAGCCAAAATCAGACGCAATAATTTAAATTATATTGAGTGAAGCTCAGACAGACTTGGGAATGCCTGAGATGTCGATCACGATTTATCCACATAATATACTTCGTGATATTGACATATTATGGTATGTCATATATACGACATGTTCCAAAACACCAAAGGTGACACTGTACCAAGTTTGAAATAAAACTGCCTGTTAGTTTTGTCAAAATCGCATTTTTTGACAAAACTAACAGGCATTACGAGCGTTTTTACCACTCAGGTAGTTTTCCGAACCGAACCAAAGTTCAGCTAAGCGGTAAAAATACTCGTATCCATACGGGGTGGCCAAAAATCGTGGCAACTAAATTGTCATCTATACTAATCTATACTGTAACTGTTATACAAAACTGAATAGTTTGTTTGTTTCTTACCTCTATTCTCAGGAACTACTGGTTTGCATTGTTTTTTTTTGTCATTGCTTAGTTCATTTATCGAGGAATTCTATAGCTATATATCATCGCACATTCATACCATTCGAAACAATCATGCCCGCCCGCTCAGATGCCTCTTCTCGCTACGGCGGATAGACTCATTTTTATTATTTATTTCAAGTAAAAATGCAGTGTTTGAACCAAAATACCTAAATTTTAGTTAATATCAATGGAACATAAACGGTATAAATATGATTTCTAAAATTTCAAAACACCATAAAAGCAAAGGAAATTCATATATTTATCAGTAAAAAAAACTACTTATCAAAGCAAAAGAAAACATCGTAATTTTAGTTAGCAAAAACTAAAAAAACGAAAATTAAATTAAATAATATCAAAAACCATAAATCATCAATCCATAATTATAGGCAGGAGGGAATATGTGTTATGTATTTAATGTCGATATTTTACATTCCTTAACTTCAAGCAGAAAACTAAGCATCGATAAATGATAAACTATGACATCTATCACAAACAACAAGACAACCATCACAAAGCAAACATTACTTCGGTATATTTACTTTATAAGGGGAATATACATAATTAAATTTTCCTTCGTTTGTAATAAAAAGTACTTTAATAAAATTCTTCACAGTCATAGAGTTACTTCCACCTCTATTATAAATGGGTTTTTATCGCCATCGTGATCGATCTAGCCACGGCAATGAACTTCGTGTGGCGGGAGTGTTTTATATTAAGACTTTTTGCGAAAAGGCTGGATATTTTTACGCAAATATGTTTTTTACACTCATCCTTCTTACTCCACAGTTAGAGACAACTTATGTTGTAGTATTTTTTGATAAAACAAAGATTATATCTGTATCTGAGTTGATCCAACAAATATATTTTTTGATTGAAGAGGATGATACTATAGTTTTGTCTCCTACTAAACACTATGGAAAGAAATGTATTTATCAAATAATACTAAGCTCGATCAAAAAGCGATTCGATATATTATCATTATTATTTAAAAATAGAGCTTAACAAACCTTAAATAATTTTATTTTTCTCCATAGATATCATATAAGTGCATTGAGGTTCATAAGTACTCTCCAATATTTATATCATTAAAAAAATTCTCAATTTTCAGAACAAAATTACAACGATTTTAAATTTGACAAATTACAGTATACTTTATACTTACAAAATTTGGTCAACTTTTAAAATATGGTATGTAAATAAATTAAATTTTGTATCAAATAATTCTATAAAATTAGTCATTTTGCCATAAAACAACTACCTCCGATTTTCCTGCGACGTAAAAGCGGAACTTACCGATTACGCTATTTTTACGAGTGAGTTAAAATCTCCAGATCGCTCGCCATTGTATTATTTTCCGTGATTTTACGATAAACTTGCAGTTTATTACCCATATAATTAGTTTTGTTTTATATTCACAGTACGTTATGTACTTTGTTTTATTTAATCTTGCCTTTTTATGTGTATTAGTTACGTACCAGAAACTGTAAAATCTGCCTTTATAGGTAAAGATTTTAAGCACTGACAGCCTTATCAAATTTCTTTAGAGCGATAAGACCACCATCGGTACTTTTTTATTTTCTATTGTCTCTAAAACTGTAATTCTGTTTTTAGTGAGTACGATAAAGATTTAAAAATATAATCAATATTTTATTTTCTCTGGTCTCTATGATTGGATGCATCAAAACATATGTTCGCCCTACTTTTAAATACAGTTTCTAAAATTATATTTAGCTTAATAAACATAGGTGAAAGAAGAAAGTAAGAACGAATAACACATTTTACACCGAGGTATCTCAAGGTAGTATTGGACGAGTAGTTAGCTATTGTAAAACTTTTTCGCTTCGGCACCAACTCCCATTGTTTTAGTTTAATAGTGGAGAGAGGTAAGATGCAATGGAAGTGCCAATATCCTTTGAAAATATAGTTTCAATCATAATATTGATGACCAGACGCGGCTGCCAATATTTCCATGGTGGTTGCAGGTTCATATCCCAGGTCACAAATTGGGCTTTTAACTATCATTATTTGCTATTTGTAATTCCTTATTCGTTTACCATCAGGAGAGCTTTGCTTACTGGTCTTTTGTATAGGAAAAAGAGTCGTCTAGTATTTACATAATTATTAGTTTAAAGGTAAGGGTAAATGCCTAGCGAAAAGTAATTATGTCGTGGTGAATCTCAAGTCGGGCAAAGTGATTTTGGATTTTTCTATTCATTATCACATTGGTGTCAGGAATTTGTGACTGATATGGCGATAGGCCCGCCCATATCACAAAGTGGGACGGAACATATAAGGCGAAATGTGGGTGCTCACATAAAGCTCACATAAAAAATAAAGGCGTGAGTTTATGTATACATATTTTTTTACTTTCGTATATAATGTTCTTGAGTAAACAATTAGGTCCGTAGTTCCAAGTTGTGATTTTTAGTTTATATAATATAACTAGTATAATTAATAGTAATGTACAAGTGCGTGGTGGCCTGTTGGTAAATGGACCAGACGCGGCTGCCAACATGTTCACGGTGGTCGCGGGTTCAAATCCCAGGGCACACTTCTGACTTTTCGGAGTCATGTGTGTATTCATATTCAATCACCACGCACTAAAACGGTGAAGGTAAACATTGTGAGGAAACCTGCATATCATAGCGGTTTATTAGAAATTCTATGGTTTGTAAGTCCGCCAACCCGCACTAGGCCAGCGTGGTGGACTATATGGCCTAACCACTCTCAATCGTACTGTCGATTGTAGAGTAGGCTCGTGCCCTGCAGTGGGACGTATATGGGCTGATCCAGAATGTAACTAGTAACTACTGAAAATATTGAGACTGAACATAATTTGTCTCAGGATGGCGAGCGCAGTGTAATACTAAGCATTGCTTTGTAATTCAAGGTGTTATTTGGTTTTGCTACTGCTCATGAGCGGTCGTATCGCTTACCTTCAATAGTTCGGCATGCTCGTCTCGCCATTCATTGCAATAACAAAAATTATTATTTACTGAACTAATATTAGTCTCATCTAGCTTCTTTATGTCATAAATAGAACCATTTCCAAACTTTTTGCACGGACGTACTAATTTAAAGACAATCGCAGCAAGCGATATTCAGGCAGAACTAGTTTTTTCATCTCAAAGTTTGTTGTTTATGTCTTTATGAAAAATCCCTTGTTTTTCTACCATTGCGCGTGGAAAAGTGTTTTCTGCACCGGTTCTTTGGTATTTTAGTTCGTTATAGTTAAGTAATATTATTATATAGTTGGAAGTTTCTAGAATATTAAGTTAGTTTGTTTCAGTTTGATAGTAATATTAGTCGGCAGTTTTTTTAATGTTTAATGAATTTGTGTAGTATTTTAATTGATTGTTACTTTGATTTAAGCTAAAAAGAGTCTATAGACGACGAAATTTGATACCTGTTGAAATCACATAGTCTGGTTGGTCTGAAAGGATGACCTAGCCTGGACATAGTGCTCAAGTCAGTGAGCTTAACAATTTCATCGTTTAAAAAAAGGTATATTTGATGATAATATAAGGCTAGCGGCATAGCTCGGCTTCTCTCGGGTGCTAATTATAGTTTTTGCGTCCAGTCAACCTTAGAAACAGAATATTATTTTGGTATAAACAGTTCGCATTTCTTCATATCCCATTCTGTCCCGAGACATTCAATGCCTGCGATCCTCTCCTTTCCCATTTCTACACTCTATCCCATCTCGTCTCGCCGATTTTCAATGGGGATTCAAAGAGGATACTTATTACATTTTTTCGGGATAAAATTTAAAAATGTTATATAGCCTATGTTTTAATCAAGGCAGCTAATTCGACACCAAATTTCAACAAAATTGATTAAGCCGATATTAGTAGGATTATGCTCAATTTATTGGTCAATGTGTCGTTAACGATTGATTTTTATATTAATTTGCGATATAATAATCAAAGAAAAAGAAAAAAGTAAATTAAAACATTAATTGCTAAAGTTTTTCAGGTGAAACCAAACCTCAGTATAGCGACATCTCGCGGGACATCCTTGAACTACATTCTGTTTCAGCGAGTTTTTTCAACCACTCGATACAAATTAATAATTGTAATTTTGTCAATTTCGCCATCACCAACACGTACCATTCTTTGTTATACATTCTTTTGTGGGCCTTTTCATTTTTCAACCGATTTACTTCACAGATCGAATGTATACGAGTATTCGTTGCAAAAGTGGGCAATTTAAATTGTCTTGCAATATCTCCCAAGCCTTTATCGTGCCACTTAGTGGTATAATTGCGAGGTGCAATAGTGCGGAACACGCTAAGGTCGCACTATTAGTGAGAATTTTTGATACGTTTCGTGTTACTATGAGGATAATTAAGCTTTAGTCCGATAGTTAGATTACTGTGTCTTCTTAAGCCTTATTCCGATAACCTGATCCTGTTGTATCTTTCTTCTTTTTTTCGATAGTATAGGTCAGATAAACGAGCAAACAGGTAACACCTGATGGCAAGAGATCAGAGAGTTGTGTTACCGGGCCATCAAATCGAGAGGAGAGCGGGAAGGATAAAGCATGGGAAGGGGCAAGGCGTATTGGGTATCCGACAATCTCACTCACTGAATGAAATGCGGTAGCAATGTTGTCGCTTCACATCGATCTCCTGTGAGACAGTGGTACCGACTCGGACGAGCCTGCCCATTCATGCTGAGTCATGACTATCAACAGCGTGGCTCTACCAATTGAAGAATTATTCATGTTTTTCTATATTTTTTATGTTGTGAAATATATAAATTAATTTTACTGGTAGGTCTTTCATATGTGTGAGGCCGCCTGGATAGATACCACTGCAATGTCTATTTATCAAACAGCAGTGTAAATGCACTGTTGTGTTCCGGTTTGAAGGAAATTGTAGCCAGAGTAACTGCTGGACAAATTGAGACTTAACATCTTATGTCTCAGGATGACAAGCACTGTTCTGTAATTTATGGTGTTTTTTGTTTTTTTTATTATCCATGACCGGTCGTATCGTTTACTTTTCTATCTTCTGTATTTTTGTAGTTTTTTGTTTTCAAAATGCATGTGATACTTTGTATTAGTTATAAATAAATTTAAAGATTGTTTTAAACTCTACTTTAATTACTGAAGTTTACAATAGCCCATTATATTGTATACAATGTAACTACTTGTTCACGATGGCCACAAGACAGACATTGCCTAGTGTGGACATCACTGATATTTCTTATTGTTATTCTGGTAAAGTATAATAAAGATTATTATTATTATTCTTTATCTTATATATGAACGTCTCGTCATTCATCGCAATATAAAAAGAACTCAATTGACCAACCATCTGTTTAATAATATCAGACGTATAATTGTATGTACCTAATGCTCCGAAAAGGTATAACGATCTCTGCGAATTTAATAAAGTTTGGCAAACAATAAAAAGGGTTTGATTCATGTAGACGCATAAGCTTCAATATGAAATTTTGATATCGTTTTTAGGTATAAAAATATCTAGAATTTATTATTTTAGTTGTGCAAACGAATTGTGTTTACTATGTGGATATAAAACGAATAAACATACATTTTCTATATTAAAAATTAAAGGCTGTATTGCTAAAAATACACTGAATACATTTGTAAAAAATATTTGTTTAATATATTTGTTTGTTTGGAGTTAGTTACGATGCATTTGATAGAATACAAGGGGTCACTGTCCGTGATCGGCTATAAAAAGAATTGTCTTGATGACGTCATGAAAAATGTAAAACGTTAAGCATCCAGCGAAATGAAAATAATTTGAAGAAAATCTTCAGCACGAGCTGATATAACGCCGGGTAGAAAAACAAATACAAAACTTGAATTTAGAACTGAAAATTATAAAATTGAAAGTAAATAAAAACAATCAATCATTATTCATCATTTAAGACTCAATTACAATAATCTAATTTGGTACAGTTCATTAAATCTTCCAATCAACCGCAATCACTGAAACTGAAGATCGCTAAGCCCATTAAATCATATTTTTAATTAATTAAATCACAATTTTAACTAATTAAAACAATAATTTAATTATTGTCATCGCTGTTGTGACGGATTTAATAATTTGTACAAGGTGTTAAATTGCTAATTAATCAAATGATGTTTAAGATTAATGGGCTTAACGGTTATCTGAAAACCAATATGTTGCGCAGCTCGTGACATTAATTATAATTGCATGGGATAATTTATTCTTAAATTAAACTGAATAAAAATGGCAAAATAATTCTATTATTTATCACTCAGTGTGTGCCTGTGACTGGTAATTGTTTCGGGTCTTCGTTTTTTGTTTTTGAGACCGAAAAGTCTCTCGTAGTTTTTGATACGTGTAGGGTCAGAAATATGTATGTATATACCATGTTAGGCTGTTGGGTGTATTAATTTATATATTATTTATTTAACTTTTCTTGCATGTGTTTATTAGTGACGAGACGAACAAGTCATTCGTTTGAGAGTAAACGTCACACGATTTCTGGAACGGTAGCGAACCCGAATGAGTAACTACTGGACATATTGAGACTTAACATCTTATGTCTCAGGATACCGAGCGCAGTGGAATGCCAAAAATTGCAACTGTCCATGAGCGATCGTATCGCTTACCATCAGGCGCATGGCATGCTCGGATAGTAAAAAAATGTCTAAATATTAAAGGTTTGTACTATTTTATCAGCTCATATACGTCCCACTGCAGGCTGTATCTTCCTCTACAATCAAGAGTACGATTGAGAGTGGTTAGGTTATAGTGGTGGTCCTGATATTTCACTTTTACTTTTATCTGATCCCGTCCGGGTCGATACCAATAGACCACGCATTTTATTTTTTCCCCAGTTGCACGTGTATAAATTCAATCAAAAATAATTGATTGAATTCCGCGCTGTAGCTTTTATGTGATGCGTTCAGTGATTGAGTTACCTTCGATTTTATTAAAGAGTCGAAATACAATACATCAATTACATGACACTGTATCGGCTCATACACATCCCACAGCAGGGCACGGGCCTCCTCTACAATCGCGAGTACGATTAATAGTGGTAAGTCCGTATAGTCCACCACGCTACGCTCACAATGTCTTTTTCTCCCGTCAAACAGCAGTGTAAATGCACTGTTGTGTTTCGGGTTGAAGGGAATTTTAGCCAGAGTAACTACTGGACGTATTGAGACTTAACATCTTATGTCCCAGGATGGCGAGCGCAGTGGAATGCCAAGCATTGCTTTGTAATTCAAGGTGTTGTTTGGTTTTGCTACTGTTTATGAGCGGTCGTATCGCTTACCATCAGGTGAACAGCATGCTCGTCTCGCTATTCAAAGCAATAAAAAAAAAACGATAGCCTATTGCGTGTCGGCAGACTTTTTACATACCATAGAAATTGTTTTAAATCGCTATGATGTGCAGGTTCCGTCACGATGTTTTCCTTCACCGTTTTAGTGCGAGGTGATTGACTATCAACACACACATGACTCTGAAAATTCAGAGGTATGCCCTCGGATTTGAACCCGCGATCATCGTTGTGTGATCTATAGGTATTTATTTCTGGGTGTTTGTGGGATCCACTTCTATTTGTTTCGGGTCTGGGTGTTTGTGTGACCGGAAAGTCTGTCGTACTTTCGGGTAACTACGACATAAGACTCGATCTTAGTGTGGGGTCAGGACTATGTATGTGACTGTTGGATGCATTTATTTATTTATTTATTCGGTTATACCTACCATTGAATACAATTTAATTTAAAAGATTAAACCAATTATTGGGATTTTTTACCATTGCATAAAATGTAATGATTTGTAGACCTTGTGTGGTTTCTTTTCGTTTTTATTTTTATTGTTCTGAATGGCGAGCCGAGCATGCCTATCGCCTGATGGAAGTGATACGACCACTCATATACAGTAGCAAAACCAAACACCTTGAATTACAAAGCTATGCTTGGCATTCCACTGCGCTCGCCAACCTGAGACAAAAGATGTTAAGTCTCAATTTGACCAGTAGTTATTCTGACTACAATGTCCTTGACACCGAAATACAACAGTGCATTTACATTGCTGTTTGGCGGGAGAATTAGACATTGCGATAGTACCCACCCAGGCGACCTTTTACATATGATAGACCTACCACCAGTGAAGTGTATGTTTTGTCCCTTTCGAATGACTATTGAATTAAACTTGTGCGAAAGAGACAAACAAGTCGATAAACAATATAGATTTATGAAATGCCTATAAATAAGGCTTATAAAGATACGTTTTACTAAATCACGTGCTACAATTTCTTAACAGTGACACTGAAATATTTAGGTCTGACACTTAGAAAGTATCTATTGTCATTAACACACTGCGTTGCATTCAAAATAAGATTAATTAAAATACTTCATACATACATACATAAACTCACGCCTTTTCCCAGAAGAGGTAGACAGAGGTGCCAGGACCCACATTTCGCTTTGTATGTTCCGTCCCACAATGTGATAGGTGGCGAGCCTATCGCAATATCGGGTACAAATTTCTGACTCTGGGCTGATAATGAATAGAAAAATCCAATATCACTTTGCCCAACCCGGGATTCGAACCCGAGACCTCAGCTTTGTAACCATACCGTAGTACAACTATGCCACCGAGGCAACTAAAAATACTTCATTACTACATTTTTACTCATACTCATTCTCTTCATACATTCTTCATTAATACCCATTCTCCTATTATTATATCCATCCCAGGGTTGCCTGGAAGATATACTCAGTGTAATAAGGCCGCCGTTTGTACTTTTTTATGTTATTTTTTAATGTAATTACTTGTTTTTGTAACTGTGTTCTATGTATGGGGAAAAAATATAAATAAATAAATAATACTTATCTTACAGAACTTAAATTTTTTTTTTTTATTAATGCAAAATATATTTTATATAGCTGCATTATTTCTTTTATTTAGAGCAAATATTAAATAATTATCATGTTAAATTTAATGATTTAGTTTTGATATAAATATTGATTAATGTTTATGTTTAATTTTCGCATGTATTGCTTAGCGGGTATGTAGAAACCGGCTATTCCGCACTATATGTAGTGGGTTGAAACCCTGAAGATCTACATATTTGTGTCGCCTATATATTTTGTATAGACGGTCATCTTGCATTCATATTGGCAAATTTATGGTATATTGTATACAAATTATATTGTATATAAATAAATTTTATATGTAAAAATGTAATACGTAATAAATTATTATACTGTTGTCCACTGCTGGGTATAGGCCTCCTCCAGATTAGAAAATTTTCATCTTCAGCTTGTATCCAGCATCTGCTAGCAACGGTTGTCAAATCGTCACTTATTTATTATTTGTTTATTACATATTTATTATAAAAAAATTATAGCGACTTTCCCGCCCTCACACCCGCCACTGCAACTCCTATCAGCCAGGATCAACAGTGGCACACAAAGATTTGACACCGAGCTCCGGAGCTCAGCGAGTCTCTTAGGGATACTAGCTTGTCTTTATCCCGCATCGAAGTTAATCAGAAAGAAAAACAAAAGGAAGAGTTGGAATATGTATTTATAATTAAAAAAGAACTATTCAAGAGATTCAAGTGCGTGGTGGCCTGTTGGTAAAGGGACCAGACGCGGCTGCCAACATATTCACGGTTGTCGCGGGTTCGAATCCCAGGGCACACCTCTGACTTTTCGGAGTCATGTGTGTATTGATAGTCAAACACCACGCACTTAAACGGTGAAGGAAAACATCGTGAGGAAACCTGCATACAATAGCGGTTTATAAGAATTTCTATGGTATGAAAATCCGCCAACCCGCACTAGGCCAGCGTGGTGGACTATATGGCCTAACCACTCTCAATCGTACTGTCGATTGTAGAGTAGGCCCGTGCCCTGCAGTAGGACGTATATGGGCTGATACAGATTCAAGAGATTGTGATACTATTTATACCTCTAAACATAGTAATGGGTATGTTAGTTTTGTAACAACTAACTAAGGTAACACAGCAATAATAGGCAATAATCTATCACTCTTTACCGATCATTTTGCGATATTAAACTCATCAGATTCGGTTTAAAGAATTTGTTGCGCCAATATTAAGTGTTTATTTTTTATTGAGGCAATATTTCGTATTAAACTTTATATCATTGACCTAACATGACAACTACTAAATTGGACCCGGTGGTAAGCGAATCGCAATTCCATTTGAGTATCTACTTGTGAAATAAGGTTTTCTTTGGCTTTTAGTGAACAGATACATAATAAGTAATTAATAAATACAACCAACAGGCATATACAGAGTACTGACCCCTAATTAAGATCAATTAAGTCTTGTGTCGTGGATATAGGAAACTACGAGAGACTTTTCAATCTCAAAAACACCCAGACCCAACACAAATACATATGGGCTTAACCAACATTTGTTTCGGTACAGGGATCGAACCCGCAGCCTCTCATTTTACAGCCGGCGTTTAACTACGCCACGGAGACTGTCAAATTATAAAAACTAGATTGGGTTAACCCACAAAATAGAACACACTTGTATGAGCTATTGTGATAGGTCGACCACCATGTAAGTTTGTCATTTCCACGTAAAGTGTAACAAATCCCTGTATGTGTGAGTGTTTCTGTTACAAAAGTCTGAGGCATTAGGTTATTGAGGAAAAAAACCGCTCCCTACTGGTTTTTCCTATTATCCTACACTATGAGCTATATTTTATAATTCAACTCATCTTTACAAAAATATCACAAGTAATAGTAAAAGCATCCAATAATAATAATACAAACGCTTGTCTGGCAATAGATAATATTTTATGCAAATTACGGAAAGATTTGGCCACGCACTAAAACGGTAAAGGAAAACATCGTGAGGAAACATGCATAACATAGCTATTTGTTTAAATTTATATGGTATGTAAAATTCTGCCAAACAACACAACTGGACCGTGAACTATATTGTCTAACTCAATCGTACTTTCGATTGTAGAGGAGATCCGTGCCCAGCAGTAGGACATATAAGGGCTGATATAGATATTGATTCAGCCCAGCCACTATAACCAAGCAACAATTTCAAAATAACACACTCACTATGTATACAAATATTTTACAATAGAAAACCAGACTAAGGAAAAACCCTGTACTTTACTCCCTCCAATAATATCACAACTACATAAAACTTTACATAGTTTCTATATACCAAGCCTTTATGTCGTGGGAACATTATATAACACAATGCTATCGTATGTGGTTCCCAATGCATATGTGATACAAATCAGTCCGTATTAGTCGGGATGATACTGGTTCAGATTGGATGGGAATAGACAATAGAAATACTGAGTATACAGCCTTATTCATAGACAATTTACAAAACTGTTTTAGGTATCGAATAGTTTGTCCCTTTTAAACGTATTTTGAATTCAGTTAGAATTAAGAAGTAAAAATATTCGAAAAATTAAATAAGTTTATAAATAGTCTTTGAAGGAGGCCGTTGGTGGAAAGAGAGTGATGTCATATTACAATGTTAGAGATATAAATTAAAAATAAAATATTTAATGTAATTGTAAATCGGTATTTTTATTGCAAACCCGCATTGGGCCAGCGTGGTAGACTATATGACTACCTACTAACCATTCTCAATCGTACTGTCGGTTATAGAGGAGGCACGTGCCCTGCAGTGGGAAGTATATGGGCTGATACAGTACACTACATATCGATATTTACGAGTATTATCAATATCACGTTAATAAATAAAATCAATTTATTTATTTACGTAATTTGTTCATAACTAATACAAAATTGTGTTGAAAATATTTTAAGTTTTTAGTTTATATATAGCTAAGATGGAAACATTATTTAACTATGAAAATACAGTCATAAAAAATGACAAACTCAAATTAGTGTTTCTTACTTGACAGTCAAAGTCAAGTCAAGTTAACAACGAAAATATCATCAAATGTATGTTTCAAATAATTGATTCATTGATCAAAAACGTGATAAATTATGATGAATAACTTTAGTATATCACAATTAAATGTTATTGCCGAATATTAAAATGTATATATTTAACTGACCTCAGTTTCGAATACACACGCAATGTACAATTTGCAGGAAGGCATTAAGTTTTAAAATGTCATAAAAATGCTACATTAGTCACTCATAAAAAACGACTAGAACAAAAAAATATATTGAAGACTTACCCGCCATTTTTTCACTTCCGACAACCGATTAGCAACAACACATCCCGCAGACCCGGCTCCGACCACAATAAAGTCATATTCTTCAACAACTTCTCTCTTCTTCCGACTTTTCTTCTTCTTCTTCTCCTCTCTAACACTCACTTTAGACTCCGCGACATCAGTATCAAAACTCCGCTTAAAGTACTCATACGACGGCGAATAAAAGTCGGGCTTGTAAAACGGCTTTTGAAATTCGAAGTCCGGCTTCAAATAGAACGAGGCTTGCGAATATCCGCGGCTTCCGCTTGGCCCGTAACTGTGTGTTTTTGTATTGTGATTGATTGCAAAGTTCGTTTCTATGGGGACAGAGTTCGCAATCGGCTCCAGAGTCGGCCCTAATGGAATCCGCGACAGGTGCGATGAAAACTCGAAATCTTTGTATTGTCTGTCAACACTGTTTCCGAACAGTTGCGCTAGGATTGTTAAGTACATAAAACCGATTTGCGAGCATTGGGTTAAAGGTGCACTTTGTTCGGTACATATTTCGGATATGTCCGGAGGTATCCAAGTTTGTGTCGCCATTTTATCCGCGGCAGGCGAGTGAGCTAGCTAACGCTCAG
This sequence comes from Hyles lineata, assembly GCA_030180105.1. NCBI lineage: Eukaryota > Metazoa > Arthropoda > Insecta > Lepidoptera > Sphingidae > Hyles > Hyles lineata. The sequence goes on along the minus strand of JARJEE010000032.1, from coordinate 1,104,608 downwards.
GTTAATAATGAGCTGTGTTATATCGAAAGTGAATGGTATTATCATTGTTGTGTCCTTAGTTATTCGACACACTACTTTTGTAGGTTTCTATACGGTTTTTGGACAATTGGTTTTGGTTTTGGTTGTTTTAGTGATTTTATGGTAGGTTATGTGTATTAAATTTTTATTAATTAATTAATAAAGATACATAATAATTGTAGATTAAAAATTAAAAAGTATACTATTTATTACAAATAGTTAAATATAAAGAAATAATATTTAGACGAATAGGGTTTAGTTTTGATTGACTTTTTTAGTAAGATAAAGTCATAAACGCTTTTTTTTTATTAAATATAATTTTCATACCAAAAACATAATTAACTCATTAAATTGTAATACCTTTCAATAACAAAGTATACGTTATAACCCAGTCATTGAATAAGCAAGCCGTGACACAATTGTGACACACGCCGGCTGTGAAACGAGAGGCCGCGGGTTCGATCCTCGCATCGAGGGAAATATTTGTGCGGCCCACAAATACTTCTTTCGGGTCTGTGTGTTTGTGAGACCGAAAAGTCTCTCGCAGTTTCTGATACCTACGACACAAGACTTAATTGATCTTAATTTGGGGTCAAACTGTATATGTGACTGTTGGGTGTAAAAAAATATTGTGTAATAACGTTTCACAGAAACGTAAAATGATTATAATTATATGCAGACCTCCGAATAATTAGGTTATTCTCCATTTCCCATAAATCAGGTTGAACTTAGTGTGATATCTGTATCTCTATCAGCCCATATACGTCCCACTGCAAGGCACGGGTCTACTCTACAATCGATAGTACGATTGAGAGTGGTTAGGCCATATAGTCCACCACGCTGGCCTAGTGCGGGTTGGCGGACTTACATACCATAGAAATTCTTATAAATCGCTATGGTATGCAGGTTTCCTCACGATGTTTTCCTTCACCATTTTTACTGCGTGGTGATTAACTATCAATACACACATGACTCCGAAAAGTCAGAGGTGTGCCCTGGGAATTGAACCCGCGACCACCGAGAATAGTGGCCGCCGCATCCGGTCCGTTTACCAACAGGCCACCACGCACTGTACTGTACAAACATGATACCACTTGTTAATTATAATTTAACACAGTCATTTTTCTCTAACCTGCGATTTGTTAATAATATAAAGTTGGCTCTGACATTATTGCACCGCTGAGCTTGTTAGTTCACAATTATGCAATTCTAGGAAACAATCATTGTGCCACATTTCTTTTTCTATCACTGTGTCAGATCACATACATAGAAAATATACATATACTCACGCCTGTATCACAAAGAGGTAGAGGCAGAAACTTCACCTAGATTGCATTGCATAAATATTATCAGGTGTTGCTTTGCCGTGCCAATATAAAAAAAGACAGCTCGTATATTTTTTTATTCTGATTGAATATCCTAAGCATTGTATAAAGGACCACATGCTTACATCATTCACATCCTGTTTATTCTGCTGTAACCAAATAACCTTATTTGAAATTTATAAATACGTTCTATTTTTAAATATTTAAAACTGTCTCTAAGTCAAAGTCTATTGAGCACTAGTAATGTTTGTCTAAATTATATTGACATGTTGCGTAATTTGGAACTAATAATAAAATTTTGAAATATATCTTTATCGCGTTGTTTGAGATATGTTTTCATAATATAAATAACAAGCATTTATACTGGAAATGTGACAATATTAACATATTCAATGTGAAAAAAGAAAAACTGTTGGCAATATTTTGACGACAACGCGTTCAGACGCCAAAAGATCACACTTAAACTATTTAATCAGCTCATAGTTTACTCAAATTGGTTCCATATGAAATATTAATGATTAAAGTTACAATATTATTAATCTATATACTGTTGGATATTAAATAGCAGGTCTGAACTAGTTCTTCGATCTATCTTTTTATTTTTAGCGTTCCGTAGTCAGAGGAGGCCCGTGCCCTGCAGTGAGACGTATATGGCCTGATACAGTATACTCCGTGAGAAACAGATATAATATTAGCTAAGTTTTGTGTTTACTTTTTGTGGACTGCTTTACGTTAACTTCAGGCAGATTTTAGTAATAAGATTACCTGATGGTAAACGCATATGTCCAGAAAAAGGATTAAATAGCATCAGACAGTTCCACGCCACATGTGGAGGCCCGTTGGTAAACGGATCAGACGCGACTGCCAACATGTTCACGGTGGTCGCGGGTTCAAATCCCAGGGCACATCTCTGAATTTCCTGAGTCATTTGTGTATTAATAGTCTCTCACCACGCACTACATCGGTGAAGGAAAATATCGTGAAGAAACCTGCATACCATAATGATTTATATAAGAATTTCTATGGCATGTAAACTCACCACGCACCTCTGCCTACCCCTTCTGGGAAAAAGGCGTGAGTTTTATGTATGTAAAGTCAACCAGCACTAGGCCAGCGTGGTGGACTATAAAGCCTATACTCTCTTAATCATACTTTCGATTGTAGAGGAGGCCTGTGCACTGCAGTGGGACGTATATGGCTGATACAGTACAGTACAGATGCCAGCACGTTAAGATGCTTCTTCACGCTACGGTAAAAGACTCTAAAAGGACTCGGGATTATAAAGAAGGGAACATTTGTGACTTACTCGGATATTTTACGCACGGAATCCAGTAAAAATGATTTGATCCGTGGTGCTTTATAGCTGCTTCTCCGGCTGTTAAAGTCTTTTTTGGTTATACCTCTTCACTTCATTGTTTTGTCACCAGCTTCGTCATAGAGGGAAGTGAATAATAATTTATTTCCAACTCCTCCAACTTAACTTTGTGATAGATTTAGTTGCGGGTCTAAGACAAGTTAGACATTTCCGGAGACTTACCGAGCTTCAATGCTCGGTGTCATTACATTGCGTGCCACTGTTGATCCTGGCTTACAGGAGTTGCAGTGGTGGGTGTGTGGGACAGTCTCACGGAACCCTGGTGGCCCGTACGGTTGTCGCTTGGTCGCTAATGAGGCGTTTTTACTACTATACACCACCGCATGCAGTAATATGTTCCGCAACTAATTTCCTTCGTAATTATGTAGGTATCATTTACATAGATTTTAGTGGAGTAGGTCACGTGATTCGAGCGGGTTCGAGTCCCAGGTAGTGATTTTTAATGGGAATATTAATTTTTAATGCAAGTTTTCAAAAATTTTGGATTTATTCATTATATAGTTATATTGATATTTTTTTTAAAGTAGATAAGTTGAGAGACGGTTGTTGAAGAGGCTAGAATTAAATCCTGCCACGAAGATAAAATATTTGTGTAAATATTAATCTGGATATTAGGAGACTAAAAGGCCTCTGGCAGAAGACTTGATACCTTACTTTGGGGTTAACACTATCTCTCTCTATCTTCACAGAAAGACCACTGCTGCACATAGCCCTCCCCCAAGGATCTCCACATCGACCTGTCGGAAGCGGCCTGAAACCAGCGACTTCCTGTATCCTTTGATCCGACTTCCTTAATGCCCCTAAGGTGTATCAACTCTGTATACGAGGGACTTACTAGTAATTCCTTTTCTCTAACTTACGTGTCAATTCGAAAATGAATCTAAAAATCCACAGTCCATACATGTTGCTAGTAGAAAAACAGTTATGCTACATTGAAATCACAAGTGCAAGCAAAAATGAACCCTATTTCACGATTATAGCAACTATTTCGAGTGTTATTCACTTGCGCGTTTAATGAAAGCGGCATTGAATGGCCATCAAAATGTAAATTGTGTTTCCGTTATTTAATTGAGTAATGTTGTACTTTTTTGAAATTCATTTCAATGACACAATTATAGCGGTTTATTTATTCAAGTTTTACCTATTTGTTACGTCATAGGATAGTTTTTATGCGCAGTTGGTGAGATGCTGGCTGACAAACGAGAGGATCCGGGTTCGATTCCCGCACGAAGACCAATATTTGTGTGATCCATATATATTGGTAATGGATCCGGGTGTATTAAGACCTAAGTTTTGTAGTAGTTTCTGGGACTAATTATGTGTCATAACTTTTAGGTTGCATTATATTCAGAATAGTTTGTGGGACTATGGCATTGTATATGTTAATAATATGCAAACTAATTTTTCAGTTCTGACCAAAAAGAAATCCTCAATGCCGGAATCGAAGCTACGACTCCACTTTAAAAGTAAGCCTCTTAACTAATAGTGCCACGGGCCATGAGTGCAAAAAGAATGATCAGATAATTAATAATATGAGAGAGGTGTTTTTACTATAAAGTAATATGAAATTAAAAAAATAAATAAAGAGTTAAAAAATAAATAAATGCACTTCCATTTTAATACCTTTTAGCTTTAAAATGTATCTTCGTTAATGTATATTCGTTGTAACGAATAGCGGCGTTACGATCTCACTTTTACCGTTGAAATACTTTCATTCCGTTAGCGTTGCTTCGACCAAAAAAAGCGGCTAAGTGTGAGATGGCCCACCGATATAGTGTTCTTTATACGGAAATAATCAAATAGCAAAGTATCGTCTTGAAATAAAAGTATTATTTACGGATTTTATCGCGGAATTGATTTAATTTTTACATTTTTATCTTCCCGACGTTCGACTACGTTACGACCATGAAACCATGAGCATGACCATGAGTCCGCCCCGTGACCATGAAAACTGTAAAGTGATCGAAACGTCGGGAAGATAAAAATGTAAAAATTAAATCAATTCCGCGATAAAATCCGTAAATAATAGTTTTATTTCAATGTGTAACATTCGCGTAAATCTACGAAACCATTATTAAGTATCGTCTTCTTGTTAGAACCGAATTTTTACACCATACATTGTTTAATAAGATGTTCGCATTAATTACCGAAAAATACAAGGAAAAAAAAAATCAGTAATATTACAGCCTCCGTGGCGCAGTCGGTTAGACGCCGTCTGTGAAACGAGAGGCCGCGGGTTCGATCCCCGCACCGAGAGAAATGTTTGTGTGGCCCACAAATATTTCTTTCGGGTCTGGGTGTTTGTGAGACCATAGCGTCTCTCGTAGTTCCTGATACCCACGACACAAGACTCGATCTTAGTGTGGGGTAAGGACTATGTATGTGACTGTTGGGTGTTATTTATTTATTAACATTTTATTTTTAATGTTTCAGTTACATGTTTACTCGTAACTGAAATGCTCGTTGCAGGAAATTTACGTATTACATTACAAGTACCTAGAGACACCAATTTTTAAACCGACGCAAAATCCAGTATGAATTTAAAGATTGTATTTTCATTTTTCTGGCACGGAACCCTAAAGATGTTTTGAAAGTGAGTGCTTGCGAAATTCACGAGTTTAACATTCTGAAATGTGATAAAAAATAATTTCAAGAGTATTTTTATTGCAAAGAATAATAATACGAGCATGCCGTTCACCTGATGGTAAGTGATACGACCGCTCATGAGCAGTAGCAAAACCGAACACCACTTTGAATTACAAGCAATGCTTAGCATTCCACTGCGCTCGCCATCCTGATACATACGATGTGAAGTCTCAATATGTCCAGTAATTACTCTAACTACAATGTCCTTCAATACGAAATATAACAGTGCATTTACACTGCTGTTTGGTGGAAAAAATTGACTGCGGTGGTACTTATCCAGGCAGCCTCTCACATATGAGAGACCTACCACCAGTAAAACACAGTTTAAACAATTCTTACCAACAGATCTTAGGTCATCTCAATCATAGACACTAGAAAAAACAGTTCAAAAAAGCCGTTCCTAAAATCTAGTTTAAACATTAAGTAACCTAACCTACTTAGATATGAAAGGTAATGTATTTTCAACATTCATCAGAGCGTAAACACAATGATTTAAGATTGAAAAGAAATTTGAATGTACCCACAGATATGACGATGCAATTATAAATTTTTGCAAGCCGTTCCGGTTCAACTAATATGAGCGGAATACGCGAAAAAATTGATCACGTGTAAGAACTATTACGGAATAATGTTGCTATTTCAGTGAATAAACTTTTATATCAAATAAATAATGATTTGATTGAATGAAAGCGATGCAATTGAACACTATTATTAATGCTGTAATTTCTAATTTGCTCATATTGTATTCTATTTGACAGCCTCCGTGGCGCAGTTGGTTAGACGCCGGTTGTGAAACGAGAGGCTACGTGTTCAATCTCCGCATCAAGACAAATATTTGTGTAATGCACAGGTATTTGTTTCGGGTCTGGGTGTTTGTAGACCGAAAGGCTTTCGTACTTTCCGATACTCACTACACGACATTTATTTAAATATACTTACATATATTATTATTACAATTGATGTAAAGTCTGCCAACACACACTAGGCCAGCGTGGTAGACTATAAGGCCTAACCATTATCAAACTTACTCTCGATACTAAAGGACGCCCGTGACCGGCAGTGGGACGTATATGGTCTGATACGGAATTGAATGCCGTGATTGCGGGCTAATGAACCGTGTCCTATAATATAAAATTATTGAACAAATACAGAACATTAGCGTTGATTAGAATCGCCAGGTTTATTTCCTGGTGATAAAGTGTTTCAATCGTTCATTCATTCTTACAAATAACTACCATCTTGACAATATAGCACATACGCCCTTTTAAATTCAAACTATACAATCCAACTTCAAATTTACAAAAAAATAAAAGCGCGAAATTAAAAACGTCGTAAGTGCCTAATTCTCCAACGAGCACTTGGAATTTAAAGCAGCCTTACCTGCTCGGCACTAATAGATTTATTTGGAGCACAAAGAATAATCTCGCAAAGAGATAAAGTGTTTTACAGCCGCTGCCGTACTCGGAACGGTTAGCACCGACAAGTAAAAATGTTATGTGGTGAAGTTTTATTGCTTGGGTAGTCTTGTTAATAACACTGCATTAAACGCTGTATAGGATTTTTGTTTATCACAATTAGTTAGACAAGGCCTGGTTGAGCAGTTAGCCCACAAGCATGAAACCTTGCATTATCGAGCCATTATCTCACCCCTTTTTATTGCAATGAAAGGCGAGATGAGTACGCCATTCACCTGATGGTAAGCGATAAGACCGCTCATGAACAGTAGCAAAACCAAACAACATATGAATTACAAAGCAATGATTGACATCCCACTGCGCTCGCCATCCTGATACATAAAATGTTAACTCTATCTGGCTACAATGTCCTTTAAACAAACAGTGCATTTGCACTGCTATTTAGCGGGAACAATAGACATTTTTCGGCACCGAGACTAATGTTAGTTACCCTTAAGTATTTCTTTCAGGTATGGGTGTTAATGAGATCAAAATGTCTCCTTGTTTTTAATACCTACACACAGGACTTGGTATTTATTTTTTTGTATCAGGTTAACGCCCAAATACTGGAACGCAACTTAAATATAAATGGCGTTTAACTACGTTAATTCCGATTAAATGTACTGGCTAAGTGGGCCGTGCGCTGTTAAGAGCAACTTATTATTTGAATGGCGTTCCAGTATTCGGGCGTAAGACTGTGAACTAAGCGAAAATCACAAGTTCTAACTTAAATTAATATTATTAAAAAAAATATATTATACTAGACGCAATTATCTTTAATTTACAAGAACGAATGAATGACAGCGATTAATTTATTTATAACCAATTCGCTGGTTCAAATTGATATTAAAACATGGAAGTTTGTGTTAAATTGATTAAGGTTGTGAAGTGATTGAGAATTTTAGGTTTTAATTGGTAAAACTTAGAGCGGTACTCAACATTTTTATACACGGGCCGTAAATACGTTTTAGGTATGGGTTGTGTAGTTACTAAATTTTTTAATAGTCGAGCATAATTTCTATGACTGGCGCGTATTTTTAAATGATTTGCCATCCTAGGCGTGCGAATCATGAAAGCACATAGAGCTAACTTAGAGCCTCTGTCGTTATAAACCATTAAATATAATTTTTATATACAAGGTGTTCTCGATGCTTACTCGAAACAGAATCTTTTTTGCCAAGCTATATGTATATCAAAACCGTCTGTGTTTATAGTTATAAAATCATATTCTACTCGATATAAATGTAAAATAGACGTAAAATCAAACGATTTCACATACATACAAAATAATACTCAAAATGTCGAATACAAATACATGAACACGAAAATCATGGATACAAAATGAATACAAAACTTTTACAAGTTTATCGTTGACGAACTTTATGATGCGAATACCGATATTTTCAATATCAGATGTTCGCGATTTATTTGATGTTTTGAATACAACTTTGTGTGGATTGGAAAAGTACTTTTTGAGATCAAAGACGCTTACACGTCTGTAGTTGAGAAATTGAAGATCATTCGTGTTGAAACAATCATTTATTTAGATAGCTATCGTTGATTCAAATGTTATTTTAGTATATATCAATGCAGTTTTGATTTAATGATTTATGATAACATTTTATGGAAAAACGTATAATTATAATTTTTTTAATATTCTGACGTAATTTTACGGAAATAATGCAATGAACCAGTTTTATGATTGTAATAATTACTTTTCTTACTGTATTTTAATCATGTTTATTTAATTAAATACCTACGTTGTCTTACTTAGATTAAATTTTTACTGGTGGTAGGTCTCTCATATGTGAGAGGCCATCTGTGTGTTACTGTTTATGAGCGGTCGTGTCGCTTACCATCAGGCAAACGGTATATTCGTCTCGCCATTCACTGCAATAAAAAAAGAAAATATGTAATCCATATTAGTTTACACATTGAATCTAACTCCTATGAAGATCATTTTCCATTATATGTATTTGATGTATGAAAACTGTATGACTTATAAAAAGTCTATAAGTGTTCCAGTGATCGCATTAGACTTCATTATTAGACCAAATTTCTATTTTATTTATTAGAATCTCCAACGAGGATAACACATTACATATATAATTCAGTACATATTACGTACATTTTATGTCATATTAGTACGGATTGTCGTACAATTAGAGGACTAATTAAAAGAATTGTTAATACTTTTCCTTTACAATTTGATCGACAGTTCTAGAAAATAATAATTATTGCAGCTTAATGACGTTATGAAAATAACATACATAAACTCACGCCTTTTTCCCAGGAAGGGGTAGGCAGAGATTTCAGGACACCCACATTTCGCCTTGTATGTTCCGTCCCACGATGTGATAGGTGCCGAGCCTATCGCCATATCGGGCACAAAATCCTGACTCTGGGCTGATAATGAAAAATCCAATATCACTTTGCCGAACTCGGTATTCGAACCCGAGACCTCAGCTTTGTAACCATACCGTAGTAAAACTACACCACCGAGGCAGTCGTTATTAAAATGAAGTAATATGAAGTTAGTTAGAATGCAGTTATGAAAGTGTATTTTAAGAAAACATCAATAAGTAGCAGAAAGTAGAAAAAATCTAAAAAGTCCTTAGCTTTAGCAATTGTCTTATTTCATGGGTTGGTTGTACAACTACTTACAATATTAAGCGAACTATCACTGACTAGTATTACAAAATATTTTTACCAAAAGAGCCTTACAGAATCTTTGCATCGTCCTACACTAAGACGAGTGACTACAACCAAACTACAAACTACTATTCCATAAACGACAGTTCTTTACAATTATTTCTCTTCAACTCTCGAGTCTCAAAGAATTTTAAAAAGGCAACCATAACTTTTCCAATATTTAACTTATGCTGTCACGTCCCCATTGTGACGACCGCAATGCGAGTCCAGTCTTAGTAATAGGGTTTCAGAAGTATTTTTATATTCCAAAGAATTCTTCAGGCAGGTGTAATGAAACGTTTTTAGAATTTAAAATTGACATTAAAGATAGTGGAATATATGATGGGTGAAGGTGAAAATGTCGAGCAACTGCATTTAAAAGTGATATAATGTGGTCATATTTTTTGTTAATAAGTATTTTTATGGAGTTAATGGACGAGCAAACGATTTAGGCTAATAGCTTCATGCATAATTTCTTCTAGATATTAATGATTCATCTTCACTACATAGTATAAAACAAAGTCGCTTTCTCTGACCTTATGTCCCTTTGTATGCTTAGATCTTTAAAACTTCGCAACGAATTTCGATGCGGTTTTAATAGATAGAGTGATTCAAGAGGAAGGTTTATATGTATAATACGTACGTATTATTGTACAAAAATCTACTTGTACCCGGGCGAAGCTGGGCCGGGCCTCTAGTTATAATATATAGTATAGACTAACGGTCTTATTAATGCACATAATAGTTTCTTAGATTTACGCAAATGTTACACATTGAAATAAAACTGTTATTTACGGATTTTATCGTGGATTTGGTTTGATTACTACATTTTTTAACTTCCCTTCGAGCGTTTCATTTACTTTACAGCTTTTGTGGTCACGGGGCTCACTCAGTGACTTATAATTTAACTACCCTTAATCTACAATTATTAAATTAAAAAGTAAATCTGTTTTGCGTTCCGATCTACGCAGGAGCTCACTGTGTCTTAAGCTGTAAAGTAATCGAAACGACATTTTTAAAACCTATTTAAACAATCAAATGTTTTGTCTTCTTCACTCAAACTGAATACAAAAGACGATCGAAAGGGATCAACAGACATCAACAGGGGGAAACAGATTTTTAAACTGTCCATGAATAAGCCGTATAAAAGTTTGATTAATAAGTTCTTTAAGGAGTTAGCAGACGAATAAATGACTAATGATTTAGAATAGTCGTATCTTCCTGCATTTCTTCTTTATACCAATTATTACGAATCAATTATAATACTTTAGACTTTTAATGATGTTCCAAGATTAAATGGGTAATATTATGAACCTTAAAATATTAAGGCTTTAGTTTGGAAAAAATCTGAGGAAGGATACAAATTAATACAGGACGTTTGACTAGAAAGAATGCTGTGTCTGTTTACTAAAGGTAAAAAAGAAAAAACTCATTCCTACAAATTTGCAAGCGTATTTAAATTTTTGAGCTAGATTTAAAGAACGTCCTTTGATTCGACATCCGCTCCGAGATAAATATTTTTACGAATCACAATTTTATTGTTTGTTTGAATTGCTTCGGTGGCGTAGTTGTACTACGGTTTGGTTACAAAGCTGAGGTCACGGGTTCAAATTCCGGGTCGGGCATAGTGATATTAGATATTTCTATTAATTATCAGCCCGAAGTCAGGAATTTGTGCTCATCGTGGGACGGAACATTCATGGCGAAATGTGGGTGTCCTAGCACATCTGCCTACCCTTTCTGGGGAAATGGCGTGAGTTTATGGATGTATGTATGTATTTTTTTGTATTTTTAATTGGAGAATTGTGGTGTATTTTCTAGTCGTAACACCAGACAGAAGTCTTTGCGTGAGGTAAGGACTAAGTGTATACATGTTGAGCATAAATTTATTATTTATACAACTTACAACGTTCAACTTAGATCAGTTTGCAACCAACAAAGCTGTCACTTTACATTGCCCACAGAATATATCTCCTAAAAATGAATATTACACTCACGTATTCAAATTTTCACAAAGCTAATCTCTTAAACACCAAATAAAGCATGAACAAGACACGGTGGTGGTGGACAATAATTAAAATAAGTAGACAAAAGCCACAGAACACAATTGCATAGAAAAGTGGCAGTGCACGAGTCATTTTAGCGTAAACTACGTCAAGTCCATTGGGGAGGACATTTTATACAGTACTTGTGGTTCTCGAATACATTTATTTTCTACTAACTGTATAAATAACACCCAACAGTCACATATGACATACATAGTCCTGACCCCCACACTAAGATCGAGTCTGGTGTCGTGGAACAGGAACTATGAAAGACTTTTCGGTCTCACAAACACCCATAGCCGAAAGAAATATTTGTGGGCCCCACAAAGTTTTCTCTCGGTGCATAGATCAAACCCGCAGCCTCTCGTTGCACAGGTGGCACTTAACCGAGGAGATAACCGACGATTAACCGTGGAGGCTGTCAAGTAAGTTGTAAATTTCTTATGAGTATATATATATCTTTAAACCGAAACCGAAGAATAATGAATATATAAGAATGCTTAATTCCATCGTAGCTTAAACCAATCCAGTGACTTAAATAGTCAATATTCGGAATTTAGTCAAGTCTACTGACGTATAAAAATCATATTATGTAGATTCTAAGAGTATTTTGTTTATAAGAATTTCTATGGTATGTCAGTCCGCCAACCCGCACTAGGCCAGCGTGGTGGACTATATGGCCTAATCACTCTCAATTGTACTGCCGATTGTAGAGTAGGCCCGTGCCCTGCAGTGGGACGTATATGGGCTGATACAGACATACAGATTCTAAGAGATGAATTGATGCAATGAATGTATCTAAGGAGCATCAAAGATGCCCAAAAGCAATTTATTACACAAAAACAATCTGCCTCTGTGGCGATATTGTTCTAAAATATGATTTTAAAGCTGAAGGTTCAAATCTCGGTCAGGCAAATTGATATTGGGTTTTTCTATTCATTATCAGCCCAGAGAAAAAAAAATGTGCCCGATATAGCTACAAGCTCGCCTCCTATCACATCGTGGGACGGAACACCCAAGACGAAACATGGGTATTCTGGTAGCACCATTGCCTACCCCTTTTAGGAAAAAGGCCTGAGTTTATATATAATCTGTATCAGCCCATATACGTGCCACTGCAGGGCACGGGCCTAATCTACAATCGACAGTGCGATTGAGAGTGGTTAGGCTATATAGGCCATATTTTCGGTGTCATGTGTGTATTGATAGTCAATCACTACGCACTAAAATGGTGAAGGAAAACATCGTGAGCAAACCTGCATACCATAGCGGTTTATAAGAATTTCTATGGTATGTAAGTCCGCCAACCCGCACTAGGCCAGCGTGGTGGAGTATATGGCCTATGTTAATAATAAAACACATTAACTCTTTTCAAATTTACTGTCGTGAAAGTCAGAAACAAATAGTAGGGGTGTTTTGTTGAGCGTCGCTAAACCACTTTGTAACGTCTCTAGTACGAGTATGTAAAATATACTTGGAACTATGCATTTCAAAAAGAATATTATTATAACAGCACAAAAGGGAATTAAATGCGATGGTAATGCGGCTGTCGTGTTTAAGCTTGCCAACACGTTTCGTAATGAAACAACTGCTTATATTCTATTTGTCCACGTTGTTTGTTTTACTAATTGTGATTAATAGGGTGTTATAGAAGTTTCATTGGTCTAGTGGATGTACTGGGAAATGTGGGGTTTTGGGTTTGGTTACGGGGAAATTTGGATTATTGCTAATTTTTATAGATAGGTAAAATCATGCTCTGTCTAAAATGGAATAGGTATCCTTCTTAATCGTACCCTCAATTTTAGAGAAGGCACTTTTTTTCAGTGAGACTTACATGGACTGATGCAGATACAGTACAGTCCATAATTCCTTGTGTCTTTTTTGATCAAAGATGTGATAGAGCATTACATTTTTTATGATACTCGACATTATTATTTTCATCCCATGATGTGGTAAAGACAAGGCTTTAACTATTCGGGCACGAATTTGAAAGTTTTAGACAATTAATGCGCGATTATGTCAACCAAAATCTCTCAAAGCGTTCCTTCAATTTTTTTTATTATTTAAGCAAAAAAATACAAAACTCCATATTACAGTGAATAATCAAATTCGCCTTTACACACAGTTTGTTGGCAAAAGAGGCGCTCTTAATACGAGTATACCTTGAGTGCGAACATAAAAAACTTCATTATATGAAAAATACTACATTAGGTACCTGCGTAATTACTATACTAATATTGTATACTATTATATGTTTATTTATATAGTTATTACTAACAGTAATAAGAGTTAAGTAGCATAAATACCGACATTCCAGATTTCAACATCATGCAAAGTTAATCATCTATTTTTTCATATTTAGTTTACAGAAAGTAATTTTTTAGTTTAGTTTTATTCTCTCCGCCCTGGATAAAATCAAATTAGTGCGTGGTGGCCTGTTGATAAACGGACTTTTCGGTGTCATGTGTGTATTGATAGTCAATCACCACGCACTTAAACGGTGAAGGAAAACATCGCGAGGAAACTTGCATACCATAGCAATTTATAAGAATTTCTATGGTATGTAAGTCCGCCAAACCGCACTAGGCCAGCGTGGTGGACTATATGGCCTAACCACTCTCAATCGTGTTCACGATTGTAGAGGAGGCCCGTGCCCTGCAGTGGGACATATATGGGCTGATGTAGATAGTATAGAATATAGGATAAAATCACAAGAAGTGAGGAAGCACAGTCACTTTGCCACCCCAGTGTAAACAAACCTCTCGTCGCGAGTTAAAAGTCCATTCCATAGAATAGGAGACATTTAATGCGTTTTCCCCTGTTTATTTCACATTTCACATGCCGGCAAAAAAACTTAAATTACATGTCGCATTGTCACTGTGTGAGATACATTGTTCGCGCGCTGTGTTTTTATTTTTAATATTGCAAGAAAAATGTCCGTTGGGGGATATTGCGAAAATATTGCAATGCAGAAATACTAAACTATAATATATATACGCATGTGTCCTATAGGGGTGGGTTGAGACTAACACCCATATTCTAAAACGTTCCTCGAAAATTTCTCGACTCCATTCGGCCTTACTGGAGGAAATCTGTATTCATAGTTGAAAAAAGTCTCCTCCACTCAATACTTTTCCTTTCTCGAGGAAAGGAATCAACTGTCAAACTCAAGGTACGTCGCGTATTTGATAAATCTGTACCTTATTGACACATCAATGACGTATTTGATGACGTATTTCCTCGACTCAACCTCACTCCTGGATCCTCGAGGAAAGGTATATTTTTAACTAAGCATACCATTTTCGAGGATTCCTCGAATTCATTTTAAATGTCACCTCGACAGAGATGAGGTCGAGGAAGATTCGAGGAAACGTCTTAGAATACGGGTGTAAGCATCTCTAGTTCGATCATGAGGGGTTACTCTAGTATGTTCCGAAAAGAAGTTCGAATTTTCGAAGTCTGAAGAAAGTTATAATTTTTCCACTTCCAAAAATCAATACTATTATCTGTGACCTTATTATTCAATCGCAACTTAATATATGGTTACAATAGAGGATTCTAACATTTTGTGAAATACCTAAGTACATTCGTACAATTTAACGTGCGACGTCCGACCATTCGATCTTCGTTTCGGATCATCAGTGACATATCACGTTCGCCTCAAATGCTTACATCAATTTTACTGGTGGTAGGTCTCTCATATGTGAGAGGCCATCTGGGGGGGTACCACCGCAGTGTCTATTTCTCCCGTCAAACAGCAGTGTAAACGCACTGTTGTGTTTCGGGTTGAAGAGCATTGTAGCCAGAGTAACTACTGGACATATTGAGACTTAACATCTTATGTCTCAGGATGGCGAGCGCAATGGAATGCCAAGCATTGCTTTGTAATTCAAGGTGTTGTTTGGATTTGCTACTGTTCATGAGCGGTCGTATCGCTTACCATCAGGCGAACGGCATGCTCGTCTCGCCATTCATAGCAATAAAAAAAAAATTCTTCATGTCTTCATGCATTTTCGGTTCTTTATTCTCAAAAAAGAAAATCCTAAGTATCCCAAAAACACGAAATAAATACCAAATGGATATACCTACCTATAACAAGCAGCGATATATTCAAATAGTTTGACGTCATTTCACCGTGTTTTCTAAAGTAATGTTTGAAGTCTCCAATTCGACAAAAAAGGCAAACTGAATAATGGCTACATTTCTTTCATTTATTTTTAAACTTGCTTAACAGGAAAATAAAAGCGCCACGTGTAAATCAAACAAGTATTTGGTATTAAAATATCTTGCAGAAACATTTATTTAGATCTTTTTATTTCTATTTTTCCTTATCTTTGCCGTTGGTAAATTCCGTCCTTTTTCATTTTTAACGTTTCGCCCGGTTTATTGTCTTCATTTGAAAGACCATGGTCCTCATATCACTTGGTCACATCAAAACAACATTATTTTTTACCTCCCTCGATATCTGATACTGCTATTATGGCACATGCAGCCAATTTATTTCTATGGTTTTGTGACAATAAATAATTTCTTAAGATTACACCTTTAGATATCTACTCTCAAAATCTTCTGAATTTATCTGCTTATAAATTATTTCCAATATTATCAATCTTTAAGTGCTTTAATTGTGTGGTGGCCTATTGGTAACAAACAAGACGCGGCTGCCGACATATTCACGGTGGTCGCGGGTTCAAATCCCAGGGCACACCTCTGACATTTCGGACTCATGTGTGTATTGATAGTTAATGACCAGCACTATGAGGGCAAAGGAAAATATCGTGAGGAAACCTACATACCACACTGGCCTAGTGCAGTGTACTATATAGCCTAACTCCTCTCAATCGTACTTTCGATTGTAGAGGAGGCTCATGTCCTACAGTGGGACGTATATGGACTGATACAGATTATCAAGCTTTTATTATGATAATACGAGCAGTAATTACCTGTCAAGCATTCTGTCTCAATTCACGTACAATTTGACATATCAACTAGAGTTTAATTAATATCAGATCAACAATTTCGGAAACGGCTGACTATTTGATTTCCACGTGTTAATACGTCCAGTACGGTTAATATGACGGAACAGTAGGGATATTTCCAACGCTTAATTTTAAATAGTATTCAATTATTAATGGCAAATATTATCCATTTGCACATACATTAATTTAAAAGAGCATTAAAATTGGGTCAGGCCAAAATTATCCTGAATTGGCAAAATGCATGAAGAGGTTGATGAGAGTGGATGAAGCGAAAGTAATATGTCAGGATCAAGCAAAGTGGCGGTCTATAGTCTCTGCCTACTTCTACGGTATACGGGCGTGACGATTATGTACGTATCAAAATTGGTCGTGAAATGACAGAGATTTTAATATTTTGACTGCTTCGGTGGCGTGGTTGTACTGTAGTGCGATTAGGAAGCTTAGGTCTCGGGTTGGAATCCCAGGTTGGGTAAAGTAATATTGGATTTTTCTATTCATCATATCATTCCGGAGTCAGGGATTTGAGCTCGATATGGCAATAGACTCGCCCCATATCACATCGTGGATCGGAACATACAAGGCTAATTGTGCGTGTCCTGGTAGCACAATCTGCTTACCCCTTCAGGTAGAAAGCCACGAGGTTATGTTTGCAATAGGGATATTTCCAGTGTTTAATTTTTAAGAATAATTTATGTATGCTGTCCTATACCACATACTAAGATTGATTGTTGCGTAGTGGGTATTAGGAACTACGAGTGACTTTTCGGTCTCACAATTGCCCTAATTCCTGTTATCCATGGCAAAATCCATATTTAAATGTTTTCGTTTATTTTATTTTTTAAATAATACTAAACTATTATATAATATTATGATTTATTGCTATCTTAATTTAATATGTTTTCAGTAAATCTATAACACTTCAATACAACCCTAAATTATATAAAACAACTCGTGCACGACACAAAACCCATGCACCAAATAAAAATCCAAACACGAATAGACTTTAAACACCGAATGAACACCAAAAAATTCGAGCAAACAAAAGGACTTAATTTAAGCCGAACAGGCGTATTTAAAAGCCAAAAACAAAACGCATCGCTGCGGCCGCATGTGCTGGTCTGGTAATGCGAGACCATTTGTCATTTTTACGATCGTGTGGCCTCAGCCTTACCTGAGTGTTTGTTAGCTTTTTTCCACATTTTGATGTCATATTTCTAAATTGTTACTGGTCTCTTTGTGTTTGTTGGAGTGTTAGTCTAGAGTTAGACAAGCGCACGATGAAAATAGAAAAGAAAATGAACAAGTTAAGAGTTTAGATACAGGCTGCTTCCAATAAGTTATCGAGGAAATCTTTTGGAGAAGTTAGACTGCTGTTAGATGATTTTCTACGGCTAAAGAAGACGATAATGGGGATTATTTTGACGTTACTTAACTCTCTGAAAGTTATAGTTATTTACATATTTATTGTTAGTCATCGCATAGCTGAACTGTGATTTAAAATAACGTAGGAAGCCTAGCTTAGCTAATAATTTTCTACCAAACTTTCAAAGGTATGGGAAGATCGCTGATCTGTATTATTATTATGGTAGATTAGAGCTGGTATTAATTGCAGACAACAACGTATGCTATCAAGCAATACTGGTTGAAGGCTCATACCCACGTAACTCTAACATTATATTATAATATCGTTTGTACCAAGCAAGCTAAAGCTCTTCTTTTAACATAAAACCATAACATTTTATTGGGCAAAGTTTTTCGCATTCATATTAATGTTGATTTGTTCATTTCTTTTTTAGGGCAGTTGGAAGATATTTTTTACGATTATGTAAAACATCGTTAAATTAATTAGTCTTTGGAAAAAAAAGAATATCTGATATCATTGTCTATCCATAAATGGGTAACATAAGGAAATATCTTGTGTAAAAAATAACTCAACATTAGGAAACAGGACGATAATAATAATTTATCCAAATCAAAATTAATATTAATTTAACTGTATTTTCCAAGGAAATAATTCAATTTTTATTCTTTAAAATCTTCAAGTTTTTACACTGAAAGTAAATAAAGTAGTTGACTCTCCTTATAACTCGTCTCTAACCATTAATGAACCCCCTCGCAATTCCATTAAATGAAACCGACTTGACACACCTTTTTTTAATAATGAGAGGAACCATACTTCATCTATCATCAATCCATCAGTACTATTATTAGTCAAACACCACCCAAGGAAAGGATGATGGGCACAAATGAGTGATACACCGTGGAAAGGTATTTTTTGTAGATTAATGATATCAAGGGCGCTGGACCTGATTAACTGTCCAATCGAAGAAATCGTACTTTATAGTTTTACTTTTTTGTTTCATCCTATTAATTAAGTCTCAAGACGTCATATCAAATCCACATGTTTTGCACCATCAAATTCCACGCCAATAATTTCTGTTCTTCTCCACACCATTCAACAGCCCAGCCTAATCTGGTGGCAGTCATGAATATTCACTCGATAAATCAGTGTAAACGATCGGCAGCGTGCATGAGTACACAATGCTACGTATTATTGACTGACTGTAGCTGGGCTTTGTGCGCACGTGCTTTGATCGAGGCGTGTCTTCATGAAATATGGATTTTTTGTTTTTAGTTATAGCTGTTGAATTTTTGTTAATGGTAATTTTTATATTTTTAAATCTAGGATATATTTATATATACATATACTGACAACATTTTCCTAGAAGGGAAAGGCAGAGGTGCTACCAAGACCTATGTTTTGAATTTTGTTTTTCGTCCCAAGATGTGATAGGCGGCGAGCCCAACGTCATATTGAGTACAAATTCCTGAATTCAGGCTGATAATGAATAGATAAAACTAAAATAGGCGGGCCCGATTTACAACCCGAGACCTCAGCTTTGAAATCGTACCGTAGTACCATTCCACCACTGATGTAGTTTCATAATTGTCTTCGATTTTAATGTTGCCGTCAAAGTAAATGAGGGCTTTAAGTCAGGATGATACAATAAGGGGACATAACAGCGAAGATTGATATCTATACCTTTACACCTATAACTCCAAGATGGTAGGCAGTGTTATTCAACAGCATCAGTGTTATTTTATATATCAGAAATAGCTCCTATGGCAATTCTATAGCTGTACCGAATAAAATTGACATGTATGACAGCCACATATATAATAGCCTCCGTGGCGTAGTTGGCTAGACGCCGAGTGTGAAACGAGAGGTCGCGGGTTCGATCCCTGCATCGACACAAATGTTTGTGTGACCCACGAATATTTTTTCTGGGTTTGGGTGTTTGTGTGACCGCAAAGTCTCTTGTAGTTTCTGATAATCACACACAAGACTTAATTAATCTTAATGTGGGTTCAGGACTATGCATGTGACTGTTGGGTCTAATTTTCTATAATTTCCAAAAACACCAAACAGGTTTTACTCATCATCTTCTCACAAGTCTACCAAGTAGATACTAGGCGTTTCCAAGTGAATGCCCTGCTAGTGAATATTGAGCGGAACAAGAGCGTCATCTGGTGTGACCGGACCAACACTTCGATTACCTAACTTAGCCGTCCTGTCTCATGAATATACATGATTGCTGTTCCGTAGTGCATTGTTTTTATTTATATGTGCTGTGTTTGCTGTTAGGGATTAATATGTGTATTCTAGGCTTTTATTATATTATATCTAGAACCGATATAATTTTTCATTGATAACATTTGTAAAGTTTGCTTCTCATATTAAAATATCTGTTTTTTCCTAGCAAAGATCTGGACACATACCCATGATTACTGCATTTATCCATACATAAACCTGAGTAACACTTAAACATTACAGATGCCTTGTTAGTTAGTCACAGATTTTGATGACAAAATTTCAAATAAAGCGGGGGGGATTTTAGGGAGAAGGTATGAAATTACAAAGCCAAGGTTACCCATTACGGTTGACTTTAATAATCCATATTATTAATATATGAAGTACTCGTACATTTTCACCTCCAATCAATTTACTGTACATACAACAACGGCGCAAATTGAATCTAAACAAAAACCTACTCAAGTACCTATCTGAACGCAGTGGCGGATTTGGATGTATGGGATTTTTTTTCTTGGACAACGAGGCTAGCTTTTCTATTATTGTTTTGTCATTTTATGTTATGTGGTGTTCTATAAAGTGGTGTGTATCTGTATCTGTATCTAGTAAATAGAAGAACCAAATAAAATTGAAGGCGTAAATAAACATAAAGTATTCTTCTTTTTCTACCTGGCGTTATCTCGGCCGGCACCAGGGTCCGCCTGCCGGCTAATACTCCTCCATTGAATTAAACATAAGTAGCAAACAATATAATAATAATATAACATGACAAAAAAATTCAGTCCTTGTTTACAACTATTGCACCGATAATAGGTCTCCAATTCAAGTTTTTGCTGGATTATGATGAGATAAGAGGCGTCTATCGACATATCGGTTACAAATTTCTGACTTCTCCAGGCTGATAATGAAATGAAAAATTCCATTTCACATTGGTCGACCCGGGATTTGAACCCGAGACCTTAGCTTTGTAACCATACCATAGTACAACTACGCTACCGAGGCAGTCAAAAGTCATTAAAACACAAGGTCGGCAAAATCATATCCATCCCAAGAGCCCACCAGTAAAGTGACCAATAATACTGTGTACAAAATATCCTTAAGTCTCCAAGTACGGCCCATTCAAGTGGCTCCAAGATAAACAATTTGTAGTCGCGGCCCAGACATTATTAAAATAAAATCTTTATTCCCTGTTATGTCATTAAAAAGTCTGTTTTCTTGGATAAGCAATAAATAAGTTAATACAAAAAATAAACAATAAATTTCCTTTTTACCTATTGTTTTTGGTGATGCAGAGCGACGGGATTAGTGATAAGGGAGAATAAAAAGAAGAAATATTTCGATACCAGGGCACTACGATTATGTATACATTTCGCCTTGTTTGTTCCGTCCTACGATGTGAAAGGGGCTAACCTATCGCCATATCAGGCACGAATTCCTGATTCCAGGCTGATTTTGCACAGAAAAATCACTTTGCCCAATCCAGAATTCGACCCCAAGACCTCAGCTTTGCAATCATACATAGTTATGTATACATATTTAGGGTTACATCCTAGATCAAATGACTAAGCAGATTTGTATTGTTTTAATTATGTATCCTGTTTTATGTACCAATATTAAATAAATGAAATTCAACTGCGCCATTGTATTAATGTTCGCAGTTTGACGTATTTATTTATTCTATTTTATGTGTTACTTTAAGTCTAAATTGAAAAGTCAATAAACCCAAATAACAATTTAATTTACTCACGCATAATTTGCGTTGTACATTAAAGATAAACTCATTCGAAGGCTTCTTACTAAAATCCATTACTTTTCCAATAAACCGATGAAATTTAGTCGGTCGATTTTATTACTCCCAATATATTTTGAATCAAATTGATTTAAAAGTGAATCCAATTTGTGGAACAATCATTATTTGATTTTTAAACGAGATTTTTGAAATGGCTTCAAAATGGCGCAATTTCGAGTAATGATAGAATTTAAAGTTTAGCATTAGCGATTATGAATTTATATGTGTTTATTGCAGTAAATGGTGACACGAGCATGCCGTCCGCTTGATGGTAAGCGATACGAGCGCTCATGGACAGTAGCAAAATCAAACAACACACGAATTACACAGTAATGGCATTCCACGACGCTCGCCATCCTGAGACATAAGATGATAAGTCCCAATATGTCATTCAAACCGGAACACAACAGTGCATATACACTGCAGTTTGGCGGGAGAAATAGACAAAGCGGTGTTAGATATGTTCATGGGCGGCAGTGATCACTTACCATCAGGTGACTCGTTTGTTCATTTGCCGGACCTATGCATTAAAATAAATCTACTATGTTACTTTGGATGAAGTAGAAGCATTTTCATAGATATTATTTTAATCTACTTTTTATATAATATGGTTCGATACGTAAACATCATTCACTCCTTTAGTAAGACATTTATTTGCCTGCAATAAACGCTGGGTGCAGGCAGCGTCAATCAGATGGTAAAATCTTTGTAGGCCTATCTTTACCACAGGATTTACATGTGACAAAATGAAAGCAATTTCTTACAAGGAAATACACACCATAAGTGACCCTTAAACGAAACGATGAAAAAAGCAAGTAAAGCCTATTTATTTATTACACAAAAAAATATGTAAGTGAAATGGAAGTAAAATTAACTTCCAACTATAAAAACAATGATTATACAATAACAAGAAAAATATAACTAAAATTCAAAAAATGCAAAATAAAAATGAAAACCATATATAATAAAAATATAACTATTAGAAAGTATAGGCAGTAACATGTCGTGGCTGTGACAGGTTAAGCGCAAATCCTCATGACCTTAATATAATCAGGTCATCACATCCATTCGTTAGAAAGTCCGCCTCAATGGTCCACATGTTTAATGAATGAAAAAAGTACAACATTCCCATATGGGTCGTATTCGTAGTTTTCCGTGATTAATTATCATTTTTTCATATAGTGAAGCGTGTACAAACAATGAGAGTTGGTTCAATGCAAACTTGTTATTCCCGCGAACAATACTGCGCATTCGACTAATGGATGCGAAACCGGACTACCGAGTTTGGCTCAAATTGGAAAAAATGTGCGATGTGGGATCAATGATTAACTTATTGTTTTATAGACTTTATTAATTAGTAAGGGGAATGCGTCGTTTGGGTCTACTTGTTCAGTGTTTTATGTATACCTCGAAAACTTCACGAAGAAAAGATTTTGCCCAGGGTAAATCTAAGTCATAAAAATGTAAAAACTTAGCAAAGCATTTTGTATAATAAAAGACACGTCGAAAACAGAATTACGCTATGAAAAAAGAACCAAGAATCAAGCAAATTGTTCGCCTTATCATCATGAATCTTAAAGAAGATCATCGCTATAAAATGGCGTTAGTCCAAAGATCTCCTTTTCTAAAATTAGTATGAAGTCTTAGGACAACCAATTTCATAAAATGATATCTAAGAAAGACCACGGTGTAAAAAGCACCAAGTAGAATTAAAAAAAAAACAACACATTTATTGCCACACAATACGACGTACAAACATACATTATCATACAAAAAATAATGAAATGAAATAGCGTAGGAGTTAGCGCGTCGCATTGCTGTGACACTTAGGCGACCACTCAGCATAATGTTGCATTGCAGCGCGGGCCACAGCGCAACACTGATTTTCAGTGGTCACCTAGTGACATGTGAACATCGCTGGGCCAACATACAAATAATTGAATTGGAAGTGCGTGGTGGCCTGTTGGTAAATGGACCAGACGCGGCTGCCAACATGTTCACAGTTGTGGCGAGTTCAAATCCTAGG
This sequence comes from Hyles lineata, assembly GCA_030180105.1. NCBI lineage: Eukaryota > Metazoa > Arthropoda > Insecta > Lepidoptera > Sphingidae > Hyles > Hyles lineata. The sequence continues at coordinate 1,080,668 of JARJEE010000032.1, read as the reverse complement.
GCACACCTCTTACCTTTTCATATGTGAATTGATAGTCAATCACCACGCACTAAAATGGTGAAGGAAAACATCGTGAGGAAACCTGCATACCATAGCAATTTACAAGAATTTCTATTGTATGTAAAAGTCCGCCAACCCGCATTAGGCCAGCGTGGTGGACTATATGGTCTAACTACTCTCAATAATACTTTCGATTCGATTTGATTCGATTCGAGGCCCATGTCCTACAGCGGGACGTATATGGGCTGATACAGTACAGAAATAAGAGCAAAATACAATAACAAACTAGTATCTAAATCATCTATCGATTCTCCTCTACCTTGTACCGTCTAGATAACGTATACTCAGAGGCACCTGCAATACGCTTTGAGCAGTAATTGAACGTTGCATACTGGTAGTTATTCAACCGGACTCATTTACAGATAGTGTCATCTTGCTTGACCCCGTGGCAAAGGAAATGTACATTCGTAATGTATTGGGGAGCTGAATTTAAAGTGAAGCGACCAACCAACCAACTAGTGGTAGGTCTCTCAAATGTGAGAGATCGTCTGGTAGATATCAGTGTAATGTCTATTTTTCCCGTCAAACAGCAGTGTAAATGCACTATTGTGTTTTAGTTTGAAGGACATTGTAACCAGAGTAACTACAGGACATATTGAGAATCAGTGCAGACGCAGTGGAATGTCAAGCATTGCTTTGTCATTGAAGTGTTGTTTGGTTTTGCTGCTATTTATGCGCAGTCATATTATTTACCATCAGGTGAATGGCATACTCGTCTCGTCATTCTGTGCAATAAAAAAAATATTATTGAGGTTTGTAAAGTTTTTGAAAGGGGTCAACTGAAATATTGAAGAAAGAAACAATTATTTAGTACAAACTTTATAACAGTGCTTGTCACAAAACGGCCCAGACTCAGCATATGCTAGTAATGAAACCAACTCTGGTCTTCCGCAAGGCCGGTAAGTGAAACAACAGGTCCAAACACAAAATAAAAGAAGGAAGATAATACCAATAACATTACGTCAGCAGCTCAGATGTGGGTAGGTAAAATATTAATATGACGCGAGCCTTTAACGAGTGTACAAAGGCCTCCAACATCTGAGCACTATCAGTTTGTAATGACAACTTTAAATAACTACAAGATTGATTATTATTATATGATTTCTCAGGTTATATACCAAACTAGGATTCCCCTGGGCATAATTATATTTATCAAGCAATACTAATGAGCAGAGGTTTTATTTAAGTAAAGAAGGAGGAATACATCGATTATAAGATTTATAAGAATTTATGTGGTATAGTATGTAAAGTCCGCCAACCCGCATTAGGCCAGCGTGGTGGACTAAAGGACCACTCTCAATCGTACCTACTCTCGATTGCAGAGGAGGCCCGTGCCCTGCAGTGGGACGTATATGGGCTGATACTGAATGTGTGTATTTTTTTTCTTAAATATATAAAAGCGTTATGTTATTGTTTTATTGGTACAAAAAGTTTGCAGTCAGCTAACTATTAACTCTCATCGTTGGGTGCAGGTTAAATCTTGGAACGTTAAACTTGGTGTATTCTATAATAAATCTAAAACTATGAGCTGTGGAATCTTGAAATTTAATTACTTAACGGCTTGTTATTATTAAGCTGTGTGAACAAATTAATGATTGCGGATTTACTTAGAAGCTAATTATTTACTTGAGGCTTGTGATCCGATCTAATACTTAGCTGGATTGTGATTTATTTTGCAGTGTTTTATTTTTAAAGCCTTTACGAGTTTAGGCAGATCAACTAGCAGCCTACCTGAGGTTAAGCGGCTACCACTGCTCATAGATCTTGTAGTGCCAGGGGGCCAGCACAACAAAGTCGTCGCATACCTTAAAGAATACTCTCTTTAAGCCTCGTTTGAAGAAGGACATGTCATAGCGCTCGGGAAACACCGAATTAAAGTTTATTCGATATATGGGTATTATCGACGGTTTTTTTTTTTTTTTTTTTTTTTATTGCTATGAATAGCGAGGCGAGCATGCCGTTCGCCTGACGGTAAGCGATACGACCGCTCATGAACAGTATCAAAACCAAACAACTCCTTGAATTACAAAGCAATGCTTGGCATTCCACTGCGCTCGCCATCCTGAGACATAAGATGTTAAGTCTCAATATGTCCAGTAGTTACTCTGGCTACAATGCCCTTCAACCCGAAACACAACAGTGCGTTTACACTGCTGTTTGATGGGAGAAATAGATACTGCGGTGGTACCCACCCAGATGGCCTCTCACATATGAGAGACCTACCACCAGTCGTGGTTTTATAGGAAAAAAAACCTATTTCGCTCGTTCAGTCAATAGTCCTTTTGATTCCGTAATTTTATCTTAGCGGTCAGAATACATACGAATATATGACATTATTACTTACCATCAATTTTATAATTTTGTGGTTATTATTTTATGACATAGAAGTTATTGAAAATAAAACGACCTAAATATAAAAGTGTCATTATAATAATTATCCAGTTACTATTTGAGAATGAGTAAATTAGGAAGATTATAATTTTAAAGAAATACAATGGTAGTTATTAGAAATGTGTACTATAATATTTACCAAGCTTGTAGCGTTGGATAAATAAATATTGTATTAGGTTAATTATAAAATATTTTTACATGGATTGATAAGTGTCGAAAACGGAACAGCTCTTCACGCAGCAATTGGATTATAATTACATTTTATTATAATTTGTGCACTTTTAATAGCCTCCGTGGCGCAGTTGGTTAGACGCTGGCTGTGAAACGAGAGGCCGCGGGTTCGATCCACGCACCGAGATAAATATCTGTGTGAACTACAAGTATTCGTTTCGGTGAGACCGAAAAGTCTCTCGTAGTCCCTGATGCCTACGACACAAGAATCGATCTTAGTGTGAGGTCAGGACTATGTATGTGACTGGTGGGTATATTTTTTTATTTATTTTATTTTACTTGAAAAGTTTATTATTTTTATTACATTATTACACGAATTATTGCACACCATACCAAAATGACACTGTACAGAATTCAATTAAATCAAACCGTAAAGTACTCACATAATTAATCGAGAATTGAAATCATCAGTCCTTATGAGAATATAAAATGTCATCTAATAATTTGAATAATGAGTTACGCAAGGATCGAAACAAAGTATATTTCGAAGGTGGATGAAACCTCATTTCCTGAGAGACTCGTGAGACCTTTTCCCATATTATAGAAGATAAAATCGCATTGAAATAGCTATGGGTATTGAACACGTACCTGCTCAGGTAATCTCTGAGACAATCGACTATTCTATTATTTACTATCAGGGTTGACAAAAATATACGTGATGGTCGGTGAGGGATTCAGTTTGTGTGGAATTATGTTAGGTACCTGGTTTGGTTGTGAGATCTGTGAATGCAACGGATTGGAAGTTCAGTGACACCAGCATGCATCATTCGGTTGCCCTTGAGGCACAGGAAAAGGAAGGTTAATAGGTTTCCTCTCAATTATAAAGTGAAGAAATATATATTTCCAAGGAAACATCGATCCACTCTTCTGAATTAAATTGGAAATATAACAGAACGAAAAATTAAAGATCACCAAAAATATTTCTTTCTGTCGCGGAACTTTATTAATCATTTTGCTAAAATACTTTATGAAAAATATATAATTTAATAAAATAAAAATCGAAGTAAATTAGAAAAAAAAGAATAAAGATACCTTAACTTGTGCCATTTTATTTAAAAACATCACAAAATATTAATAATACGCTGAAGGGGCAGCCCTATTCATTGCATTGAGTCCCTCGTGCCAAAAGCCCATATATAGGGATTTCAAGTTCTGATTTTACTGGTTTCTTTCTGTTTGCAATGAGGATTTAAACACATGCCACATGCTATTTCAACTAAATAAGGTTTTAATTTGGACAGAAGGATTTTTATTTTTAAATTTTACGCGTCTTTTCGAGAAAAGGGCTGGGACTAAAAATAGTATAAGCATTGTCCTGACGGATTAACAAGTTGATGTGACAGTTGGCAAACGGCGCGAAGAAATAAGGGTCCGTTGGGGCCGAAAGATTCTTGATAAGAGGCCACGCACAGGCAAGCAAAATGTCGGACACCCGCCTACAAAGTGGACAGAAGGCCTGGTTAAGGTTGCAGGAAGTCGCTAGATGCAGGCCGCTTCCAACTGATCGATGTGGAGATCATTAGGGGAGGTCTATCTTCAGCATTTGACTTCCAGTGGCTGCAGGGAGAGATAGAGAGAGAATGTAACTATCATGATGTAATTGGTAGGCAAAATTTCTAAACAACTGTGAAGAATTCTTAAGTATATATGCTGATTCATTGAGTTAATTTTTACGATGTTGGAAATTCCGTCATGGTAAGACAGATCAAGTGCGTTGCGTTTCGGATCAGTCTGTGTATAATAATTGCGAGGAGATCGGCATAATTATGTTGATGGGCCAGACAGACATTTTTTTGGGGACCTATGGCCTATTTGGTTTGCATTCCACTTGCCGTCATGAGCGCTGCAAGAGGTTTGTCGTACATACGTCAATTGAAGTAATATTTTGTGAAGCTTACACTTATACTTTAATATTATAATTAATAAAGGGGACAACAATTTTTGGTGATAGATCTCTCATATGTGAGAGGCCATCAGGGTAAATGCACTGTTGTGTTTCGGATTGTAGGACATTATAGCCAGTGTAACTACTGGATAAATTGAGACTTAACATTTTATGTCTCAGGATGGCGATCGCAGTGGAATGCCAAGCACTGCTATGTAATTCAAGGTGTTGTTTGGCTTTGCTACTATTTATGAGCGGTCGTATTGCTTACTATCAGGGGAATGGCATGCTCGTCTAGCCATTCATTGCATTAAAAAAAAAACTCAACTAAACATGCCCGCAGAATTAGAGAAACAAGTATGAAAATGTCCGTAATTTTATTGTATCGTATTTTTTTATAATAGTTTTTTATTTTTGTTTTGAGACATTTATAAGAAAGTTGAGTACGAAAAAAATTACGCGACTTCACTCGCGTTGCTCTAATTCTGCCAGCGTGTGTAGTTAAAACTATAAAGTTCAGAAAATAGTGGTGTTCTTTGATCTAAATCCTTCGACAAACTAATATAAGAACGGAAAAATACAGCATTGAAAACGTTTGCTTACGTCTATTTGCTAGAAAAACAATCAAATACAACGCAGCTTTATCCGTGCACAATAAAATGCGAGGAGAATTGCAAATCCTACATGGTACATAGACAAGCAGATTGTGTTCCAAGTAACGGAGATAAACACGCTTTCAATTAAAAATAATAGTACAACCACTGGCTTTTCAAAGCCGTGTCTATTTTTAGTAAATTATCGCTTGCAAGGATGAAAGACAATATCGCGAGGAATCTTGGGTGTTTCAAAGCTCTTTGTAGGTTTTTTCAGGTTTGTGTAGTTTTTCAACTGAAATAAACTAGCGTGGTAGACACAAAGACATAATTTTGAAAAGGTTGGTTATAGTTGATTTAACAGAGAAGGTAAACGTCGTGAGGACAATTGCGTACAGGTTTTTGGACCAGTTCCGAAGGTACAAGTATGTGAATTTTACAAAGTTTGTTGGGCCAGTTTGGTAGACTATGATTGTAAAATCAGGCAGGGGGTAGTCGTGCAGTCGTAAAAATATACACAAAATCATATCAAAACCTATCTGGAGTTATTTTGCGTTCGCCTTGTAAGTGCTGGGTAGCAAAACAGAAAAGATAATTTATTCTAAATGAAATACAATGCGTTTGCGATGTATTTGCCTGTAACACTGATGTCATCAACATTTATAAAGGGCCATGTTATCACTATTTATAAACATGCGGTATAAGAACAGGCAGAAGAATAAAAAAAGTGTGTTATATACAGGGTGACAAAAAATCTGTCTGATCGAGAAGGTGTTATCAGGCATCATTATTGTGTTTTCTTTAATAAATCTTATGTCTCAGGATGGCGAGAGCAGTGGTATGTCAAGCATTGCTTTGTAATTCAAGGTGTTATTTGGTTTTACAACTGTTTATGAACGATCGTATCGCTTACCATCAGGCGAACGGCATGCTCGTCTTGTTATTCATTGCAATAAAAAAAAAGTTCCGTTTCACATAATATGTTAAAAAAATTCTTAGTTAAATAAATAAAAAAAAAACAAATGGTAAACTCACAATACATTGCTAACAACCGCATCCATAACAAGCAACGTGCGCCGCGACGCTTTAGAATAGTCAGAATATGTGTTGTTTTGTGTGTTACTCGTATTGGTACTTGAATGTGTAAACTCACGCCTTTTTCCCAGAAGGGGTAGGCAGAGGTGCCTGGACACCCACATTTCGCCTTGTATGTTCCGTCCCACGATGTGATAGGTGGCGAGCCTATCGCCATATCGGGCACAAACTTCGGGCTGATAATGAATAGAAAAATCCAATATCACTTTGCCCGACTCGGGATTCGAACCTGAGATCTCTTAGCGTACCTTAGTACAACTACGGCACCGAGGCAGTCGATGCAAATGTGTATTATAACTAACGATATTTCAGTTATCCTTTAATATTATTTTTTGATACCCAAATGCGCGTCATGGTTTTTTGTCATAATATTGTAAAATATAGAATAAGTAGAAAACCCAAGCTACAATTTTTTAACCTGCAACAAAAAAAACTGTAATCAGTTGCAAATATTGTCCCTACAATTCATTAGCGTGTCGCAACGAATTAATTACTTACTAATGAACCGATTGATAAAATGGAAATTAATTTTACAGTGTTTAATTGCATTTCAACATGCAAAATGCTCATCTGATTGTTAGCCTTCGCGGATGTGACCTAGGATTACTATAATTTGATTTGGAGACAAGTTTGTTTTTCTTCTTGATAGTACTATATAAGACTTTACTGTAAAAACTTTCCCGCACCCACCACTGCAACTCCTGTAAGCCAGGATCAACAGAGACACGCAAAGAATTGTCACCGAGGTCCGGAGCTCGGCGAGTCTCTCAGGGACACTAGCTTGTCTTTAACCCGCATCGAAATTAATCAGAAAGAAAAACAAATAGGAGGAGTTGGAAACAAATAATTGTCCACTTCCCTCCGCAAAGCGGGTGACAAAATATTGAGTTGGGAAGTATTATCCTCTGATATAAAGATATACAACTGGAGAAGCCAGATTTTTTAAGGAACGCGGTATAAACAATTACATGGATCCTATAGTGTAAGCTGCTAAATTTGGGTCCAGTAATAGATATGGCAAAAGCGCCGGAAACGATACTATAGAATACTGTGATCAATATGGGGAGGATACATACATACATATATCTACTACGGCCAGGTGAAGCAAGAAATGGCGAGACAAGCATGCCATTCACCTGATGTTAAACATCACCACCGCTCATGAACAGTAGCAAAACCAAACAACACTTTGAATTACAAAACAATACTTGGCATTCCATTGCGCTCGTAATCCTAAAACATAAAATGTTAGGTCTCAATATGATATACCGGAACACAAAAGTGCATTTAAACTGCTGTTCGGCAGGAGAAATAGACATTGTGGTGGTATCTAGGTGGCCCCATTTGGGAGACCTACCACCACTAAAATTGTGTTGAAATGAGCTGTTTTATGCTTTGATATTTAAAAGACAAATCTGTCGTTAATATCAAAGTCTTATTTCTTAATCACACTGAAACTCGTATTGATATCATTAGCAGTTGTATAATTCATGAACATTGAAAGTTAATATTGACAAACAAGGTAAAAGTAGTCAATAACAAGGTTAGCTATAATGGCGCTATGGCATAACAAAACCATTAATCAATAATTGTTGTACATACCAAGACCTTGCAAAATCAAGGTTCGATTGAAAAAATATATATTTTATTTACTTTTTCCGTCTATGTGTCCATTTTACGTTGAGCTCTCAAATTAATGTAGATGTCTGTTACGAAGAGTTTAGGTATGTATAGCCAATTATTTTAATTAATTAAATCGGATTCTAAGGTTTTTCTTTATTGAAATATAATCTTGGTATAAACTTAAAGACTTGAAACGTATAGAATGATTACTAATAAATCAGGAACTTTGTAAGCCCCTAATTGTTTAGCTTGTCCGAAGCTGGTGGGCCACTCTTGGAGGACCAAGTTATGTAGTAGAACTACACTATAGATGTTAAAATTGTTTTCAAAGTGCGAAAAGCAAAGGAGAATGATCAAATCTTTGTGCAGGGAAAAATATGTATATATTTTTAATAAATATAGAAATAATTGTGGCCCAGGCCCGGAGTTCTTCGAGAAATGACCTTGAAGTCCATTAAAAATATTTTTTTTTGATTTCGTCTTTGCGAATAAAATGTGATATGTGATGATAGTTACTTTATTTTATAAAAATCTGTCACCCGGGATAAAACAGGAAAACATTTAAGGACAAACCATAAAAATACTTTAATGAATTTTAAGTAGCATCGGTATCGGGATCAACGATATTTTTCACCGATTCTCTGAATGGGCATTCTCCTTTATGCATCTACAAAACCAAAACAACGCCCACCATGGCAGGAGCAGTGTAAAGCCTTATTTACAAGGAGAGTGATTCTCGTCCCGATAATTTAACTATCGTTAGGATATAAGGAAGTTGCATAGTGTAAAAGTTAATCAAACTCGATAATCTTATGGCCGTTGTGTCATGCGATAATGTCATACGATTCTCGCCACGAGAAACTCTCTCCGTGTACATGGTACAGGTTGTAGATATCTGATATGGCCGGCTGTGTAGGTACCTCCACAATGTCTATTTCTCCCGCCAAACAGCAGTGTAAATGTACCACTGTATTTTGGATTGAAGGACATCCTAACCAGAGTAATTACTGGACATACTGAGACTTAACAATCTTATGTCTTAAGACGGCGAGCGCAGTTGAATGCCAATCATTACTTTGTAACTCAAGGCATTGTTTATTATTGATACTGTTCATGAGCAGTCGTATCGCATACCATCAGGCGAACGGCTTGCTAGTCTCGACATTAATAGCAGTAAAAAATATTGTACTCTCAAATAATTTAGTAGTTTAGTTTATGCTGGTTCGCATAAGTCAAGTTCAAATACTGTTCACTACAATATGTCTATATTGTAGCTGTCTAGCTGGAAATACGAAGTGACAGTAATGGTATTGCATTTAGCATACTGGAAGAACTATACTATAATACTATGAACCGAAGATATTAAACTAGACCCCTTCTGGGAAAAAGGCACGAGTTTATGTATGTACGCATGTATGTAGGTAATACAGTTTGGTTTTGTTGTTACTGCAATTAACACTAAATATAACAACATAAAAGCAAACTATATCAATACATTAGTGCAACATATGGCTGATGTCGAAACAATTACACCGGGTACCGTGACTGATGCAGATTTAATGCGTAAGGAGAGATATATTAAAAACAAGATAAATCTATTACAAAGCAATGTAGACTCTATGCAGATCTCTTAAGACAGAATTTACAAAGTGTTGGAGACTGCACCTTATGGATAAGTTTTTTTTTGAGGATCGTGCGCGACAATGCAAGAATATTGGTATATGCTTGAATATTGGAAAATAATTTTTGTACAAGACCGAATTTTTATAAAATTATTAGCAGGCCAGCCCAGTTCGTTTCATTCGGGTGCAGATACACTTGTTCGAAAATATTCAATCCCTATGTTCATCAAGAATAATGTAGGATTCTAATGGTAAAAGCATTTTTCAAATCGGTCCAGTAGTTTCTGAGCTTATTCAATGCAGAAAAACAATCAAATATTTCCTCTTTATAATATTAGTGCATAAAATTAGAGTATGTCTGTGAACCAATACGAATCATCAAGGAATAAACTCCTTACGGTACGGAAATAAATACTCTTCGTTAAAAATCCACTGTTGTAGATGTGTTACTTGTGGCGGTTGTGTAGTCAAATTTTCTCTATTCTTTTCTAAATCATGTACATTATCATAAAGCTCTCTAAAACATACAACCCGAATAAATGCCTATAATGTTTACTCTTGAAAAATCACAACGTAATCACCCGACTCAGCCATCCTTCACATTAGCCGTTGACTCCGTTCAACAAAATCACCGAGAGAAATGTTTGTGTGGCCCACAAATATTTTTTCCGGGTCTGGGTGTTTGTGAGACCGAAAAGTCTCTCGTAGTTCCTGATACCCACGACCCAAGACTTGATCTTAGTGTGGGGTCAGGACTATGTATGTGACAGTTGGGTGTTATTTATTAATTATTTAAATATGCTTACCGAGATACATCATTTTTCGAATAACTATTTAACGCAATTGTAAAAATGTATTTTTGATAAAGTCTTACAAGAGGCAAGAAATCTATGCTCCAAGCTGTAATTATTACTTCCTTTGTAGTTACGAATTCTAGTAGGTTTCTTAGTATTGATATCATTTCTGAAACCTCAGTAAATAAGAGTCACTGAGTTTTTTAGGAATTGCGTAAAATGATTCCTGGTATTCAATAACCAGTTTAAGTAGACCCCCGTGTGAAGGCATACAAACGCTTCATGTATCAGAAAATACCCAATAAATACCATACGGCATACACAATGGAACAACATAATGTTTAGTGAATGAGTTAATTTCTCACGACCCATTTGCGTGTGACTGTTCAACAATGAGATAAAAAACGATATGTGGGAAAATTATGGAGATATTGTTGAATGTTTATAGATTTTGTCAGAAGGTTTTGCTGATATCATGTAGTAATTTGTAGAAGGTTCAGTTTTTTATAAATTAAAGCGATTAGTGGTAGATAGATACTCACTTCTAATCATGCAGTACCACCCAAATGCGATAGCAAGAAGTGGTACATTATGATTTCTTGCCACTCAAAATAAGTTATACTCAAATTAAGTTACGTTCTTTATGGTAAATTTAGAGGCACCTTGCTTATGGAAGTTAGGGACCTTTAATAGAATCCTCGAGAATAAAAAAGTGGGACTGTTATGTTTCGGACCTGTTTTATTATTCCAGAGAAACTTCTGTTTAATTTCAGAAAGTTTTTCTTTAAGTTCGCTAAAATTGTGATTTTAACTAAGACTTATATAAAAATATGATTTCAATTGAAGTACAATCCATAAATATTTTGCCTTGTCTATCGAAGCTATGATGACAATCGGCTCGAAATTATAAAGCAAAACTAAAAATTGACTATGGTCCTTTTTACAAAACTAAATATCTAGCTTAGTGTCTCAATTCTATTAATTGTGAAACTAAAAACAAGAAAGAATTCAAATGTACTATTATTATTGACTCACATAATAACAACAATATTGTATTCCTAAGAATAACAACATTGCATTCTGTAAATTGTTTCAATGCTACTTGTTGAATGCTTATATTTGCTTAACACTATTATCATCAAGACTACTATTATAAACAAATATAAAAAAGTAACAGATGTCCAATAATATAAAACCCCAATTTAGCTTTGTGCTACAATACAGCTCTACTGCATGTGGCGCTGATTTTCAACCAACAATGGACTGAAAGTATCGATGATGATGATATAAATATAGCCAATCTCGTCAAACTAAAATACAACTTTAATGATACACATCGAGTTTAAGTGCATGCAGCGGAAACTCGGCATATTAACGACGATTACAAAGAAAAGGTTGTGCGAAATAGAAACTGCATCGACCCGTGAAATCCGAAGTGCAGTAATTAAGTCGATTCGCTCTTCATACCGCGCTACGATTGCGGTAAAAGTGGGAGTGACAGGTGTGGCATAAGTTTTAGGAGATGGCGATTTGAATTCACTGTGTTAGAAATACTTTATATTTTATCGAATAAGTAAAAAGAATACTTTTTTGAGGAAAGGGCGGCCATTTCACTATTGATGATAATAGATAAATGAGCAGGCAGCTCCTGGTAGTCAATTGTCTCTGCTGCTCACAAACATCTACGATATAAAACAATCACATGCTTTGCTTGGCATAAAGCACACAAATGTATAAAATAAGTCATGTTGACGGCATGCGCTCTGCTCAGTTGCCCGGTGACATTCAACAAAGTCATAAAAATTATCCATGTCATGTCAAGCAGCCGACATGTTGCAAAAGTTTTTCGACTTGAAATAAATTAAGCCGCCAACTAAACCGCCATAAAAAAGTTATCAACATGTGCCGACGGGTCGGAGGTGTCGGTATATAGTGCGCTTGAAAATATAAAACGAATAAAGAAGAAAGTAATAGTTTCTTGCTGTAGCCTGTTAAAAAAAGATTATTTTCTATTTCTTGACTTGCATGAGATTGTCGGAGAACGGTATAGAATATTAATGCCAGATATTGCTATCAGATCCTCTGTTTTTACTTTGTCCTATCAGTAAATCTTAGTGCTAGTAAAATATATTAAGGACAACAGGCTGTCAAACTGTATTAACTGCACTGTATCAGGCAATATACGTCCTACTACAGGGCTTGGGCCTACTTTAAAATCGAGAGTACGATTGAGAGTGGTTAGGCCATATAGACCACCGCGCTGGTCTAGTGCGGGTTGGCGGAGTTACATACCATAGAAATTCTTATAAATCGCTATGGTATGCAGATTTTCATACCTCCTAGTTTTCTCACGATGTTTTCCCCTATCATCACCTCGCTATCTCCCCTCCCTTGTCCACCGACAAGTGCACGCCGCGACGTCCTAGTTCACTTATTCGGATCGTTCATCGGGTTGTGTAATCGATGCACTCTCGATTGCGTTTTGTTCCGTCGCGGCGTTTGTTTACGCTGTGTTGTTTTATTATTTCAAACGTAATTGCCCGGCGATTAGCTGGAGAAATAGGTCAGTATATTGATTATTAATTTTACCAGTTGTGAGAGCTGCTGTAAGGATTTTGGCTGGAAATTCTAAGAAGCTGCAAGGAAGATGTGGGTTAATGGTCCTACAATTAAAGACGATAATTACTAAGCGACCTGACGAACCCTGGTACTGCTTGGTATACTAGAAAGACTGAACGAATGATCATTAGTAAGTTAGTTCCAACAATCCTAATAACCAACCAACGGATTTGTAAAGTTGTGATTTCAAGTCAATTTTATAAGAAATTGTATTTATGTTACTCCGATTTATTAGTATTAAACTACCCACTAACGGTCGTCTTCTTAGAAACTCTAACGCTGTAGGACACTTCATATCGAACGTTTATTTATCTACTTAAGAGGTGGATGTGATGTATCTAGTAAAGGTTGCAGATAGTTACTTCTTTCAGAGCACTTCCAGTGAAATACTTTTTGTTTATTCTGACCGTAGCTGAAGATAATACGTTCAGCAGTGGACCTCCGGTGGCTGAAGAGAGAGAGAAATAGAGATGATAACAATGATGACGATGGTGAAGTAACAACAAAAGCTACAAATCACAATAACATAGAAATTCAAATATTTTACATGCATATAAAACTCGTAGCTTCCAACAATAGATCATTATTGAATTAGGCAATTCCGATTGGAGTTATATTCAATTCCATATCACACACTATATTGGTATCCGAAATAGAATATCCGGAATTTTGTTAACGATTTCCATGAATCCGTATTATGGAACCTAAAGTTGAAATATTAGGCCAGAGTACATTAGCTTACTGGTGGTAGGTCTCTCATTAGTGAGTGGCCGCCTGGGTAGGTATCACCGCAATTTCCATTTCTCCTGCCAAACAGCAGTGTAAGTGCATTGTTGTATGTTGTGGTTTAGAGGACAATGCAGCCAGAGTAACTACTGGACATAATGACACTTAAAATCCTTATGTCTCAGGATGGCGAGCGCTTTGTGCATATTTTTTGTCAATTCAGGGTATTGCTTGGTTTGTTACTGTCCATGAGCGGTTTTATCGCTTCCCATCAGGCGAATAGCGCGGTCGTCTCACCTTTCATTGCAATAAAAAACATGTATTCTCAGATATTAGTAGTTTAGTTTATGCTGATTCACATAAGGCAAGATATTCTATCGGGGATGATCTTACTCTTGGAAGTAGTGAAACCTGGCTGTAACTAGATAAATCTGAAGGGGGAGAGAAGATTAGGTAATTTGTGATATTCATCTGCCATATTAATCTGGTTGCTAACATGTAAATCAGCAAAAAGTTTTAACTGACAATATTTATATCTTCGTTTAATTTGTAACGAATAGTATTTGATAGTCCAGAACTGCAGACTTTCCAGTGCCATAATTTAATCTTAATCGACGGTGAGTTTTACTTACCATCCTGTTTTTTTGCGCTTGTTTGTTAAAGAAAAATGAATCACATAATGAAATAAACGTATTATAACGAAAAATATCTTCATTCTTCACCAATAGAGTTTGAAATCCATAGTTTAAACTTACTAAAACTTTCACAGCGAAATTTCGTATTTTCAATTCAACTTGATTTCGTTGAAGAAACTTCTCCGCTCCATCGTATCTGCGGATCGTTTTAAGCGGCTTAGACTTCATTCTCATGAAACTGAGTTCAGGAGTTAAAAAAATCAATTGCACTCTTCCCATGTAAGCGAAAATAATTTTCAATTTTCCGCAACAATAACAGGATGGCGTTCTGAAGTAGTTTTGCTCAGACGGTCTATAACAACTTGTAAGAATACTTATTTGAAACTTTGTCTATATCCGTGTATCAAGATTTCCAGTTTTGAATTTTCAAGTTTTTTAAATTGTTCAGCTCTGGCTTCGCTTGTGGTTCCGGTTTTGTAAAGTTTGAATATATGAATAAATGTCGCTAATTTGGGACTGAAAATATCTTACTTTGTTTTGCACAAGGTATATCCATTTGTTGCCTCTGAGTCGCGATTTAGAAGTTATTATTTGGTATTCAGAATACCGGTTAAAGTTGAATTTCGACGTGGATTGAAGACAAGCTTGTGTTCCTAAGACACTCGCGAAGTTTCAGTGCTTGGTGTTATTTTTTTCTGTGCCATTGATCTCTAACTAGCAGGTATTGCAGTGATGAGTTATTTGGGCAGCGCGAGTAATAATCATCAAAGCTTTATTATGACGTAATAGAAAAGTAATGCAACAATAAATCATATGTAACTAGTCACTTAACATACTAAAAACGTCCTTACGCTTATCTTTGGACAGGTTCAGCCTTAAGCAATTTCACCCACCAAATCATAACATAGTACAGCTGACGTCACTATTGATCATATAAATTGGTATCAGAAACTGCGAGAGACTTTTCGGTCTCACAAACACCCAGACCCGAAACAATACATGTAGGCCTCACATACATTTATCTCGGTGGAGATCGAACCCGCCACTTCCCGTTTCATAGTCGGCATCTAACCAACTGCGCCACGGAGGCTATTAAAGATTGCCGCACCACCGCAGTGTCTATTTCTCCCGTAAAACAACAGTGTAAACGCACTGTTGTGTTTCGGGTTGAAGGGCATTGTAGCCAGAGTAACTACTGGACATATTGAGCTTAACATCTTATGTCTCAGGTGGCGAGCGCAGTGGAATGCCAAGCATTGCTTTGTAATTCAAGGTGTTATTTGGTTTTGCTTTTTTTTTGCGGTCGTATCGCTTACCATCAGGCGAACGGCATGCTCGTCTCGCCATTCAAAGCAATAAAAAAAAAGATTTAGTAGATATTTTAGTTTATTTTACATCATACAGCTTTAATAAAGGTAAGTTTTTCACCAGATAATGCCTTTTGTTAACACTGTCCTCTTACTAAGGATTTTTTTATGAAATATGAAATAAACTTTCCTTTGTCTTTTGTATACTTTGTATGCTTTGTAAGAAATTGCCTTTAGCGACAACCAATTAGTTGTTTTTACAAGTATTTTACATTAGAGCCCTGCTGTGTAGTAAAAAAACAAAATATAAGTAAATAAATACACACAGTCACATACATAAACCCCATACATAAAACTACGAGAGACTTTTCGGTCTCACAAATACTCATATCCGAAAGAAAGAAATACTAGTGGGCTATAAAAATATTTGTGTTGGAGCGGGGATCGAACCCGGGGCATCTCGTTCCATAGACGTTTAACCAGCTGCGCCACTGAGGTTGCAAATACGCATTGATTTATTCTGAGGCCGAAAATTATCAAATGCAGGTCGCGAAAAGTCACAAATGAAGTGTAGGACGTCCACAAAGTAGATAAACGACATAGCTAAAGTTGCAAGAAGTTACTGGATGCAAGCGGCTTCCAAACGATCGCTATGGATTTCCTGGGAGACTTATGTTTAGGCTTCTTTTGGGTGAAGAAAAAGAGCGAGATAGATAGATAGAGTATGTGTGTGTGTGTGAGAGGGAGGTCATTATTCTCGAAAAGACAAAAATCAGCAAGAAATAAAGACGTTCGCTCAAACCCGTTAAGAAATCTTAAATGCATTACACGCAACAGAAATTCACCATCATCGGTTTAACTTACTTACGGGCGGGGTTGCTAAGATCGTTTCTAATATTTATAACATGCAGGCGATTTTCATCCCTAAATTTAAAAACACAGGTATCATTTTCGAGTAAATTTTTGGCATGAATACGTAAGAAACTGCGCTGAGTTTATTCAGAGGCTATAACTTACCAAGTGCAGGATGTGTGGTGCTTAGAGTTAGGAAGGTACAGAGTTGTTCCTCAGATAGAATAATAAAATCGTGAAAAATATTTTCACTTGAATATTTTTATTGAGATCGTGGTATTTTGTTGATCGTCTTTCATTTTTGATGTTGTGGATTATAAATTATGGTTCTGGTTACGTTCTATTGTAATTTTATTGTGGTTTTATAGAAGCATACACGTATATGTGAAAGGGTTGGGTGTTGCGTCGGTCTTTAAATCTATCATAAATGTAACTATGAGATGCATTTTTGGTCATCTATCCTACTTAAAAATCCAACAGTCATTTGTATGTATCCGACTGTTGGATATATTGGACCCGATAGAAATATTTATGGGCCACACAAACATTTGTGTAGGTGCGAGGATCGAACCTGCGGCCTCACGCTTCACAGTCAGCGTACCATCTACGCCACCGAGGCTGTCTATTATTACCTTACTCCACGACAAACCCGACAAAGAAGCGGCCCGGCCTACCTAAATATATCGAAACTTGGCCAAACTCATTCGCCCGTCGATTTATTGTATTTCGCATCTACTAGAGAACTTTTGCGAGTTTTGCAAAGCGTAAATCCAATTTTAATGTTCAATTTCTCCCCGCTGTATAGTTAATTATATAATTATTTCATTTTGCCAAGTTTAACTATTGTAGAGTTTAAAAGTTAGGTCTGTTTTGCAGCTGTTTTCGATGGCTAATTGTTTACGATTAAGTAAATTCCGGTTTGAGCTCAGCTTCTTGGTAAGCCGTCAGCCTAAGTACGATTATAAGTTGCTAATAAATACATAAACTCTCGCCTTTTTTCCATAAGGTGTAGGCAGAGGTGCTACAAGTTCACCCACGTTTCGCCTAGTATGTTCCATTCGTGATTTTATAAGGGGCGAGCTTATCGCTATATTGGACGCAAATTCCTGACACCGACTAGAAAATAGAAAAAATCAATGTTACTTTTTTGATCCGGGATTCAAACCCGAGACCTCAGCTATGTAATCGTACCGTTGTATCTCTGCGACACCGAGGCAGTCAATATTTACCGGGTATTTTTGTAAAATAATACTGCTATAAATGATACGCATTTAGTTCGGAAACTTTAAAAAATATTTTCCTGTATTTCTTTTTGCAATCGAGTTTAATGGTAAATTTTCTCAATTTCGCTCGGTCTTTGGCTTCCCCAGTTGTAAGCTCTTTAAATTGTCCTTACCATTTTGATACCAGAATTTAATTATAAAACATTACATATTTTTCTTTCTTGAACTGCTATCCAAAATATTGAATTACGTCATAAATAAGAAGTTTCACAGTTCCCACATATAAACGCGATATAGAAGTGCGTGGTGGCCTGTTGGTAATCGGACCAGATGCAGCTGCCAACATGTTCACGGTGGTTGCGGGTTTAAATCCCAGGGCACACCTCTGACTTTTCGGAGTCATGTGTGTATTGATAGTCAATCACCACGCACTAAAACGGTGAAGGAAAACATCGTGAGGAAACCTGCATACCATAGCGATTTATAACAATTTATATGGTACGTAAGTCCGCCAACCCGCACTAGGCCAGCGTGGTGGACTATATGGCCTAACCACTCTCAATTGTTCTCTTGATTGTAGAGTAGGCTCGTGCCCTGCAGTGGGACGTATATGGGCTGATATAAATAGATAGACATATAAACGAATAACAAAACCCTCCTTTGACTAGCATGGTCAAGTAATAAATGGAACAGATTTAATCAGTTACCACAATTCCACAAGGAAGCAATATTAAGCCTCGCGGTTTAATAAACCCAATTTGGATTTTCCAAGTCTAACCTGACATTTATTTGGCATTTTTAAATGTCATAACTTTTAATATTCCCCTAAAATTTCCACAACGCTGCCTTCCACAGGGAATTGGGCACGAAATACGGGAATCAATTTTAAAAAGGATTAATTTAAAGGTTCGTGGAAATCTTAATAACAGTTGGGTGTAGAATCATTTTTATGGTTTGGTTCGTGCCATTTATTTCGCTGTTTAATGCTTTTGTTTACGAAGAGTACCAACTCTACTGCTACTAAGCACCCTTGATAATTATCGGTTCCTGATGTCGTTTTATTTTTTGCTATTTCGGATGATCATAAAACATACTATTATACCAGTTACAATGTATTTTTTGTTCCAAAGAGAATTGGTGCCTTTTATAAGTGGCTTTTCACTTGCTGTTTCGATATATTCTGCAATGAAATATTATGATATTAAATAGATAAATAAATGTCTATTTCTCCCGCCAAACAGCAATGTTAATTCACTGTTGTAGCCCTCTGGCTACAATTTAACTACTGGACATATTGAGACTTAACATCTTATGTCTCAGGATGGCGAGCGCAAAGGAATGCCAAGCAGTACTTTTTAATTCAAGGCATTGTTTGGTTTTGCTACTGTTCATGCGCTGTCGTATCGCTTACTACATCGCAATTAAAAAAAAAATTTTAATCATTAAATTTTAATAGAAATATTTTATTATACAACATCTGGAACAAATTACTTTTAAATCACTACCGAACCTCACATCACTCCAGATTTCTGTTTCAATAAAGCAATATTTTATACCGCAATACTATTTTGCCAGTAAGCGGCTTTCGCTTTAGTTTGCTGACCTATTCTTTCAATGCTCCCTTGAGGTTTGAGTGTTATGTTACGCAAAAATATCAGAACATGCGGAGTGTATAAAACGCCAAAAATTCAGGACAAATCCGACCGCATTGCGACGGACAAAACGTTGTAAAACGCTTACTGTACGCCGTACCATGGGACGTATTGAGCGAAGGATTATTAGGGTATGACCCTTACAGAGAATTATTATACTGAAATATAAACGAGAATTTAAGACTGGGTTTATGGCAGTTCTTGTAATTTGGTGCATCTTTTTGTTGTTGAGTTAATTTGTATCCCATTCTATGATATCGGGTAATGGGTCATTCCACCATCGCATGAAGATGCAATTTTGCTAGATAGCATATTTAAGTCACATGGTGATCACAGACTTTTATTTATCGTTTTTTCTTCAACAACATTGCACTTACCTTGGATTACCAAAATGGATGGTAGAATTTTGTCGAATAACAATTAAAGAGCTATTTATCCCTATATTTAGCTCTCTATGTACTTATGATTAATATATATTATAACAAATCGGAATAATAGTTTTGTCATTCCGTGATAAGTTTCAATAAACATAAAAATGCATTTAAAATTATTAAGCAATAAAATTAATTGTGCCGCGTGGTGTCCGGCGGAGTAGAATAGCACCAACCCATTATACTTTCGGGTGTCGTACAAGGCGACTAATGATCGAGGCAGAACATCTGCAGCTTCCATAGACCAGAGAATGGGCAGCAGCGTTTTCTGGTATTCTCCGTCCACTGCGATCGCCAACCCGCCTGCCCAGCGTGGCGATTAGGGCATTACCTCCCAATGTTAAACGCACCAAATAAAAGGCCCCGAGTTCCCGGCCGCCTCACCAGGCTTGGCCACGGTAGCGGTCATAGCGTCGGTGGGGCACGGGGTGCCAAGAATCCCCGGGTTACGGAAGGCTACCACACATTGACCTTGGCTACGTATAACGGACGAACTCTGAGGCTCAACGAACATCTAGCCGAATTGGAGGTAGAGTTAGACAATATACGATGGCATGTTCTGGGGTTGTCTGAAGTCCGTAGAGAGGGGGAGGACACAGTGACCTTGGAATCAGGCCATCTACTCTACTTCCGAGAAGGCGACAGCCTCTCCCAGGGCGGTGTCGGATTTCTCGTCAACAAATCCCTCACTGACAACGTTGTGGAAATATCCAGTGTGTCGTCTAGGGTAGCGTATCTTGTACTCAAACTGACCGATAGGTATTCTCTTAAGGTCATACAGGTTTATGCGCCGACCACCACACACTCGGATGACGAAGTAGAAGCTATGTACGAGGACATAGATAAAGCCCTGCACAACACCTCAAGGGCCCACTTCAATGTTGTCATGGGGGATTTCAACGCCAAAGTGGGAGTACGCACGGACACCGAATCGGTTATGGGCCCACATGGTATTGGGACCAGGAATCACAGGGGGCAGATGCTGGTCAATTTTTTGGAACGAGAAGGGTTATTCTTGATGAATTCCTTCTTCAAGAAGAAGCCCCATAGGAAGTGGACCTGGCAGAGCCCCGATAACGTGACTAAAAATGAGATCGACTTTATCATGACGGATAAGAGGCATATATTCAAAGATGTCTCAGTGATCAACAGGTTCAACACCGGAAGTGATCACCGACTTGTACGAGGCACTTTGAATATAAACTTTAAGCTAGAACACACCCGTCTGATAAATTCCACGCTCCGACCTTCAATGTTCCAAACCATTGCCGGCTCCAAAAGATTCCAAATGGAACTTCAAAACCGATTCGATGTGCTGGAAACCGAGTGCGACGTTGACGAGGACTTAAATAGAGTAGTGGAAGTTGTGAGGGATGTTGGTTACAGGTTTTGTCGGAATAAGCATTCAGGCAGAAAGTCCAAACTTTCAGATGAGACCCTGGACCTCATGAGAAAGAGACGCGCAAATACAGAGGCTACGGTGGCAGACCAGCGAGTACTCACGAGACATATTCGAAAAGCGGTACGGCGGGATCTTCGGAGTTCCAATACAAGCCTGATTAAGGAGGCAATTGAACAAAACCGAGGTTCCAAAGTATTCGTGAAGCGTCTCGGGAGGAGCCACATGTCCAAGTTAACTACCGCTGATGGTCGTGTCGTCTCCTCTAAGCCAGAGATCCTCTCGGAAGTGGAAGACTTCTATGGCCAGTTGTATGCCTCGCAGTCTCCGCTACCTGAACCAATCCCCTGCGATCCCCGTGCTACTTTAGTCCGACACTATTCCGACGAACTCCCCGATGTCAGCATTGAGGAAATTGAGTTGGCCCTCAAACAACTAAAAAGTGGAAAAGCCCCGGGCGAGGACGGAGTTACAACTGAGCTCTTAAGAGCTGGGGGAACTCCTATCCTTAGGCAGCTACAGCGTATATTTAACTCCGTTCTCCACCAAGGGAGAACTCCAAAAGTGTGGAGCAGGAGCATGGTAGTTTTATTTTTCAAGAAGGGGGACAAGACCCAACTCAAAAACTACCGCCCTATATCGCTTCTGAGCCACATATATAAGTTGTTTTCGAGGGTCATCACAAATAGGCTGGCACGAAGGCTGGATGACTTCCAACCACCGGAGCAGGCCGGATTTCGCGGAGGATTCGGCACCATAGACCACATACACACCGTGAGGCAGATTATTCAGAAGACCCAGGAATACAATCAGCCTCTGTGTCTGATTTTTGTGGACTATGAGAAGGCCTTTGATTCCATTGAGACCTGGTCTGTTCTGGACTCCCTGCAGCGCTGCCAAGTTGATTTTCGATACATCGAGGTGCTGAGAAGCCTGTATGACGCCGCAACTATGTCCGTCCAAGTACAGAATAGTCAAACAAGACTGATTCCATTGCATCGAGGAGTAAGACAGGGGGATGTGATATCCCCGAAACTGTTTACAAATGCCTTGGAAGATGTTTTCAAGACTCTAAACTGGAACGGGCGAGGCATCAATGTAAATGGCGAATACATCTCCCACTTAAGGTTTGCCGATGATATCGTAGTCATGGCAGAATCGCTGCAGGAAGCTCAAGAAATGCTGCACAGCCTAAATGAAGCCTCTAAACGAATTGGTCTCCGGATGAACCTTGACAAGACGAAAGTCATGTCTAATGACTTTGTCGCTCCGGGACCAGTTATCATAGATGGCACACCTCTCGAAGTTGTCAAGGAGTATGTCTACCTCGGGCAACTAATCCAATTGGGTAGAAATAACTTTGAAAAGGAAGCCGATAGGAGGATTCAGTTGGGCTGGGCAGCATTTAGGAAGTTGTACCATATATTTTCGTCGGATATACCACAGAGCCTAAAGAGTAAAGTGTTCAACCAGTGCGTCCTCCCTGTAATGACGTACGGAGCCGAGACGTGGACACTGACTGTGGGGCTAATCCACAAGTTAAAGGTCGCTCAACGTGCGATGGAAAGAGCTATGCTCGGAGTCTCTCTAAAGGACAAAATTCGAAACGAAGTGATCCGTCAGAGAACCAAGGTAACCGACATAGCTCTGAAAGTTAGTAGGTTGAAGTGGCAATGGGCTGGCCACATATGTCGCAGAACGGATAACCGCTGGAGTAAGCGTGTTCTGGAGTGGAGACCGCGTCTTGGCAAACGTAGCGTGGGACGTCCTCTGGCCAGATGGCGGGATGACTTGCAGAAGAGGGCCGGCAAGAACTGGATGCGTAAAGCTACAGACCGGGCTCTGTGGTGTACCTTGGGAGAGGCCTATGTCCAGCAGTGGACTGCAACGGGCTGATGATGATGATGATGAAAATTAATCATCTAGCAAATATTTGGCCTAACCACTCTCAATCGTACTTTCGATTGTAGAGTAGGCCCATGCCCTGCAGTGGGACGTATATGGGCTGATACAGATACAGACAGCAAATATTTGCCCATAAATCAACCTAACTAATAAATTATGTTTTTAGAAAACTTACTCCCAAAGAATATTATTTGCACTCAAACGAATGACGGGCCTGCCTTTTATTATTTAATTCAATGCTGATTGGTATAAGAAATTCTCAACAAGCACTACAATATGACCTAGATTATTTTCTCTAATTGCAGCCCTGGCTTATTATCGCTAAATATTTTATGATTCACGTAGATTTAGGAAGATTGTGACAAACCGAGGTTAACGTGTTTTTTTGTTGAGGAAATGAATCGTAGCTTTGTGGCTTAGGCCTGTGTGTCTGTGAATAGGAGATTCTCTGTTTTATACAGATTTTTGGTCACAATAGTGGGTATATTTTATTACTATGTTGTTGTACAGCTGATATATTTTTATTTTATCAATACAAGATGTCCACGGTGGTCGCGGGTTCAAATCCCAGGGTACACCTCTGACTTTTCGAAGTCATGTGTGTATTGATAGTCAATCACCCCGCACTAAAACTGTGAAGGAAAACATCGTAAGGATACCTGTATACCATAGCGGTTTATAAGAATTTCTATGGTATGTAAGTCCGCCAACCCGCACTAGGCCAGCGTGGTGGACTATATGGCCTAACCACTCTAAATGTAGAGTAGGCCCGTGCCCTGCAGTGGGACGTATATGGGCTGATACAATACAAGAGCTATTTTTGGTAGCTTAGTTATTTAAGTCGTCACTTAGCTGTCGATATTTGATGGTCTTGTTGCCTAGAAATAGTGAAATGGAAGACCGAACAGTCAATCCCTGCTCAGAAAAAATGTCTGGCATTTATTGGGCCGGAAAATTATCTTTCATTTGGATTTTTGCGCGGGAAACTTAGCTATCAGTATACATTTCTTAATTTCTTAGAATCCGAAATGAAAATCCAGTGATTAGTTGCTTTTGTCCAATAATGCTCACAATCCTTAGAAAATCGTTAATGGCTTGCCATCCTTTTGACATTCGAAGATTTATAGGCAAAAAAGATACACTTCATTCACAGAATGAAATGCGACCCTTTTTTACATCCAACAATCACGTCATAGTCTTGATCCCACACTAAGATCGAGTCTTGTGTCGTGGGTATCAGAATCTACGAGAGAATTTTCGGTCTCAAAAGCACACAGATCCGAAATAAATATTTGTAAGACGCACAAACATTTCTCTTGGAGCGGGGATCGAACCCGCGGCCTCTCGTTTCACAGGCGGCATCCTACCGACTGCGACACGGAGGCTGTCAAAATAAGCTTTGAGACGATAGTATTGTATTCGTATAGCTCCTTACATTCTTAAGTACCTACTGACTACATCGTATCTGTATCTGTATCTGTATCAGCCCATATACGTCTCGCTGCAGGACACGGGCCTACTCTACAATCGAGAATATGATTGAGAGTGGTTAGGCCATACAGTCCACCAAGCTGGCCTAGTGCGGGTTGGCGGACTTACATACCATAGAAATTCTTATAACTCGCTATGGTATGCAGGTTTCCTCAATATGTTTTTCCTTCACCGTTTTAGTGCGTGGTGATTGACTATGACACACGCGACCACCGTGACATCATCTATCACTATCTATCACTCAATAAAACAATCCTATAAAAATAATTTCACAAAAAACCCGACGCAATAAAACTAAAAGGAAACAAACATTACGAATTCAGCGTAACTTGATTATCGTACCGATGAAATTTAATAGATACGTAATGTATGGTAGTTGGAATTAACTGCGGCAGCCGGTAGGCCTCAGAACGATCAGTTTCAGCGCGATAGAATGACGATGAAAAATATAAAATTCAATTGTTTCTGGATAAAATAATTTATTGATTTCATTAAAATGTTCAACATTATTTAAACTCCTATTTTTTATGTTCTACTCGGTTCGGAAAACGATTTTCATTAGAGAAGATCAGGCAGGAAACTTTAGTGATATATTTTAAAAACCAGTTTGAAATACAGAGGAAAAGTTATAAAGGATAAGTTGAGTAGCAAATCGGAATCGCATATTTTACAAGGAGATTATTCGAAAAAAATAAACTATTCATAGTTATCTCTGGCTTGGATGAAAGATTTAAAAATCTAACTTTTGATCAGACCATTACCAGTTCGGTAGCTTGTAAGAGTAAAGAGCACACTCGTTCTTTGTACTGAGCCAGAAAAGCGACAGACTTGCATGGATGTATGTGACGATTTATTCTGTATTATGTGCGGTGACCGCTGTCCAAGGAGATATGAATATCCTACTACGCCTTTTTCCCAGAAGGGGTAGGCAGGGGTGCCAGGCACCCACATTTTGCCTTGTATGTTTCGTCCCACGATGTGATAGGTGGCGAGCCTATCACCATATCGGGCACAAAGTCCTGACTCTGGGCTGATACTGAATAGAAAAATCCAATATCACTTTGCCTAACATACCTAACTATAGGCATACCGGGCACTAATTTCTGATTCCAGGCGATAAAAATAATAGAAAATTTTAATATCACTCTGCCCAACTCGGGATTCAAACCAGAGACCTCAGCGATGTTATCGTACCGTAGTAAAATGTGCCACCGGGGCAGTGTGCGAAAGATAATATGTGACATTGAAATAAAGCATAATAAATTAATGTGTCTAGCTTTATCTGATTCGTCCTTAGCAAACATTTTAGAGCTTATATCCCAAATGTGCCTTTGACTGTACCACGTTTTCGTGGAAATATTTGAAGCTAAGGCTTTGACGAAAGTCGACAGACGGCACGGTGAAATAATTACGTCATTTCTTATGCTAACAGCGTACTATGCGTGGGAATTTTGCTGATTAGTCTAGCTAAAAAAATTAAATGACACAGCCTATTCAAATTCAAAACTAAATCATATTATATTTAATGATTAGAGAGGTCATATTGCATCTTGAAAGTTAAAGAGGTATTACACAAAAACAGTGGTGAAAAGTACGCTTGATTAAAATGTTTTATAAAATCTGAGCAAGTTTTTAAATGCA
This sequence comes from Hyles lineata, assembly GCA_030180105.1. Lineage (NCBI taxonomy): Eukaryota > Metazoa > Arthropoda > Insecta > Lepidoptera > Sphingidae > Hyles > Hyles lineata. The sequence continues at coordinate 1,054,493 of JARJEE010000032.1, read as the reverse complement.
ATATTCAAGTTCGAATTGGTAAATTTGAAATAGTTCCGCAAAGATTTACAAAAAACATGACTGTATACCGGGTATATCAAGACTGCTACCGAAAACGAAGCTGCGTGGTAGTTTTAGTGACTAGAAACACAATGCAACTCAAAATGTTGCAAAGAATTCATTATAATCATTTATTAAATATCGTCATTTTTGGGTGGTAAACCCATAGTTTTTGCTAAAATAATAATTTATAACTTAGATTCTTTATAAATATAAGGGTATACTATTATTAAAAAAAAATATTTACCAGCCAAATACGAGCATATAAAAAAATTATAAAAAAATTGTCGCTTTTTTCTCAAACATTTTCTGTTGCATTGTGTCTGAAGCCAGTTAAACTATCACCCGGCTTCGTTTTCGGTTGCAGTCTTGATATACCCTGTAGGTTTTGGTGCCATATTTTCCTCTATAAGCTATAAATGACTACAATTTTACTAGTCACTGTAAAAACCAGAGGTTGGAAGGTGTATTTGGGATCGACGGATTCGACTTCCATTTTTAATGCCCTTGACTAAACTCTCAGTTATACTTTTTATGAATACATCCCTGTATTTATAGAACTAAGAAAACCTCTTTAAAATATTATTTATTATATACATACACAGATACTGGTACATAAACTCGCGCTGGTGTCTCTAGGAATTAGGTAGGGATTAACGTGTTAGTATTTTACAGTATGGCAACAAAAATGTCCAATACATGATGCGCATTTGGGTAATTCAATTGTAGTAATAACATAATTATCGTAAGTTATAAAACACATTTAATTATCAATGTGATCCTAAAATCTAGCAAGTTTTTAAATTTTGGCAACATCAACACATTTTGAAAATTCGGAAACGTTACGTCGCACGCGGCTTGCAACGTACGCGGTTGGTAAAAGTGTTATGTGAGTTTCCCCTTTTTTAATTTATTGACGTGACAACGTCTTAAATTAGGTTGCGGCTGGGAGTCACTTATGAAAAAGTGTAACGCCCGGTAACGTTACGATGAGTCACCGAACGAGAGAGAGGCCCGCCGAATGCCTTGCGTCTCTCTCCCACTCAACTATGATCTAATTATAGTTTTTTATTAAGAATATTTTCTGTAATATTATGTTGAACAGACCTTTTAAATAAAACACACACATAACATCTTTATCGCTCGGACAGATATGTCCAAAATCCAAAGACATAATACACGAACCAAATTTGTATTTTCATATAAGCTTCGGTTACGAGCAAGACAACATTAAATAATGTAAATAGTACCCAGAATATCTATCAACAGATTTTATTTATTAAAAAAAAACGTATTAAGATCGAAGACCATTAAATAAACAGGGCGGGAACAAAATTAATGACATAAATATCAAGCACACGAAAAACATTTTCCTCCCAAAAATGCACACAAGATTTTAATTTATTCCACTTAAACGTGTTAATATAATTCGGAGCGCGTTAATTCGCTTTTATTAACACGAAAAAAAAACCGTCAATCATTCGATTTAAACCCATTCGTCCGATAATCGATTGTCGTCATTGCTTATTCAGCCAATTTTTGTGTTCTCGGGAAATGCGCGTTAAGCGCGACGTACATTTTTTTTATTAATTTTATTTTCGGCCAGTTGGTATCTTGATTTATTAATGTTTGCAGTGATTGAGTTATCGACACGATATGTTTAAGCTGATTGTATTAATATCGAAATTCAGGCGATAATTTCGTGACGATGATTTTAATTCCTCCAATGAGTGTGTCGTTGATTGGTGTATCGGAGCGAGATTTTAAATTAATATTTGTACAATCTGAGTTCGAAGATTGTTTTTATTGGAATGATGGTGCAACAAATCTAAAGATTATTATGCTTTTTGCAGTTCTAGGCAACGGCTGCGATGCTCATTTTTTGATGAAATAATTTATTGTACCGTGAATAAATCAGTTCAACTAATTGCTAGAATTTATTTCAATTTATTTTGTTCTTAGATAAATAACACAAATATAATCTATGCAATATACATACATAAACTCAACCCCTTTTTTCAAAAGGGGTAGGTAGAGGTGCCAGGACACCGATATTTCGCCATGTACGTTTCGATAGTGAAAATAAAAATCCAGTATCACTTAGTCCCACCCGGGATTCGAATCCGAGACTTCAGCTAACCGTACCGTAGTATAACTACGCCACCAAGGCAGTATCTGCACAATATATTCGCCAAATATAAATAGATATACAGTATATTCAGGTGTAATACCCCAACATCGTCTAGCATATTCGAGGTTTAGGTATTAATGTAAGCCGTAATCGATTATGAAGCGATTCCATATGTTATGCGTGTAACGTATAACAACCTACGTCTATATCTAACAGTTTAAATGCACTGTTGTGTTTCTTAATAAAGGTCATTGTAGCCAAACTAACTACTGGACATATTGAGACTTTACATTTTATGTCTCAGGATGGCGAGCACGGTGGAATGCCAGGCATCGCTTTGTAATTCAAGGTGTTGTTTGGTTTTGCTACTGTTCATGAGAGTCCATGATGTTGTATAGGTTACCATCATGCGAACGGCATGCTCATCTCACCAATTGCAATAAACAAAACCAATCTTTTTACAACCTAAACACTTAAATAACGACATAAACAAGTAAATATTATTCAACCTCAAAAATGTCTGCATTACCTGATTAAGGAAGGTTTAGTCGCTCTGTTTTCTGGTCACGTGCTCACTCGATTCACGGGGGCTGCATTGGCGTACATCGTATTAACTGAATTAAAGGCCAAACTGCTCGAAAAGGCCAGGCAAATGTAGGCTTGCAATATGTGAATCTTTAAATTTGTTGTCGCCGTTTGAGGGTTGTTTGTGTACTTCTTTTATTTTTTTGTTTGTTATTTTTTTATAAAAGTTTAAATATAAAAAGACTAAGGTTTTTGTAACAAAATATCTGTAATGACAAATGAAATATAAATTTTAAAGGAAATAGTTGTAGAGAATCTAAAATCATTGGTCTTAAAGGTTTCAAAAGCATTAACTGGTCAGAAAAAATGCTTACAAAGTAGAAATATGTGGAAAAACAACAAAAATATTTGTAGAATAATTTACATAAGTAACTAATTTCTTTGACTAACCAATATCAATGAAAATTTTAAATAAAATTATCAATATCAGTAAATACATACTTATTTTACACTAGAAAGTCAAAACAATAATGCTGCATTTGATAACAGATGTAAATTGCAATACAGAAAGATAATTATTATCTGTTGCCACTCGATATAATTATGCCGTCCGGGCCGACGTAATTTCTTCACGTTTTGTTTAAAACACAGTACGATAAAAAAGATACCCTCAGACAGGCAGGCAAACTATTGGTTACAAAAAATAATTTAAGATGGTTTTTATTCACAATACAAATTACATCAATAATATTTTTTGACAATTTTATCATGAAAGAAGCAAAAAATTTCTTAGCGAGGGAGATTCGAAACAAACGACCCTGCCAGGATTCGAACCTGGAATCTTCTGATCCGTAGTCAGACGCGTTATCCATTGCGCCACAGGGCCTACATTAGACTCTCTGAAATACTTAATCTAATGTTACTTTCAGGTTCAACAAAAATAAATAAAAAAATATTTATAAAATAGTCGCCAATTATAATATCACGATTGCTAAAATCAATTACCTCGCAAATAAATTGGTAGAGCCCAGCTCAATTGATATTAGACTTTAAGACTGATACATAAGGTCTTTTTCAACATTTACTTTGTGTAAACACGATAAGACCTTGCGCTACTCAATTCCATTTTTTCTAAGACTGGACAATTAATAGTAGCGTAAATATTTCTTATTTAAAACATCTTTTTTATATTTATAATTAACTAATAATATGTAATCCATGATTATTAAATATAAATGTAATATAAATGAAATAAAACTATAATAAAATAAAGTTCAATTCCAATGGCGACGCTCACAACCCAATTTACCGGTGGTTAGGGATGGAAAGTAGGATAAGCTGAAACCTACCTTATGTGACGCTTCGAAGGTCTAATATTGATTGAGCCAGATTTCTTTAAGGTTATTAATCTGATTAATTCTGACGTCATCGTATTCCTATTAATTATGATTTTTTGTTATGAATGTATTATTGTAATACCTTTTTTAGTTTAAGAGGGTAAACGATTAAGCTCCCCTTTCTGGTCCCCTGTCAGGGGTAAATGTATATAAGAATAAAATAATTGTAATACATAGAGTAGAATATTTTTTAAGGTCCGGCGTTCCTTCAAAGTGCAGATGGCGACAAGAAAGGGATTTTCGCTGGTAAAAAATTTGACATACCTCGCTTAAGGCGGGCGCCCAAAAGGATTTTCCTTGTGAGAAAAAAAAGGATATTTTATTATTAAACGTATAAAACTTTGAATTTGTAGGCCATATTTGGAATACAGGATTATTGTACTGAAAAACGTGAGTTTTTTCATTTTTTATTCCTTAGAGATGAGCTATTTATTTAATACACAGAAAAAAAAATTACAGTTACAAGCTATGTGGGATCGAATCCACTACCTTCAGTTTGAAAGCCCAACTTCATTCTCAGACAATCGGTCCAAAACAACAACGGTTCAAACAAGTAATAAAAAACCTTGTAAACAAACTAAACAAGTTCTTTATTTGTATATAAGCGAATTTCCCGCCTATTGCTCTCTTGGGGACAGTTATAAGAAAACTCGGTTCTGACGACATTATTTAAATAAGAGATTTACATGATATAAAAATATGTTCTATTATTTATTTAAACCGACTTAAAAAAGGGAGGTTCGGTAATCAGTTCCTGTGTACGTACGTATTTATTTATTTTATTTATTTATACACTTTATTGCACATAAAAAGAAGTACAAGTAAAACGAAAAACACAATCATAAAAGTACAATTGGCGGTCTTATCGCTCAAAGGCAATGTCTTACAGACAACCATACGTATTATAATAACAAATAATATATATTTTTAAATAATGTTGATAAAACCAAATAAAAAATTGACATTTTGATAATGTTGATAATACTCGTAACAATAAAGTATATGTTTTAAAACAGCATTAAAGATGTCTTATAAGAATGAATGAGTTGTCACTAAAATGTCTCCTCTATGCTGATGATCAGGTTATTCTTGCATCATCAGAAGAGGAGCTACAAAATATGGTGACAATTATGCACGAAGCATTTGAGAGAAAAGGAATGAAAATAAATGTGAGTAAGACGAAAGTTATGGTATTTGAAAGGGAAGAGAATATGACAAAGTGCGATATTATGATAGGTAATGAGCAAGTAGAACAAGTGAATGAATTCGTATATTTGGGCTGTGTTTTCACAAGTGATGGAAAGCATGATAGCGATATTGAAAGAAGAGTGAATGCAGGAAATCGAGTGAATGGTGCGCTACACTCCTTTATGGGTAGTCGGAAGGACTCCAAAAAGGCACGACTGGCTGTCCATGGAGGAGTGTTAATTCCAACGCTTATGTATGGTAGTGAAAGTTGGGTATGGTAAAAGAAGCATGAAAGTAAAATTAGGGCAGTAGAGATGAGATCTTTAAAGGGAATGTGTGGGGTAAGCTTGTGTGACAGAGTGCGAAATAGCGTGGTGATGAAAACTTGTGGAGTGAAAGAGGATGTAGTGACGAGAATTGAGAACGGAATGTTACGATGGTTTGGTCATGTAGAGAGGATGGATGAAAGGAGAATTACGAAACAAGTACATAATGCGAGTGTGGATGGAAGAGTCGGTAGGGGTCGACCTCACCGAACATATACCATCCAAATCGGTGATACCCTCAACAAGGGTCAGGTCAAAAGTACCCTGAACCGACGAGAATGCATGAAGACGTTGATGAAAGTGGATGAAGCGAAAGTAGTATGTCAGGATCGAGCAAAGTGGCGGTCTATAGTCTCTGCCTACCCCTATGGGATACAGGCGTGACGATTATGTATGTATGTAAAGATGTCTTATTTAAAATAGAACAGCCACTCCGGATTTTTTTTTTCGTTTGTTCATTTCACATAAAAACTTCTGATGTGTCATATAAAATTGTAACTGTTATGCTTGACCTTTGCAATAAAAAATGTTGCAAAACCACTGGTTCACTTCCTAGCTTAAAACCCGCGACCACAAATATGACAGTTTGATTTTCGACTGAGCTCGTTGTAATTTCTACCGCAAAGCAGGATAAATTATAATTTTACTGTACCTACATACTTGTACTTCTACGTTTTGATACCAGATTAATACTTAAAGTTAATTGACAGCCTCCGTGGCGCAGTTGGTTAGACGCCGCCTGTGAAACGAGAGGCCGCGGGTTCCATCCCCGCACCGAGAGAAATGTTTGTGCGGCCCACAAATATTTCTTCCGGGTCTGGGTGTTTGTGAGACCGAAAAGTCTCACGTAGTTCTTGATACCCACGACACACGACTCGATCTTAGTGTGGTGTCAGAACTATTTATGTGACTGTTGGGTGATATTTATTTATTTATAATTAAAAATATAATATTAGTATTAACTCTTCCTGAAAACTGTCCACTACTAACAGTTCATTTCTTGAAGCTACAACGTACAAAGTTAACTATAATATAAAAACATATTAAATCTTATTTTGTTTATTTTAGGAATGAAAGTAGAATATCATATTATAATATTTGCATATTTAACGGATTTTGGCAGAGGTGTAATTAGAGTTACAATTTCAAGAAATAATAGATGGAGGTCTACGGTTCGTATGTCGGATCTGGGGAAGTGGTATTCGATTTTTCTATTCATTATCAGCCCGGAGTCAGAAATTTGTGCCCGATATGGCAATAGGCTCGCCCCCTATCACATTTTTTTTTTTTTATTGCTATGAATGGTGAGACGAGCAGGCCGTTCGCCTGATGGTAAGCGATACGACCGCTCATGAACAGTAGCAAAACCAAACAACACCTTGAAAATGCACAAAGCAATGCTTGGCATTCCACTGCGCTCACCATCCTGAGACATAAGATGTTAAGTCTCAATATGTCCAGTAGTTGCCCTTCAATCCGAAACACAACAGTGCGTTTACACTGCTGTTTGACGAGAGAAATAGACACTGCGGTGGTACCCACCCAGATGGCCTCTCACATATGAAAGACCTACCACCTGTATGTACAAAAAGACTGCCCCGATACTGTTATCACAATGCAAAACATTTGACTCCTTCACATAGGATCTCCTAATCCTGCAACACACCCTTAAATTATGCTTCTATGTAATTGGTAGCATCGTATACGTACAGGTAGTTAAGTCTCAAGCGACCCATACGTTTTGCATAATAAATCGATGGATCACAACTTCTTGTTTGACTGAACTGTGAATGGGGAATAGTGATGAACTTGTTAGTTTAATGAGTGATCGGGATTTAAGCCTGATAATAGCCTTGGCAAGTTACAAAGAGGTTTGGGCTAGATTTATTGAAAAGCTGCTGATATGTCGGTTTTTGTAACCACAAACGTCTATTTCTCCCGTCAAATAACAGTATAAATGCACGATTGTGTTTCGGATTGACGGACATTGTAGCCAGAGTAACTACTGGATATATTAAGACTTAACATCTTATGTGTTAGGATGGCGAGCGCAGTGGAATGTCAAGCATTGCTTTGAAAAGATGTGTATTTTTTTTTAAACTTTCGCATTGCAGGACACAGTTTTCATGTACGATTGAGAATGATTAGGCCAAAATCCACTAATAATGATCAAGTATAAAAACTTCACAGCCTATAAAAATTCTAGTGAATCTTTATGTTATGCAAGTTTCCGCACCATGTGCTTTTTCTTCATAAAAATGTGTGGTAATTGAAAAATAAAATATCTAATCCAATAAGGTAAATCATAGTTATATGTGTATTTATTTATCTGCAGAAGTATTTGTATGTGTATGGATATTATGTGTATATAATGTTCTATAATATATTGGGTATATATTATTTATAAATAATTCCTTAATCTAATATTATTTTGCTTGTATCCTGTTTATTCTAGGCTGCCCGCTCTTCTTTTCCTTTTGTTATGTCCTTCCAAAGGTTGTCTGTAAGAAATCGCCTCGAGCGGTAAGACCGCCATCTGTACTTTTTTGGTAATTTGTAATATCTTTAAGAGCTTTTCCTATTTGTGTACAGTTAAGAATTTTTAATATCTCGTTTATTAATAAACTGAATTGTACTGTCAATATACCGGGTATATCAAGACTACTACCAAAAACGAAGCCGGGTGGTAGTTTTTGTGACTACAAAAACAATGCAACTAAAAATTTCGCAAATAACGCGAGTTACGTACGCTCAGACAATAGAATTTAAGTTATTAAGATAAGATAGTTATGTCTCCTTGGAATTATATAAGATAGCTATGCCTACTTGGAATTATATTCGTGTAACTTAGATGTAAGAACATGTTTGTGAATTTAGTCTGAAATACACTCTCGTGTAGAACGGTTGTTCTTTTTTAAAAGCTCCTCCGGCTCGCTCCCCTCGTAACTGGCGCAGTCGTGGTAGGATAGTCCAACTCGCGACGTCGGTCATTTTTGCATAAACTCTGCGAATACGGCTACGTTCGAGCGGCTATCCGAAACCAACCTACAGAGACCGGACGGCGAAGATCAAGCGTTCCAGGCTCCACGGTGGTTCAAGCAATGTGGTGTTGGAGGTAAAATCCAATTCTTTTATTACCCAGTATCCTTTGTTCGAATCCCGCGTTTTTATTTGTGTTTGTGTTTAGTGTTTGTTTGCATTGACCTTAAAATCGGTTAGGTAAAATAATACTAAATACATAAATAAGTGTTAAATCTCTAAATCGATTTATAGCTTATTAATTTAAATTGTTTTTACTTAAAATCAGTAAAACCAAATAACTTTTAAATAAAAGTGTTAAATAAAAACCCTAACCCGGTTTAACACATATATAAGTAAAATAACTCTATTAGTTATTTTTCAGTAAAATATATAACGTTTTTAAAATGACACAAGAGGGAGTAACCCCGTTGTCACAGCTGGCGCAAGCAGCCACACGCCCTATGACAGTTAACTACGATTTAATTGACAAAGTATTGCCAATATATGATGGCAACAGTAAATCATTGAACTTTTACATAAGATGTGTAGAAAGTGTTTTAAAAAATCATGGTATACCCAGCACAGACCATATTGTGCTATGCCTGATTAGAAATAAAATAATAGGAAAAGCTTTAGAGGCCATCTCACTCGAGGTAGATATAGAGAATTGGTCATCGATTAAAACCGCTCTATTAAATAGATTCGGCGAACAACGTAACGAAGTGCAGTTGTTACAGGAAATGATGCGTTGCACCAAATCTAAAAATGAATCGTGCGAAGCATATGGTAAAAAAATAAGAGATCTATTAGATGCACTGTGCAGTGTAGGCGAATCTGCTACCAAAGACAGCAGATACTACCAAACAGTAGCCATAGACACATATATCGACAACATAGACTATAACATTGGTCTTGGTGTTAGAATCAATTATCCACAGACTTTAGAAACGGCGATAGCGTTAGCAAGACAGGAAGAGCTTAAGTTGAAACGGGCGGAAAATAAAATAACACAACCCCTGTTTCAACCCAAACAAACGTTTAATCGACCATACATAGGTACGAGACCACCCTTTGTAGGCAATAACTTGCCGGCGCAGAATTTTAATCCGCGCGCCATTAAACAAGAATCATCCACGCAATTTAAAAGCTCAGGTTCGCGCACATACCCAAATAAAGTTAACAATATTTGCGAAAATATAGAAAGCTACGAAACGTCCTACGACGTAGACGATGTAAATGAAGACGTAGCTGTTACTACACACATTAGTGAATCCCCAAATTTTCAGGTAGATGCCTCAGAAAATCCAAAACCTTGATACATTATCTACCGGAATACGAATATATAATTGACCAGTTGCCGTATATACAGGTACCGCACATAGGTAAATTCTTAGTAGACACCGGAGCTTCACGCTCGCTTATCAGTACGGATGTCTTATTTAATAAACAGATCGCGAAGAATGTGTTTACACAACCGTTTAAGATAAACACAGCTCATGGGACTTCTTCCCACGATAAAGTTGTACAAATGTCTTTGTTCTCAATTTTAGGAACGGATGTTGATCATAAATTTTTAGTATTTGATTTTGATGAGAATTATAAAGGTTTGATAGGAAACGATATACTTAGTACTTTTGGATGTCGAATAGACTATAAAAGTAAGAAACTAATAACAGAGTCAAACACAATAGACTTATATTTTAAAAACATAAAAATCATAAGAAATATCAATGAAAATGTACAAGTAAATAAATTCACAACCGATGAAATTGATTCTGAATTAAAAAATAATTTACGCAGAATCAGAACAGAACATTTAAATAGTGAAGAAAGACGCGAAGTAAATAAACTTTGTTTCCAGTATCGCGACATTTTTTATGTAGAAAATCTTCCATTAACATTTACACATTCAGTTAAACACTCATTGCGATTAACTGACCAGACTCCTATATACACTAAAAATTACAGGCGTCCGCCTTGCGAACAAGTTGAAATCCAAAAGCAAGTGGATAGCCTATTAAATAAAGGAATTGTTAGAGAAAGCATGTCGCCTTGGTCGAGCCCTGTTCATTTAGTACCAAAAAAACAAGACGCATCAGGTCAAGTTAAATGGCGCCTTGTCGTAGATTATCGTAAATTAAATGAAAGAACCATTGAAGATAAATATCCTATACCTAATATTAGTGATATTTTGGATAAATTAGGACGCGCGCAGTATTTTACTACGCTAGACCTTGCTTCAGGATACCACCAAGTCGAAATGGACCCGAACGATATAGAAAAAACAGCTTTTACAACTGACAAGCATTATGAGTTTCTTAGAATGCCCTTTGGCTTAAAAAACGCACCTAGTACGTTTCAACGCCTTATGAATAACATACTTAGAGATTTATTAGCAGACGGAACATGTATCGTTTACTTAGACGATATCCTTATTTATTCCACATCATTACAAGACCATATGACTAAGTTAAAGAAAGTCTTTCAAAGACTTAGGGAACATAATTTTAAAGTGCAGTTAGATAAATCAGAATTCTTAAGAAAAGAAGTAGGATATCTTGGACACGTTTTAACCCAAAATGGCTTAAAACCCAACGAGGATAAAATCCTTGCTGTAAAGAAATTCCCAATTCCAACCACTCAGAAAGAAATTAAATCTTTTCTTGGACTTGTGGGTTATTATAGAAAGTTTATTCCAGATTTTGCCAAATTAACAAAACCATTAACGAAGTGTTTGAAGAAAAATGCTAAAGTAATTCATACACCTGAATTTATAGAGGCAGTAAATAAGTCGAAACAGGTTTTGTGTAACGCTCCTGTGTTACAATATCCAGATTTTAATAAACCGTTTATATTGACAACAGATGCTTCAGAAGTATCAGTTGGTGCAGTTTTATCTCAAGGAACAGTTGGTTCTGATAAACCTATAGCGTACGCATCACGTACCTTATCTGAAACAGAAAGTAAATATGCACCCATAGAAAGAGAATTATTAGCTATAATTTGGGCTACTAAATATTTCAGACCATACTTATATGGCCGCCAATTTACTATATACACAGACCATAAACCTTTAACATGGTTAATGTCCCTTAAGGACCCCAATTCAAAACTCACCCGATGGCGTTTACGTCTCGAGGAATATGATTATAAGATAGCATATAAAAAGGGTAAATATAATACCAACGCTGACGCATTATCACGAATAAAAATAAATGCGTTAGACGCGATAGAGAAACCAAGTACGTCCGAACAACGAGAATTAATTGATGAACTTGAGTCCCTAGGAGAAGGACCCTCGTCCATAAGGTCACTTTTACAATTAGATGACTTACTACCCCCTGCATCAAATGAAGTATTAGCAGATACACATATTTCGGAACAATTCGAACAAAACATAAATAACATACCGAATTGTCCCGACGCAATAGATAAAAAGTTAAAGCAGTTCCATATTCGGAGTTCCCCAGGAACGGAATATAGAATAGAGGATAAGTCAAAAAATAACTACAGTATTAAACATGTATTTATACCTATTAATAATACCGAAGAGGAAACTATAAGATTTTTGAGAGAACATACAATTGCAGATAGGAAATTTTATTGCTATTTCTATAACGAAGAATTATACCCAGTTTTTTGTAAAGTATATAATTCAGTATTCGACCAACGCGGTCCAAAGCTATTTAGATGTCTCACACGAGTCACGCTTGTCGATGATACCTGTGAACAGAAAACATTAATAAAAAAATATCATGAAGGTAAAACCATACATAGAGGTATCCAAGAAACTTGGAAACATCTCCAAAAGAATTACTATTGGACGAATATGTTAGTATCAGTTCAAAAATATATAAATGAATGCGAGATTTGCCTTAAATCTAAATACGAAAGAAACCCATTAAGACCACCGTTAGCCTTAACGGACACACCTGACAAACCTATGCAGCATTTGTATATGGATTTGTATAGTTCCGATGGTATGACGTTTTTGACCGTCATAGATAATTTTACAAAATTTGCACAGGCAATCCCGTTGCATGCGTCAACAAGCATTCACGTTGCGGAAGCACTTTTGCAACTCTTTGCAATATTAGGCGTACCTAATAAGATAACTACGGACTCTGACCACAAATTCGATAATGATGTTATTAAGGAAATATGCGCGATGCATAGAGTTGATATCCACTTTACAACTCCATATAATCCAAACTCTAATTCACCCATAGAGAGATTTCACTCAACGTTAGGCGAATTAATAAGATTACAAAAATTAACTGATAAAAATAATATATCCATCCTCGTAAGGAATGCAATAATAGCTTATAATAACACTATACATAGTGCAACAGGCTTTACACCGTTTGAGTTGCTCTATGGCCATACAAGCAGTCGTAACCCTTTAGAACTGTTTTACACGCAGGAATATTATCAGGATTATGTCCTAAAACATAAAGGTCAAATGGAAATTGCCCAAAAATTAGTAGCTTCAAAGTTAGCATTTGATAAAGAGAAGGTTATACAGAGGGCCAACAAAAGTAGTGAAAACATTACTTTTAAGATAGGAGAAAAAGTATATAAGCAAGTCGCGAAATCAACGCGTAGTAAGAAAACCGAACCGCGATACTTAGGCCCATATACAGTTGTTAGAATACACCCAAATAATATCATTGAAATTGTGGGAAAACACGTAAATGCCAAGACAATAAGGGTTCATTGCAGACTGTTAAGACGACCCTCTCAACTTACAGACTCATCATCTTCAGGCTCATCGCCGGAAGCGTCGGATCCCCCACAGATCCAGTGATTCAGCCGATCCATACAGAAGACGGCCTATTAGTGATTAAAGATGCAAAAGTAGTACACAAAACAGATACATACAGTTTATTATGTACATATAACACGAGCTATCTTTATCATGTTTTTCAGGAATATATAAGTATTTACTCCAAGATTGTGTTAGTTGAAAATTCGCAGCATACATATGCAGAGAGATACGTGCATAGGCAACAGATTCAGTATTTAATTGATAACATTGTTAGTAAATTCTTTTACATATTACCAACGAACACAATAAGAAATAAAAGAGGATTAATAAATGGTTTAGGCTCTATTGTTAAAGCAATAAGCGGGAATTTAGACGACAGCGATGCGCAACACTTTGAGAACGAAATAGATAAGTTGCGAAAACAAACATATGCTGTTACAGATAGTCAAAAAGTCAGTATTAGCTTAATGAAACAATTCATTGACGAATATAATGAAAATTTAAATAAAATAGAAAGAAATTTGGATATGGTGGTAACGAATGTTAATAACGTAAATAAAAATTTGTCTTTGTTAACGTCACGGTTAGAGATGCTCCAATCTCATATCCAAATCGAGAATGGCTTACAGCTTATATATAATAAAGTCAGTATCCTAGAATCCGCTATAACGTTTGCATCCATAGGGAAATTGCACCCCAGTGTCATAGACCCTATGTATTTATTAACAGAATTAATTAAAATTGAGCAAACTTATAAACTACCCTTAGAAGCCAGACGTGAGAATATGTACCTTATTGAGAAGGTAATAATGGTCAAAGCATACAATACACCTAATACACTCACCTTCATATTAGAAATTCCTATTGTGAGTCCTATAACCTATGACCTCCTCCACGTCTATTCCTTGCCCGATATTAACAATCTGACACGCATCCCCACTGCTCCATACCTCATACTGGGTAGTACTGAGTTTACTTACCTTCAACAACCATGCCATCGAATAACCGACGAGCTTCAAATATGCAGTCACTTGGAATTAAAGAAAATAGAAAATAACGCGGACTGCATTATCCATATTATACACCACATGCCAGCCGAAAATTGTCGACTAGCTAATGTTAACGTACCCGCCGTGAAACTTCAAGAAATACAAGGAGGTACCTGGCTCGCTATAACAAGAAGCCAGGAAATTGTGAAAACGAAATGTGGCGAAAAGGAGAGTTTTCAGCGTATTCAAGGCGCATACTTACTAAGCGCTACGGAAGGGTGCCTACTCTACATAAATGGCGTAACGCTACGAACGCATCGTAGCAGAGTTATAATAAAGGAACCCATCCCTTTGCCGAGGATTGAGATACCACGAATTAACATAACGTTAAATCAGATAGAATTAGAACATGTGGATCTCGATAAACTACACATCCTTGCTGCTCACACCCCTTCAGTTCCAGACATGGAGAGGAGCTACGCGCCTACAACGAACCCCAGCTGGACTTCAATCGTCACCCTGAGCGTTATAACTATAACACTAATATGCTTGGGCACCCGTTACTACAGGACCAGGCATAAACAACCCCAACAACGAGGACACGTTGCTGTTGAAATGGTGGAACCAGACAACGAGCAGCGTAGCGGTCCTACGTCGGTGGAACCGCCCCTCCAGAGGACACTATTGTATCCATCCCTCGCTACGGAGACACCAACTTCGGCCGTACGCAGCCCTCTGGGAAGGGAGGAGTTACGTACGCTCAGACAATAGAATTTAAGTTATTAAGATAAGATAGTTATGTCTCCTTGGAATTATATAAGATAGCTATGCCTACTTGGAATTATATTCGTGTAACTTAGATGTAAGAACATGTTTGTGAATTTAGTCTGAAATACACTCTCGTGTAGAACGGTTGTTCTTTTTTAAAAGCTCCTCCGGCTCGCTCCCCTCGTAACTCGCGGCATTTTTTTTTTACATTTTTAATACGTCATTTTTGGGTCGTAAATCCATAACTTTTGCTAAGATAATAATTTAAACTCTTTTATAGCTTAGAGCCTTTATACTCGTAAATAAAAGGGTATACAATATTATTTTAGGAAAAAAATGTATTTACAACCCAAATACGAGCATATAAAAATAATAACAAAAAAAAATCTTCGTGCTTTTTTTTGCGACATTTTCTGTTGCATTGTGTCTGAAGTGGCTTAAACTACCATCCAGCTTCGTTTTCGGTAGCAGTATTGATAAATATTAATAATAAATGACTCTATGAATCATTATTATAATTATAAAACCCAGAGTAAGTTATTTTAAACACTCATAAAAGCCATTAAATAGCTTTATACACACAACTCTTTTATCTCCAATGACTCGTAAAGTTGAATTTAATTTCTCCGTATATTCTAAACAACGCTTCATTTTCCGTCTTGAGTATTAACTCTGCTTTTATTATGATCGAGTGAGTCAAACTCGTAAAGTAGGAAACTTCTTAAATGTTGGATTTAACGACACGGCTCTTGAGTGAGGGAGATTTTTGTTTTATGTTTTTGAATGCATGTGGGTGACACATTTTTATTGAATATTTCTGCAATACCATTTGTTTTGGGACAATTGGGTCATTTGTTCTGGATGCCTATAGCAATCACACTCACCGAATGAAGGGGACAGCAGAACTGTCGCTTCATGTTGATCTCCTATGAGGGAATGCTACCGCCCCGGACGAGCCTGCCCATTCATTCTGAGACATGACTGACAACAGCATGTCTCTCACTTTATAAGAAAAAGAAAAAGTCCATTATGTATACTCATATTTATATGAAATATATCCGTAATAATCTTAGGATTTAATAAGTTTGCTAAAACTAACAGCTAGCACCTTTAATCATTTGAAATATCCAATTACGAACTCTCTTCACATTTTATTATATTTAACATGTCAATATTATTAGATTACGAGTATAAATATTTGTTTTTTTGTATTATTTAAAAATATTTTATGTGCTGTTGAAAATTTCGTCACACTTCTATAGATCTTAGGCGAATGTCACCTACGTAAGACAGTGTTACTTTACTTTACTAACGACATCAACCGGTAAACAATTCCACTATTTTAACCACGATAAAATCACATTGCATTTAAAAAAAGAAACAAATTCTTTAATCGCACGTCTATTTCTGCCAAGAGTCATTACATAGCTTTTACAAACTCACTTAAACTTATTCAAACAAATCATAAAAAAGGTTTTTACCTATGTGTCACTCAATACATCTTACATGCTTTCAAACGCACCCATTTACTTTTAATATGATGCATTAAAATCACGACCTTCTGTAACACTTATACGTATATTTTTAATTTGTGGATCTTTAAAATATTTATTTTCTATGAAAAAAAAAAACATAACTGTTTATAATAATAATAATAATAACTCTTTATTATAACACCATGTACAAAGGATAAACGAAAGACAAAAAAAGAAAAAAAAAAGAAGAAAATACAATAGTCCAAAACGCATAACGTTGGTGATATAACTGGCGGTCTTATTGCTTTAAGCGATCTCTTCCAGATAACCGCCCGATTGGTAAAGAAAAGATCCAATGGATATGGACGGTGCTTATTATTAACAATAAACTTACATGCAATATAAATATATAAATACCGATATAAAAACGAATAAATACAAGGTATGATAAACTTAAATACAATATAATACATATATACATACCAATATTATAATGATAATAGTGAATGGTAATAGATATATTGCGAAAAGTAGAGTGCTTTCACCCTTGATTTAAATATTTCCAGCGAGGACGATCGCTTAATTGTAAGAGGCAAAGCGTTCCAAAGCCGCACTGCCTCAACAGTAAAGGAAAGGTCATAAAAAGACGTCCTATGTGCTGGAAACTGCAACATCAGATTCTCTGATGACCTAAGAGAATGTGAATTGTGTCTATATGGTATATTATTTGGCGAATGGTAAATAAATACATTAAACGGTTACATACATAGACCTGAACCCCCAATAAGATATAGTTAAGAGAAGAGAGTATTAGATCCAATTTTTTTTGTTACATTTCCAATTTTTAGTCTACGTTAATTTGTGGACAATAGGTGATAATAAAGAAACACAGGTGGGTCTTTCACATATCAGACCTACCACAGCAGTCAGGTCACCTGGGTAAGTTTCACCGCAACGTCTTTTCTAATCCCAAACAGCAGTGTAAATGCACTATTGTGTTCTAGTTTGAAGGGTAAGTTAGCCAGAGTAACTACTGAATATATTGAGACTTAGCATCTTATGTATCAGAATGGCAAGCGCGGTGGAATGCCAACATTACTTTGTAATTCGTGCTGTTTTCTGGTTTTGCTACTGTTGTGGTTACCATCACGAGAATGGCAAGCTAGTATCGATATTTATTGCAATAAAAAAATTAAGGTTACTGAAAATTTCCCTCAGCATTTCAGTTCTATTAGCATAGTACTCATTAATTGTAATAAATTGTGTTGATTACACTGCAGTGTAAATGTCACCCATATCGATTGAACAAAGCAACTCGTTAGATTTCCAAATATCAAGTGTAGTCTATATAATGCAATATAGAATGAAACATGTCGCGACGTCTGGAGGTCTTTACCCCACGTCGCCCTGTTATTACGTTAATCAGCTTTTAAAATTTCATGTCAGGTGCGTATTTTATAGGGCTACAATTAAATATTTTAAAGAGATGTCTACAATGGAAGAGTTTTTACTGGTGGTAGGTCTCTCATATGTGAGAGGCCATCTGGGTGGGTACCACCGCAGTGTCTATTTCTCCCGTCAAACAGCAGTGTAAACGCATTGTTGTGTTTCGGGTTGAAGGGCATTGTAGCCAAAGTAACTACTGGACATATTGAGACTTAACATCTTATGTCTCAGGATGGCGAGCGCAGTGGAATGCCAAGCATTGCTTTGTAATTCAAAAAAGTTTAGAATAAAGCTTGAAAATGTAGCTTTGACTTCAATAACCTACAGCAATCCTTTGCCATTTATGCAGTTGTTTGTATTTATGCATTTGTATTGTAAAGTCATAAAAACTATTAATACTCGTAGTATGTGTCAAATAAATATAGGGTTTATCAAGACTGCGACCGAAAACAAGGCCCACATTTTTTTATGTTTTAAATGTCACCTTGTTTGGGTGGTAAATCCATAGTTTTTGCTAAAATGATAATTTAAACCCTAACGTACTTAATAGAGTCAAAAGAAAGAGAAAAAAATCTACGATGATAGAAAAAAAAAATCGTCGCGATATTTTGCATAAATTTTAGTTGCATTGTGACTAAAGTCACTGAAACTACCACTTGGCTTCGTTTTGTCGAAGTCTTCATTGACCTGTTAGTACATTGTATTAGAATTATTTGCTGTTATTTTAAGAGGATGTAATATTGATGAGGCTTGATTTACCTTCTGTTAGAATGAATGTTAATTTCAAGAAAGATTATGTTGACATATAGAGAGTAGACAGAGCATGTAATTTTTAAAAGATGGTAAAGAAATATGATTTTGTTTTATTCAAATCAAATGAATTTTATTAAAACAAAACCTTAGTTGAACCTTCAGTTGTCTCATGTACATCACCACTAGTGCTGGTAGTTGACGGTATCGCCACTTTGGTATAAAAGACGGAGCAAATCGGACATGCGCTCATATTTGAGGTTGATATAGTGGCGAGCCATTGTTATACTGACAACAGTATTAGCTCTTTTGTCGTGATAGTGATCACTATAATACCAATATTACAAAGCCTTCATGGCGCAGTTGGTTAGACGCCAGCTGTGAAACGATACACCACGGGTTCGATCCCTGGACCAAAACAAATATTTGTGTTAAACCATATGTATTTGTTTCGCGTCTGGGTGTTTGTGAGACTAAAAAGTCTCGTAGTTCGTGATACCCACGATACAAGACTCGATCTAAGTGTGGGGTCAGGGCTATGTATGTGACTGTAGGATGTTTTTATTTTATTTATTTATATTGTAACTCTCTTTCTCTCTTCAGCTACAGTAAGTTCATTGCTGAATATAGGTCTCACCCAAGGATCTTCATATTGACCTGTTGAAAGTGGCCTGCATCCAGCGATTTCCTGCCACGTTAACCAGTCGTTTCGTCCCTACATTATAAATACTGTATGTATACAACTATAAAGGCACGTAACCTTGCAGAATACTTACATATAAAATAACATGTAATTTTATCGATTTAATAAATTAATAACTAAAAAATCGTAATTTCTGAAAAACATTCTAATATCCGGAGCCTAGACCTCTCCTTCGACAATTCTTTGCTACCTACGAAATTATATCTCACAATTTCTGCTATAGAGGTCTCAACGCAGCATTGTCACACCCGTCGCCCGACCGTCTAGATTCCCTTTATAATTTATCACAGAAACATTACTATTGACGAAGGTCCAGTCGAGTACAATTTGTCGGCGTTTCAAATCGAGTTACTGAACATCTTTGTTCGAGATTGGATTTTTAATAATTTAACTTTTTGCATTCGAATTCTTCATGCTTTTTTCGGTATTACTTTTAAATTTCAATGTAATATAATTCTTTTCATTTTAAACAAGACTTTATAATTCTTTTTAAAAAATTTATTAAAAGACCTGCGCCTTAGGACTTTGTATACAAGAAGCTGTTTGAAAAAATATGCATAGTTTTGTCGTCAAGGAACAGTATAAATACATTGTAGTGTTACAATTTGATAAATATTATGGTCAGTGATTATTAGGCATTAAGAAATCAATATATTTTTTATCTAGGTGACAAAAATATTACCAGCTTGTGTTTACTAATAAATCAGTCCTGAATGGTATTGCTCATATAGCAACGCAGGCGTCATATTATTAGGCGAGTGACTTCCTCCAATTGTTTTAAATAGTATAATCTTACGGTCTAATTCAGTAGACAGAACATAAACCTATTTTTTGTATATTAAGTTTTGTCTTTTTTGCTCAAACGCTCATTTAAAAGGGATAAAACGTCATGTAAATAAAATAGGTTTATAACCGTTTACGTTTAAATAGTTTCACATCCATCTGTCATTCGAATTTCTATTCTATAATACAACTAATTACTCCCACTATAGTCTACATACATATCAAATCGTCTACAAGATCCGGTGGCCAGAATGTTAATACAACACTAATTGCTAATATCGACACATCAATAAATTAATCAGATAGTCTGACGTGATTGGTGATTTGCGATGAAAACAAGATAATGTCAAATTAGATTTATGTCATGATCGTTAAGATAATGATTTTAATTTTTAATTGTAAAAGGTTTTTTATAAGAATACATTTTATAGTTTTTTTAAGGCATGTATGCCTATGTCAATGATTAGAGTTTAGAGCTTCATTGGGCTTACTTTTATCCTTTCTGTACTTTAAAACTTTGAGCTAGTCTCGGGCAAATTAAAGATGTTAGTTTTTAAACAATAAAAATCTTTTACTACTACTCTAAGTACATTGCCTGACCTAGGATTTAAACCATGATCTCCTAAAGCATTTTACCCTTACTGTGCTTTGAATTATGACCCAGTCCCGTGCAAATTAATAATGTCAATTTTCAAACCAAAAATCTTACTTCAAGTACATTGCCTGACCTTGGATTCAAACCTAGGATTACCCACACCACTAAACCAATGACTAAAATATGCATAGGAATGAATACCACACCCCTTATAATAATTAAAACGCGAATAAAAAGTCCGATATAAAAATATATTGAAAATTATTCCTCCACGTATTATCACTGGGGCTATGCGCGCCTGATTACATTTATCCCGGGGGAACCTTTTATTTTTCCGGGATGAAAACTATTCTATGAAACTGACATAGTGTGCGGAGGGGAATTTAGTATATATGAAACTGTATGTTATGTTCTTTGTTGTGAAAAGTTGGATTGTATTTTTAATGTAGTGGTGTATTTATGCTAGGATCACTAGCCACAATATTCTATTTTTATTCATATTGTATTCTTTATTTAACATATCCACAAATTAGAATTGCTAGGGCATTCGAAAACATTTATGAAGAAATCTTTTAGCTTTAAAGGCAAGACGTTAGACGGTTTAGAGGTAAGGCGGACATGAACACTGTCATTTAAAAATGATTAGACTATTTTTTTCTCTTATTAGGAAGTTAGCTCCAGAATATTTTTGTCCATTCAGAATCTTGGTAAATGATAAATATGTATATAATATGTGTGTTTATGTAGTTTATTCATGGTAGATTATTATTATTTTATTTATACCCTGAACTGCAATTTTTTCAAATATTGATATATCCATTCCATGGTTGCCTCTAAGAAATTACCTAATGTGATAAGGCTACTTGTACTTTTATTATTAAGATATTTATTTATTGTTTCTCTGTACCGTGAACGAAGGATTAATTAATAAATAAATAGGTAAATGAACAACTAATACATTTTAATTATTAACGTGTCAATCGACGACAATATGCGCACTTTACGAGTATTATTTATCTAACATTTTGGTTGAGATAATATCATCATGATTTATTTCTACGTACATACATATATAAGTTCACATCTTTTTCCCAGAAGGCGTAGGCAGAGGTGCCAGGTCACCTATATTTTGTCATGTATGTTCCGTCCCACGTTGTGATAGGAGGTGAGCCTATCGCCGTATCGGGCACAAACTCCTGACTCCGGGCTGATGATGAATAAAAAAATCCAATATTACTTAGCCCGAGCCAAGACCCCAACTTTGTAACCATACCGTAGTACAACTACGCCACCAAGGCGGTTTATTTTATATTACTTATATATATTTTTTATACTGTGTATCTCGTCAGAGGTTAAATATACTCTTCTCGGAAACTTAAATATAATAATTAACACTATATGAACTCGAAATGCAAAACCTTAGCTATCTGTTTTGATATGAATGTCCTAACCAATTATTATAAAGATATTCTGTATTTTTTAATCAAAAACCTTAGCATTGTATTGGCACTGTTGCTTTGAAGAACATGATAGCCAGAGTAATTACTATTGAGCCTTGACATCTTATGTCTCAGGATGGCGAGCGCAGTGGAATTCCAAGCAATTTTTTGTAATTCAAGGTGTTGTTTGATTTTGCTACTGTTTATGAGCGCTCGTATCGCTTACCATCAGGTTGCCACGTTTGTCTCCCCATTCATCGCAATTTAAAAATGAATTTGATTAAGAAATAAAACTCAGAATTGTACAATTGATACACACATCCATGTTTTCATAAGATTAGCAGACGGGAGAAAATAAAGCAAATTATTAAATATAATAACAAAACAAACACCCACATTTCCTGTTCATAATCAAAAGGCCGGGTACAGCCAAATTAATTTATTAAAGGATTATTATCAAAATAGGCAAAACTGAGTTCCCGGGGCGACGTTGCAAAACAGCGTGGAGTTTCAATTATTTAAATTAGAAACGTTAAAACTTGAAAGTGGCGCCGGAGGGGGCACTTTATCGAATAAAGATGTCTGCTAGCAATTAGCGGGCCTACTGAAATACCTCTGTGTATTTTGATAAACATATTTTTATTTAGTTACTATACAGTGTTTCTCAGCCTACGTTCACCGGATTTCCTGTGGCTGAAATGAACGAACGAAAGGACCTTTCCCTTTTTCTTGTTGTATAAGAGTTATATGGTCAGCAGAGTGTGAGCATGCCTTGATCTTAAAGTATTTCTGTGGCTTATGTCTCAGGACAGCGATTTTGGACTTGACTCAATATCAAACATATATATTTTTATTTGCAATGAAAGGTGAGTTGAGCATGCCCTACGCCTGATGGTAAGTGAAACGACAGTTCATGTAGCAAAACCAAACAACACCATCAATTACAAAGTAATACTTGCCATTCCACTGCACTCGCCATCCTGAGACATAAGATTTTGAGTCTC
Source organism: Hyles lineata (assembly GCA_030180105.1). Classification (NCBI taxonomy): domain Eukaryota; kingdom Metazoa; phylum Arthropoda; class Insecta; order Lepidoptera; family Sphingidae; genus Hyles; species Hyles lineata. The sequence goes on along the minus strand of JARJEE010000032.1, from coordinate 1,031,146 downwards.
CAATGTCCAGTAGTTACTATGGCTACAATGTCCTTCTTACCAAAACACAACAGTGTATTTACACGGCTGTTTGGCGGGAGAACTAAACTGCTTATTAATATTAAATATAACTTGTTAAATTAATTGTTAAATAATAATTTGTGGATAATCCTGGTTGAAGATTTGTATATTTATCGTACATTATTTTCTTTCATTAAACTGTATTTATCAACTGATTTTTTCCCAATTAATAAAAAAAAATATAAAATAAATGAAAAATATTTTTGAGCTCATCAGCTTGGATCTCTAAGTAATGTTGAAAATCAATTTCTACTTTCATTCCCCTAAATCATTATATTGAATTATTTTTATTATTTTTATTTATTTATTTATTAAAATACAAAGTTAGAAACAAAAAGTAAATATTATTTCCACGAAACCGGGCTTCGGTTTGACCGTGGAGTTGGAGAGTCTCATTTATGCATATACATAACATTTGCATTAGTCATTAAACAAACAAATAACCCTTATGAAGTTAGAATTTTAAACAAAAATATACAAACATTCGTAAACTTTATGATATAACTATAAAATAAAATAAAACAAAACAGGATGTAACTTTAAACAATAAAATATCACTTCCAAAAATTTCAGCAGAAAATAAAACATTACTTCAAAATTACTACCGATAAGTATATGACTATAATGATCAAATAATCACATCACGAATGTACCAGTATAAAAATAGGCGATTCTAGGAAATTCTAAGTGAAATCACTGGATTTTACACCCTCCTTTAAGTGTTAAAGCGAATAGTATAAAGTTTATGTATAGTTTAATGACAAAGCCAATTACACTGCCCGTAAAATGCGCTCATTTTACGACCCCAAATGTTTTTGATACAAATTTAATTAAAACTGGTATTTTTCGGTGCCCGAGCAAGGTTGCGGAACAATTTAGTTTTGAAATTTCGTCGGCAAGTTGTAAAGTTGACGTCAGAAGCATAATATCTGGTAAATTCTTGTAATAATTTTAAGTGATTATCATGCTGTGGATTTTGTCCACAATCTTAGTGTTAATATTTAGCTAAAGGTGATCCACTGTTGAAGGTAGGCTTCTTTCAAGGATCTCCTTACCGAGCTATTAGAAGCAGGCATCCAGCGACATCCTTCAATATTTTTTTACGAATATGTTCTTCTCAGTCACTTTGATTATTGAAAAAAAATATCATCAGGTAATCAAGATTCATCATTCCGATATTCGAAAGATGGCTAGTAGCAGTTGGAGACGATGGGCTGAAGATCGAGTCCAGTGGCGTGCCATAGGAGAGGCTTATGGCCAGCAGTGACCGTGGATGGGCTGATGATAATGATGATCTGCATTCCTGAAAGTTAGCCACGCGAATTTCATCACACAATACACCTTTCTTATTTCCATCGTTATTCCTTCCCGGTCTCTTCCCGATCAGTCAGGCAACTCATCTATGGTCCAAGCGTTTTGGATGTGCATGAGCGTTCATCATTTACTATCAGGTGATCTGTTTGCTCGTTTGCCGGACTTATTGTGTATGAAAATATCAAAATTATGTGAAATCTCCCAGTTTTACTATTATTAGGACTCAATATATGCGAGAGGCCGCTTGGCTAGGTACCACCGTTATGTCTATTTCTTCCGCCAAACAGCACTGTTGTGTTCCGGTTTGAAAGATATTGTAGCCAGTAACTACTAGACATATTGGGTTATAACATCTTATGTCTCAGGACGGAGAGCGTAGTGGAATGTGCATTATTACAGCCCATGAGCGGTAGTATTGCTTACTATCAGGAGAATGGCACGCTCGTCTCACTATACAAAGAAATAAAATAGAATTGCATGGTAAACTTCAGCCTAATCTTTTTAATTATAGAAATCTTGCGCTTAAAAATGAGTCGTACATGCTTCATAGCACATAAATCTTTTTCTACATTTTATTCAATGTAGCCACTTAGTCAGAATACAAAATTTACAAAGAACAAAAAGGCTGTAATTCAATTTTTTTGAGTAGCTGGCTACTACGGTTGAAACTTTGCCCAACTCGGTCAACCAGAGGCTAAATATTAAATGCAAATCTTACATTTAATCCAAGGTGGAAAACCGAGCATTAAGAAAAGATCCAGGAATAAAACGTTGGAATATTTTCCTAGTTTAATTTCGTTAGCACGTTTCATTTCATTGCATTATGCACAAGACTGTTCTCTGCGTGTGGTTTTTCAAATTATTTGTTGGAATCTTGGATTTTATGTTCCTCTATAGTGATAAGTGTGAGAATAATGTGCTGGGGTAAATGTAGATATTTACTGGCAATGAATGGCGAGACGATGCCGTTCGCCTGTTGTTAACTGATACGACCGCTCATGAATAGTAGCAAAACCAAGCAACACCTTGAATTACAAAACAATGCTTGGCATTGACATCAGATGTTAAGTTCCAATATATTTTTTTTGATTGCAATGAATAGCGAGACGAGCATGCCGTTCGTCTGATGGTAAGCGATACGACCGCTCATAAACAGTAGCAAAACCAAACAACACCTTGAATTATAAAGCAATGCTTCGCATTCCACTGCGCTCGCTATCCTGAGACGTAAGATGTTAAGTCCCAATATGTCCAGTAGTTACATAATGTATAAAAACAACATAATATTGTTGATATATGCCGACGGTGTGCAGTGCGCTTTAAATTGTATAGTTATCAAACGCAGCTCGTACAAAAATAATTCTTATCACTCTACTGTTCATTTAAGTCTTTGGCAGTAGTTTCCGTATATATCCTGGGACAAAGTAAGTAAAATTTTGATCACATTGTCGCAGTGAAAGCGGCGTTAATATCAGTTTCACACGTGTGCTGTTTTCCATCGTGTGAACTCATCGACGATACTGCTGTGTTGCAGTTGATATAAATTTGATGGTTTTTCAGGAGAAAAACTATAAAACTAATTGATTCCTTAGATTTACGCGAATTTTACACTTTTAAATGCAAGTATTTATTACGAAGTTAAATTAAACCAAATAAGTTTTATTCCAAGGAGTTTTATTTTAAAGAGATATGTTTTTCTGTGAAGGATAAATACGACAGATAATGTGTAAGAGAGAATTAAGTTGTCTGAGTGAGAAGAAAAAATATACACATTTAATGAAATAAAGCCCACTTGATGTCCCAATTTAATTGATTAATATGCACTAATAGTAAGTACAGTATAATTTAAATGAAGTGCCTATGCGTTTGACATAATAATATCGCTCTAATAAAATTTGTGCAACCCTCGAGTCACTATAATAGAATTCCCACCATTGTGTGCAGTTTTCGCTACTCGTATGGATACAAATATCTTACGATACGCTTAGTGGACTCGCAATAGGCCATCTTATAAAAAAAAAAAACACACTCAGAAAGATTACAAAATGTTTAACTTCGTAAAGTGACTACGACAAGTCTACGTGCTGTAGCGATATTTTGTAGTTCGTCTGGGCCATCGGAAAATTTGCTTTTGTGACGTTTTTGCTCTCGGTTCAGTGGACCGAGAAGGGAGTTTTGGGGTATTTTGATTTTTCCTAGTACTGTTAGAGTATCTGCGATGAATTGTGGCATCTTTTTTGTTTATATCGTAGAATTTATATTTCCTTTCTGTATGTATCAGCCCATATACGTCCCACTGCAGGGCACGGGCCTACTCTACAATCGAGAGTACGATTGAGAGTGGTTAGGCCATGTAGTCCACCACGCTGGCCTAGTGCGGGTTGGCGGACTTACATACCGTAGAAATTCTTATGAATCGCTATGGTATGCAGGTTTCCTCACGATGTTTTCCTTCACCGTTTTAGTGCGTGGTGATTGACTATCAATACACACATGACTCCGAAAAGTCAGAGGTGTGCCCTGGGATTTGAACCCGCGACCACCGTGAACAGTGGCAGCCGCATCCGGTCCGTTTACCAACAGGCCACCACGCACTTTCTATATATTTCCTTTAGCTAGAAATAAATATTTAGTTAAAAATGAGGCTGAAAAAAATTATCTTTAAGGAAGCACAACAAGTCGTTGTAGAATAAAAAACAAAATTTAAGCTTGTAACGTTATTAGTAGATACTAATAAATGAATATTTTTTTATTTACATTGTTTGAGATATGTTTTCGCAATATAATCAACAAGCATTTATGTCCGTGATCTAATATTATTAACATGCCCAATACAATAAAATATGAAGAGTGAAAACTGTTCCTAATAATTTGACAATAGCAAAACAACGCATTTGGACTCCAAAAGTTCGTGAAGAATCGTAGACAGATACGTGAAGAATTAAATAAAGATACATACAGTTACTACGTCATTATGTTGTCATAATTTTTGTTAACACTGTGTAGTATTGGAATGAAACTATTATTTACGGATTTATCGCAGACTTGGCTAAATTATATTTTTTGTCTTCCACGACGTTCCGATTATTTTACAGCATTCGTGGTCACAGGGAGGGCTGAGGTATAAGTCATCCGCTTAGTGTCTATTACAATTAAATATGAAAAAATAAAAATAAAAAATGTACAACAAATAAATAAATACACCAATCAGTCACTGTCCTGACCCCACACTATGGTCGAGTCTTGTGTCGTGGGTATTAGAAACTACGAGAGACTTTTCGATCTCGCAACCACCCAGACCCGAAACAAATACCTGTGGTTCACACAGATATTTGATATTTGTTTTAAATTCGCGATTAAATATTTTTTTTTTTCAATGTATAACATTCGCGTAAGTCTAAGAAACCATTACTATGTATTAATAATAATGCTCTTTAATACGAATTTAGATGATCTATGGTTATTATACCGTTAATAGCTTTTTGTTCGAGAATAAATATAAACAATGTAAAGTGACTAGACAATATGGTTAATGTTTGATGTTAGGGCATTGTTGTAAACTAGTAGTAGTTTTGACGTATATTAATGGGAGTTAAGTAGACACTTTCCTATAAACCCGAATTTGGGATGGTGATTTTCATATTTTGTAAAAAAATAAACATTTTGTGAATAATTTTTTTTGTTGCACAATATTTTTGAAATGCAAAGGTAATAAGTAATGTCCATTCATTGTATCGGTAAAAATATTATTGATATCGATACCAATACTGTTTAAAAATTATTATAGCATTTTCGTGGTTTGTTCTTAAACATTTTTCTGTTTTATCCCGAGCGACAGATTTTTAATAAATAAAATGTTTATCATCACATTTTACATTTTGTTCACAGAACCAAAGTCAATAAAATATTTGTTATTGGACTTCAAGTTCATTTCATGTCGCAATTATGATTATGTTTTTTAAAAAAATGTATTTTTCCCCACACAAAAAATAGGTTTTATGGACACACAAAAATCTTCGCACCGATACTGAGTTTCAAAGTAAAATGGATATTCTCCTTTAAAATACAATAATTAATGTTTGACACAAAAATCTTGTAGAAATGTTTATCCAAACACAATGATAATATGATTTTCCTAGGGAATTATATTTAATTGCCTTATATACTCGTAGTTGTTTCCTACATTAACCTTTAATTGGTTTAAGTTTTACTTAAAATTCCATTATTTATTTTTATAGTATTACATTTTTTTTGTTTTGTCAGAGATTTGTTTAGTTTTTTTACATATTATTCACTGTAGCACAGCGGAATCTTGTTCTGATTATTTTAAATTTTAATTTTGCTTTGTACATACACTTGCTTAGTTTATGTATAACTTAATGTGGAAACTCCACTGGATCATTTAATACTAACTGTATCTTGCTATTGTTCTGCAAGTTTCCCAAATACTTATAAAATAAAATTAAAATAAATATTTATTCCTTAAAATTCCACAGACATCCCCCATAAAAATGAAATTATTTAAATGTATGCTTTGATACACGTTCCGTTTCTTCAAGTCAGCTGTGCATTGTTGATACAAAGGACATCCGTCGTACGTCGGTCTTGCCTAACGTCGCCGAAGACGGAAAGAGATAATGAAATGAATATTTTCCTACTAATATTATAAACTGCCTCGGTGGCGTAGTTTTACTAAGGTACGCTTGCAAAGCTGAGGTCTCGGATTCGAATCCCGAGTCGGGCAAAGTGATATTGGATTTTTCTATTCATTATCAGCCTGGAGCCCCGCTCCCTATCACATCATGAGACAGAATATATAAGGCGAAATGTTGGTGTCCTGGCACCTCTGCCTACCCGTTCTCGGATAAGAGGTGTAGGTGTCTCGTGAGTTGATATATACCTATATATGTAAGTGTTAGAATATTTTCAAAAGACTTCACATTAGATTCTTTCTTCGAAGGGCAAAGATGCCATCAAGGAAAAAACGCTATGACTTAACATCATTCTAGATGTCATTGCACTTACCACGAGCATAGTAACTAATCACCTTTTAAAATCACTATCTAGGGGATAGTTACAACCTACAATTATCTAGTAAAATCAATAATTACATCAAAGTTTCCAAAGATAACTCCCGCACAGTTTTATTTTGGTCTGAACTTTAGCAAACTTCAAGACCTAACCAGATTACGCTGTTGAATAACGTATGAAGTGTTCAAGAAACTTTAGTGCCATTACGCAGTCTGGGGTCCAGGAAGCGCATAACTCTGAATTCCCTAACAAACTGCTGTTTATAGAACCGAAATGGCGTATGTTGACTGATTAATGTGTGGGTTTGTTACGTTTTGGTATAAGAATGGTAATTTGTTAACTATGGATAGATAAATAATGACACATACACAACACTGTTACTTATCTGTTTTTTAAATTTAACAATTTTATTTTGTTATATGTGCTGCAAATAAGTAATTCATCAAATAATTGATAACTTCAGTAAATATAAAACTAACATAACTGACAGTTTTAATAATGAAATTGTTATTTAAACATTTTATTGTCTTTTATTCAAAGTATAAGTGTTTGTTATATGTTAATGTTGTTGTCCTCTTTATGTGCAGTTAAGAATAAATAATAATAATAATAATAATAGTATAAGTTTTAGACCTCGCCGTAGAGATAGACCACAAAAACTCTCGATCCAGACTCTTGACCTCATGGCCGAACGTCGATCTTTGACGCTGCAGTCTTCCGTTGACGCCGAAGCATATCGGCGGCTCAATAGACGGATCTGGAAGTCCTTGCGACACGATGTCCGTGCTCACAATACTGTGAGCATTAAGGAGACAATTGAGCGGAACGGAGGCTCCAAAGTGTTTGCAAGAGACTTGTCTATTGGGCAAAGCCAGTTGTCTAGGCTGAAAACGGATGATGGCCGCGTGGTATCGACGAGGGCAGAGGTATTAAGAGAGATCGAGAGGTTCTACGGACAGCTTTACACCTCGGTTGCCGAACCTACTGTTAGCTCGGCCGAAGACCCGAGAGCCGAGTTAATCCGACACTTTGGCGATGATATCCCGGACATCAGCCTGTTTGAGATTGAGATGGCCCTCAAACAACTTAAAAACAACAAGGCGCCGGGTGAGGACGGAATCACTTCAGAGCTTCTGAAAGCGGGCGGAACGCCGGTACTGAAAGTCCTTCAGAGGCTCTTCAATTCCGTTCTCCTCGAGGGCTCAACGCCGGAGGCATGGAGCAGGAGCGTGGTGGTACTGTTCTTCAAAAAAGGTGATAACACTTTGCTGAAGAACTACAGGCCCATCTCGCTCCTGAGCCATGTCTATAAGTTGTTTTCAAGGGTCATCACAAATCGTCTCGAAGGCAGGTTTGATGACTTCCAGCCTCCCGAACAAGCCGGTTTCCGAAAAGGCTTTAGTACCATAGACCATATTCATACGCTACGGCAGGTTATACAAAAAACCGAGGAGTATAACTTGCCGCTTTGTTTAGCGTTTGTGGACTATGAGAAAGCCTTTGATTCGATCGAGACCTGGGCTGTGCTACAGTCTCTTCAGCGGTGCCACATAGACTATCGGTACATCGAAGTGTTGAGGTGTATATACAACAACGCCACCATGTCGGTCCGAGTACAGGATCAGAGCACGAAGGCTATTCCACTACAGAGAGGCGTGAGACAGGGAGATGTCATATCTCCGAGACTGTTCACTGCCGCGCTGGAAAATGCCTTCAAGCTCTTGCAGTGGAAAGGATTCGGCATCAACATCAACGGCGAGTATATCACTCACCTTCGGTTTGCCGACGATATTGTAGTCTAGGCAGAATCGCTGGAAGACCTTAGCACTATGCTCGAAGACCTTAATCGAGTTTCCCAACAGGTGGGTCTTAAAATTAACATGGATAAAACGAAGATCATGTCGAATATCCGTGTTGTGCCCACCCCCATTGGAGTTGGGGGCTCGACTCTCGAAGTTGTAGACGAATATGTCTATTTAGGACAAGTGGTCCGGTTAGGCAGGTCCAACTTCGAGAGAGAGGTCAATCGGCGAATCCAACTCGGTTGGGCAGCGTTCGGGAAACTTCGCGACGTCTTCTCGTCCAAAATACCTCAGTGCCTAAAATCGAAAGTCTTCGATAGTTGTGTGTTACCAGTGATGACATAAGCACCGAGACGTGGCCTCTCACTGTGGGCCTCATTAAAAGGCTCAAAGTCACTCAACGAGCCATGGAGCGGGCTATGCTCGGTGTTTCCCTACGAGATCGAATCAGGAATGAGGAGATCCGTAGGAGAACCAAGGTTACCGACATAGCCCATAGGATTGGCAAGTTGAAGTGGCAGTGGGCCGGGCACATAGCTCGTAGAACCGATGGCCGTTGGGGCCGAAAGGTTCTCGAGTGGAGGCCACGTACAGGCAAGCGAAGTGTCGGACGCCCGCCTACAAGGTGGACGGACGATCTGACTAAGGTCGCAGGAAGTCGCTGGATGCAGGCCGCTTCCAACAGGTCATTGTGGAGATCATTGGGGGAGGCCTATGCTCAGCAGTGGACTTCCTGTGGCTGATATGATGATGATGATGATAAGTTTTAGGACGATAAAAAAATCAGGCATGTATGTGACGCTTAATTCCCCATACGTATTTTTAAATAAAGCTAAAATATAGTTTACGAGTTAATTTATTAATATAATATGCTTTTGTTCTCTTTGGGTTGTAGGTAGTTTATCTGCTACATATGAAAAAAAAAACAGTTTATCTCTTTGTGTTGTTATAATAAATAAGTGCACAGTAAAAATAAGTAAAATATTTCCCACACAAATACGATGATACTCATATTAATATTCAAAAAATTGTAAAAAAACCCTCGTATTGTTTTACGATATATTTTAAATACTTTACTATATGAACTGTCTAGTTACATACCATTGTCTTCCAAAACCGAAATGTCATATGTCTTTAAATTACGAGTAATATGTGCTTTTATCCCGTTTTATGTTTACAGATGGGCTATTAAACAGAATTTCGCATTAAGAACAAACGGATCACAAAGTGACTAGTGGTAGGATGTTCATATCCGCTCAGTAGCTTAGTGAGTACACTGTAAACGCGTCAGAACTGTGGTGCAACTGAATCGTATTCCGAGATCAGGCAGTGTACTTCCTGGTTCCAGCATTTGTGTCTGGCTAGAGTTAATCAATTGAGAACGGACAATTCATTTAATGTGACAATTCCTATTTGAAATATAAGTGATACTGGATAATGTTCTAGAAGTTTTGTTCAGTCATGCTAGACAGATAAATCAACTCTTAATATTTATAATAAATAAATACGCCCAAAATTCACATTATTAACACTATGTGTTCTAATGGTTTCTTAAATTTACGCGAATGTTACACATTGAAATAAAACGATTATTTACGGATTTTATCGCGGATTTGGTTTAATTTTTACATTTTTTTAATTTCCCGACGTTTCAATCACTTTACAGCTTTCATGGTCACGGGGCGGACTGAGATATTAGTCATCCGCTTAGTGACTGCTACAATTAAACTACCCTTTTTTGAAATTATTAAATTAAAAACTTAATTTAAATAGCTAGTCTGTAATCTGCGATAGAATCCGTAAATAATCGTTTTATTACTATGTGTTCTTCGATATGTCACGTACACATATAGTGTGCGTCAACAATTATTATGAGAGACTTTTGTTTCACAAATATACCCGCGATATGTGTAACATGCGGCCTCTCATTTCACAGTCGAAGTCTAACCAACTGAACAACGCAGGCTAAATATCTGTCTCCAATGGTTCTAATGAATACTATTACAATATTGTAATATAAATCATACCGGGTATCTCAAGATTACTACCGAAAACGAAGCCGGGTGGTAGTTTTAGTGACTACAAACACAAAGCAACTAAAAATTTTGCTAAGTAAAGGGTAAATTTTTTTATCATTTTTTAAATATCGTCATTTTTGGGTGGTAAATCCAAAGTATGTCAATTTGTATGCTTAAATCTTTAAAACTACGCAACGGATTTTGATGCGGTTTTTTTAATAGATAGAGTGATTCAAGAGCAAGGTTTATGTGTATAATACGTGCATATTATTCTAGAGAAATCTATATGCACCCGGGCGAAGCTGGGCCGGGCCGCTAGTTTTTGTATTAGCTAAATATAAGAGTCCGCCAACCCGCACGAGGCCAGCGTGGTGGACTATATGGCCTAACCACTCCCAATCGTACTGTCGATTGTAGAGTAGGCCCGTGCCCTGCAGTGGGACGTATATGGGCTGAATCGTTCACGTAATTATTGCAAACGCCTGTCTACAAATAAGAGCAATACCACCTACAATTTATTTTACTTGTCACAACATTAAAGGACATAAACATTATTTTAGATCGAACTTGTATGTGATTAAGAAATCGCTGAGTATCTATATATCTATCTATACCTGATGCAAGACAGGTATTTCGTAACACGTTGAAACTATTTTTGTAAATGCTGGGTGTATTTATTATTTATTTCAAGTCTTCAAAGGAAACTGGGTAATCTCTTTTGAGAATTACATTTTAAATTCCGATTTTACTTATCTTCAAAGCTTAAACCTTCCTTTGGAGGTAAAGTTGTTTAAACAAATCCAACATGTTCTATTAAGACGTTTTAAATCTTGAAATTTCTTTGCAGTATTTTGGATTATACCTGTCTTTTGTATTTCATTATTATGAAGATGTATTTCTAAACAACGTTTTAAAGTTATTGCGTCAGAAGCATAAAATAAAATAAATAAATAACACCCAACAGTCACATACGTAGTCCTGACCCCACACTAACATCGAGTCTTGTGTCGTGAGTATCAGGAACTACGAGAAACTTTTCGGTCTCACGAACACCCAGACCCGAAAGAAGTATTTGTGGGCTGCACAAACATTTATCGCGGTGCGGAGATCGAACCCGCATCCTCTTGTTTCACAGGCGGCGTCTAACCACCTATGCCACGGAGGCCACAAAATTCAACGTAAAATACTTAAAGTTCATAGAATTTTATATCTATGTAATACATACATACATACATACATACATAATCGTCACGCCTGTATCCCATAGGGGTAGGCAGAGACTATAGACCACCACTTTGCTCGATCCTGATATACTACTTTCGCTTCATCCACTTTCATCAATCTCTTCATGCATTTTTGTCGGTTCAGGGTACTTTTGACCTGACCCTTGTGAAGGGTATCACCGATTTGGATGGTGTATGTTCGGTGTCGACCCCTACCGACTCTTCCACCCACTATAAATAAAATTATATAATCCGGGTGGTAGAAAAACTCCAAGAAAACTTATACTACTTAACTAGTAAACTGTCCTTTTCGAACGACTTTTTTATCAGTTTGAGCAAAGAAGGCAAAACATTCGATAACTAAAATAATTAAAAAAAAAATTATCCATTATAGTATAATTCTTACAGTTCCCCATTATATATTACTAGCGGCCCTGCCCAGCTTCGCCCGGGTGCATATAGATTTCTTTACAATAATATGTACGTATTATACATACAGGGTATATCAAGACTGCTACCGAAAACGAAGCCGGGTGGTAGTTTAAGCGACTTTAGACACAATGCAACAGAAAATGTTGGAAAAAAAGCGTCAATTTTATTTTTTTTATATGGTCGTATTTGGTTGGTAAATACATTTTTTCCTAAAATAATAGTGTATATCCTTTTATTTATAAGGACTCTACGGTGTAGAAGAGTTTAAATTATTATTTTAGCAAAAGCGATGGATTTGCCACCCAAAAATGACGATATTTAAAAAATGATTTTAAAAAAATGTCGCGTTTCTTTGAGAAATATTTAGTTGCATTGTGTTTGTAGTCACTAAAACTACCACCCGGCTTCGTTTTCGGTAGCAGTCTTGATATACCCGGTATAAACCTTCCTCTTGAATCACTCTATCTATTAAAAAAACCGCATCAAAATCCGTTGCGTAGTTTTAAAGATTTAAGCGTACAAAAGGACATAGGGACAGGCAAAGCGACTTTGTTTTATACTATGTAGTGATACTTGTATTGTTACATCAATCATTTGATTCATTTTAATTAAGAAACATTGACAGCCTCCGTGGCGCAGGCGGTTAGACGCCGCCTGTGAAACGAGAGGCTGCGGGTTCGACCCCCGCACTGAGATAAATATTTGTGCGGCTCACAATTATTTATTTCGGGTCTAAGTGTTTTGAGACCGAAAAGTCTCTCGTAGTTCCTAATACCCTCGACACAAGACTCGATCTTAGTGTGGGGTCAGGACTATGTATGTGACTGTTGGTTGTTATTTTTTTATTTATAATTTTTGTACGACTTCAAAGGATATCAAATTATTTACCCATATGTATACATTATCGTAATTTTTTTAATATTTTCGCCAAAAAGTTGATAATTCAAACTAAATTAAGGTTAATTTCTTTACGTATATTAAGGAGCGCTAATCCGGATAATATTTCTTGTGCCATTGAGGCACGCAACTAAGACTTTACTCTGCGAATTTATTATATTGATGTTTTGATGATATTTAACCGTCGTAATTGACATGTGAATATATACTTACAAGGCAATTATTAACTAACTTCAGTTAGTTTGTTCCAACTCTTACTTCATTAAAAACGGCATCAGTCTTGTTCAGAGACTTCTGAAAATACCCTTCGTTCTATCAAAAGCAATTAATACCCAAATGCTATTAAAGTTCAAAACCACAAATTGCAACTGCAAAAGGTGAAACCAAATGCCTACGTCAGCGATCTAATTTAAAAACATTCCGGCGTCTAAGCATCATTACATGACGCGCCTTACACAAGCAAAACATGTACAGTGTACTAATGCAACTCGTCGGAAAGCCATTTGCTTCACCGCATGTGGTCTTTCTTTCATTACCTACTAACACCCATCAGGCTTGCTGCAAACCTTGGGTTTCATTACCATTTACTATCAACCTTATATTTTTATCGTTAAAATTCAAAATGCATTGAAATGTGACGGGATTTACGATGTTTTTGCTCTGGTTGCACAGATGCTAGTTTGAAAAGGTCCGCTATGTTTTTAAAGTGAATTATTTTAAAAGAAAGCTTCCTTTATTGAGAGGCTTTGGTGTGAAGGTTTTTTAAGCTATCGAATTTATTCACGCCGTTTCAGGTTAAGTATATTTATGTTTAGTGAAAGGTCAAAGGTTATCCTGAACTAGATCACCTATTTTCGCTCAGGTAAATATTTGAAGATAATTTGCGACCTATTTTAACCGCTTGACCAACAGGATTGGAGTTTTCAAAGGTTTATCGTTCTCAATTAGCAGATGATTGAACCAAGTTGACATTGCTTCACACATCTTTTTGTATTAACATTTGTGGAAGGTTCATTAAACAATGATAATATTAAAGATATAGCATGTTTTATATTTAGACTAGTTTATGTACTTCATACTTTAAACCGAACTAAGACAACCACTAACGTACCTAAATGCAATATTGTTGCCACAATTAGTTTTAGTAAACATTAGAATGTACATTTCAATTTGAATATTAGTAACGTTTTACTAATCCATTATTTGAATCTGTGCTAGTATTGGTTAGTCTGCTGTCAGAATTTTCAACGTAACATGCATTTGATCTTATATTTTGACCGATGATAGCTATCGATATTCAAATGGATTCTAAAATACAATGGCCATCTCCAAAATAAATCGATAAACCATTAGATGTGGTTTACGATCCCTAATAATATATAAGCGAATGCGAGTTTATTGGTCTTATTTTCACGCCTAAATTACTGATCCAAATCAATATTTGCTTATATTTTGGCAGCAGTTAAGAGCGACATAGGTACCTTTTTCGAAGACAAAAAATATATATTCGGTTTTGAAATGCTGGAATAAATCCATGGGAACTTAGATTTTTTTTGTCTGTCTGGCTGTCTGTTTGTTCCAGCTAATCTCTGAAATGGCTGGACTGATTTTGACGGGACTTATATTGGCACGTAGCTGATATAATAAGGAGTAACTTAAGATACATTTATTTTAGAAAAATTCTTTTATTTTAGAAAAATAAAGTTTATGTTAAATTCCACGCGGACAAAGTCGCGGGTACAGCTAGTCTAAAATATATATGTACAGCTAGTCTATAATAATAAGTCCACATCATTTTGTGCCAATTACGTCCCAAAATAACTTAAAAGGAGTCAATTCGAATATCCCAAAATACGCGTTTTCACACGATAATTTCGTAGGTGCAAAACACATTTTTGCGTCAAAGCGTGATTGGGGGCCTAATTGGAAAGACCGCATTGGTTCGACAATCAGCGTGGGCCGCTGTAAACTGACGTCGCGTCAAACCCCTGGTAATTAAACGGGTTTGTTTCTGAAGATATTGAACGTGCGTTTTGGTGTACACACAATCTGATTTTAAAAGGATATTCTTGATTTAAGCTAGATCCAGATGGCACGTAGAATAGAAAGCTATTATACTTTAGTTAAATTTATTTATTTATTCTTTTTTGGTATCATACGAAAACAATAACGCCACAAATAAATTATTAGTTTTTTCGAAATATTTAATATGCTTAAGAATAAATACAATATTTGTTAGTAGATAACATGGTATGTAAGTCCGCCAACCCGCACTAGGCCAGCGTGGTGGACTATATGGCCTAACCACTCTCAATCGTACTTTCGATTGTAGAGTAGGCCCGTGCCCTGCAGTGGGACGTATATGGGCTGATGCAGATACAGATAGTAGATAACATTGGGAAACCATATTTATATTTATACTATCAGAGTAAAATAAAGAAACAAATGACGGTCTCTTCTTACTAGGCAATCTATTAAAGATAACTATGTGATGGATAAGAGATTTGATGTGTAGAATACCATAAGAAAACATATATCAAAATATAACCCTGTTGTACAAAAAATCATGAAGTCGAGCCCGATATTTCCGATTTCCTGCTAATGAAGTAAGTTATATAATGGTTCCTAAGCTTGACGCGAATGTTATATATTTTATATTATTTACAGTCCGCCCCGTGACCACGAAAGCTGTAAAGTAATCGAACGTCGGGAAGTAAAAAATGTAAAAATTAAACCAAATCCGCGATAAAATTCGTAAATAATAGTTTTATTTCAAGGAATCAAGTTAAAACCTCTGTATCTGTATCTGTCATTTATTTTTCTAATTGTAGATATATTTTATTCGAAGAATAAATTAACGTGACGATTAAGGATCCACTTCAAATGATATATTTAGATTGGCTATTTGATTTGCGCATCTCAATTATGCGATATGATGATAAATCTAATATTGATTCTTTGTGAAACCGTGTATGAATCTTGGTCATATTTATATTATTATTTGGATTTGAAATAAATAAAAGATGCTTTATTACTTGTATTAAAAAACTAAAAACTGCCTCGGTGGCGTAGTTGTACTACGGTACGCTTGCAAAGCCGAGGTCTCGGGTTCGAATCCCAAGTCGGACAAAGTGATATTGGATTTTTCTATACATTATCAGCCCGGAGTCAGGAATTTGTGCCCGATATGGCAATAGGCTCGCCACCTATCACATCGTGGGACGGAACATACAAGGCGAAATGTGGGTGTCAAGGCACCTCTGCCTAACCCTTCTAGGAAAAAGGCGTGAGTTTATGTATATATGTGAAAGAGTAAAAAATAGGACAGCTTTTCTGTCGTGTAGCGTTCTGTGAGTGAGATTGCCAGATGCCCAATACATCTTGCATCTTTCCATCCTTTTTCCTTTCCCGATTTAATGGGCTGGCAACACATTTATTATTTTTCTTTCCCGCTCTCCTTCCGACTTGATGGGCTAACAACTATGATCCAGGCGTTGTGGATGTTCATGGGCAGCAGTGATCACTTACCACGGTTTGCTCATTTGCTGGACCTATGCACAACAAATAGAAAAGCAAAAATAAAACGGTTAGTTTTCTGATTCGGAACTAAATCGTCATTATTATTTTATTAATGACGATTTGGTTCCGAAGCAATTATTTTATTACGCACACAGCGAGTATGATTAAAATGGACGAAATATTAATTACACATAATTCATAATATTATTAATATATTTTGTGCTGATATGGAATACAGAAATTTACATTAATCGTTTATTTATTCGATGTATGCATGAACATTTTGGTTTACTAAAACAAATATTATACATTTCATCGTAATAATTGGGACGTCAGTTTATTACAGTTAGTTTTCAAAAAAAATTTAAGGAATTTTTTGCTCTCGAAGTTAATGTGGTGCTGATTTTTTTTTTATCATATACACTATCTGTGCAATCTTTTGTGAAAATTCTTATTTAAAACACCAAACATGCAACATAATTTACGAAAGAGATAAAAATCTCAAAGTATAAAAAATGATTGTCTTATTTGGTGCACATACACACAATTTATTTGACCTGTGAAACTGTTACTTTACAAAATATGTCGGGGTTTCAGCGAGAGTATTCTAAAGAGTTATCCAAAGTGTACCCATTTGGCCTAACCCTGGATTGTAAAAACGTGAAGTTTTGAATTTTTGATTATTACTATTTAAACTCAGTGCACCAAAATTATCAAGAAAAAATACTTTCATTTAAATAACACAAATCTTGTAAACAACTTTCGTTAATACTATCGACTAGCGGTCGGGCCCGGCTCCGCCCGGGTGCATACACGTTTTAAAATGGCGGTCAAAATGTTTAATTCTATCAGTTTAGAATATCGACCAATCGAACCACGAAAAATGAACAAAATTTCCTCGTATTTGCTAGAAATATCACTACTGCTTTACTCCTATAGGTCATAGCGTGATGATATATAGCCTATAGCCTTCCTCGATAAATGGACTACCTAACACTGAAAGAATCATTCAAATCGGACCAGTAGTTCCAGAGATTAGCGCGTTCAAACAAACAAACAAACTCTGCAGCTTTATAATATTAGTATAGATTATAAATCTCAAAGGGCATATTTAAACATAAATTACCTAACATTTGGCTTATATTTCTAGCATAGTACATAAATTTATTTCGACACAATCCAATAAAAACTTAAGAATAATTCAAAAGGTTCGAGAACCTCAATTCTTCAACGCTCCCTATATTTCAATCACTTTAAGCATTCCGTTCTAGAAAACAATACATCGAATCGAATAGCAAATAACGTGCATCACTAATCAATCCGATTCAGCTGTAAATAATTTGTTGGAACCAAAAGACCGATGCTCGACCAAAAATATTTTATAGGCCCGAGCATGTTTGAGTGTGCAATACAATTTTCTGTGTCGGACCTGGAGGCATGAGAAGAATCTATAATGCGGCGCCGACGATAAGAGGTGTACCTTTCGGATAAATTCAAATTGAATTTGTTTTAATCTATAAATTGAAGTGGTTGGGCATGTAAAATGCGTGGGCTGTTCAAAATATTTGCACAATGTTTAGTGCTTGAAGAAGTTTGAAATTGATTTATTGTCTGGTATTCTATCGTGTAGAAATCGATAGTCTGTGTAAATGGGTATTATTTTGTATTTCTATATTTAGAACTAAAATCGATACTGATTATATAATTGGTAAAAGGACCTGATGCGAGTACCAGTTACTTCACGGCGGTAGCGGGTTCTAATCCCAGGGCACAGCTCTGACTTTTTGTAGTCATGTATGTATTGATAGTCAATCACCACGCACTATAAACGTGATGCATTACATTGTGAGGGAACCTGCATACCATAGCGGTATTAAGAATTTATACGGTATGTAAAGTTCGCTCATGCGCATTAGACCAGTGTTGTGGGCTATATTTATGGGCTAATAACTCTCAATCGTTCTGTCGATTATGTACGAGGCCCGTGCCCTACAGTGGGACGTATATGGATTGATATAGTTTAGTACAGAATCTTCTATTTCCCTACGATGTTTCCTCCACCGTTATAATGCGTGGTGCTTTTTACCACACATAACTTCGAAAAGTCAGAGGTGCGCCCTGGGATCCGAACCCACTACCACCGCCAACATGTTGGCAGCCGCGTCTGGTATGTCCGTTCGTATACCAACAAGCCAATTAGCACCAGCTAATTAAAAATAAAAAAGACTTTCATTTCTAAATTGGACCAAACACCATTGGTTGCAGTAGCAAGACCTCTGAGAGGTACAAAATGTATTTCATCTGATATTTCTGCCAGTAATACGCCTCTATTATACGACAGCGCTTCAATGAACGACATTCAGCGAACTTTTGCAGGCTCTTCGGTCTATCACCGAATAATAAAGTACATTTCTGAGCAGAGATTTTAAGAACACAATGCTTTGGAGATTTGCAATGAGAGAATGTATTGTAGTTTGAACTTAATACATTTTAATGGCGTGAGAAGGTTGAAGACGTAAAAATGATTATTGTAATCGCTATTAAGTACTTAGAATTGTTGCAATATTGAATGGATTTGAATGAATAGAAATGAAAAGTAGACCCTAGACTGCCCTCTCTCTCTCCTGTCTTTTATCTCAATCCAAAGGTTGCCTGGAAGAGATTGCCTAGTGCAATAAGGCCGCCGATAGTACTTATTTTAAATATTGTTTTAATTTCTGTTATTTTATTTTTCTGGTGTACAATAAAGATAATAAATAAATAAATAAAAGTAATCGGACCAATAACTTTAATTCGAAATGACGGCCAAAATGTTCAATTCTGACTATCAATTTCGATGGTCAGGCGAAGGGTCCCTCAGATATCGTATTTGATAGCAAGAAGACAAAAATATGACTTTTCATACAATGAATATTTAAACAACTTGATCACTTTGATATGTAAGATCTTTTTTGAGGTAGCCTTTTCGATGTTGAATTTTATTCTAAATATATAGTATATAGATTTTATAGAGTATTCACTTAAAATGACTATTAAAATACACATAATTCCGAAAAGTCAAACGTGTGCCCTGGGTTTCCAACCCGCGACCATGTTGGCCCCCTCGTCTGGCTTGTTTACCAACAGACCATCACACACTTTACTAAAACCTGAACTTAGCCAACCACCAAACCATTAATTCCCCAGAAACATAATCAAATCCAAATCAGTCGCTTTCTATAAAGGTTACTTCGAATGGTAAGCTAATGCCGCTCTCAAGATAAATTGTGGACAATCCAAAACGTTGTAAGCATTACTTACGATAAGCAGTGATTTCTGCCCGTGTATTACCTTTTATGTATCTTAAGGGATGTTTTAGTTGTAAATTGGTTGCTGTTAGGTCGGACAAGTCTATTATGTCCTTTTAACTTGTGTAAATGGAATTGTTTATTTGTTGTCTTTTTGGGATTGGAGGAAGATATACGCGGTTCTCTTTGTAAGGGGTGATCAATGATTTATGTTATTTTTATTGCATTGAAGGGCGAGATGAGCATGCCGTTCGCATAATATCAACAATACGACCACTCATGGACAGTAGCAAGACTAAACAACACCTTTAATTACAAAGTAATGCATGATCAGTATTTATTTAAATCAAATTATAATCAAATAAATGTCATTTTGGTGGTGCGTTTCATTCAATAGACCCCGAATTTGTAACGCTAATGTTCTCTTTCGAGTTATTTTTAAACTAAAATTACGCATTAAAATTTTTGACTGATAGATAAAGCACTAACAAGAAATATGAATGCCAACTTCCTTTATAGGTAAGCCATGCGAAAAATCCAGCTGTGTACTGTAAAATAAATATTACATACTTACAATTTCACGTATTATTCTCAGAAGAGGTAGGCAGAGATGCTGCCAGGATACTCACATGTCGCCTTGTATGTTCCGTCTCACGATGTGATTGGAGGCGAGCTTATCGCCAAATAAGCCCCTATACATATGAGAGACCTACCATTTACTGGTGGTAGGTCTCTCATATTTGAGAGGCCATCTGGGTGGGTACCACCGCAGTGTCTATTTCTCCCGTCAAACAGCAGTGTAAACGCACTGTTGTGTTTCGGGTTGAAGGGCATTGTAGCCAGAGTAACTACTGGACATATTGAGACTTAACATCTTATGTCTCAGGATGGCGAGCGCAGTGGAATGCCAAGCATTGCTTTGTAATTCAAGGTGTTGTTTGGTTTTGCTACTGTTCATGAGCGGTCGTATCGCTTACCATCAGGCGAACGACATGCTCGTCTCGCCATTCATAGCTGTAAAAAAAAAAAAAAAATAAGACACAGATTTCTGACTCGAGGCTGATAATGAATAGAAAATTTCAATATCACTTTGCCTAACCTGGGATTCGATGCCAATACCTCAGCCTTTTAATCGTACCGTAGACAACTGATCCACCAAGGCAGTCTTAATATTAAACAATAGAATATTTCTCAATATCCTCACGAGTCATTGATTCTATAGGCAGAATGCAATAAATCTCTTTGTAAATATTGTCAGCGAAGACTAGTGAATGGAAATGTTGAAAAGAAGGATCAAGAAAAGAAAAATGGAATGCTAATATTTATAAAATATAAATAGTATAATGTATTTAATGTAATGTAGTTTTGATTCTAAGTCATTAGTATTTTTATTAAATTATAGTTCTCAGTTTTACTTCTGTTCAAAATAATTAATAATTTTATGTTGAAATTGTAAACAAAATTTACAATAAACGTATTTTATATAAATTTAAAATAACGTATTCTTCGGTAAAACCAAGATAGAATCGTTGTTCATGCAGAATAAACTGCCGGATAGTGCTGTCTCGATAAAATGCAACGAAATCGATGTTATTACTCTCTGTCGTCACATCACTATACAATTGTAAGCTGAGGATTGTGAAAGAATTACGATAGTGACTGCTTATTGTGAACGAAATGGCGAATTATATTAAATACGGTTCGATTAAATAGTTTTTTTTTTATTAATGCACACAAAGACTTCATCACTTATGGTAGGCCTCCTATATGTGAGAGGCCGCCTACCTCTAGGCCTCTCACCTACCTAGGTACCACTGCAGTGTCTATTTTTCCTGCCGGTTTGAGAGATATTGTAGTCAGCGTAACTACTGCAAACAATAACACTTAACATCTTATGTCTCAGGATGGCGAGCGTAGTGGAATGCCAAGCATTGCTTTGTTTGGTTTTACTACTGCCCACGGGTGGTTGTATAGCTTACCATCAGGCGAATGGAATGCTGTTTTTTTTTATTGCATTGAATGGTGAGACGAACATGCCGTTCACCTTATGGTAAGCGATAAAACCCTTCATCTTGCCATTTATAAAAAAAGTATTATGTTGCAAATTGATAAATATGTTTGGATATAGATTTCTGTATCAGCCTATATACGTCACTGCAGGGCACGGGCCTACTCTACAATCGAGAGTACGATTGAGAGTGGTTAGGCCATATAGTCCACCACGCTGGCCTAGTGCGGGTTGGGTTGGATATAGATTCAACTCTCCAAAAGAAGGCTGCTGACAACTGTACGAAAGCAATAGTAAGCTCAGTCACCATTGCGTCATTGACCATACGATACCATACATATAACATACCATACATTTGGACAAATGTTTGTTGATACATTTTCTAGCAACCTTCAGAATTTAGTGAATGAATGCTTTACTGCCTAAAATGGGGACGGTGCTATTTCATATTTGAACCTGAAAATCGCTTATTGGTTTTCAGTATTCGCTATAATTCTTTGAAATGTTGACAGTACAGAGAAGTGGGGATAGATATAAATAAACCACATGGATATTGCGTTGTCTGTTTTTAAACTAAATCACTAAATTCGTACAACAGTGTAAATATTGGACAATGGACATTTTTACAACATATGCTATAAGATGTATTATTCGCTGATATAAGTGCATTTTTTTATTGCAGTGTTTACCTCACGGCAAGTGTTCGGCTGCAAATGCACAGTAGCAAAACCAAACATCACCTTGAATTACAAAGTAATCCTTGGCATTACACTGCGCTCACCTTCCTGAAAT
The DNA here is from genome assembly GCA_030180105.1 of Hyles lineata. NCBI lineage: Eukaryota > Metazoa > Arthropoda > Insecta > Lepidoptera > Sphingidae > Hyles > Hyles lineata. The sequence goes on along the minus strand of JARJEE010000032.1, from coordinate 1,008,763 downwards.
ATAAGATTTTAAGTCTCATTATAATAATAATAAAATAATAATAATAATGTTGCAGGAAGACACTGGATGCCGGCCACTTCCAATAGGTCCATGTGGAGATCCTTGGGGGGAGGGGGGGTCTATGTTCAGCCGTGGAGGTCCTATATCTGAAGAGAGAGAGAAAGAGAGAGAGACCGATACGGGCCGGCAGATTGTTTCTCTATTATCTACACTACAACGGCTACAAAGTAACAACAAACAAGTGATAAATTATGACACTTTCAAAAATGATAACTTATATACTGATTGCAATGAAGGTATACTACTAACACTAAACTAGTTTTAGTCTAAGAAGAAGCATCTATCCACCCGAATAGTTATCAGTGAAAAGGCCGTCATAGCCCACGTCACATTCAGTGTCCAGTTAATGTACTCGTATATATACCGTAGGGACAAAACTGCACAATTGCATCTTTCGCCGGTGGATACTCTATTCGAATGCAACGCACCATCAGGTGATTTCTTATTGTTAGGTCCAGCAAACGAGCAAACAGTTCACCTGATGATAAATAATCACTGCCGCCTATAAACATTGCTTGGATAATGGATGTCTTGCCAGTCCATCAAATCGAGAGAAGGGCGTAGAGAAAAGGATGGGAAAAAGAAAGGTGTATTAAGATGTAACTACTGGACATATTGAAACTTAACATTTTTGTCTCAGAATGGCGAGCACAGTGATATGCTAAGTATTGCTTTGTAATTCAAGGTGTTGTTTAGTTTTGCTACTGTTTATGAGTAGTCTTATCGCTTAACATTAGGCGAAAGCATGCTCGTGTCGCTATTAATTGCAATAAAAAATATGACTTTCTAGTTATGTACAGTACAAAAATAATCTAAAAATCTGCATTTGTTACGACAGGTGAAAAGTTTCAAAAATGTACGCCAACTAACCCGTAAAAACTGGAAGTTTGCTACTACATACGTGAACACGTTAAAGTATATTTTGACCCTATCGTAGCGGTACTCAGGCGAATTAACTTCTTGCTGGACCCGTCCTTTATTCATTTTTACCCCCGGCATTGCTGTGCCAGGGTTGTCACTTGATTGTGCTGAAATGTTATTTTATTTTAATTTATAAATAAATAAGTTCACATCTTTCAATAACAATCAAAATGCATATTACAAATTGTATACAAAATAAAGCCAATTACGAGCAGATAGGAAATCTTATCATTATTATCTTGAAGCTAAATATTTTATTCGTATGAACACATTTCTGAATTATATTTTACGAGCGTATTAGCGAGAAGCAAAATATATCAGCAACAATTTACAAATATGTTATGAAATATTACAGATTTCAACAAAAATCAAATTTACAACACCAATAACACAGAATAACTGAACATATTGAGATTGAACATCTTATGTCTCTGGATAGCGAGTGCAGTGAAATGCCAAAGATTGTAATTCATAGTGTTATTTGGTTTTTTCTTCTGCCCATGAGCGGTCGTATCGCTTACCATCAAGCGAATGGCAAGCTAGCCTCGTCATTCATCAAAAAAAAATTATAACATGTGTTTAACACAAATGTTTTGATTATTGAGAATGCAGTTATTCCTATTATTCGTTAGTTCTTACTGAAAACGCTTAAGCCAAATTAAATACTCTAGCAGTTTTGCCAAGTATATTTGTTCGAATCTTCGATGTTATTTACGTGCCACGGATTATCTAAGACCACGTAAGATTCTATCATTGGTTTGTAGGCAAAATAATCTCTGAGATTTTAAATAAGAATAATACGGAAACAAAAAAAACTGAATATAAACCTTATATTCAGTTTTTTAATTTGTAGTCACGTTACGAGTTAAAATAATTAAGAAACTGTGACAACCCTAGCGGGCGTAACGAGTCGTTCAATAAAATAGAGAAAAGTGCCGAGTGAAAAAGCAATATACTCATCTATATACAAATTGCTTACTCCATATATTGTCTATGCGAGTTTTATGCTTGTATTGTGCTTGCAGCAGAATTGAGTTGTTGTATTGTTGTTATTTAGTGTATTCTTTAGTGAGGTGAATGTACTAGATCTACCGGGATAGTATATCTTTTAAGAGGTAGGTAAATTGGAAGCAGTCTGGACTACTGAATTTTGGAAATACGACCTCTAAATTTGCTTTAATAGATATTCATAGATTTTAGATATATACTAAAACAACCAAATAACTATGATGTCTTGAGTTAAGTTCTAAAGTTGAACATTTCACTTTGTGTGAATTTCTTCGTTTGGATTATTTCCATATAAATTACTTGGGTCTATAATTAGTGCCTCACACTAATTCGATCAAAAAATATGTTAGAACGAGAAAAAATTACAGTAATTTTGCTTGTTTATTGGTAATTTTATATAATATGTAATGTTGGCGATCCTAAATAAAATAAACGCTGAAATCCTTAGACTTCAGTACTCTTGTCTCTGCTTATCCTTTCGGGTTATAGGCGTGAGTTTAGATAAATAACACCAATATTTGAGTGTAGTTTATCGAAAATATTTAACTCGAGTAAAGCTTGTCCAACAGTTTCAACTCAGTATAAATACTTTTCATACTTGAGAGTTGTTAACTGAATAAATATAAACAGGGGCTAACTAGTGAGCTAACAAACAACTAGACGACTCTTTCTCTCACTTTCTTCAGCCATTTGATAAAAAGAGATAGAGCTAACTTAATTAAAATCAGTTTCGAATCAGATTATTTCGTTATGTATACTGCGAATTTGATGAAGGATATTGGCAATTATTTATAGAAATATTGTTTAATGTGAAAAAGCTATTACGGTGATATGTTTTGGTAATATAATTTATGTCTCCGTGCTTTCATTGTCATTATTTTACACTGCCCTTTATTTCTTCCTGCTCATATTTCTATCACCGTAAAATTGTAAATACCTTTAGATAACAATCTATCTCGCGAGATTGTAAACTTTAGGTTAGGTAAGGTCCGGTTTAACAGTTTTACTTCCATAGATTATAATCTACGGAAAAATAATGCATTAAATTGTAAGCAGTATGTTACGGTTCGCAATCATTCGACAGTTTACAATCTCTCCAGATAGATTTTAATTTAACAGTATTTACAATTTTGCGGTGACATATCCATTCCACGACTGTCTGGCAGAAATTGCCTTAGAGCGATAAGACCGCCATTTGTACTTTGTTGTTTTGTATTGTCACTAATTTATTTTTACTATATACAAGAAAGTATTAAATAAAATATTAGGTAGTTAAGAATATCTTTTTATAGTAGGTATTTCTGAAAGTAGGTGACACTCAATTGAATAGAACACAGCTATCAGAATCGCCAAAACTAAGGCCCGACAGAAAGATGACCTTTTTATTCACAACGTTCCATGACGTTTGATGACAACTTTGGGGTACATCAAAAATTTGCCTGTATATAATGATCCCTCATAAAAACTATAACATTAAGTTTCCCAAGCAATAAAAACAAGAAAACGTATCATAAAAATCTCTTGCTGATCGTGTGATGCCTATGTCAGAGGCATTTTTTTTAATTCTTATTTATTTACGAGACTTTGAGTCAATTATGTCTATGTCAGTCCCACAGTGTATACAAGCTTATATAACATATATTTGATTAAACTCTAAGGACTGTATACGTAAATTTAAACACAGATATAGCCGCTTCCGATGTTTGTGCCGATAAAATTGTTTGAAAAGCGCCCACATCAAACGAGTTTAAATTGAAACATGTAGTTAAGTCTTGTCTCATGGACGCGCTCCGATCACATTCCGTCAAGAAGTGTTGGACATCTTCTATGCTATTATTACAAACCAAACAATTAGGAGTTTTTGTTTTTTTTTTTCATTAAATAATTAAATTTGTTCAAGGGGATTTGTCCGGAACAAACTTTCAGCTTTTATAAAATGACGAAAGTCTGCCACGGGCTTTTGGTCTTCAAAGGTTGTTTGGAAGAAATTGCGATAAGACCGCTAATTGTCACCTATATTTAAACAAGTTGTTTTATATTTTGTATTGTTATTCTAGATGGTAGTGAATAAAGAATTTACAAATAAAAATAAACTGAATATGTATAATATTTCAATTTATTTTATATAATATTTTCGCCAACCCGCACTAGGCCACCGTGGTGGACTATATCGCCTAACCACTCTCAATCGTACTCTCGATTGTAGAGTAGGCCCGTGCCCTGCAGTGGGACGTATATGGGCTGATACTGATACTGATAATATTTAAAGCAGTCCAGTTAATTTTGACCATCAGTGAAAGATAATTACTTTATACTGATGATTACTGTTACTCCACTATATTATACAGAATTACAAAATAACTCGAAATATCTAGGAATAAACGCCAGGATCTCTCTCAAATGAATAATGATCTGTGAAACAGGAGTATTCTGAAAACTTGCCAGCTTCTGTCGTAATGTCTTTCAATTTCACTTCATTGGCTTACTTAGGGGTTGTCGCTTCGCTTGTTTTAACAAATGAAATACAGTTTATCGCAAATTCTAAGATAATTTGAAATTTAAATAGTGCGGTTTTAATTTATTTATCTGTTTCGTAACTACTCTTGTGTAAGGGGGTTATGAATGTAGCAACATATTTGTATGTGTGTGTGAGCATGTATATAATGTGTACTATGAGGAGGACATTGTAGCTAGAGTGTGTCTCAGAATGGCGAATGCAGTGACAAGCCTATGCATTGCTCCTGTCCATGAGCGGTCGTTCTGCTTACCATCAAGCAAGCTTGCCAAAAAATTTCAAGTATCATTGCACAGCACTGCAGGGCTCGGGCGTCCTCTACAACCGAGAGTACGATTGAGAATGGTAAGGCAGTATAGCCCACCACGGCATAGTGCGAGTTGGCAGACTTTTCATATCATACAAATCCTTACACAAATCGCTATGGTATGCGGGTTTCCTCACTATCTTTTTCTTCAACGTAATAATAGAGCGTGTTGATTGACCATCAATACACACATGACTCCAAAAAGTTAGAGGACTGTGTGCCCTGAGGTTCGAACCCGCGACCACCATGACATGTAGGCAGCCGCGTCTATTCAGTTTACTAACAAACCCACAGGAAACAACTGTGCCACCGTAAATGAAAACTTTATACAGCTACATACTGAAGACTGTAGTATTCTTTTATCTTCCCAACCAATAACGTAACCTTAAAAATACATTTCCTAAAAATATTTAAAACCACTTCACCATTTTGTTTAGCTAAGTCTTCCGCAGTACATTTTGTAGAAGTGAAAATTCAAAAATAGCTTCCAAGTCTCACTGCAACTTGGATCGTATATCATTCTTAGGCACTGTAAGAAGATTGGGTAGGTCCGTTCAAATGTTAGTTCCGAAGTTTGTGCTATTTGTTCTGTGTATTTACTTCCTAACTTTGTATTTTAGAAGTTGTCAGGTGGAGTTACTGAAGGAAATTACGAGGTGTTTTTTGAGTTTATATTCTGCTGCGTCTTGCATTGAAAGTGGTGGTTTTAGTAATTATGAATTGTTGGATAATAACCTAGTTTATATTGAGAAAATATTTTATTATTGTAAAGGATAATACTCTGCAGGAGCATTTTTTTTTTATATAAGGTTATTTTGATTTGAGCGTACAAATAACAGGAGGTTTAATATCATGAATATAGTCCATTCGTAATTTTTTATTTTTAATATTCCAAAATTATTATCCTCCCAAAACAAAATAATTTGACAATACGCACGACCATAAAAAAGCCTTTTGACAAACTACACACACACACACAAACGAGTGCGCGCGTCTGTGTATAAAAATTACCGCTAAAATTGCTGATTGCCTGTACACGGCTTGCATGGTAGACTATGGCCTAACCCTCTATCAACCGAACACTTGGTTTTAGAAAGCCCCGCACTCAGATATAAGTTTTAATAAATTTACCACCAACCCATTCTGGTCTGGTTCGGTGGACTTTAGCCTAAGTCCTCTCAATCGAACTCTCATTTGAGATGGTGCCCGTGCTCAGCAACTATTGTGAGCTGAAAAAGTACAGTATAAAAAATATAAATTGCGTTTTGGTAGCTTGAGTTCTTCACCTTAAGACTTTTAAAAATTATTATTAATATGACGGCGCATTTGACAAGAGGAGTAAACGTCGGGAGCTGTCACCGTCGTTTTACTCTCTGACTCGACACCCGGTGCTAGTGCGGCAAGAACCATGATTACCAGCAAGAACGGCGATCAGATCATATCGAACTAACGCGCTACGTGCTTGGTGGAGTGTTACGTGATTTTGTGTACTCAGTTCAATAGCTATGTTATTAACTCCAAATCACGTGTAGCGTTTTATCTCCTCGCCCGAATACCCACGCCTACCTGCCTGATGGAACCAACTGATATTGAAGTACCCTCTGTCATCCCTACATCAGAAGTGGGATGCGGAGGGCAACCACCAGGAGAAAGAAATTTAAATCCGGAACAATCGTCGCATGGCTTGCTACACAACATGGAAGCTTTGTTATCACGACTCCTAGAGAATCCGCATCCCTCACAAGCCTTGAATAAGACAACGACGCAGTTAATTCATTTCGACCCGGATGGAACCGATGCAGACATAGAAGGTTGGTGTAGAATAACCGAAATTGTCGTAAATAGCAGAAACTCAAGTGTGCAGAACTTTTACTAGCCCTCACTCACGCTTTGCGCGGGCGCGCAGCTACGTACTTAACTAAACTTCAATCTTCGCAATTGGCATGGCCGCAAATAAAGGAACTACTCATAGCGAAATTTGGAAAATCTGTTGCCTCAGGATTATTTTGACGAAATACTGAGATTTCAAATTGGCGTTAAAGAAACGGCCAGTGAAGCCGCAATGCGTCTCTGGGGCATGATAGAACAGATTCCACGCACTGAAATGCCGGAGGATATCATGACTAGCCAAAGCCAGTCACACAAATACACAAATGCAAGAGACAAATGTCTTCAATTTTGTGCCAAAGGGATGTCATCATACGTCGTGAGCTGCAGTCTTGCAACGTTTCCACCAGAGCCCAGTTTTGCCGGATACTGAAAGGTATTTCCTTGAAACGGAGGCTTGAGGGCCTATTCACTAACGATGTCGAAGCGAAGAAGAGTCGTCCCAATGAATCACATTTCTCGGGCACTTGTCATCGATGTGGTCTACCGGGTCATCGAGCGGTAGACTGCTGCAGACGTCGAGAGGAACATATTGTTCAACCTGCGGCGTCGAAGGATCTCGAGCGGTCTCCAATATCACGAAGCTTCTCGCGACCTACCGTCTGCTTCATGTGTGGCCAAAAAGGCCACGTGGCGTCAGCGTGTTCAAACCGCAAGGGATTTAACGAGCAGCCGGTGGTCAAAGAGGTCCACCTGTGCGAGCGAAGACTGGCGAGCGGCACGTTGACTACATCTCCGGTGAGCTCGTTTCCTTTCTTTTTGACAGTGGTTTTGCTTGCTCGTTAGTAAATTGTAGCAGAGCTGATATGCTTCCGGGCACTATGCGTGATGATTTGGTATATCTTACTGGTATAAGCGAAAACAATATAGTAACGTGCAACTCCCAAATCCTAAGTGCTATCAATGTGCAAGGTATTTCTTTAGAGTGTTATTTAACGCGGTCCCGACACAACTATAAGTGAACAAGTAATCGTAGGTAGAGATATTCTCGACAAAGCATCACTGTCGAGGTAAACAGCGATCAAACACGGTTTGAATTGCGTAAAAAATCCAGTCAACAAGATTTTGATAGCATCTATACCGATCTGCAGGAGGAACATAAGATAGCTCTAATCAGACTCTTGAGTAAATATAGCGAAACGTCTTCTCGAAGCTGGTGTTATCTGTGAAAGTACATCTGCATTTGCTAGCCCGCTACTCCTCGTGAAAAAGAAGTGCAACTTTGATAGAATTTGTGTTCACTACCGCGGGCTGAATGCCAATATTCGTCCCGAACGCTACCCCTTGCCTATAATCAATGAACAGATTGATAGACTGCGTAGTGCGTGGTATTTCTCCGCTTTAGACATCAATTCGATAATCATCAAATGTTGATTGTAATAAAACGGCATGGCGGTTGCAATCAGACTAATTTATTCTGGAACATTTTACACATTTTATATACAGTAGCTTAGTTACCAATAAACAATACAGTTTAACTCTTTCTATCAACAGTTGTAGCCATTACTTATTTTGTTACCAATTTTAACATCTCCTCATTACAAAATAAATAAAGAGAAACTTAAACCTACATATTACGAAAGAGATAAAATGCTTAGCTATTTCATACAGTAATAATGATTAGTTTTGCGCAATCTCCTGGTTATGCTGGCTTTCATATTCTTTTCTAAATGCTCCATAACAACTATGTCTCTGCTTACGGTTACAGAATTAGTACCAGGATCATATATCCTGTATCCTTTTATATTCTCAGCATAACCCACAAGAATAAGTTGCTTCGCCTTTTTGTCGCCCTTGGTGCGCCTCTCTTTTGGAACGTGTGCCATAACAGTACTTCCAAAAATCGCAAAGTGACTTAAGTTAGGTTTCAAGCCTGACCATACATCACAAGGTGTTAAATCATTCAATCCAGAAACAACAGATCTATTTCTTAAGTATACTGAAGTATTCACAGCCTCAGTCCAAAGCTTCTTATCTAAGCCGGTATCAAATAGCTAATACCTTGCCTTTTAAGCATTAGTCTTTTGATGGATTATTCCTTGCTCTGTTAAATAGTTCTCAAACTCAAGGCTACAAAATTCACTGCCATTGTCTGTTCTGATGATTTTGATCTTTCTGTTTTTCTGTTTCTCAACCATTGACTGAAAACATTTGAACTATTTGAAAAACTTCACATTTTTAAAAGACTTTCCGGTCAGAAATATTGAACTGAAAGCATTAGTTGATTGTTTTCTTTTGTTGCTATTATCCAAACTCGGACATTGATTTTTGTAGTGACCCATTTATTTACAATTATATTTCACAACTTTGACAGCTTTCGTACTAGACATTTGTTTCATTCCATAATGTTTCATTTCTCCATGCGATCTTTTTGCTATCAATGCATTTTCAGAAATAGAAAAGGATCTCATGTCTGAACCGATAACCCTCAATTTAGTTTCGATAATGTCAGCCGTAATTTCGATTCCAGAATGTGTGATTACCATGAGCATCGGAGTATACCTTTCTGGTAGTCCAGCTAACATGAATACACCAATCCATTCATTTGTTGATCTTAAAACCCGGAAAATCTGCGTTTAGTGCCTGGGGTTCATGACGGCTTAGTAGAGGTAGCTACCTCACCGATTAACGACGATGAGGAGGAGGAGGCCGAGACGGCGGGTTACAGTCAAATGAATGAAACACGATGATACGATTTCGATAGATAGTTCGCTCACCATGACCGCCAGTTCGATACTCCTCTCGGCGTCGAAGTGTGAAGAGTCCTTTGAGATGTGAATAGTGACCTAATTGTGTATCATACTCATCACCATCATACCTTCAGTTTCGTCAATTGGCTCTACGTCATACGAGATGACATTGGGTGGAGATGCGGTGGTATTATTTGCATGAGGTCAAATATTACCATGAGTGGTATATTTGCATGAGGTCAAATATTACCATGAGGTTGTGCGCAAGATGCGAGGTCGTCCGGTCCATGTCATCATACGAGATGGCGAGCTTGGTCGAAAGGACACCTCGATCTTAGTATCTCATTTGCATGATGCCAAATGTGTGTGTGTGTGTGTGACCAACGTGTGTGTACTGAATCATACTTTTAAAAAATGTCAGGATGGACGAGCGAAGTAAAAATTGTGTTCCCAGTGGTTTCCTTTCTTTTATTGCAGGCCACCAAACACTGAAGTAGTCAGATGCGCACGAGGACGTGCGAATGTCAGGTTGGCCGTGACGGCGCATTTGACAAGAGGAGTAAACGTCGGGAGCTGTCACCGTCGTTTTACTCTCTGACTCGACACCCGGTGCTAGTGCGGCAAGAACCATGATTACCAGCAAGAACGGCGATCAGATCATATCGAACTAACGCGCTACGTGCTTGGTGGAGTGTTACGTGATTTTGTGTACTCAGTTCAATAGCTATGTTATTAACTCCAAATCACGTGTAGCGTTTTATCTCCTCGCCCGAATACCCACGCCTACCTGCCTGATGGAACCAACTGATATTGAAGTACCCTCTGTCATCCCTACAAATACATAAACATAAAATAAACATAAACTCACGGCTTTTTCCCGAAGGGCAGACAGAGGTGCAACTAGGACCACCTACATTTCGCCTTGTATGTTCTGTCTCACGATGTGATGCCAAGCCTATCGCCATATTTATCCTTAAAATATACGGTAATGTCGACGAGCAAACCTAGTTTAACAATTATAAAGCGAATACACAGCCCAAGTGTACCAAGCAGGCGAGAGTACAGACATTTAACGTGTACTCTAGAATGTCTGTTCTCGACGCGAGAGATTCTGACCTCCTTTGAGAGTTAAATAGACTGAACGAAATTAACTCCTGTATTGTAGATAGTAATTGAAGTAATATAGTATAAGTTTTCCTATGTGATATAATATATTTTACCTATACTAGTTCGAATCCCAGGGCACACCTCTGACTTTTCAGAGTCATGTGTGTATTGATAGTCAATCACAACGCACTAAAACGGCGAAAGAAAACATCGTGAGGAAACCTACATACCCATAGCGATTTATAAGAATCTCTATGGTGCGTAAGTCCGCTAACCCGCACTAGACCAGCGTGGTGGACTATTAGGCCTCCACTCTCAATCGTATTCTCGATTGTAGAGGAGGCTCGTGCCCTGCAGTGGAACGTATATGGGCTGTTACAGATATCGTATTTTTTGGAGAATCATTAATTACATACATACATAAACTCACGCCTTTTTCCCAGAAGGGGCAGAGGCAGAGGCCTCTTTTTAGGCAGAGGTGCCTGGACACCCATATTTCGCCTTGTATGTTCCGTCCCACGATATGATAGGTTGCGAGCCTATCGCCATTTCGGGCACAAATTTCTGACTCCGGGCTCATAATGAATAGAAAAATCCAATATCACTGCCCGACTCGGGTTTCGAACCCGAGACCTCAGCTTTGTATGCGTACCTTAGTACAACTACGCCACCGAGGCAGTCATTAGAATTATTAATTAACTACAATTTTATATGCAGTTGTATACAGCCAAACTTGATCAGGATTGGAATTGCATTGGAGTGTTAACTATGGGTGTTTCTCACATTTTGAAATTAAACTGTTGTTCATTATAAGTACCCATCTTTAAATCCATTATATCAAAATACATTTCACACACCATTTTCAAACTATCCTGAACTATACATATGCACATATAATAGAAGGTAGATAGGGGTTTTCTCCCATAGGTGTGATCTATCTCAATAATTGGGCGTTCGAGTCCGTGAGGCCCGATTTGTTTGAATGTTAAGGAACGGAAGTCCGATATTTGTTTTCGTGGGAAAAATCTGATTTAGGAATAAATGTGACTTAGGTTATTTATTTTGCTTTCACTAATGTGTATGGGTAGTTTTGTTTCATTGATATTTATTAATTACATTGAGTTTTAATAATAATATTGAGTTTACGGAATATTTTTGCTACTTGAGAGCGTAAGGATAAAATATAAATTATAACATAAACTGTATGAGTGTTTATTTACAGCAAAATACAAAAATATGAAAATACTTGACGAGTCTATTTTTATTTACTCAAAACAGGTAACAATCTTTAAGCCGTTACAATAGTTATAAATAATGTATTTATCTTACTTATAACCCAAAATTGTGTTTCACGAAGAATACTAGAGTACGCGTTTAGTTCAATGAGTGTGATTGCCTGATTCCCAATACCCGTTACCTCTTCCCATCTTTTTTCCTTCCCGCTCTCCTCCCCATTTGATGGGCCGGCAACACTTCCATGATCCAAGCGTTATGGATGCTCATGGGCAACTGTGATTCCTTACCATCAAGTGACGTGTATGTTTGCTTGTCTGCCGGTTCAAAGCAATAAAAAGAAATTAACAATAGCTTAACATGCAAGTTTTATCACTATTTCACCTTCAACGACGAATAGAACCGGCTTATTAGGAATTGTCTAAATTTTAGCTTAAATTATATTCCTCAGTAAGTTGTCTATTGGAAATATCTACATATAAAATGAATATTATTATTATTATTTTAGCATAAGTTTGTTTTTTTTTCTGACTTTTCGGAGTCATGTGTGTATTGACAGTCAATCACCACGCACTAAAACGGTGAAGGAAAATATCGTGAGGAAACCTGCATACCGGTACCTGCATATAGCGGTTTATAAGAATTTCTATGGTATGTAAGTCCGCCAACTCGCCCTAGGCTAGCGTGGTGGATTATATGGCCTAACCACTCTCAATCGTATTCTCGATTGTAGAGTAGGCCCGTGCCCTGCAGTGGGACGTATATGGGCTGATACAGATACAGATTGTTTTTTTTTGTTTGTAATTAATGGTAAAATTTGCATGTTTTATTCTTTATATTATAATAAGTAATTGAATATTTTAATTGATGTTTAATAATCATATTGTTCAAATAAACGATTAAAAAATCTTCACTGCTTTTCCATGACATCAGACAACCATGTATATTAGAATCAAACATCTGCTTCCATATCATTTTATTACCAAAATAAAGATTAAATTATATTGCGTATCAAATGCGGCGTGCCCTTTGAAAATGTACGAATCAAACGTAGCGCGCCCTTTGATCTTATTATTAGGACAAGGGGCAAACATTAATATGGGCCTTAAATTTTGTGTGTTTTAACGGAGTATTTATAGTCGTGTTTTTTTGTTTCTATATTAGGTCTTATTTTTTAAAAGTCTGCCGGAAAGGATGACGTTAGTCTGGTTATAAAAAACCAGCGGTCCGATCAGCCTCCACCTGGGTGCAAAATTTCTCAAAATGGCAAAAATGTTCAATTTAGAATATCGACCAATCGGACCACGAAAAACAAATAGAATATTCTGTTATTTGCAAAAGTTTTTATTACTGCATTTCTTGATAAATTACCTATTTAACACAAAAATATTATTACAATTCGAACCAGTAGTTCCTGCGATTAGAGGTACCAAACAAAGAATTTCTTCAGTTTTGTATATTAGTTTAGATATAATTATTGCCTCACCAACATAGACAAAATGCAACTTTATAACCTCTAAAGTTGCATTTTACCTCCTTTTTAAGATTTTTTCAATTCATTTAAATACGAATTCATATTGCAGTATAATTAAAACCGTAGAGAGTTTAATTAGGATTAATTAATGCAGGTATTGATAATCCTAATATCCGGTACTATATTGTATGTGTATACTCGTATGTATCAGCCCATATGCGTCCCACTGCAGGACTCGGGCCTCCGCCGCAATCGAGAGTACGATTGAGAGTAGTTAGGCCATATAGTCCATTACGCTGGCCTAATGCGGCTTGGCGGACTTTAAATACCATAAAAATTCATACAAATCGCTATGGTACGCAGGTTTTTTCGCGATGTTTTCCTTCACCGTTATAGTGCGTGGTGATTGACTATCAATACACATATGACTCTGAAGTTGGAGGTGTGCCCTGAGATTCGAATCCGCGACCTCCGTGAACATGTTGGCAGCCGCGTCTCGTCAGTTTACTAAAAGGCCACCATGCACTTTTTTAAGCTATATAAGTTTTTAATGTTTTACCACCTAAAATATCTACTCAAACGAATAAACAGCTCACTTAATGGTAAATGATAATGATTACATCGCTCATGAACATATTCGTTTGTTTCAGCCAAAGAAATTCACAGCTGAACATAGGCCTTTCCCAACGATCTCTATATATCTATATACATGAACATCTATATCTTCCGAACAAAAGCTGTGATGCGGGCCTCTTAAAACGACAAGAGAAAAAAAAAGAAAAAACAACAGTAGGAGAAAAGAGGCATTGAGCCTCTGGCAATCACACTCAAGCGATATATGTACGTCAGCAAAGTCGTCGCTTTACTTCATACTTCTGTATTGCAATCTTCGATCGAATATGAACATTAGATTATATTATGTAACGGCCTAAAAAACGGTTAGAGAAATAAGAGCACAAATAAGCGTGTGCTCTAATTAGATTTTAGTAAGGTGCAAAAACATATTAGGTATAATAAATCTAAATTTAAAGGAATAAGGTTTATTGTTACCTGTAGTTGATTATAATTTAAGGCTTTTTGCTACATCTCGTAGTTCGAAATTCAAATGTATAAGTATAAGCAACCTCGGCCACTTTTGGCGTGTGATTTTGTTCCGGACCCTGTATCTAGTATATATTTGATCGAAGATTACAACGGTACTACCATCCCGTTCAAAATGTCCCACTCTTATTCGTCAAATCCCTAAGCTGCTAAAGTGTAGATTTATCGAATTATATATACTATTTTAGTACTGCCTCGGTGATCTATTTGATACTATACTACGATAGGATTACACAGCAGAGGTCCCGGGTTCGAATTGCAGGTCGAGCAAAGTGATATTGGATTTTTCTATTCATTATCAGCTCGGAGTCAGGTATTCGGGGCCGATATGGCGATAGGCTCGTCCCCTCATCTCATCATGGGAAGACACCTCTGTCTACCCCTTCTGGGACAAAAGCGTGTGTTTATGTATGTACTATTTTATTTATTTATATATACTTTATTGTGCACCAACATGTATGAAATAATAAACAGATAAAATATTTAAAACTAAACACATGATAACAATTGACGGCCTTATCGCTGAGCTGAGATCTCTATCAAGAAATTTTAGTTTATATTTTTTTAGTTTAGTATATATTTTAATACATAAAGAAACCAATTACACCAAATTGAAAAATATTTCAAAGATCACACAATTTTCCGTGATAGGTCAGTTCACAACAGATATTTTACGATAATAGTAAATGGATTCCGGAAATGTTTTCGGTTTGATTTATAATAGGGTATTACTTGAAAGATTGCATTCTCTGAAATGCAATCACACGTTGCGAAGGAAAGTACTGTTGGGGGAAAACGCCCGATATTTTGTATTATTTATCATGGAAGGTCGGATTATATTAGGAAAATTATTTGAATATTTGTTATTCCTCCAAGATGGCTACTATACATGTATTTATAAATATTTTTGCTAATTGTGACCTTACATCCTTAATTATAGTAGGTAGTTTAGTTACAATCTAATTTTACTTTACATTGTACTTATCTTTTTTTCCTGTGTCTGTGTCTGTGATGAATAAAGTGATTTTCTTTCTTTCTTTTAATATTTAGATATAATTTTATCAAATTATGCTAAATTTTGAAATCAAAGAAACTCAACAATTCTCCCTCTTGAATATATATGTTTGTAACTTTAGGGCAAATTAATGGACCAACTATGATTAAAGAGGCTGAAGGGCTCTTCAAATACATCCTTTGTAAGGGCTATCGTTTGAGGACTATCTTTACAAGTAGGTAAGGATTCGTTCTTAAGGTAACTGAGAGGTAAATTATCTTTTATCGAGATCTACACGGTTATTTTCCAATAGTTATGCAAAATTTCACAGAATGTTCAAAGTTAAGGATATATTTGATTAGTAAAATTTAAAAAAGCGCGTGTTGGTCTGTTGGGTGTTCTATTGGTTGAATGTTCACGGTGGTCGCGGGTTCAAATCCCAGGGCACACCTCTGACTTTTCGGAGTCATGTGTGTATTGTTAGTCGATTACTACGCACTAAAACGGCGAAGAAAAACATCGTAAGGAAACCTGCATACCATATTAATTTATAATAATTTCTATGATATGTAAAGTCTACCAATCCACACTACGCCAGCGTGGTGGATTAAATGCCCTAACTACTGTCAATCGTACTCTCGTTTGTGTAGGAGGGCCGTGCCCAGTGGGACATATATGGTCCGATACAGATGTAGGTATAGAAAATAAAGAATATTTATATTTTTTTGAATATTCCATGGTTTTTATCCGCACAAAACAATACGCATGGCCTTAATAAGCCTGTTCATAAAATACACAAACAAACGAGCGCGCGTCTTTGTGTAAAAATGACCGGTGACCGGAATTGAAAGCGATATTTTAAAATTAAAATAAATAATTTACTATGAATAAATTTAAATATTTTCCATCATGTGTTAATGATAATTATATTCGAGTACAATAAAAAATGTACAGTTAATTAAAGATAACCTTGTATATACGTCAATTTGTTACCTGCAAAATTGTTCAATTAATAGATACATAGTATTGTATTGTGTCAGCCCATGTATGTCCCACTGCAGGGCACGGGCCGTCTTTACATTCGGAAGTAACATTAAGAGGGGTTAGGCTGGCCTGGTGCGGGTTGGGAAACTTTACATACCATAGACATTTTTAAAAATCGGTATTGTAGGTAAATTTCCTCACGATGTTTTCCTTCAGCGTTAGAAAACGTGGTTATTGACTATCAATACACAAATTAGTCCGAAAAGCCACAGGTATGCCCTGGGATACACATGGACCTATTTAAAATGACTTATACATGAATATAAATTTATACCCAATACTCTTCTAAACACTATCCCCTAACTTCAGATTTCATCAAAATTGGTCCAGCCGTTTGATAAGAAGTAATAAAGACGCAAATTTTCGCCTTTATAATATTAGTAGGAATATTTAATTTCGTATTAGGGGGCATAGACTAAGTTCGAATAAAATGATAAGTACTCGTATAATGGAGAATATAATAATAGTATAGATTTCTAGAAGTGGTAAACTTATTTTTTACCTCGTACGGCGAATTTTCGAACTCCGTGTCGGATTATAGAGTAACCCCCAGTATAAACATAAACACATAATACTCCCAATAAAGTCCAACTTCCCCAACAGTACAACAATATCACGATACATTCCTAGCCGTTAAAGCGGCTGCAACAATGCCCTATACTTACCTACGTACCATTTTTGAATGCCACCCGTGAAATTGCGTTCCGCGGAGTTTGTGCACGGATATTATGCGATATGATTTATACCGCTGTGGCTCTTTGTGGCCTTTAGTATTGCGTTTCACTTCCTGGACTTGGCTATTTTGGTCTTTAAAATTGGTGTTGGATGGCCTTTTGTTGGGTGAAGTTGATGGATGGATTTTAAATTGTTCATTAAAATTTGTATAAACCAGGAAGATTCCCCGTCTTTTTTCCTTTATGTCGATATACTTATTTTCATACAGTGAATCGGGATTTCTTAGCAAAGAAGAAGTTGTAGAAAATGAAGAGAGCTTTCGAATGACACATCGCACGTCGTTATTGGTCAACAGGCTTTGAGTCCATTTAAATATTTTTATCCTTGCGCTACATTTAAGCAACGATATTTTTTTCCACGCACAAATTTGATACTTGCCGCCGTAGAAGAAGTTTTAGCATTTCAAAAGACCTTTTTAATGGCGCATCGCTTTTTGTTATATCTATATCTGTATCAGCTCATTTAAGTCCCACTGCAGAGTACAAGGTAAAGGAGGCCCTCCTTTACAATTGAAAGTACGATTGAGATCGTTTAGGCCATATAGTTGATAATATTTCACTAGCCTAATGGAACTCGCTGAATGCTGGCTATTTTCAATAGGACACGAGAATAATTCTTGGATGAAGAAATTAATCTTCAGCAATGGGGTTTCCGTAGCTTCAGTAGAATCATAAATTTTTAAGGTAGGTACTTTTAGGAATTTTATTTTTGCTTTATTTGAAA
Source organism: Hyles lineata (assembly GCA_030180105.1). NCBI lineage: Eukaryota > Metazoa > Arthropoda > Insecta > Lepidoptera > Sphingidae > Hyles > Hyles lineata. Next base: position 990,964 of record JARJEE010000032.1, on the reverse strand, counting down.
ACTATATAAAAATATGATACCTATCAAATGTAAAATGTATTAAACTTACTCAAAAAAAAATTTTTGCCAGTTACCAGATTACAAAAAATGCGCCGAATAAACTATCAAAACTCGAAAGGAAAACCCATATTTATTTATTCTTTACTGTACACGATACAACATGATATACAGAAATAAATAATAATAAAAAGTACAAATGGCGTTCTCATCACTCTACGCAATGTCTTACAGACAACCATGGCCAAACTATCAAAAATCGAAAGGAATTCCCAATGCCACTAATCTATTTATTTCACGACCCGTCAAGCATTGCAAGCGTGCCAACATTTCAACCTAATCGGTAACACAGAACCTGGTACAATGACATTTCAAGATTTATGCTCCTCGCCTCACGTTCCGTTGTTCAAATGACAAATGTATTTTAGACATTTATGCTCGTTTGCCAGCGACAATGGTGGCAGCCTAAATGCGGCGTCTACATTCCATCGGACTTTATAAGGCAGCTTAGTTCAAGACGGAATGGATGAGATTTTTGCTGAAAATTTTAAGAATATTGTATTCTATTTTGTTGGATTCTCTTGGTTTGTTGTTGGTTTTACTGTATTTGTGTATGAATCTGAGGTAAAAGATGAACAGATGGCTTAATAAAAGAAATGAAGAATTCGTAAATGCTGATTTTTACAACATCCTATTTTGGAAATCTTCGGATAAGCTTAATTTTTGCATTGGACTTCTTAGTTGAGAAAAATGTTAATGATCAAATATAAATTAAAATTATTTTCCTTTCAGAACCTTTACAAGAATTTTGAAAATTTATGAAAGATTTATACTCAATTCTTGAAGAGACCCGTACTCGTTGGTAAATAAGAATATCTGATCAGTAAATAATTGTCAATAATTAATTTCTCTTACACTTAATATTCTCCTTTAAGTGGTTAAAAACAAATTCCAGTACATTTCAATTTACTTCAGAGACATGGAGAAAAATGTTGACAATATACAATTCCCAGGGGCATTTAACTTAATTGTTTAACCGAGCTCCACAAGCGTACAGTACCGACAAGAGCACGTGACATTTGTCTTCCCCACTCCATAATACGGTGGTCTGAGCTTTTGTGGTGCACTGTTCGATTGCTAGCTGTACTTTCATTAATGGACGGTTGCATATTTAATGTTTCATTTTCACGAGTGTTTTACACAATTATATTATGGGAGATTTTTATTTATTTCCTTTCAGTTTGCGGTTTTTTATTGTGAAGAATTTCGTGCGACAATTTAAAAATCATTACTTTTATGTTACATTGATTAAATGTAGAATTCAAAATTAGATTTAACAATATAATTTCTGTAAGAAACAAGTCTTACTTTAGTTTTCAAATTGGATTACCTTCCTCCAAGGCGCATTTGTGATTGCCAAGATTAAAATGCTGAGATCTCGGGTTCCCGATTCAGCCAAAGTGATATTAGATTTTTCTATTCATTAGCAGGCTGGACTCTTAAATTTGTGCCCGATATGACGATAGGCTTGCCCCCAATGACATCGTGTGCCGGAACACACAAGACATAACGCGGATATTCTGCTAGCATCTCTATATACACCTTCCGAGAAAAAAGGAGGTTATTTAAGTATGTATGGATTACCAGAAATATGAAAATATGCCATGAAAAAGGAATTATACTCTTTTTAAAACAACCGTATTTTTCAGTCACAGATATTTTTAAAGACATTCCTTGAAAACATCAAAGGAATCAGATTGTATATAATATTTAAGGAGAAAACACGATTTTATCCATAATATAGAAAGATTCTAACTTGTGATTTCGCAACAAGCCTTTTTCTCTTTATTCGTTGAGTATTATGTTTTTTCAAGACTTCCTCATACAATGTTTGTATTGTATAAAATATATTTTTATCAGTTAAGCCATTTCCTCAAACATCGTTTCTATGGAGTAAAAAAATATGTCAACACTGCAATAAAACAGGCACCGCAATATTGTTCTCTGTTTGTTCGCATCACTTCCTTGTGTATTCGTATTTCAATTGTCTGCACTGTCTACGCTTGTTGGTATTTTGAATCAATCCATGTTTGTTATAGAATAGTAAAATTCTGTTTAAAATATTGGATTAAAAAAAGGAATTTAAGGTAAAATTTTATGGTACAACGAAGCAATGACATTTTTGAGTTTAATGCTTTATAGTTGTTTTTTTTTTGTTTTCCTTGTTTTAGCTAGATTTGGAATTTGCTTCGGTTAAATGCAGTATTTTATACAGCGTAATTTTTATTCAGGATTACCGAAGACATTAATATAACCTTGATTTTGTTTATCAGTTAATATTACAATCATATTTCATGAGATTTCTTTGAATTACGAAGAGCAGTGATTTAGAATCCAATTTTGTTATAGTGTTTTTAGCCTTCTTTGCTATTTTCAATATGAAAATACTTAGATTTCATAAACTCTTGGGTATTACAAAAAATTCTACTTTAGTCAATATTTTTAATAATGGTTTCTTAGATTTACGCAAATGTTACACATTGTAATAAAACCAATATTTACAGATATTATCGCAGATTTGGTTTAATATTGTCATTTTTAAACTTCCTCTATATGGCCTAACCACTCTCAATCGTATTGTTGATTGTAAAGGGGCCCGTGCCCTGTATTAGGACGTATATGGGCTGATACAATACAATACAACTTCCCCACATTTCGATTAGGTATTTTACAGCTTTCGTGCTCACGCAGCGGACGTTTTTAATTCTCATCTTTTCACCTCATATAATCTCGTCAAAACAAAATAAGGGCCACCAATATTTTTCGACATTAATTCATTTTAAGCAGGATTCAAGGTTAGAAATAGTCTATATATAATAAAACAAACTGTTGTTTTTTAAATAAAATTATTTTGAATTAAATTAAATGAAAAACTAATTGTTTTTATAACATTTTATATTTTTTACAATTTTTTTGAAATTGTTTCATAACATTAATATTAAAATTTTAACTTATAGGTAAATAACAATCGGTTTTTTTTTACATTCTAATATCGGATATGTCCCCCTCTTTTTGAAATGCATTCTTGGAGCCTTGAAGGCATGCTCTCCACAAGATTTTTGACAATGTCATCAGAGATTTCTTCCCAACAACTTTTTAATAAGTTTATTAGCTGCTGTTGATTATGCACATCTTCTTGAGCTGCCCTAACCCGTCGTTTGAGTTGATCCCAGAGTTGTTCAATTGGATTTAGATCAGGACTGTTGGCAGGCCACGCCAAAACCTGGATATTGGCTTCGTCTAGGACCGCCAAAGTTGCTCGCGCTGTGTGCGGTCGAGCATTGTCCTGCATCAGGATGAAACCTTCAGACGCTGATTGTAAAAATGGAATGTTATGAGGTCCGACTACTCGATTGATGTAACTTTGTGCTGTTACAGTACCCTCGTTCAGAAAAACAAGGTCAGTTCTACGTTGTAAGCTAATACCGGCCCAGACCATAACATTGGCTCCACCAAATCTATAACTTTCATGAATACAAACATCTAAAAAACGTTCTCCACTTCTTCTCCATACTCGTCCACGTCTATCATCACTAAAAAACTTCACTTTACACTCATCCGTGAAGAGCACGTTACGCCATTGGTTTATACCCTATTCCAAATGTTGACGTGCAAATCTTAAACGACTTACACGGTGAGCTTGGGTCAATTTCGCCCGGACTGCTGGCCTTCTTGCATATTGGTGGTCTTCGTGCAAACGATTTCTTATTATTTGGTCGCTGACAAGAGTACCCGTAGTCCGGTGTAAACGATTTTGTAGAGCGCGAGCTGTAATATTCCGCTCCTGACGTGCACAAAGTCGCACATAACGGTCTTCTTGGCCGCTGGTAGTACGAACTCTTCCTGAGCCACGACGCCGTGATATACTGCCCGTCTCTTGATACCGGTTCCAAAGGTTTTGGACAGCTCTACGTGAATACCCCAGCTGTAAAGCCACGGAACGCTGCGAATTACCAGCTGCGATCATCGTTACGGCTCTAGAAGCAGTATTAGAGTCCATATGGCAACGAATTCGAGGCATTTTACAGATAAATAAACGAACTATACGTAACACTATCAAAAACAACAGCAGCAGTCAGTATATTGACGCTAAACTGAACTAACGTTAAGCTCCAAAATTTTGTGAATCTTACCACTTAAGAACATATTGTTCAAAAAGCGTTTTAACTGCACACTTGACAGCAACATCGGCTATACCTGACCGTCGTCGTTAACTCAAGCACTTAAGACCATAAAAAAACTCATTCGAAAACACGGGGTACCAAAAATCTTTCTCAAACTGAAAAAAATTAGGTGGCCCTTATTTTGTTTTGACGAGTATATAATTCCACAGCATTCGTAAGGACATTCACCTCTCTAAAACTAAGTAAACAAATCGGACCGTTAGTCGGGCCAAGAATTAATACCGACTAGCAAACTGAGGGGTGTAATAGGGCGGAACAAGCGTGTAAGTGCCGAGACCACATTTTATTTACGCCTCGTGAGACTAACATGGTCACATTTGTATCTGACCAACGTTGTAGGGAGACTTAATTATACGTGTCTTTGTGGAGAATTCCAGTTAATGTACTATATGTATTCTTTTTTCCTGGTTCTTTAAGAATATTTCGGAAACTTAGTTATAAAGTTGGATATGATGGACTTTCTCGTGCAATTTTACTACTCTAAATCTAAACGAATAAATCTGGTATGTAATCAGGGGCTAAGAATAACCATTGAGGGAGCTCAAGGTTGCAGGAAGTTACTGGTTGAAGGCCGCTTTCAATGGGTCAATCTGGAAACGCCTATGTTGGTAGTTTCTTAAGGGACCGAAGGAGAGAGAGAGAGAGAGAGAGAGAGAAAGGAAACTGATCTGTGTAATAACTAGGAACAAACATGTAAGTGTCAAGACCGGTGTCGTATTTGTAATTGACAATTGAGTTGGGAGACATAATATTATAATTGTCTTTGTGTGGTGCTTTAGTTATATTTTTTTGTTATTCATTATTTACTAGTATAATTTCCCGGGGTGCAAAAAAATTTAAGCCTTTTTCGATAAATGGACTATCCAACATCAAAAGAATTTTCGAATTCGAACCAGTAGCTCCTGAGATTAGCGCGTTCCTGTGTTTTAATATGTGTAAAAAAATCGTTTTTATTCGGTAATAATCTTGTAATACGACTTACATCATGAATTAATAAAGACTAGATGATAATACAATATTATATACTTTACCCCTTTTAAAAATATAATACATACATACATACATAAACTCACGCCTTTTTTCCAGAAGGGGTAGGCAGAGGTGCCAGGGCACCCACATTTCGCCTTGTATGTTTCGTCCCACAATGTGATAGGTGGCGAGCCTATCGCCATATCGGGTACAAATTTCTGACTCTGGGCTGATAATGAATAGAAAAAACCAATATCACTTTGCCCGGAATTCGTACCCGAGACCTCAGCTTTGTAAGTGTACCGCAGTACTACTACGCCACCGAGGCAGTTAAAAATATAATAAGATGATAAAATACTCTAGTACGTAAAAGTGATATAAAAAGTATATTAGTAATTCACGTTGCCCCACTGTTCACTATCTTACCAACCAGTTAACGTCACTTCAGTGAAAAACTGGAGACATTATTGAAAAACTCTTGACACTTCATGCAAATGTGGTGTAAAATACATGAATATCTTGGTTCTCGTACAAAAGAACCGACATACATTGGCATTAACTTATCATAAAAATCTATTTACGGGTGCCATATTCATTTAGATGTCTGGCAGAGCTCGTGCAGACTGAAATCGAATCTTATCTTTATGATGTTTAAGTTTATTTTTCAACGCAATAAAGAATTGACCACGGGTAGCACCTACTACAAAGATTATGTTATTAAATTATTCCATATCTATATATATCAATACACGTATTTTTTATATCACTACATGGTATAAAACAAAGTCGCAATCTCTGTCCCTATGTCCCTTTGTATGCTTAAATCTTTAAAACTACGCAACGGATTTTGATGCGGTTTTTTTAATAGATAGAGTGATTCAAGAGAAAGGTTTTAATGTATAATATGTACATATTATTGTACAGAAATCTGCGAATCTGAATCTGCGCTGCTGCATGGCCTTGTTGACGACTGCTCCGGTTGTTTTTGTTATATTTAATGTTTTAATTGATTTATAGTTTTTTTTTTGTTATTGTTTTGGTAAGGCTTTTTATATTAATTGTACAATTATATAAGGATATTTATTTAAGGTTTAGGTTAATGTTTAGTTTTTTATAATAGGCTTAAGTTTGCGTTAGCTTGCGTCTGCACGTCATCCAAGGTGATCACTGAAAATCAGCGTTGTGCTACGGCCTGCACCGCCGCGCAACATAATTGCTGAGTGATCACCTACTTATCACAGCCACGACGTGCGAACTTCTTCTTTATTTTTATGTTTTAAATAGACCTTTATGTATCTGTTTTTGTACGTCGTTTTTAATGCTTGTGGCAAATAAAACTATTTTTCTTTTCTTTCTTTCTTTTCTAAATCTATTTGTACCCGGGCGAAGCTGGGCCGAGCTGCTATATAATGTATTTTATATAATGAACCTAAAAGACAGTGGAGATAGTCGAGATAGAATATTAAGTAAGCAGCTTTCGTTAGAACTACTGGTTTGGTAGAATTTATTTTACTGGTGGTAGGTCTCTTATATGTTGAGAGGCCGTCTGGCAAACAGCAGAGAAATGCACTGTCGTGTTTCGGTTTGAAGGATATTGCAGCCAAAGTAACTACTGGCCATAATGATACTCAACATCTTATGTCTCAGGATGGCGAGCGCAGCGGTACGCCAAGTATTGTTGAAGAACGGCATGTTCGTTTCGCTATTTAGAGCAATAAAATAAAATCACTCTAATACATACTTATCTATGGTATGTAAGTCCGCCAACCCACACTAGGCCAACGTGGTGGACTATATGGCCTAACCACTCTCAATCGTACTCTCGATTGTAGAGTAGGCCCGTGCCCAGTGGGACGTATATGGGCTGATACAGATACAGATACAGACATAGTTATCAATACAAACATACCAAAAATGCATGGATCTACACAACTAAATGCACTAAATAAAATAAATTACAAAGATAGTGAATTTTCCGACGTGAAATATATAATTCAGCGGGCAGTCTTCGCTGGGCCCCGGTTATGTGTGGTTCAGTCATTACGTCGGATAATCTCGCTACCTCGCGAAGGGGTAAAAGTGCCCCATTTTTCATCCCTCCCAGCCTCACGGGGCCTCTTTAGTTTCAATAAGAGAACGAGATAAGCGGGCTCGCAAAAAAGGTGCCAGGAATCCACGGGTTATACTGACGAATTAGGATTTTTCACCGCAAACGCCGCTGGTTTAGAATTTTTGCAGTAAATTTTGCTTCTAAATTGCCCGTTACCCGGTTCAATGGGGCTTACAAGTGACAATTTTAGTATTTTCTTTATTAGGCATGTTTTATTTTATCTCTAAATATAAAATTTAGGCTTTGTTCAAGTTTCTGATATATTTTGCAGGGCTCTCGAGTTCTGCGTTAGAAGGAATTTAATTAAAATGAAATTTGAATTTCATTTAAGGCCTAGATTTTATGGAAAAACAAATTTTGATAATACAAAAGTGATTTTAATATTAAATTTAATTATTGTTGTTTGAAATTAGGTCTTTACAATATTGTTTACTGTTAGTTAGTTTGCCTAATTGGTTCTTGTTATATATTTTTACACAGAAAAGTTTTTTTCTATTACAATGAATGACGAGACAACAATGCCGTTCGCCTGATGGTAAGTGTTACGACGGCTCATGACCAATAGGAAAACCAAACAACACCTTGAATTACAAAACAATGCTTGTCATTCCACTGCCCGCGCCACCCTGAGACATAAGATGTTAAGTCTCAATATCTCCAGTAGTCACTTTGGCTACAATATCCTTCAAACCGAAACACAACAGTGTATTTACACTGCTCTTTGGCGGGAGTAGTAGACATTGCGGTGGTACCTACCCAGACGGCCTCTCACTTAAGAGAGACCTACCACCCATTTTAAATGATAAACAATGTCCTATTTTACCACTATTAATTTATTTTAACTACCAATCACAGTACTATTTTACCAACACTTGTCAGACATTAAAACACGGATAAAATGTTACCCGAGTTGAATACAAACAACTACTTTTCTAAATAAGATTGTTCTGCTCCCTTTTCCCCCATACATCAATAATGCACCTAAAGACCTGAGTGTCGCGTATAGATACTCATGGTCATCCCAATATTAATACAAGTTAAATTTCATTAGAGTATATACGAGTATAATATAGAGGGAGCGCTGTCATACATTTTCGTCTTCAAAAAATTGTTTTCTACACATTTTCCGACAGCCTCCGTGGCGCAGTTGGTTAGACGCCGCCTGTGAAACGAGAGGCCGCGGGTTCGATCCCCGCACCGAGAGAAATGTTTGTGTGGCCCACAAATATTTCTTCCGGGTCTGGGTGTTTGTGAGACCGAAAAGTCTCTCGTAGTTCCTGATACCCACGACACAAGACTCGATCTTAGTGTGGGGTCAGGACTATGTATTTGACTGTTGTTTATTTATTTATATAAAAAAAAACTTCATTGTACACCTAAAACTAACATAATAACACCTAAAACTAACTGAATGTGACTGTTGGGTGTTAAAATAAAAAATAAAAAATTTTACTTAATATTACCAGTTCACAGAAAAATAGGGATTTCATAATTCATTAATGGCGATAGGCTCGCCACCTATCACATTGTGGGACGGAACATACTGGCCAAATGTGGGTGCCCTGGCACCTCTGCCTACCCCTTCTGGGAAAAAGGCGTGAGTTTATGTATGTATGTATAATTCATTAACTTAATAGTAATATCAAACGTCCAGCTGACCAAAATCCACCATTTTTCTGCTTAAAAGCATATATAAGGACTCTCGGCCATTTTAAAATTAATAAGTTGTTAAATAGCTGATTAGTGATTTATGACATTTATGAATAACATTTTTGAGTCAGCTCATATTATTGGCATTTGGAAACTACGTTAAGTTCTTATAAAGGGGGTGTGTCGATAGTTAATATTCATGGTTGGATGGACATCAATATTGTACTTACAATGAGGGACAGTGCAGTCACTTTGCCATACATAAATTAAATAAATTATTATTTTATCTTAGTGTGGAACAGGTCTATGTATGTGACTGTTGGGTGTATTCATTATTTCGACATAAATTATTCTGAAATTTTGAAATAAATGAATAATGCTAGAGTATAGCCTAATACGCTGCTATTAGAATATCCATTCTGTATCAGCCCATATACGTCCCACTGCAGGGCACGGGCCTACTCTACAATCGACAGTACGATTGAGAGTGGTTAGGCCATATAGTCCACCACGCTGGTCTAGTGCAGGTTGGCAGAATATCCAATTCCGCCAGAAAAGCGATCACTGAAGACGATAGTAGAATCGTAATTGTTTGGTAACCAACCGGTTATATTGACCTACTCAGAGATGTCCCTTTGTTCTTTCTGCCTACACTTGAGAAATTACTGGGCGTATTGAGACTTACCATCTTATGTCTCAGGATGGCGAACGCAGTGGAAGGCCAAGCATTGCCTTGTAATTCATAGTGTTGTTTGATTTACTATTGTCTATGAGTGGTCGTAACGCTTACTATCAGGCGAACGGCATACTCGTGTTGACATTCATTAGAAGAAAAAAAAAAACAGTTTCGATAAGGCCATCATAATGTATTCATCCATCCATCAGCCAAAGCAAGTCCACTGCTGAACATAGGTCTCCCCCAATGATTTCCACAGAGACCTGTTGGAGGCAGCCTGCATCCAGCGAGGTCCCGCGACCTTTACAAGGTCGTCTGACCATCTTGTGGGTGGATGTCCCACGCTGCGCTTTCCGCTACGTGGCCTCCATTCCTAATGTATAGCCTTGTAAAAAATATAGTTATTTATATTAAATGGCCTAACCACTTTCAATCGTACTCTAGATCGTTGAAAAGGGCCGTGCGTGGGGTTGTTATGGAATATTTACAAAAAAGTGTATATCCACCCGGGCGGAGCCGGACTGTACCGCTAGTTTATTATATGCCTCTGCTTTTACCATCAGGTGCAGTGCAGTCACTTTGGCGTGCCAAATAAAAAATGCTAGTGAAAAAATCTTTCGCGAAAATGTTCATTTTTAAACGCCGCCCGATACTTCACAGGGGAGTTAAAATAAATGACGTCGTCAGTGTAACGACAGAAGTTGCGCATCGTTTTTCAGCTTTTAGGTTCATCCCTATCAGTTGGTCAGTAAGCAGTGTTTGAGTTTAAAATTATCTCTAATTTGTTTTAGGTTTTCTTTGGAAGATTTTTGTTATTTCGTTCTTAAGAAAATAACTGATAAAAACGGCCTTTAAGTTTTTATTGACTTGGGTTTGGAATAAATGTTTTAGATTGTTTTATTTTACCTTTAATGTAAGCTATGCACTACAAATACACATGTTACTTTGAAGTACCATATTTTATGTGTAATATTGGATTGAATCTATAATTGACTCCTTAAACAACTCTTTAAACAACTTTTTATGAATACACATACGTACTCAAGCACGTACGCACATTCATATTTGGTGATTGAATTTATTATAATGCACGCGAAAAATTGTTTCGATGGCAACCTAAATAAATAGTCTTGGTATAGAATTTGAAACAGCTTAGTTGTCGTTTTAGTGGGTAATAAAATCGCCAAAGGCATAATTTTGTTCTGAAGTTGTTATTGACTTATGGCTTTGGGCATTTATTTATCTTTTTTATAAATTAAGTATTATGTATTATTACGATCATTCAAATTGCCTGATAGTAAGCGATACGCCTGCTCATGGATAGTAGCAAAACTAACGGACACTTTTAATTGCAAACCAATGCTTGACATTCCACTGCGCTGCCATCTTGAGACATAAACTGTTAATTTTCAATATATCCCGTAGTTGTTCTGGCTGCAGTGCCCTTCAATCCGAAACACAACAGTGTATTTACACTGCTGTTTGACCAGAGAAATAGACATTGATAGTGAACGCAATATTACTGAATTATATCAAAATTTTAACCAACAAACCTAAATGTATTTTTATTAAAGATTATCTAAAATATGTATATAAATGAAAACGTTCTATTCTTACAACAGAAACACAAAAAATATTTTACTTTCACGCAACACATATTCTATCATAACCGAAAACGTTGTTTTTGAATAATAGATTTTTATAAACCGTTCTAAAGAAACTGGAATACGCACGCTCTGATTCGAATAGAAAGCCTTCTAAATAAGCCTCTTTACACGGTATTACATCGATTTGTCTGCAAATATACTTATATCTCCCCTTTTATTAAGGTCAGTGCTGTAGCGAAAGCGGGTTGCTATGTTTTACGCTTACTAATAAAGGTTGTTATAGATTTTTATTTTTAGTGCTTTTTATTGCTTAGATCCGGCAAACGAGCAAATAGGTAGTGTGATGGTAAATAATCACTGAACATCTACAACGCTTGGATCATGGATGTGTTGCCAGCCCATTATAATTATTAGGGGTGAGAGGTAAGAAACAGGATGGATAGAGGAAAGTGATATTCGGCATCCAGCAATCTCACTCACCGCACTAAAATATCAGCAATGCTGTCACTTCACGTGAATCTACTGTGAGACAATGGTGCTGCCCCTGACGATCCTGCCCATTCATGTTGAGAAATGACTGACAAAACGTAGCTCTACCACGTGTGATAGTGTATAGTCATTAAACGGGTAATAGAAAGTGATTACTTTCGCTTATGATCATCTACAACATTCATATCTTAAATGTGTTGCTGGCCTCTTTGTATAAGAGGAATGTGGAGAATAAAGGACGGTAAGTAAAATACTATCTGATCTGTCCTACTCCCATAAAAGCCCAAAATAACTATAGCTTAGTACACACCATATTTCAAAATAGTTTTTTTTTTTATCATTATAAAAAAAGGCAACGAATATATTTCACCCGGATATTTTTCCCGACTCCTGTACGAGGTCCCGAAGTTCATAATTTCCCATCGATAATTTTTTTTTTTTTTATTACCTTGAAAACCGAGACGAGCAAGTCATTTGCCTGATGGTAAGCGATACCACCACTCATGGACAGTAGCAAAATCAAATAACGTGAAGATCTATCAGGTTATATGGATTTTTATGCCAGAAGATGATCATTTTACTTAATTCATAAACTAAACCTTTCATTGTAGACTAATCCAAAGCTATGCTGTAAATTTAAGAAATTTCTTCGCTATCACTGGAGCGTTATCCTAAGTACAAAGTAACACATTCAGGTTATGTTTCAAAGAAAACTGTTAGCTTTGATTACTCGAACCAATGTCTGTTAAGTGCGTAGTCTAATGAAGTGGTCTCCTTTTTTTATTTCAGTGAATGGTGAGACGAGCATGCCATTCGCCTGATGGAAGGCGATACGACCGCTCATCGATAATCTGGAATTGTAATGGTGATTTTTTTTCCAAAACCTAGTAGTTTCAGAGCTTATTTAATTCAAACAAACAGCCAAACATTTCCTCTGTAAATATTAGTGTAGGTACATTATATAAGAGGCTATTTTTGGGAGATATTAATACATTTATTGGTAATAGAACGTCATCATTGAAGTATTGTACTGGAATGGACATTGTGAACGAAGTTTATGTGATTATATTAGGCAACCGGAAATCGGTGACAGGAAAATTACAGAAAAAGATAATATTGCGACATGTTACAGCAGATTTTTGTCACAAACATCGAAAGAAAAAATATTATTATATCATCTTCTCAACATCTTTCGTAAAGAAAATAATATATATAATAAAATAATATTTCGGCATCAGCCCATATATGTCCCACTGTAGAGCACGGGCCTCCTCTAGAAGCGAGAGTGCGATTGAGAGTGGTTAGGCCATATAGTCCACCACGCTAGCCTAGTGCCGATTTAAAAGGAGGAAATGGGTATGCTATATTTCAAAATTAATATTCTTAAAATGGTAGCCAGTAAATGTGCTTTAATTATTGTTATTTTATTTATTGCGCGCTCAAAATATGAGCTTTGATGTCCTGAGATCTTTTTCAAGTTTATAATGCTCTTTGTGTTACTTTTCGATTTAAAAAACAGCCTGAATAGGCTAATTCTCAAAACCATTACTAAAAGTTGAAGTGCATAGTGGCCTGTTTGGAAATTACCAGGTGCGACTGCTAACATGTTCAAGGTGGTCGCGGGGTCGAATCTTAGGGCGCACCCTGACTATTCGGAATTATGTATGTATTGATAGTCAATCACCATGCATTCTAATGCTGAATGAAAACATCGAATTCCAGCCTACCAAAGCAATTTGATATGTCAAGTCTCTATGATATGTCAAGTCCGCCTACCGGCACTCTCAATCGTAATCTCGATTGTAGAGGATGCCCGTGCCCTACAGTGAAAAGTATATGGGCTGATGCAGTGCTTTAGTAGAATGCAGCCGACCACTCAATAAATACAACCTAGTCCTTAAATAATAATTATTGAACCCAACCTAATATACTAAACATAAGACCACTTCACTGTAACATAAAATAGAAAAAAGATCTATCCAGCGTGAAGCTTCACATAGAATTTCCAATCAAGTTCAATGTAGTCACTTTGACGAGACTAAACAAACATCTGCAGACGCTGTTCTTTAAAAAAACGCCTCGAAATATCAGTCAAAGAAAAACAAACAGTGTATGCTTGTAAAAACGAACAAAGAACAAAGATCTTCCAGGGAAAACTGCGTACATAAATTCTACAGATATTGTTGGGTGTAAAAAATCACTGTAAAAGGACGGTTTTGAGGAACACAAAATTTGCAGAAAGGTCCCTAATTATGGTTGGAATAAAATTATAATTGGAGTTGAAATAAACGTCATTTTTTTATTTTATTATAGAATTTCTTCTTCTTCGACTGCCTCGGCAGTAGTTGTACTACGGTATGATTACGAAGCTGAGGTCTCGGATTCGAGTCTCGGGTTTGAAGTACTGGGTGTTTCAATTTATTATCAGCCCGGAGGAGCAGGAATTTGTGCCCGATATTACGTCTTGGTATACACACAAGGTGAACGTGGGTGTACTGGTTGCTACCTGCACCTCTGCCTACCCCTTCTGGGAAAAAGGCGTGAGTTTATGTATGTATGTTCTTCTACTTTTGTCTGCGTTTGTAATACATATACTTTTTAATCCTTTTAAGAAACACTTAATGTAGATTTTCTTATAATCTCTTCCATTGTCGTCAAAATAAGCTGTAATACATTAAAACTAAGATATTTTAAATATAAAAATACTAATTGTTTGAACCCACGTTCGCCAATTAGCGTATCTCACACAATTAATTTATATTTTGAATTATATTATTAATGAACTTATTATATTGACAGAGGAATATAAGATCAATAAGTAAACTATGTTTTTTAAATATTATTCGGTATTCAAAATTTTAATCCGCGAGTTTCATCTTTTTTTTTTGACGCTGCTTTTTTTAAAACACATATGGCCAGTTACAAGGCAGCACCAAGGATTTTCCAGTGTCTCCTCTCAAAGAAAAAAAAAAGTATTTTGTCAACAAAAATGTTCTGAACCCGAGGCTTTAAGGCAGAGCAAGCCACCGGGCAAGGATTCCGCATGAATATTTTATGTCTCCCAAGATAACGTTATGTGCTTGTCTTATTCGATTTTCCTCGTCACCAGGTAAAGTATATTCGCGTTTTGTTTTGTTGAATAATTTTCACTTAAATTCTCTTACTCACTTAAGACTTGCTCGAACTTAAGGTCTCTCGTTTGTGAGAGGTCGCGTGGGTAGGTACCACCGCAATGTGTTTTTCTTCTACCAAACAGCAGTGTAAATGCACTGTTGTGTCGGTTTGAAGGACATTGTAGGCGGCTACAATGCTTAATGCGGAGTAACTATTGGAAATATTGAGACGAAATATCTTTGTCTATATCAGAATTCGATGGCACCTAATAGTAATTTTATCGCAGTTTTTCATATTATAATCATTGTCACATTCGCTTATTTTCTTTGAGAGATAAAGTGCAATTTGATGTCAGTAATACTGCATTAGACATACATTTCAAGTTAGCTCAAGGTAGTTAGTTAAATAAAAATGTGTCATGTTTCTGGTTGGGGTCATTTATGTCCAATTTCAACCATCTCTTCCATTTAGATACATAATTTGGAAAGCCATGTACTTACCATGAGGTATTTTAGCACCTACATCACATCAGTATCAAAAGTACCAATATTACCATACCAAAGCGAAAAGGTTTTTCAACGCTTACAGAACCCAGAAATATAACCATCCCCAGGCACGCTAACTATAATTGCTCCTGCGGGTTAAAAACGTGAGCGCTGAATGGCCACTCCTATCATAAAGGCAAGTGAATACACCTCTGGACTGAATCTCAAACATCCTTATCCCGACGCCTTAAGGCACAAAATCCCTTCATCAGAATTACTAATGTTTTCTCCGTATAGTGCCTGTCTGGTTTTACGTGGAAAGGTTAAGGCATTCAGCTTTGACTAACCGTTCGTGGTGAAGTGTCTTTATCTAAACAGTATGTTTGTTGAGCGTTCTCGAGTTAGAATGGCTTCGGGGATCGAACGGTGGACTTAGATTGGCAATAGATTTTTGTCAAATCGGTTTATGTTTTTGAAATTTCGAAATTTATTTTTTTTTTAATCTCGATTTGCAATGATTAAAACAATTCTAATAGTAAGTGAATCAATATCTACAGACACAATTATGCCTGTCTGTATCAATACAAACACAAGGTGGACGCGACATAAATATGTGTGGATACGAGTAAGAATTACAGCATTAGGAAGTAGGATTAGCAAGTTGAAGTGGCAGTGGGCCGGGCACATAGCGCGTAAAACTAAACCATTGGAGCCAAAAGGTTCTATAGCGGTTGCCATGTACAGGCAAGCGTAATATCAGACGCCGGCCTACATGGTGGTGGGACGACCTGGCTAAGGTCGAAGGAAGTCGATGGATACGGGCCGCTTCCAACAGGGCGATGTGGAGATCCTTGGGGGTTTATATTCACCAGTGGACTTCCTGTGACTGAGATGATGATGACAATGACGTGTAAGCATGCCGCATGCATAAGCATGCAAGAATAAGAAGATTTGGTCAGTGGATTTCGTGCATTGATTGCAATCGTCTACGACCTTTTGGCGTCTAAATGTGTTGTTGTCAATCTGTTTTCCCTCTCTTCACATTTTATTAAATTGGACATGTTAATATTATTAGATTTTTTTTGTTCAATAGAAAAAGCGATGAAGCTCCCCCTTTGGTTTCTCGGGGGAGGCCGAAAGGGGTATGTCAGTGTCTCTGGCCTTCCAGCCCGGTACAAACGCGGATATTGTGGCCGAGCTGGGTCCCTAGAAATACATATAATAAAAACAATTTGACAGCCTCCGTGGCGCAGTTGGTTAGACGCCGCCTGTGAAACGAGAGGCCGCGGGTTCGATCCCCGCACTGAGAGAAATCTTTGTGTGGCCCACAAATATTTCTTCCAGGTCTGGGTGTTTGTGAGACCGAAAAGTCTCTCGTAGTTCCTGATACCCACGACACAAGATTCGATCTTAGTGTGGGGTTAGGACTATGTATGTGACTGTTGGGTGTTATTTATTTATTTATTTAAAAAAAACATATTTCAAACAATGATTAAAATAAATATATTTAAAATTATTTGTATATCCAAATTTCGCCACACGCCTATAAAATTTAGATAACGTTTATTAACAATTTCATGGCAATTTGGACTGTTAATGAACCTAAAGTTTCCACGTTTCACTGTCAATTACTACGTCAGATACTCAATCCATTTTGGCTTTAGTTTAACATGTTAATCAATTTAATTAATATTTGAGCAAGGCGATTTTTTTAAATTAGTCTGAAAGCCTTCACTTTTAACATTTACATACATCCTTAGCTAATTATTTCCCCTTATGCCGTTGAACTTCTAGCTAATCGCCTGACCTACCTCGTCTTCGTTTATATATCCTTGGAATTACACAAAATCCTTTCATAGAATAGTTTATGGCTTTGGTGTTCGTCGAATCAGTTTGTCATCAATCATTCAAATGTAATGGAAAAGCTGATTACACTGAAACGCGACTAGATTGTGTATTTTTTTATTGCAGGTCTTCTTATATTGGTTTTGTGTTACTTTTGTGACCTCTGTGTAAAAGAGAGTAGTCTCGTCTTATCTCTATGTGTAGGAGATTTAAGTAACTGACATTGCCCAGCGAATTAGTAAGTGGCAATGGGCGGGGCACATAGCTCGGAGAACTGATGGCCCATGGGGCAAAAAGTTCTCGAATGGAAGCTGCGTAGCGGAAAGCGCAGCGTAGGACGTCTACCCACAAGGTAGTCAGACGACCTGGTAAAGGTCGAGGGACGTCGCTGGATGCAACCTGCCTCCAACAGGTCACAGTGAAAATCATTGGGGCAGGCATAGGGTTGCCTGAACATAGGTTCAGCAATGGTCTTCCTATGGCTGATGGATGGATATAAAGAGCTGGGTGTCTATCTGTATCATCCCACATTAGGTCTACTGTACGAGTTTCCTCTACAATCGAGAGTACGAGTAAAAAAGGAGCTTAGCGATATTAATTTATGATTTAGCCATACCATATTATTTGGCCAATTATAACCATTATCAGATTTACGAAAGTATTCGTTTTATACTCGTCTAACTAAAGAACATGGGCTCGTTAAACTATTGAGAAAGGTTCTGGCAATAATCCAACACCTTAAAGCGTGATGGTATGCAACTTTTACAATCCATACATGCTGTCTCTACACTAATGAGACGATAAGAAAAATAAAACCGACAATAATATCAGGATTTCATGCAATCATTTGCGGGGTATGTACGTTTAAACTTACATAAAGACATTTCTTTTGTCCTATTTTTATATCCATCCCATGGTTGCCTCTAAGAAATTACCCAGTGTGATGAAACCGCCACTAGTGCTATTAAAAAGATTGACTAAATAATCTTACTGTTACTAATATTATAAATTGAAAGTGTGTATGTTTGTTACCACTTCACACTCAAACCGCTTCACGTATTGCGACGACATTTTGTATAGAAGTAGCTGTCTCCCTGGATTAAGACATAGGATACTTTTTATCCCGACAAAATACCCTATATTGTTCCTTTTGTGATACTTTTTAAAAATAGAAGTTTGAAGACGGCAGTAACGTTGAATTTAATTTTTTATAACAATTACCACGCGAATTAGTTCTTATGATTCGAAAGTGGTCTCTTGAGACCACTTTAGAAACAGGTAGGGTAGGAATTTACTAGCGGCACAGCCCAGCTTCACATGGAGCATAGTTCAAGAACTATCTGGAGCCGCTAGTAAATAAATAAAAACGAATACCCTACCTGAACATCTAGCCTAGGATCTCACTGCTCCATGTTAATGACTCGATAAAAAAATACTAAAATTAATAACTTCCGCAGCTGCTATACTCAACAAATTCCATAATACCTTTAATATTAACAAGAGCGTCGTAAATCAAACTTTATGGCCGGCTGCAACCCATGGCGTATTTATTAACAACCCCTCTCTGGCCGCGAATCTAATCCAACTTATTGAATTCTATACGAGTTTAGAATACCGAGGGCGCTGGTTTATAAGATGTGTCGAAGGTAAAGTATCACGATGGATACTCCTGAGCTATTGGCATATGGTTTGGAGTAATAGTAAATCTTTCAAGTGACAGCCTTGACAGCCTCCGTGGTGCAGTTGGTTAGACGCCAGCTGTGAAACGAGAGGCCGTGGGTTCGAACCCTGCACCAAGACAAATGTTTGTGTGAACCACAGGCTTTTGTTTCGGATCTGGAGGTTTGTGAGACCGAAAAGTTTCTTGCAGTTCATGATACTCACGATACAAGACTCGATCTTATTGTGGAGTCAGAACTAGTATATAACTGTTGAATTTATATAAAGAAGTATTTGTCGGTGAATTTTTCTGAATTTTTGTTTCAGTAGTATTGCAAATTATGGAGAATTTATGGTCTACAGGGTCGAAAATTCCTAAGTGGAGGCTACGTACCGGCAAATTTGGAGGCAGATAAGAAATCCAGTCCAGGGTCCAATTATAATAAATCTGCAACGGCTGGAGGACTCACAGGTATGTAACTTTCCTAAAGTTTAAAAGAACCTCAGTTTATCAAGCGATACAATCTGGAAATTGAAGGCCTAATAATAATTATATTATTCTAATGTATTTTACAATCTATAGAAATATAAATTTTATGAGAAATATTCAGAAATCTTTTCGCGATTATGTAATAAACATTAAATTTTATAATATATCCATGTCCGTAAAAACATTAATAAAATTAGTATAACCTTGAGAGCTGTAGACATAATCGAATTATACATCTAAGTTCCCAATTATATTATTGGAATGTAAATAAGTCAATTAATTAGACTTAAATTAAAGCAGATTAATGTGATTGTACACGCATACTGCCTTACATCACAATCACGCCTTTGGCCGCTCAATCACACGTAATTGAGCTCTGTGTACATGTACCGGCATTAATCAAAGTCAATTGACATTGGAAACTGTAGTGGAATTTTAAAAAGATACCAGACATATATTCTATCTTTTAAGTAGACGGAGAAGATATCTTTTTCTATTTTATAGATTGGCACAAGAAGGAAAATTGTCAGGCTCACATTTTTATACCTTTGGGAGGCCAACAAAAAGTTATCCAGTACCACTGGTTGTAGGTCTCTCATATGTGAGAGGCCGTCTGGGTAGGTACCACCGCAATATTTACTTCTTCCTCCAAACAGCAGTGTAAATGCACTGTTTGGTTTTGGTTTGATGGACATTGTAGCTAGAATAACTGCTGGACATATTGAGATTTGACATCTCATGTCTCAGGATGGCCAGCGCAGTGGATTACCAAGCATTGCTTTGTTATTTAAGGTGTTCTTTACTTTTATTGCTCTTCATGAGCTGTCGTATTTCTTACCATCAGGCGAACGACACCCTAGTTTAGCCATTAATTACAATAAAAAAACACTGACTTGGGTGAAAATGATCAATATCGAGAATAAACTTTTTTCAACTCCACGGGAGTCGTAGGTAAATCGTCTATGGTATCATTGAAATTGGCATTGAAATGTCAGGGATCTAAAAAAGGCTCTTAACATTACCACATCAAACTCCCAAGACAATTAAAAAAATATCTTCTTTAACAGTCTTAGCAAAAATATCACACGAACTCAGTAAGCAATACGTAAAATCGTTTCAAAATATTGTTGTCGGTTATTTATAGTCGTAGAGTCCACAACGCTGGCCTAATGCGGGTTGGTGGACTTACATACCATATAAAATCTTATAAATAGCCATGGTAAGCAGGTTTCCTCAGGATGTTTTATTTCCTCTACCGTTTTAGTGCGTGATTGAATATCAATACACACATGCCTCCGAAAAGGCAGAGGTATGCCTTGGGATTTGAACCCGCGACCACCGTGACCATGTTGGCAACCGCGTCTGGTCCGTTTACTAATAGGCCACCACGCACTCTACCTATACTATTATTCTACATAATAAAAAATAATAAAAATCTGGGAGATAAGGCCCCTTGTTTCACGCGGACCAATCAACACAGCCTTACGCCGCCTCTGCAAATACTAAAAAAAAAAAGAATTTCAATAAATCCGGAGTTCACAGGTGGCGGACTTCTTATTCCAATTCATTACGAAAATGTTGGCATCTGTTTCAATCTCTAATTGGTTTGGATTATCTAAACGAAATCAATTACAGTCCGTTCCACTCTACTTTATTTGATTGTAGGAGTCTGATTTGGGCTGGCTTTATTGGAAAAAATAAAAAGATTCGAATAACTCCGTAGATTCGAGATTGTATTAAGTCGTTACGAGTGATGGGTAAATAGTTAGATTGGATTGGTCGGAGATGTAACATATTAGGTACTGTCTATCAGCCTATATACATTTATTTATTGACAGCCTCCGTGGCGCAGTTGGATAGACGTATACTGTTAAATGTGAGGCCGCGGGTTCGATCCACGCATTGACACAAATATTTGTGCTGGGTCTGGGTGTTGTGAGACCGAAAAGTCTCTCGTAGTTTCTGATACCCGCAACACAAGACTTAATTGATCTTACGAGTGTGGGGTCAGAACTATGTATGTAGGGGAAGGCCGGGTAAAGTGAATACCCCGGGCAAAGCGAATACTCTCCACTATTCCGAAATTATTATTTTTTCATTCAACACGCCACCACTGTTACGTTTGGCCATCTTGGTTTAATACGCGGCAAACATAGAAGCGAGGCGCCGCGTGGCGTCCCATCCGCGGAGTGGAGATTTGTGTTTTCGTAAATAAAAGATTGATTTTACGCGGTAAGTACATCGATCAATTCTCCTGTATTACTAGTTTTTGATATATAGGAATGTCTTAATTTGGTAGCATATCAAAGTAGTTTTTTTATGGTATATTTAAAAAAAAGGTAGAATTATTAGTTTCTGTATAAATAGTGTTAACCTCAAAACTTACCTAGTCGGGAAAAGTGAATAGGGCAAAGTGGATATGGTCTACTTTGCTCTATTTACTTTGACTGCCATATTATCTAAACATGTCTTTTATTTGTTTCAATGGCGAATAAATATTTAAAAAATCTAAGCAAGGGACGTGGGATGAAAATGATATGCAAACGGCTATTGATTTGTGCAGAGTTGAAGAATCAATAAAAAGCACAGCTAAAAAGTATGGTTTGGCTTATCCGACCTTGTATAGGCAAACCTTGTATAGGTAAAGTATTTTCTTTTTCAGTTTATCAAAGTTATTTTTATGTTATCAGAGATTAAATATGGGTATTCACTTTGCCCAAGTACTGTATCCGCTTTACCCGGGGTACCGGGCATAGTGAATACTTTCGTACTTTTTTAAATTTTAATTGTAGTTGATTATTCCCTAAATATTAATGGTAACTGATGTTCGTATTTGTACGAGCAATAAATAAAGACTGGTTTCTGATAATTATTTTGATATTCTATTATGTACCTTTTCTGCTATAACCTTAAATACCTTAAGGTATCCAATTTGCCCGGCCTTCCCCTAAGTGTAAGTAAGTCTCATTGCAGGGCACGAGCTTACTCTATAACCTAAGGTATGATTGAGAAGCGTTAGGTCATATAGTCCACCACGCTGGCCTAGTGTGGGTTGGCGGACTTTACATACATTAGGTAATGTGAAATCAGTGCTCTATTGAAACGGTAATAATATATTGATCATAAACAGTAAACTATACCGGCCGACAATGTTGTATTGACCAGCGAAGAATGTACCTATCGACTTGAACGTTTTGGATTAACTTCACTTCACGATAGAAGGAATATTGCTGGTCTGGTATTTCTGATGCAAATCAATAATGGAATTATGTACGTAGCACTTTATGCAAGTCGTGTTCACATTGTGAAGGATGTACACATATTTGTAATTTTTTGGAAACAATATTTCATTTGATTTTGCTTTTTGTGTATGTCCAGTTTTGTGAACCAAAAAAAAAAACAATCCAATATCAGTTGATATTCTGGACTGCCCTAGGCTTACTATCAGGCATTGTAATAATTTTATTTTGTTCCAACATGAAAATATATATTCATCCATACTCAAGGTTTTCTCAAGGTAGGTAGGAGTGCCACTAGTGTATATTTATATTCTAGCTTATCCCTTAATTTGACAATGTATGCCCTGACATACAAGAAATTTGAAAAAATATTTTGTTTCAAAAATTGCAAAAATAACACGTTTAAATTGGCAATGTATGTTGTGGCATACATAAGTTTTCCGGAAAACTAAGCTTTCCAGATTTTTTTAATTATTTTTTTATTATAGTTTTATGTGTGTCAATTACAATTACAACAAAAAAAACCGGTTTGTATTGCATTTTTTACTTTGCCAAATTAAGGGTTAATTTAATACCAAGATTTAATTGACTAGTACGACTGAGTGCTATACCGAGCAACCGTGCAACTCTTCTAATATTTTTACCTAAGTACAAAATGCGTGGTGGCCTATTGGTTAACGGACCAGACGCGGCTGCCAATATGTTCACGGTGGTCGCGGGTTCAAATCCCAGGGCACACCTCTTCGGACTTTTCGGAGTCATGTGTGTATTGATAGTCAATCACCACGCACTAAAACGGTTAAGGAAAACATTGTGAGGAAACCTGCATACCATAGCGGTTTATAAGAATTTCTATGGTATGTAAGTCCGCCAACCCGCACTAGGCCAGCGTGGTGGACTATATGGCCTAACCACTCTCAATCATACTGTCGATTGTAGAGTAGGCCCGTGCTCTGCAGTGGGACGTATATGGGCTGATACTGATACTGATACAACCCTACTTTCAGTTTCATAGACCCTTAATCTATTCACAAACTGAACAACAAATCCGTATGTAAAAGGCCTTAATCTATACACAAAAATGTTTCCATAAATCATCTCCTATTCTGTAACACAATACCCGATCTGCAAGATTGAATGTAAGCCCAAAAATAATTGGTAAAGCGATCGCCTAAACGTGGAATTTCAGCAAATGATAAACTTGCCGTAACACGAACTGAGGAGGCAACTGTTATCTGTTGTTCTTGCACAAAGTTATTAATTTTATAGTTTCAATCGCGAATTTGATTTATTAGGAAGTTGTTTTTTGAGTCCTTTGTATAAATATGTATTTTTATAAAGAATGTTCGATGTCGGTTCTCAATTCGGCTGTACGATTATAAGTTTTGCTACTTCATAACTTTATGGTTTTCTCAAATTTCAAAACAAAGAAATAATTTGTAACACTACTAAACTGACATTTGAACGGTGAATGAAAACATCTTGAGGAAACCTGCATACCTTAGTGATTTGGAAGAATTTCTATGGTATGTAAAGATGGGCAAACCGTGTTAGGCCAGCGTGGTGGACTATATGGCCTAACCACTCTCAATCTTGCTCTCGATTGTAGTGTAGGCCCGTGCCCTGCAGCGGAATGTATATATGCTGATATAGATATTACTAAACTGCTTGCTGATTTAACATTAAATATTAAGGACAAACCATCCATTTTAAAAAGGATAAGTAATTTAAAATCTATCGTACGAAACAACAAACTTAGTGGCCACACAAAAACGCCCAAAAATAAAAAAAGCGCGAAAATATAATCGGGCGCCGCGTATCGAAAAATCATTTTTAACAATCAAAAAACGTGATTTCATAATATTCGGTCACCAGTCCATGCGAATTCAAACGGTACGGTTTGCAACATCCGCGATACGATTTTTTTGTTCGACGCCACCGCCGAACATAAAAGGTGTGCTAAAATGTGTGAAAAATCCCGCAGAAACCTTTTACTGGACCGCCGTTTGAATAATTTGCTCTTTCGCGATTGTATCCGACCTGGATAGTTTTTTGTTTATTTCTCTAGAACTGACGAATCGCGGCGCCTCGTGCGGATGTGTTAATCTTTGAAACTTTGTGTCGTGTGATGTACAGGGACTAGAATAATATTTTAGTACTAAAGTTGGTTTCGACATATAACAATACTAGCGGTCCGGCCCGGATCCGCCCGGGTGATACATTTTTCAAAATGGCGGCCAAAATATTCAATTCTTACTATCCATTTAGAATAGTCAATATTCTAATCGGACCACAAAAAACGAATAAAATGTCCTCTTGTTTTCACTACTGATTTCCCCCTATAGGTCATAGCGTGATGATATATAACCCTAAAACATTCCTCGATAAATGTCCCATACGATAAAAAATATTTTTTTCAATTCGAACCAATAGTTCCTGGTATTAGAGCTAACAAATAAATTCTTTAGATTTATACATGAAGTATACATTATTGATTAGATAATATACTAATGTATATAATATTTTAAGCGAAGTAAATGGTAAAGCTTTGTTGTAGCTAGTCTCGATTTAAACCAAAATCAAACAGAAAATGGACGTGAAATAACTGCGGTCGATATGGTTGGCTTAATACCTAAACTGCACTAATTAGTACTATGTTTTCTGCATATTCTCAGAACGCGAGATACAATAGGTCACCACAACTTTTTAAATGTGTATACTTTGTTACTGTGTATAGACAAATACCTCACAACCACTAAAGACCACAATACAGAAGCATTTTCATTACTTCAAATATATTTTAAACACACAAGGCATCGCTAACGACCCTCTCAGGATTGCACCAATCGGTATTCCTCGCTTTAAACTAAAATATCTCTTTAACAAAACAAAAGCTGGGGATCAAAACGTCTCGTCATAAACGTTAAAGGAAATTGCACAGACCACGTTGCAGAGCAGGTTTTCGCCATTTCCCAAGCGTTCGCATTAACACCGTAGTGTAATATAAAACATGGGAGCGTTTGTACAAACGTGTCTTGACACCTACAAGGAAATGCGCGGTGTTAAGAAGGAATGAAACAATAAGGTGTGCTATTTTGTTTTTAATGTTTGTGGGTATTCATTTTGTTTTTTTTTTTGTCATTTTGTTTTCTATTTATATATATAATAGTTATAATTGCTGCGTCCTTAAATAATGTAATGATAAAATTTTACTTTTTATTTAAAATATTATGTTAGACAATAAAATAATAATTTGAATAGAATATACGGAACTGAATTTATTATTTAGCATTTGCTCTTTCATTGC
Organism: Hyles lineata; assembly: GCA_030180105.1. Taxonomy (NCBI): domain Eukaryota; kingdom Metazoa; phylum Arthropoda; class Insecta; order Lepidoptera; family Sphingidae; genus Hyles; species Hyles lineata. Next base: position 965,083 of record JARJEE010000032.1, on the reverse strand, counting down.
ACTTTGTGGTTTATGACTTTCACTGTACTTTTCATAAATAAATAAAAACAAATCATTTACAAAAAAATAAAAATAGATTTATAAAACAACAATACATTAGCTAAAAATATCAAGAGTCCATCATATTTTTCAATCTCACCCCGCGACCCTTCAATCCAAAGATATTGTTCCGTCAAAAAATATTTCTGATATTTGCAAACCCGAAACATTATTCACAATACTAAGATAATACCCGGCCTCGTCCGCACCCTCGAAACAAAACCTTCCGGTCTTTGATTAAACACATAAAAGACAGAAACGAAATGTATAAGGGAAAATTGGTGAATTACATTTTAGTGAAAAAATTCTTGCGTGCTTCGTGTACATATATTTTTGTTTTATTTTTGTAATTCTGCAGCTTGGCATTTGTTAATTTTGAGCTTTGGTGCCGATTGCTATGAATATAGGCACCGTTTTTTATGTATATTTGAGTCATCTACAAGTACTTAATCTGATATAGGTATAGTAAGTCCGAAAAATGTTTTTGAGTCTTTCATACCTTCAATTTTTTTTTTATCTGCAATCAATATGGTAATCAATATTGTATGTGAATGTTGAATGCTTTTATTTATTGTACTTTAGTCAATGTTAAAAAAAAATTAGCCTACATAAAATCTTAAACTTGCCTAAATAGTTTTATTTCAATGAGTAACAATCGCGCAAGAGCGCGGCTCCATTAGACAAGTTACTTGTATGCAAGTAGCAAATTCCATGCAACTTGAACAAACCTGCAGAAAGGCTACAACTTGCATGTGGGTAGTTTGAACTTGTATATTTTTATTCAAATGGTGCGAATTGAACGTGCAAAAGCAAGTTGTATGATATGGTCTTCCACCCATGATTTTATTCAATTTTGCACGTCTCCACTTGCGTTCAAGTAAAACTTTCATGCAATTTGCACACTGTCGATAACATGTTTCAGATGTAAGCAACTTGTACGCAAATATGACGTCATACTTGCATGCTAGATTTGTGAAATAGAATTGCGCCTTGAATCTCAAAAAATATTATGATAATTTAAATAAATAACAAATAACACCCAACAGTCATATACATAGACCTCACACCACCTCACACTAAGATCGAGTCTTGCGTCGTGGGTATCAGGAACTACGAGAGACTTTTCGGTCTCACAAACACTCAGACCCGAAAGAAATATTTGTGGGCCGCATAAGCATTTGTGTCCGTGCGGGGATCGAACCCGCGGCCTCACGTTACACAGCCGTCGTCTGACTAACTGCGCTACAGAGGTTGTCGTAATATTTAAATATAGCCGTTTAAGTATCCAGATATCACCTAACAACAAAAACAGAAAACATCACGCACATTTATAACATTTCATAAAACAATGCCGGATTAAACATTTTTGCTAAACAACGATACAAATCCGAACCGATTGATCGTAAAGTCATGATCCAAAATTCTGCGAAATATAATCACCAAACCTTTGAAGTTGAGCGAGGATCTCAAAGACTTAAGCCGTTTTGAGGGTACAATTATGTCGGAAAAGCCCTTTGGTTCCGTCTGTCTGTTGAGTGTTGGGGACGGCATTAGGACTGATTTTGGCTTGTTACGTAGGATTTGTAATGGTGTGTTAGTGGCAATTTGGTATTATTTAATGTATATTATACCACTTCCTTGTCTGTTTTTTTTTTTTAATAAATATAATTAAGATCGATATGTACCAATGCAGGGCACAAACCTTCTTTTAGTCATGAAATTTTTGCCCACCACGCTGAGCAGTATCATGGGCTTGGGGACTTCACAGACCATAGAAATTCATGTGAAATCTCCACGGTTATTTCCCTGATATTTCCTTCACAATTTTAGGGCGTCTTAATTGATTATCGATACACGCGTGAATCTAAGAAATGGGAGCTTGGCTTTGGAATTAAAACTTGCTACTATAATTTCAGTAAGGCAGTGTGAAATTAAATGTAAGCAAAAAAGAAAAATAAGAAAAATACATTAATATTTTGTTGACTCTGTAGGAATTCGTGTAACTTGTAAAAAGATAAAAAGATTAAGATCATTTTCATAACATTTATTTTTACCGTCGAAATTTCGACTGTTCATACAAAGATATTTTATTTTAATTTTCCTTTCGTATTCAAAATAATAAAAGAATGATTCTATTCATAGTCCTGTTCATTCACAAATGATTCTATTTTTGTCCATTTGTGTGGGAAGTCGCTTTTTGGGATAAGAATTTTAATTTATAAACGTAAATTCAGATTGTTTTGCCTAATGAGTGTTTCTCATCTTGATGGTATCATCATCGCTTTTTTACATGAATAAAGAAAATAGTAGTGGTTTATTACTTTCAGCAAAAATATTCGTATGATACTTTTGACAATATAGAAAAATATATTTATTTACTTATGTACAAGTAGTTACACTTACATGCTACCTTTTAAGTTAAAGTTGTGTTTCAGATTGAAGGACATTGTAGCCAGTGTAACTACTGGACATATTGAGAATTAACATATTATGTCTCAGGATGGTGAGCGCAGTAGAATGCCAAGCATTGCGTAATGCGTTGTTATTCAAGGTGTTGTTTGATTTTGCTACTATTTATGAGCGGTCGTATCGCTTACCATCAGGCGAACGGCATGTTTGTCTTGAAATTCATTGCAATCAAAAAAAGTTACTTTTATCACGAATTTTAGCAATTGCTTAACAGTCCTCACCATATGTTATTTAAAATCACATAAACACATGAATATGTATGTATAAATATATATTTTTATCTGCATTGATATACAGCCGTGTTGTGGATTTATGATTAATTAAGAAAAATTAAAATAAAGAATAAAAAACAGTGCATTTATTCTTCTGTTCAGCGGGAATAAATGACAAATTGTCACGGAAGTTTGAAAGACAGTTAACAAGTAATTACATCGTGTTGTATTCGTATTTGATGGTCGATGTGCGCACGCATTGTAAAAAAATCAATCACATATTTTTTTACAAACGTGCGAAAAATAGTATAACTTAAAAAATCTGACTATAAATTGAAATGTATATTTTCTGTATTCTGTATCAGCCCATATACGACCCACTGCGGGGCACGGGCCTACTCTACAATCGACAGTACGATTGAGAGTGGTTAGGCCATATAGTCCACCACGCTGGCCTAGTGCGGGTTGGCGGACTTACATACCATAGAAATTCTTATAAACCGCTATGGTATGCAGGTTTCCTCACGATGTTTTCCTTCACGTTTTAGTGCGTGGTGATTGACTATCAATACACACATGACTCCGAAAAGTCAGGGGTGTGCCCTGGGATTTGAACCCGCGACCACCGTGAACATGTTGGCAGCCGCGTCTGGTCCGTTTACCAACAGGCCACCATGCACAATTTTGTTTTCGTTAACATATAAAACCAACTTTTAATATAACCTGCTTTTTTAGTCGGTTACATTTTGTTTAAACAATTTTTATTTACAACGGCACTGCGGTTCCAATTGTACAATTACTTGCAATACTTTAGTGTAGATTGCAGACAAGTTAATCCCGAGTTTTTTTACAGCCAACAATAAACTGTTTTTATATTCTGTTGAGTTTTTCTCGAGCTGGGAATAATGCTTTTATTATTGAGGCTTATTTCGAGGTGAGGATGATATCAAGATAATTAAACTGAAACAATTGTCCGGAAGGCAAGCTCAGGCATAGGAATTTATTTTGTTCTTTTTTTTAGAACAGCTGTGTACATTTTGAGGGTAGTTGGTAGGTCATTTAGGTCTTTACTATAACTTAATTTTTCCTTCCTCTCTCCTCCCGATTTCATGGGCCGGCAATATATCTATGATCCAAGCGTTGTGGATGTTCATGGGTGGCAGTGATCACTTACCATCTGGTGACCTGTTTGCTCGTTTGCTGGTCAATCCGCCCCGTAAACACGAATGCTGTAAGGTAGTCGAAATTCAGGAAGTAAAAAAAAAAAAAAAAAACCTAATCTGCGATAAAATCCGTAAATAATAGTTTTAAATCAATGTGTCACATTTGCGTTAATCTAAGACGCGATTATTGCGGTGGTACCTACCCATGCGTCCTGTCACATATGAGAGATCCGTCACCGTGAACATCTTTCGTTAGTACTGATCCACTGCTGGATATATTATAATTCCGAGTAAATATAATAATTCCGAGGACCACAACCCACACTTTCACCAGTACAAATTCAGCAAACAACTTATAAACAATGAAAGAAACATTACGTCACGCCATATACCGCGCCAAAGCCTCACAAATCAACCTATTACCCTTCAAATAAGGAAATACAAGCCAAATTTGTACAGACGGTAACATATCGTGCAAAATGTTTGTATAAAGCAAATAAAAACGTTACAAAAGCGTATGAAAAGCCAACCTTCGCCCTATTTCCGTGGTAATGAAGTATTCATCGCTTGCCGTTGGCGTTTCGGTTTGGTCCAATTCACAAACATCGGCTATTTATGAAGCGTGTGGTACAAGGTATGGAGAAGTGACCAATGTAAATAAATAATAAATAAATAACACCCAACAGTCACATACATAGTCCTGACCTCACACTAAGATCAAGTCTTGTGTCGTGGGTATCAGGAACTACGAGAGACTTTTCGGTCTCACAAACACCCAGACCCGGAAGAAATATTTGTGGGCCGCACAAACATTTCTCTCGGTGCGGGGATCGAACCCGCGGCCTCTCGTTTCACAGGCGGCCTCTAACCAACTGCGCCTCGGAGGCTGTCCTGTGTATGTATAAAATACAATAAAATTACATTATATTTTTCTTTAGTAATATATAATTCGGCTCAAGGTAAGCAAACCGGATTGCGCACTATTACTTCAAAAGAAGAACATTCCGTTTTGGAATTAAACATTTCAAAATTTAAAAGTAAACATTACAACAGACTTCATTTATCTGGGAGCAGATTTATACCCTTTTACGGATGCAAGCTCGATATCTAATCACATCACATGACAAAATATCTGTTAAACCCCATTGACACCGGGAGAGATTCTCGGATGACTATGTAACATGATGTAGAAAATTTCACATTTTACCGTTAGAGGAACGCAGACGCATTTACCTTTTTAAAATTGCAAATGGTACAATTGATTGTCCAGAATTACTGGGAAAGCTGGGCTTCGTAACGTGGCATATATCGTTGCGAAAACCAAGTCTATTGCGCATATCCCCAGCACGTGCAAGTTATAGGCAGAACTCCTTCACAATCCGTGCGTGTAAATCGTTTAATCAACTTGCCGATAAGCTGAACTTAGATTTATTTTTTACGAGTGTGTCTCAACTCAAATGTCTTCTTTCTAATACGTTTTTTAACGTTTAATTACTATTACGATGCTTGTTTTATGTGTCTTTTTCCTACGTAAAATGCTATATTTTAATTCTATTGTTTTTTGTATTTTACTCTATATCTCATTAAGTTAAGACCTAGCCGACTGTTACGCTATTTAAGTACTAACATATTTGTGAAAACTTGTACTGATAGCGCGCGAGTTGAATGCAGTCGGGGCCTGAGGTAAAGAGCGGGAGCATCTCCCCCGCCGTCCGCACGTGTCCCCTCCCGGGCCTGCAGCTTAGTGCAGTTCTTCCCGAGCTATCGTACGCTTGTTACGATACTCAACATATTATAGTCAGTGTTATTATATGTTTGATTTATTATTCATTATAACCGATCGTCCATCAAATTCTGTTCAAAATAACGAGTATTTTTTCGTCGCCAAGCACGATAACTAGCGAAAATTGTGAATGAATAATTTGTTTTATTTGATTTTGGTGTGTAAAATAAAAACTTATTTAAAAAAGTGTGATATTTATTATCTCGTTTAATTTTTATATTATGTTTACCTAGTGACAAGTGACAAACTGAAAACAATGTAAAAAATATCGATATACCCATTATGGCCATCAATAATTAGTTCACAGCACTACCCGCATTCCTAAGCTCTGCATTCAACTCGCGCGCTATCAGTAAATGGCTTTATAAATATACCTGTATTATCTTGATTTACTATAAGTTTGCTGTTAGTTTTCCGAATAAATAAAAATAAAAATAAAGTTCCATCGTGTGAACATTGTCAGAACACGATATCTTATGGCGGTTGTCATGCGATACTGGCATACGATTCTCGCTGCGAGAAACTCTGTCCATGTATTGGATCCTCTCTCCATGGGTCTTCGAGAAGAATTATTTAGGCTATTAATTCTTACTTTTCTGCTGTAAAAACTCCTATGACCATTCTTCATAATTCTTCAAAAGTTCTAGTATCAGCTAATTTTAATTATGTTTACAATATATCACCAGAATTATGACGACCAGCTATGAAATACTACTACACACTGCTACACTTAAAATAATGAAGCATTACTACTCTGCCGTGCTAGTATTTAAAAAGATCTCATATATTTATCATTGAGACTATAATAAATGAGGCTAATCGTTGCCAAAAATTAATTTTAATTATGCATTGTCGCTTATGTTTTACGCCAGGCGATTCGGAAGCATTTTGAGACGTTAATGAAACGCTATTCGCTGCTTTTGATAGGCACTAATTAAACCGTTGACACTTCATATCTGTTTTGTAAATGTGGCCTGTAGTTAAATCCTTTTTAAATTGACTCAATTAGTATTATCACGCCGCGAGCGAAAACTATTCGGGTTCAGTGTTCCGTGCATGTTACTTTTAAATAAAGAACAGTTTTTGAATTCTGTGATTCTTTTTTTAAATTATTGTTATTTACAGCCAGTTGAGTTTCATAACTGGCCTCTTCGCATTGTGCTATTGGTTTATCAACGTGCGATGGTGCCGATAACTCGATTTTACCATCACATCACCCGCTGTAGTGACAGAAGAGTCACTAAAATTTCGTGTCCAGGTTTGACCATTTTAAGATAAAGCTAATTATGCAAATGGCTTATGTGTATATTATCGTGGTTGTCTGTATACCACTATAATAATTGAGGATTATAGGTATGCTCAAGCAATGGAAGAAGAGCGGAATAAATAAAGAGGGCAGGGGATATTCAGTTTGTCATGTTCACCAATGCACTTTCTATTTAAACAAAGCCTCTACGAATTTACCAATTTCATTCTAGTAATGAAAAATAAACAACGTCAAACTAAACCGGCTGCACAACCAAAGCGAAACGCAAATGCAGAAGCCATCCTATCAATATTGAGACTTTTAAATCCAACTTCATTTCATACAATGCCGGCAGAAACAACAAAACAACAATGAATCAACCATTAAAGAGCCGAATGAAGTTTACTAGTCTGTTTGTCTGGCTTAAGCGCCGCACTTGCCCGGATAGTACCCTCAAAGAGAAATGAGGTTTTCAACTAGTTTGCCAGGACTTAAAAAACAAATATTTAGTTTTAGTACAATGGCGTAATGGGAACACGCAACGGCTTAAACACCATGTAAGCCTTGAAATATTTAGTTGTTGCCGTATAGTATTTTCAAGGGGAAAAGTTGAATATATTTTTAGCTTATTAAAGGTCAGGTTATTAGTCTAATGCACAGAGCCAGCGTGTTATATAACGATTGAAACGTAATTGTATAATACGGAAGAATGCATCTCCCCGCAAATATATTTTAACAATAATATAAATAAGACTATCAGCACATATCGCACCTTTAATATTAAACTGACCGAATCCAAAAAAAATAGACAAGATAGAATAGATCTTATGTTACAAATCTTTAAAGAACGTTTCCCAAAAACTGATTTTTTTAGTTAGGTCTCTTTAATACTAAGAGTGCGATATACGTCCGATTGCAGGGCACAACTCTCCTCTACAATCGAGAGTACGATTGAGAGCGGTAAGGCCATGTAGTCCAATACGCTGGCCTATTGCGGGTTGGTGGACTTGACCTACCATATAAATTCTTATAAATGGCTATGGTATACAGGTTTCCTCACGATGTTTTACTTTACCGTTATGGTGAAGACGTATTATAAAGTATATTATTAAGACTTTTTTATATAGCAGTGAATGGCGAGACGTGCATGCCATTCACCTGATGGTAAGCGATATGACCACCCATAGATAATAGCAAACCAAGCAACGGCATGAATTGTAAAGCAATAATTGCCATACCACTGCGCTACTACGAAACTTAATATCGGTGCAAAGATTTTTGTCTCTCGCTGAAACCTACTTTTTTGTATAGGGAAAAATATATATTATATATTTTCAATAAAAATAAACAAAATTACGACTAAGGCCCGGAGCTCTTGGAGAAATTAACTTGAAGTCCAATAAAAATATATCTACGATATTTTTAACGATACTATGAATGGGCATTGTACTTTGAGATTCTTGGGTTTTAATATTTCACATACTTCCACTTATCCAGCAGACGTACAGCCTATTAATGTCTATTAAAAAAATAATGGTTATTTAGTCACTAATCTACTAATTACCGAATAATTCCACCTTCCCCACCCTTAACTCGTCGCACCTTTACTCCCTATTAGCTAAATACAGTCGGACGGCGCCGCGCAATCAATACGGATTCCCGTGCCGGAACACAACGACAAGATTAATGTGCGAAACTTTTGCTGCCGAACCGAAGATCTTTATCGACTGCCCTACATACTCGCTCTTCATATAAATGTGTATTATATTTACTTATTGGATTAGGATTGTTGTTTTGTTAGTATATCGCTTTTGTAATGTCTTCCATTTATTATGCCGTCATATGGTCATCAACTCATCATATATCGTGTACAGAGCTTATTTATAAAAAAATAAATACACCTGCCTCGGTGGCGTAGTTGTACATACGGTACGGTTACAAAGCTGAGAGCTCGGGTTCGAATCCCGGGTCGGGCAGTTATATTAGATATTTCTATTACTTATCAACCCGGAGTCAGGAATTTGTGCATGATATGGCGATAGGCTCGCTCTCTATCACATCGTGTGACGGAAAACACAAGGTGAAATGGGTGTCCTGGCACCTCTGTCTACCCCTTCTGGGAAACTTTTCAAGCCAAAAACTTCCAATAAAATCTATAGTAGAACCTATTTATTCCTTACTATTATTTATAGCTACATGACAAAGGGTCATGAGATTATTTACCATTACTACAATGTTACATCAAGCATGCAGAGGAAACATGGTAGTCTTTTTTATTGATTTGAATGGCGAGACGTTCATTCCATTCGCCTTATGGTAAGCGACACGACCGCTTATGGACAGTAGCAATGCTTGGTACTCCACTGCGCTCGCCATCCTAAGACATAAGACGTTAAGTCTTTACATGTCCAGTAGTCAATCCGGCTAAAATGTCCTTCAAACCGGAACACGACAGTGCGTTTACACTGCTGTTTGAGGGTAGAAATAGACATCGTAGTATCTACCCAGGCAGCCTCTTACATAAATAAATAATTAAAAAGATAACTACCACTGTAAAGTCAGTCTTATTCATTTCTACAGCCTGAAAACACATTCCAAATTCCACCTACTAATCTGATGTTTTAATACATCAACCATCCACAAGCGAAATGGATAAGTTAAGTTTTTTTACCGAATACTTTTCAAGCTGATAGAAATCTCTGGGGACACAATTACATTTGCGAATGCATTCGCGGACCCCGGGGCATTGCAAACAAAATAAACTGTTTTTCCGCTCTCATGAACATTATTTATGATTTAATGGATGAATTATGTGAACGTACTGTGCTCGGTATTGCAGTGATTTGAGTACACAGCAATGAGCTAATGGATCACCTAATTTGAAATGAGTTATTTTCGTTCTATTCTAGTTTGATAAACAGCACGCATATTCCTCCAACTTGCACTAGGCCAGCGAGGTGGACTGTATAGCCTAATCGTACTGCAATGAGACGTATATAATGTGATAAGGAAAGCATCTTGAAGAAACCTGCATTACAGGGATTTAAAAAGAAATTCTTTAGTATATGAAGTCTGCCAACCCAGGCTAGGCCAGCCTGGTAGCTCAGAGGACATAGGGAGACAAATGTTTAAGTGCCTCGCATTAGTTATTTCAGGTTTGTATGATGTGTAAATATGTCTTGTAGTTTCTATAAAACTTCTATGTTTCTGTAGGATCAGGACAATGTAGTTTTTTTTTTTTCATTTTCTAGTCTGAATGTTATGAAAAAGATTCTCGGAGTTTTTAATACTCAAGTCCATAGTCTTGTCACTCATTGTGAATACTAGACTATATGTTTGTGTGTTGGTTTATAAAAACTGGGTAAGCGCATTATCTGCCTTCCGACGATAAGATGGGTCGACGACGGCAATCCATGCGGAACCTGGATGCAACTGACAAGAGATAGAGAAAAGTGTAATATGAGAGAGGCTTATACCCAGCAGTGGGGCCCTAAAAACTAATTGATGATGATGGTGAATTGTATAGTCATCAACATCATCATCATCATCGTCATGTCCAGTCCATCCGCGTCCACTGCTGGACAGCACTATTCAGCACTATATCCTATTGCACGCCACTGGGCTCGATCTTCGGCCCATCGTTTCCAACCGCTACCAGTCATTTTACGAACATCGTCACTCCACCTGGTTGGGGGCGTCTTACACTACACTTACTGTGGCGTGGTCTCCAATCGAAAACACATTACCGTAACCGTTGTTGGTTCCTCAAAAGATATGACCAGCCCACTATCACTTCAACTTGCTAATCCGAATTGTATAGTACAAAAATCTTTTTGACCTAAACCTATATTTCAAAACAATACATTAGATTGTACAGCACAATTAGCTGTCAACAGTACGAGCACATAAAGAGCCCAATAAAGTATGTTTTGGACGTTGTTTAAAGCGGAAATACTTGGCGCAAAGGCTTCCCTTTCCGTCTGCGAGTTGCAACCGTCACGTAATTAAATTTCACTCAATGAAACGCCTTTATTGTCCTGTTAAACGATACAAAGAGGCTTACATACATCCTGTTGGTTTGCAGTTTGAATTGTTCTTTTTTGTCGTGTTTTAGTCGACTGAAATGTGAATTGGGATGTCCTCGATTAAAATCTAAATTCTGATTTAATTTTTATGTTTATTTTTTCAGTTTGTAAAATTTATATTTTGTAAATATTTTTTTAAGCTCTGGGTAGAACAAGTACCACCTCTTTCTGGTTCTAAAAATAAACAAATGTTATTTCAGAATATGCATGTTGACAAATATTTAAAATTGTTTTTATTTTATAGATAAAGCCTAAATGAACAAAAAAATATTACGCAAATCAAAATAGTTTTCAAAGTTCTTATTAAAACGCTACAAACTGTCACATAACTATAATCTACATCAGATCGGTAACAGTCTCGCATTCTTTCAAAATGAACCGATTTTGACTGATACTTTCAACTTGCCGTCCGTGGTGCTTTTTGCAGTCACGTAATAATTGGTCATTGACCATAATATAATTAAAAAAAAAAACAGTTTACTTAAAAAAACAATTCGGTTCTCAAAATATTATGTTAGGTTAGGTCTTTAATGTGCAAAAAATAAAATTTACACGAATTAGTATCATGACCGAACATCCCTATTGTATGTTTTAGAATTGAACCTTTAGTCCCTATCTAACCAACTAATTTGGTTTCTAACTAATCTTTCCTTACAGCATAACTTAATGTTAAACAACTCTTGTAATTTGATATTGTATTCGCTAATTTCAGAACACGGTTTTAGTTCATGCAAACTTTGAATTATCAGCCAAACGCTTCGAGTTATATTTTAGTTCCTCAATTATCAAACTCAATGGATCAAGTTTAAGTTTGTATAAACAAACGTTATATTACTTAATCATTTGTGTTTTAATTAAATTGTTTTGGGAAATTTGCAGTTGGCCAAGTTTAGGGTAATTTAATTTCATTGTTGATATTTTGTTATGAAGTTGTTTTTTTTTCTTTCGTAAAAGCTTTAGATTAACGATCTTATTCATTGATATTTAAAAACCCATTTTAGTCCAATGTTTTGTCCCTTTCGAACAACATTTGAATTTAGATTGAACAAAGAAGACAAAACATACGATAGCTAAAATTGTTTTTCAATTGTCTTTAAATAAAGCCTATAATAGAGAAAAATAAATGTCCAGCCTAGACATTTGAATGGTAGTGGAGAGTACTAATAGGAATTATTGCTATTTCAAATTAATATCACTACCTTCCTATTTTTGAAGTCTTAGCTTGCTCTATATTTCTGCTATTGCTAATTCCTCCCTCAGAATTTGTAAACAAAAAAGCTGACCATAAATTATAACCATTCTTTACATTTAAAATTACACACATAAAATTGACTGTTCAGTTTATTCTTTAAAAGAGTTCGTAAAAAAAAATCCCTCCTTCGAGATCGTATAAAAATATTAGCCGATTGGCTTTTTGAAACATTATTTATTTAACTTGTGAAATGTTATTATAGACTTCACTTGCTAATTGTGATTGCTATTGCTAAATAGCAATTTATTCCATCACTAGTTTAGGTGTTAGCGTGGACACATGATAGCGAATGGGTATAAAATTGCAATAGCACCGTTGGACGATCTACTAAGGTTGGAAGTTGTCGCTGCATGCAAATCATTTCGAATATGTTGCTATGAAAATTCTTTAGGAAGGAATATTTTTACCAGTGCATACCTGTAGCTGCGGACGATGAAATGAAATGTTATACTAAAACCTTTAGATAACATCATCAATAAGGCTGCTTTAAACTAAGTAACATTTGAGTGATATAACTCGCTCTATTCAAATATATATTTTATTTAACCATTGTGAAATTAACTAGTTATAGATTAATAATACTGCCCTGGACAAAACAATTTGGCATTCGCCACAAAAGCATTGGGCATATATATCCATATAGGCTGAAGAATAGAGAGATAAATAAAACACCTTTTCACGACATCAAATTACTTCGGAAAGCACACACAATAAATAAAAAAAAAAACCCACTCAAAATATTAAAAGTGAAACAATTTTTTAAAAATGTTCCGACATTTTCTTTATTCCTACCGCTTTATTCCGACAATGTTGCCGTGTTAATCCGGGGCAAATTGGCCGCTATAACCCGGCTGCAGGTCACTTTTAGCTTAGATGTTCCTTATTAATATTTAAGTGTTTCGCTGATTTACACCTTTGCTTTTGATTCTGTTTTATGTGTCTCCGGTGATAAATTTTCTGACGTTAGAGTGACAATAGTAAATTTTTTTGTTTGGTAAGAATCTATTTTAATAATTCATATTAAAGGCGACTTGATAGTAAGCTTCACTCCTGACCATACTGACATCACTTAGAACTTCTATTATTAAGCAGTCACACTCAAGTTCAAGTCTCGTAGTTCCCAGTATCTATATGATATGACTTTCAAACCGAAACATGACATTGTATAAACTATTGCTTCTTGAAAGAAATGAACAAAGCCTTGGTATTTACTCTGACAGCCTGTAGCATCGACGAAAAATATATTATCAAAATTGAATTATATCATCGATATAAATAATATATTGAAGGCAGTAAGGCAAGCAAAATAAATTTCGGCCAACCTTATCCTTTTGAATTTCACATAATTCTATGTTCATATATAAATAATTTTAACATAAATCTGGCGAGACCGACGTCTGCGCGCGACAGTATGATCCGACCGTTTAAATTGGTTCGCAGAATTTTTATACATACAAAACGATTTTAATAACGAGCTCCTCAGATCCTCACGGATGTTCGAATTTCCTTCGCGATCATATTATATTTTTTGAATGGTATTAGTGGGTTTTGATGTCAAGTTTGATGCTGATACCTTAAAAATACGAGATATTTACTCGAAGAAAAATTACCCAAAAATGCTGAGAAATTTAAAATATTGTAAACATTTCTAGTGGCTTTCGTCATAATGATCCCGAAAATCCAACATTTATTTTTTAATACAAAAATATTATTTATATATAGAAAGGTATCAGATGTGGTTAGACGATCATAGGAAGGAATCGGGCCACTTTTTGAAATACCGACAAATAATAATAAGACAGTGGATACCTCAGGGGGTATCCACTGTAGCCAGAAATGAGCGCGATGGCTACCGATTCGTTATACACACGTAGATACACTGGTGTAGGATTTTTAGGTACCCAGCTTAGCCGCATTATCCACAGAATGCTAGGCTGCAGGGCAATGGATACTAACATATCCCTTTCGGTCTCCTCCAGGGTACTGAAAGGGAAGCTTGACAGCTTTCCTTTTGAGAAAAAAATACTTAACTATACTTTAAATATTCAATTCTGATCATAATTCTTATATATGCCACAATTTTCCTGATTTTATTTAAGTCATATTTATTTATCTACCTTCTTTTAATATTAGTTTACTTCCAGATAAAGATACCAGAGATTGCGCATCACATAGAACATCTACGATATTTTTATTAATATTATACCCATCCTCAATATCAGATCCCTTCTGGCTGAGGATATTAGTTTTAGTGTAGCATAGATTGCTTTCTCATCTTATTACCTGATAATATGTATCAATGAATACTCAATGGCCATCTTCTTCACTTCATTTCCCTTTTATATAACATTAAAATATAATTTATCTTACCTACCAGCTCTCTTCTCGATCAAGAAATTGCTTTCATCGACTACATTCATAACTGATATCTTTCTAATAGCAGCATACATCGATAAATTTTCAAGAAATATCATTTTTAGTTCTTTGTTTTGTTACACAACACTTACATATCAATTAAACTACTCACTAGATCCCTTTTCGTGAAATTCCTTTCATCAATTGCTCCCTGAAACGATATCTTGTTAATAACAGCGTGTATCGATGCAGCAATTATAATCTCTTCTACTTAATCGTCCTATTACACGGCATCAAAATATCAATTAACCAACCCACTACATCCTGTCTCGATAAAGATATTCCTCATTGATCTGTTCATGATCCCATATCAGAATAATAACAACATGTACCGATGAATAGTGAATTACTCTCTCTTTTCCTTCATCGTCCTGTTACATAACATCGAAATATCAATTAACCTACTCACCAATACGATAACGATGCAAGACACGTACAAAAAAGGTCTCGAGAACGCCCCACACACTGGAATTTGTATGAACGCATGCCGATTATTATTATGCATCGAATGCCAATCGAATAAGTGGATCGCGAGGAAAGCGGGGACGTGCGAGGATTTTCGCATCGTACGATTTTTGATATTGGATCGCTGTGGAATTGTTCGAATTGTCATTAAAGTTTGAAACATCTGTGGGAAGTAAGTAAGGATATTCAGATGTCAGATTATTACGGATATGAGGGATATTTCAATAGTTTATAATTAATTTATATAAGCATTTTAACTAATGGTAGAATTAACTGATTGAACTGTTAAATCTACAACAGCAAGGTATTTCATGGTGATGGCTTTGACATTCATGGTGTTGTTTGGATATTCTACGGTAAATGTGCGGTCGTATCGCTCACCATTAGGCGAATGGCATACTGATCTCGCATGCTATGGAATTTCTATGAATAATATGCGAAAGAAAGAAAAATGGAATATCTTATGTATTTTGAGTACTCACAGATGTGATTAATATCACTCTAACTGCAATTAGTCAAAAACCGAGTTTCGTGGAGCGCAATGAAAAAGATCCAGCAATGTGGCAAAAGTCATGTTTCATTACTGAATACCTCTTTTAATATAGATTTATTGATCGGCTCAAAATCTCTATGAAACATAATTTTAGATAGGAACTACTGGTGGTAGGTCTCTCATATGTGAGAGGCCATTTGGGTTGGTACCACCGCAGTGTCTATTTCTCCCGCCAAAAAGCAGTGTAACTGCACTGTTGTGTTTTGAATTGAAGGGCATTGTAGCCAGAATAACTACCAGACATATTGAGACTTAACATCTTATGTCTCAGGATGGCGAGCGCAGTTGAATGCCAAGCATTGCTTTGTAATTCAAGGTGTTGTTTGGTTTTGCTGCTGCTTATGAGCGGTCGTGTTCTTACCATCAGGCGAACGGCATGTTCGTCTCGCCATTCAAGGCAATTAAAAAAAAACTTGGTAGTCCCCGATATCATTTTTTAATCAATTTAAATTAGTATTCCGATTATAATATTGCGTTGTATATTAGATGACGTGTTTTTATAAGTAGTAATTTATAATCAATGTATTTACCGAAGCATATAAGCCCTGTACATGGTTCGTGAATAACATTTCTGCCTCGTTACATGAGATGATTGCCAACGTATTAGAAAATTGGGTCGAAGGCGGCTTGTTATAGAATTTTGGTTAAGTGTTCTTCTAGTTGTTCGAGTTCTGCTATGAATATATTTATTTTGCTGTTCTTATGGTTTTGCGGATTTTTTATTTAATGCCCCAGAAAGTGTTCACTCATAATGCCTTATTATATTAATTAAGATTTTATTTATTCTTAGTTAAGTAATAGTAAAAGGGAAATAGAAGAACGATCGAATAATCTCTTCAGTAAGACACTTCATTTTAAAGATATGAAGCTCACTATTAAACTGGAAGAATTATCAGTGGAATAAAATTTATTATTTATTCATTATGAAAGTAGGAATTTGATTGGATTTAAAGACCTATTCCTCAAGAAAAGAGCTCTGAAACGTTGTCATCTCTACATGCAATAAATTAGTTTAAATTTTAAATTAGTAGTTTCTGATTCCCACGACACAAGACTCGATATTAGTGTGGGGTCAGGACTATGTATGTGACTGTTGGGTATATTTATTTATTTGTCAACAGTCAATGTCTCTACATGGAAGATACAGGAGAAAAACTAATAAGATTTAGGGGCTATTTCGATATAAATACATACAAATCACAGTAAGGTTACTAAGACGTCACATAAAGGAAACCACATCAAGTAACAATATTGTACAAAACACGGTAATGTTTTACATATTCAAATATATCGCACCTTCTACATACTCAGACAAGATTGTTTCGTTTAATTTGAAATTTCAATTATGTAGTCCGTCCGATCAGGCATACTATCTTAACACAAGCTCTCTATGCAAAACGTGAGTAATTCCTTGGGTCAAATGTTATATATCAGTCGCCTTTTGATTGTCTTGCGTTTGGTCAAAAATAATTATCTGTCGTATGTGAGATCTTTCTTCATTATCATCATAATGGTAAAGAACGGTTATTTTTTAATAGCCTATAATATGTCCCACTGCTGGGCAAAGGTCTCCCCTTTGTTACTCCATTTGACTCTGTCCTCGGCGAGCTCTTGCTATTTTGGCTCGAATGCATCCAACTCGTCTTATCACCGCATCTTCCGCATTTTCTCCGGCCGGAATGAGTACAGCTATTGACTAATAATATTACACATGAATATGAAAATTCATAAGTGCAGCAAGATTTGAACACGCAGCCATAATTTCAGCGGATCGGTCCAATTTTGGTACTAACAATGACAATAATACATGAAAAATATTCTTTATTCAAAATGTGATTTACATATTTTAAATATTTAATATTTTATTGATTATGAAGCATATCTTAATCAAAATATTACAAATTCTATAAAAATGACATTTGTGGGAAATATAACATTTATCACAAGACCTTACCAAATACGTAAAGCCCAAAAGGGACTTAATTCAAAGTTCCAAAAGGTTTCATTTGGTACCTGTTTGGTACGCCCGTCTTGTACAGAGAATTATCTGTAATCATTTGACCTGCAAACTTCTACAGTTTCATACTGTAGGGAGCAAATGTAAGTATATGTTGGGTTTGAAACAATACTTAGATATATGTATGTATGTGAGTTTCTACAGTGGAATAGAGATGTCCCTTCTCTAAGCATGTTTTGACATTGGTAATGTGGCAAATGCTTTGAGGATTTTTTAAATTTTATCCTCTTCATGTACTTCTTTCATAGAACTAAATGTGTAATTTTGCGACACAATTTCATGTGGAATGTCATCTTGACTCGAACAAACAAAGATTTATCAACTTAAAAACAATCTTAGTGAAACAAATTGTTGAATTTGATCGTATAATGTTACCTGTCTTTCTGAAAACCTGGATAATTCTGTCATGACATGAATAAGCAATTTGTGCCCAAATATATAGATTGGTAATTGATTAATTTTATTTTTATTATTTATTGTACACAAAAGTAACATATTATATAGAGTTGATTTAAAATTTGTTCACAGAGCCGAAGACAGAAAAAATATTTTATTGAACTTCAAGTTCATTTCTCCAAGATCTCCGGGCCTGGATCACAATTATGCTCATATTTACAGAAAATATATACGTTTCCCTATACAAAAAAGTAGGTTTCATCAAGGCACAAAAATCTTCGTACCGATACCTAGTTTCCTAGGAGCATTCTCCTTTTGCTGGATTCCTCGAAATAATTACGTCTTCATTGCTCTTTGATCTTTGTAGAATCCATACAAAAATAAATATGAAATAAAATCATAAAAAGGTTGTAGTCTTGGTGACATTTAGGGAGCGTTTAAAACACCCAGTTTTTTTATTCCTCTGGCCAATTTATGAATATAATTAAGTTTGTAATCTAGCCTCCAATTTGACATAATTTGTGACTAGGAATTCGAAAGAATACGTTTTAGTTCGTACCTAAGCAATTTATTATGTATTAATGTAACTGCCAAATAGAAAGTGTCACGTCTACTCATGATGAGGGGCAATATATTCAGTATTTTCTAAAACCAATAACTGCACGGAAAGGTACCGCAACATTATCTCATTACAGATATGAGTTTTAAGACAATTAATGCCCAGAAAAAAATTGTTCTTTGCTACGAGATCAACAGATATGAATGATTGAAGAATTACTTGTTAAAACCACTCTGTACAATCTTCATTAGTACGTATTATTTTAAACGCTACCTACTAGAATGTTCCGTCACCAGTGGTTGTTCAGTGAGTGTTCAGTGAACGTTCAGAAGTCAGAAACATTCCACAGTACATTAAAAATACTCTTTACCTCAAACTTTCAAAGCACTAACACGCTACGCAATATAGACCCAATCTTTAGATTTAATCTTCAACATGGAACATATATCCTGCTATCTGCATAGATAGAACAAAATATTCAGATAGTTCATGCCTGTCAAAATCCAGCATCAAAATATAAACCTTTGGAAAAGCGGACTCTGCCGAAGCGCAGTCCGTTACAGACGTTCCTAATCCTGAAAACAAGTTCTGAACTAGTACAAATGTAGACACATTACACCGAACTGTTTGAACTTTCCGCAACGGTAACTTTGTGGGGCATTATTTATCACGGAACGAGTCTTTGTGGCGTATGCGGCATGTCGTGTTATCTAGAGTGGAATTTTTGAAATAGATTACCTGGCGCCGTTACAATTGAACACCTTATTGATTTTGCTGGATAATATAGAGAGTTTCAGGTATACAAGGTGGATCGATGTAGTACTTGAGGTCATAGGAACTGTGTACCGCTTTTGCAAACTGCTTGTAATTGATCAAAGGTCTATGTGCGACGTTGGACTTTCTGTTGCTTTTTTACTGTGATGAATGGCGCGACAGGCTTATCATTCGCTTGATGATAAACGATACGATAGCTCATGAAAGTAGCAATTTCAAATCACACCATGAATAATAAAGAAATGCTTGGCATTCCACAGCGTTCGCCATCCTGAGACTTAAGATGTTTAGTATCACGTCCAATAGTTACTCTGACTACATATCCTTCAAACCGGAACACAACAGTGCATTTACACTCATGTTTGGCGGGAGAAATATACATTGGGATGATACGTACCCAGGCGGCTTTTCACATATTAAATACCTACCGCCAGTAGAAAGAGGTTGAAGAGAGAAAAAGAATATTAGAAGCCGTCAAACTGGAAAATGCTTGGCATGGCTCAAATATTCTCTGTTTGTAGCTTTTAGGTCATGATTAAAAAAAAAGACATGAATAAAAATTTTAGTAAGAAAATATAAAGGAGCTTAAGTTTAAAATATGTTTCATGCTAATTTTATTTTGCATTACAGTTTACAAGATTACAACAATTGGTACGGGGAAATGAACAGAATAATGAATAAACAAAATATATTTACTCAGAGTATACGTAATATACAGACTGCGACCAAAAGCAAACCAGATGGTAGAGTACTAACTCTACCGTCACACTGCATTTTATTTGAATACACTAATCTATACATATAAATAAAATTGAAGTGTATGTTTGTAAAGTGAAAATAAAAAAACAATGTCCAACTACATATCGTTATATACACGATACCTATAAAGAAAATGACCTTAACATTTTTTCGTCTGTCTGTCTGACTGTCTGTTTGTTCCGGCTAATCTCTGAAACGGCTGGACCGATTTTGACAGGACTTTCACTGAAAGATAGCTATTTTTTGCGGGAGTAACATAGGCTATTTTGATTTTGAAAAACAAATTAGGGTTCCGCAGAAAAAAAATAAACCCTTAAATTTTGAGGTTGTTTTTTTAAATATGGTATTATGACACGCGGGTGAATGAGCTCATTACGTTTCTTTGATTTATTTGGTATTAAAATATTCTAAAAATGACAGGTAGCTGATATAATAAGGAGTAACTTAGGCTACATTTATTTTAGAGAAATTATTTTATAATAGAAAAATAAAGTTTTTGTTAAATTCCAGGCGGACGAAGTCGCGGGCACAGCTAGTATTCAAATAAAATGCAACTAATAATTTCGCAAAAATAAAAACGGGACCTTTTGTAATTTTTTAACTATCGTCGTAGGTTGTAAATACATAAATGTCGTTTTGGGTGGTAAATACATAGTTTTTCATTAAATAATAATTGACATCCTTATATGTTTTAATACTTCTTGGTAATCAAGGGTTAAAATAATTCAAAAACTATGTATTAACCACACAAATATGATGATACTTAATAATAACAAAAAAAAACTTCGATTTTTGTGTAATGTTTAGTAATATTTGGTGTGTATTCACTAATACTACTATGACCTGGCTTCGTTTTCGGTCACAGCCTAGATATACCGTGTATACGTTTATTTAGATCATACATACATACATAAACTCACGCCTTTTTCCCAGAAGGAGTAGGCAGAGGTGCCTGGATACCCACATTTCGCCTTGTATGTTCCGTCTCACGACGTGACAGGTGGCGAGCCTATCGCCATATCGGGCACAAATTTCTGACTCCGGGCGGATAACGAATAGAAAAATCCAATTATCACTTTGCCCGACTCAGGATTCGAACCCGAGACCTCAGCTCTGCAAGCGTACCTTAGTACAACTCCGCCACCGAGGCAGTCATCGACATTAAGATCACTACTCAATAATATACACATCACTACGCAATATTTTTCTTTATTTTTTTACCTTAACTTTTACTACTCTGTAATTTATTGTGCCAGTAATAAATATTCTTTTTTTTCTTACCACTTTGATTAAATAACGCAATCTCTGAGGTAAGCAGGTTTCTTTATCTTTCTTCACCATTACAGCGATAATTATTAAATACTAGCGGTCGAGCCCTGCTTCGCCCAGGTGCAGATAGTTTTTGAGTCCAATCCACATCGTCAACATATTATTTCGCGTACAAACTATTTGATATTTAAACTCTACGTGACCGCCGTCGACTATATTTCTTTTTCTATCCTGTCCCGTCCGAACACACTTTTTTGAGATAAAAAGTAGCCTGTATCCGTGTTCATATTCCAATATATCTGTATGTTAAATTTAATAAAAATCGGTTCAGCCGTTTTAGTGTGAAAGCGGAACATACATACTTATTTAATTTAGAAAATGAAAAGTTTTATGGCTTGGATTCAAATTACCAAACTTAGTCTTGTTCGCCTTCAGCCAATCTATCTAGCGTTTAAGTTCCAATAAGATTAACATTAAATAAAGAGGATAAAAATTTTAATACGATTTAGTTCTAAAAATACATGAAAAATCAACCTTGAAAACGCCCACCTTTATTCTGTTTTGTGTAAAAATGGCGCGACTCAAGTGCTATCACACGCCAAGTATACTTTACCCAGTCTCAGATTGGCTATTATTATTTTCATTCAAAAAAAGACGATTTATTCTAAGAGAAGTCTTGTCAAAAGCATGTATAACTAAAATAATATTCCCTAATCTTGGCAAAACAAAAACGTCTGGGCCAGATATAGAAAAAATATTTGCCTTCCCTTAAACACTGCGAGTGCCTCTTATGATAACAAACATTTCACTGTTTGTGATAGGTATTTGACCTTGACGACTCGTTAGTCAAACGTTGGCTGTACATATTGGTGGCCAATAATTTAGTTCTATTATGAAATTCACTTCGTTCGTATATTGGTCGTAAATTACACTTTAGTATGAAAATGTTAATTTATTTGTTTATTTTCTTCGAAAACAGTTGTTTGGTATGATTTATGTTACTTGTGGTTTTGGGTCAAGTGGTCTGCGCGAAATAGAAATACGTGCTCTTTTGTTTTATTTTCTTATTATTACAATAATGAAATATTGTAATATTACGTTTCTAGTGCCAAAATAAAAAGTTACCACATTGTGCCACATGCTTAAGCAGCTCTTTTTTATAAGGTCGACGCCAATCAGTAAAATAATTAGCTGAATTATTTTGCAATGCCCAAGAAGCCTTAGTCACTAAACGGTGGTCTCTCATATATGAGAAGCCGCCTAGGCAGGTACCACATCAATGTCTATTTCTCCCGCGAAACAGCTGTGTAAATGTACTGTTGTGTTCCAGTTTGAAGGAAATTCTAGCCGAGGTAATTACTAAACATAATTATTAAGGCTTAACATCTTATGTCTTAGGCTGACGAGCGTAGTGGAATGTCAAACCTTGCTTGTGTTGTTTGGTTTTGCTACAGTATATGAGCGGTCGTACCGTTTACGGAAGCGAATGCCAGGCCCGTCTGGACATTAACTGCAATTAAAAAATATATTTGAAAATTAGTTTCTAACAATTTCTCATCATACTTTTCAACGAATCATCACAAAATGTTGCATACAATTGTTAGGTATGTAGGAAAGGCGATAGGGAACTTTTCATTCAGAAAACAAGTACTTTTCTGAGAAATATATCAATATTAAATTACATTGTCTATTGAAAAATATGATAATTGGGTATAAAAAGTCAATGAACCAAAGTTTATAAATTGCAACATAACAGCTAAATGGTAATATGGTGATCTGTAATACTACAGCCAAAAGTCAATATTTGGAGAAAGTTAGTCCTAGAATAGTCGACCGCGAACCGCGAACAGACTCAATATTCTCTTTAAAAAAATCTCAATCCGTGTCACTTAAAACACAATTCCTGTGGTACAAGTTGGAATAGAAAACGATGTGAAATTAATTTTAAACTCGTGTATTTGAACCCTGGGCCGCGGGTTGATTGTTCATTTTATGTTATAACTTTATTGTGTTATAAACATGGAATGTTGTCGGACTGGATAGGCTAGTCATTGGGTTCACATTGAGTAATGATAATTAATTAAATGTGCCCGTATGTCGATAGGCTCGCTCCCTATCACATTGTGGGACGAAACTTGGGTGTCCTGGCACCTCTGTCTATTCCTTTTGGAAGAAGGCGTTACTTTATGTATGTATGATATTTAGTAGTTTTTGCTCTACATGAAATAATTACAATACAGAAATGACATCATAATAATAGTACAAGACCTTATCACTCAAGGAAATTTCTTACAGGCGACCAAGTGTAAGGTGTTAATAATTTAAGTTTTTACGAAATTATCGTATCGGACGCAACGCATCAACGGATCGTAGTATTTTTTGTATAATAAATTATTTCATTGCGTCCCCTGATTCGCATCGTACGGATCACACGAATCTACCCGTCGGTCATGCCGATGACGATTCTCTGAGGGGCAATCCAAGCAAATCCGATCGCTTCTGTTCTGTAGACGCTAAATATCCGTTAAATACGATGCGTCCGATATGTACGATGCGGAAATGTGGAAGCCTGACTTATTCCGTCACATATGAATAACTATGATATATTGTGTCAAGTTTAACTTCCCCTTGTTCATGTAAAATGTTGAACTGTATCAGAAATGACATTGATTTTCAAAACTCTGTTTACTGCACCCTATAATATTTTTTTTGCCATCTTCCATGAAAACATGAATCCTGTAAGATTTTATAAACATACGCGCCTATCCAGTACACCGATTCTACGTAACAATCTCATTGAAACTTTGGAATCGACATTAGAAACTTTCATATAGTCATTTTAAAGCAAAATTCAGCCACCTTTATGTGTGTTTAAATTCCGTCATTATGCTCATAATGAAAACCACAGACATAAATCAAAATATATGTCGCAAGCATATACGCTTGCTGTGGTAGCGCAGTTTTACTACATTACTATTAGAATGCTGAAGTCTCGGGTTCGAATCTCGGGTCAGGGAAAGTAATATTGGATTTTCCAATTTCAGTCCGAGGTAAGAAAATTGTACCCGATATGGCGATATGCTCACCCCTATAACATCGTGGGAGGGAACACACTAGGTGAAATGTCGGTATCTTGGTAGTACCTCTGCCTGTTCGAAAATATATTGTAGCTCTCATGAAACAAAGGGCCACGGGTTCGGCCACACCGCGATTGTGGGATGCATACATACATACATAAACTCACGCCTTTTTCCCGGAAGGGGTAGGCAGAGGTGCCTGGACACCCACATTTCGCCTTGTAGGTTCCGTCCCATGATGTGATAAGTGGCGAGCCTATCGCCATATTGGGCACAAATTTCGTGACTCCGGGTTGATAATGAAAAGAAAAATCCAATATCACTTTGCCCGACTCGGGATTCGAACCCAAGACCTCAGCTTTGCAAGCGTACCTTACTACAACTACGCCTCCGAGACAGTCGCGATGCAGAAGTATTTGTTTCGATTTTGGGTGTTTGTGAGACCGAAAAGTCTCTCGTACTTATTAAAACACGGGACACAAGCCAACTTAAATGAATGAATAAACTAAGTGTGAGGTCCAAAGTATGTATGTGGCTGCTGGGTGTATTTATTTACTACATACTAGCGGTTGGGAACAGCTTCGCCTGGGTGCAGGTGGTTTATGAGTCTAGTCAATATCTACAACATAATATAAAACGGTGAAGGAAAAAATCGTGAGGAAACCTGCAGCGGTTTATAAGAATTTCTATGGTATGTAAGTCCGCCAACCCGCACTAGGCCGGCGTGGTGGACTATATGGCCTAACCCTCTCAATCGTACTTTCGGTTGTAGAGTAGGCCCGAGCCCTGCAGTGGGACGTACATGGGCTGATACAGAATATTTCGCGTACTGCTTTATATTCTAACTCAATGTGACCGCCCTCGAATATATTACTAGTAATAAACATCTATGGATGTGAAGATTCTTACAAACTTTCGCTATTATGATTTGGTTAGGATTATCATGTTCTTCAAAATATAGTTAACACTAGTGGTCGGGCCCGGCTCCGCCCGGGTGCATACACGTTTTAAAATGGCGGTCAAAATGTTTAATTCTGACTATCAGTTTAGAATATCGACCAATCGGACCACGAAGAACGAACAAAATTTCCCCGTATTTTCTAGAAATATCACTACTGCTTTCCTCCTATAGGTCATAGCGTGATCATATATAGCCTATAGCCTTTCTCGATAAATGGACTACCCAACACTGAAAGAATCATTCAAATCAGACCAGTAGTTCCAGAGATTAGCGCGCTCAAACAAACAAACAAACAAACAAACTCTGCAGCTTTATAATATTAAGTATAGATTTAAATCAGTTTCACGAATATATTTCTTCACTAAACCACTGTTAAGATGGTTCAGTAGAAACAACATAATATGCAAATAGATTCAAAAGAATTGTTTTAGATTCACATCTGTGTTGGAAACTATTCATTGTGTATTTAAACAGAGGCGCGTTTTCACACATAATAGTGGTATATTCAGCCCAACCTAATCTTAGGATTTGTAAGTTGTACCTGGTTTTATTTGAAGCATGAATGAATAAATAAATAACTATTATAATAATATTGATTAAACCCATAAAATATCATACATAACTAAGATTCAGTCACTTTTTTAATTTTTCTCTACCACCCGGTTCATAAGGCTGTTTTCGCCAAAGAAGAACTGGTAAGAAACTCTAGCGTTGCCCTTTTCAAAACTAGTTTACAATACACTGCTTATAAAGAATTTGTAGCTTAGTTGAACTCAAAGCATTTCATTTATTATTTATATTTATTGGCAACGGTAATCACTTACCGCTGGTGGTAGGTCTCTCATATGTGAGAGGCCATCTGGGTGGGTACCACCGCAGTGTCTATTTCTCCCGTCAAACAGCAATGTAAACGCACTGTTGTGCTTCGGGTTGAAGGGCATTGTAACTACTGGACATATTGAGACTTAACATCTTATGTTTTAGGATGGCGAGCGCAGTGGAATGCCAAGCATTGCTTTGTAATTCAAGGTGTTGTTTGGTTTTGCCATTGTCCATGAGCGGTCGTATCGCTTACCATCAGGTGAAAGGCATGCTCGTCTCGCCATTCATAGCAATAAAAAGAAAAGGTTAGTAGTTTGCATGGTTGGTCTATCAAGTTATAAAAACTATCGCCATGCAATACATAATATATGTTATTTTTATAGTAATAAATGGCGAGACGAGCATGCTGTTTGTCTAGTAGTAAGTGATTAACCTTGTATTACATTACAGTAACCTTTAATTACATAGCAATATTTGGCATTTCACTGCGCTCACCATCCTGAGACATTAGATGTTAAGTCTCAATATGTCCAATAGTTGCTCTGGCTACAATGTCCTTCAATCCGAAATACAACAGAGCATTTACACTGCTGTTTGGCGGGAGAAATAGACATTACATTGCCTCCGTGGCGCAGTCGGTTAGACGCACCGGGACAAATTTTTGTAAAGCCCACAAGGTTTTGTCTCGCGTCTCGGTGTTTGTGAGACCGAAAAGTCTTTCGTAGTTTCTGATATTGACGACACAAGACTTAATATTGAACTGAATGTGGCGTCAGGACTATGTATGTGACCTTTGGGTGTATTTATTTATTTCCTATTTATTCTAGTATATACTATTATTTACATTGGCCATAAGGTTATGTTAACATTCCCTACGTAACGCAAAATAAAATCTACTACACATTTTGATATATTTCTGCGAATTCGTCAAATGTTTCAGCGAAATGATCATTCCTAAACAAAGATCTTGTTTCTATATTGTCGAAAATAGACATTATATTCTTTTATCGTGTAAATAAAAAGTACTGCCTGAGGCGCTATAGGGACCAAAGAGGTTTCATTTCGATTACATATCTTAAACGGGATATTTATGATACATTCCCAACAACTGTTAATTAAATGAAGATTTTATTTCAATTATTTGATTTGTTATTTGCTTGAGGATTTTAATCAAATGGAATTTTGAAATAAATCTAATTGTTACGATATTTATCGCGGATTTGGTTTAAGTTTTTCATTTTTTACCTTCCCGACGCGACGATTCGATTACTGTATAGCTTTCGTGTTCACGGAGCGAATACGAAACGAAATCGATTGATATAATCCGTAAATAAATAGGTTATTTTCAATGTATAATGGTTCAAATTCCAGGGCACACCTTTGACTTTTCAGAGTCATGTGTGATGATAGATAGTCAATCACCACGCTCTATAACGGTGAAGGTAAAGTTCGTGAGGAATCCTGTATGTAATAGCAATTTGTGAGAATTTTTATGGTATGTAAAGTCCGCCAACCCGCAGTATCCAGCGTGGCGGACTACATGGCCTAAACACTCTCAATCGTACGATTGATTGTAGAGGAGGCCCATACCCTGCAATGGGACGTATTTATCGGGCAGTTTCAACTCAAACAGAACCCATTAATAGTTACGGCCTTTTTGACCGACTCCAAAAAAGGAGGAGGTTCTCATTTCGATTGTATTTTTTTATATATATTTGTTACCTCAAAACTATCCGTATATTCTTTCGATTCAATTCTTTGATGAAAGCTGGTGCTTGTTATTTAGTCTCATAAAATAGAAATTAAAATTAATATAAACAATAAGTCCCTCTTGCTTGGTGTTTGGCGGCCCGCCTTCAATATATTACCCGTATATTTTGATTTGTTTGCTAGGCAAAGCAATACGCATATGAATCAAAATGTACAAGTGCAATGAAATAAACATTATTTTTTGCTTTGCAGTGGAAATTTATTTTATTTATAGTGTTTTTTAGTCTGTTTTTGTTTTTTTACTATTCTATAATTTAGTGGCAAAGGGTGGTCTATACTTTAAGGTTTTAATCCTCTTGTATCAGGTCATATAATTTTAATCTCAAACCTCTAACATAACAACAATACTCTAATTCCATACAAAGTCACCGTAAGTCATTCATTTCAATACACTTTAAGCAAGTGTTGATCAGGCTGTATTAACTCACATAGAACCCATTAATCGTTACGGCCTTTTTTCTATAATTTAGAGATGAAGGGGTGGTATATACCTTAATGTTTTAATCACCAAGTATCGGGCCAGATACTTTTACTGGTGGTAGGTCTCTCATATGTGAGAGGCCATCTGGGTGGGTACCACCGCAGTGTCTATTTCTCCCGTCAAACAGCAGTGTAAATGCACTGTTGTGTTTCGGGTTGAAGGGCATTGTAGCCAGAGTAACTACTGGACATATTGAGACTTAACATCTTATGTTCCCAGATAAATCCGTCATACTTACATGTAACCAATCTAACATTGTGAGTATTGATAACACATTAAAAGATGATCTGTGCGATACCAGTTGTAAAATTCCATTACCTACTTCTAATAGTGCAAAAACCAATAAAACCCAAATCAATAAAAATCAACATTATAAACCTCAAATTAAAAAATCTCTAATTAACTCCACAATGTACTCAGACAACATAGGAAAGGGTATTGGAGTTATAATAAATAAAAGTATGAGTCATCCCCTGTTAAATTATTGTATGCCAGGGTTAAATTATAAACATATTATTAAACATATCTCACAAAAAGACTACACTGATAATAGTTGCCTAACAATATCAGTTGGAAATTGTCATAATTTAAAGAAAAAGGACATTACTGAGAGTTTTGAACTCTTAATGAAACTTAAATGTCCTAAGATCATATTGTGTGCCTTCCCATATCTGAACAATGTGTCTGACCATATTAATAAGAACATACATGTGTTAAATAGGCACATGCAATTTTTAACTAGTCACTATAGTGACAAATTTTATTTTCTTGACACCAATTTATTTATTGGTAAAGCTTGTATACAGACTGGGGATACTGTGTATCTGCCAAATAAATATTTACATTTACTTGCTACACCTGTAGCTAATATATTGAACACAGTCATAAGTAATATGACAAAGTCCTTATGCACTACCACTTTTAGTAATGTTACTAAAATAAATGTGGTAAATAATTTAAACTTTTAAATTCGACAAAAGAGAACGGTAGAAACTATTTAGTCTTATCTCATCAAAATATAAACCGCTTCTCTGGCAAAATTTTGGAAATCGAACTTTTCAATGACACATTTAATATTAGTATACTTTGTTTCACAGAGACCTGGTTGAAGGCGCACCTTATGAATTTCAATGTGAATGGCTTCAGGGTCGCCAGCTCGTTTAACAGAATTTCGGCGGAAGGTGGAGGCTCGTTAATTCTAGTACGTGATCACATCACATTTAGGGAAAGAAAGGATATCTCTTGCCTCTCTGTTGAACGAGTGTGTGAGGTCGCATGTGCGGAAACAAATTTTTATGTCATATTGTGTGTCTATAGACCTCCTTCATCAAATATTTCACTATTTTTATCAACAATGGAGGATATTTTAAATAAAATTAAAAGTAATAAAAAAGTTCTAGTCTGTGGGGATTTTAATATTAATTTACTAGTTGACTCGGTTGATAAGTGTAGGTTTGTGTCTTTATTCGGCTCATTTAATCTTACATGTTTGTTCTCTGAGCCTACTAGAATTACGTCTGAAACTTCGAGTTGTATTGACAATATCATAACCAACTTCGAAGTACTTGAAAAAGGTATAAAGATAGGGGTTAGATCTGATCATAAATGCCAATTAGTGAAATTAGAACATGCTGTAGACAAAAGTAGTAGATTAATAACTTTTAGGCCGTTATCTAAGAAAATCCTAGGTCAATTTAACAGTAATGTACAGTCAAAAATAGATACCTTTACACTTGATGGCAGTCCAAACGACATGTACTCGTCATTGTTTAAAATTATACGTAAAGAGTTTGACCAAGTATGTACAATTAAAACTATTAAAATTAACTCTAAAATAAAATTTAGTGCTTGGGCCACTAAAGGCATTAGACGTAGTAGGGAAATTTTGTATGAGTTATATGACAAAAGGTCCTATACACCTGATGTCAACTTTAAAAAATATGTCGGATCATATTCAAAATTATTTAAAAAAGTATGTATGCAGGCTAAATCTAATTATATAAGTGAAAAGCTTAGATTGTCAGATAATAAAATAAAAACAACCTGGCAAATTATTAATACTGAAACTGGGAAAAATAAAAAAAATGACAACAAAATTGCTCTCCGCATAAATGACGACCTTATTTCAGATAAATCTACTATTGCCAATTATCTTGATGATTTTTTCACTAACATACCATTAGACTTAACTAAACATTTAGATTCATCAGTAGATTTAGCGGAATCTTTTTTAAAGGAAAATGTTCCTGGAAATATGCCTAAGTTTAACTTTCAAAAGGTAACCAGTTGTCAAATAATAAAGGCTTTCAAGCAAACTAAAATAAAAACTACAGAAGATATATGGGGACTGTCTGTTAAAGCTATAGAAGCTATTATTGTTAACATTGCACCGTTATTAGCTAATATTTTTAATTCCTGCCTAAGTGACGGTATCTTTCCCGACTTAATGAAAATAAGTAAAGTTGTACCCATTTTTAAGTCAGGATGTTCGAACAATCCGTCGAATTATAGACCCATTTCTATATTACCGGCTCTTAGCAAAATCTTCGAAAAGCTTTTGCTTAATCAAATGCTAGCACATTTTGATGAAAATAAGTTAAT
This sequence comes from Hyles lineata, assembly GCA_030180105.1. NCBI lineage: Eukaryota > Metazoa > Arthropoda > Insecta > Lepidoptera > Sphingidae > Hyles > Hyles lineata. The sequence continues at coordinate 933,915 of JARJEE010000032.1, read as the reverse complement.
ACATAAGAATCAATTTGGTTTCACAAAGGGTCGCTCAACTCAAGATGCCGGGACATCACTGATCACGTCGGTTTTAGAAGCCTGGGAGGCATCTCAGGATGCTCTAGGAGTTTTTTGTGATCTTTCCAAGGCCTTCGACTGTGTTGACCACCAAACACTTATTATGAAGCTAAGGTACTACGGAATCAGTGATACGTCACTTGATCTCGTAATGTCTTACTTGTCGGGTCGTGAACAAAAGGTTTCTTTGGACGGGCTCACTTCGGTAGGATCAAAAGTTAAAATTGGAGTTCCGCAGGGCTCCATTCTGGGACCCTTTTTATTCCTAGTCTACATAAATGATCTTCCTTGCATGGTTCAGAAGTGGTCAGACATAGTTTTATTCGCTGACGACACCTCTATAATATTTAAAGTTAATCGGAAAGACGATAATCTAGCTACACCTAACAATATTCTTAACTTAATTTCGGGTTGGTTTTCTGCTAATAATCTACTATTAAATGCTAGTAAGACTAAATGCGTCCGTTTTGCTTTACCGAACGTGGCAAACGTAAACACGCGTATCGAATTAAATTCAGAAATTCTAAATTTAGCTAATTCCACAATTTTTTTAGGGATCACTCTAGATAAAAAATTACAATGGGGTCCACAAATTGAGAGATTATCACCTAAACTTAGCAGCGCAGCGTTCGCGGTCCGAAAAATAAGACAACTAACTGACGTTGCAACGGCTAGATTGGTATATTTTGCTTATTTTCATAGTATAATGTCGTACGGCATTATTTTGTGGGGATCAGCGGCTGATATTGAGTCCATATTCATATTACAAAAAAGAGCAGTCCGCGCTATTTATAATCTAGGGAGCCGCGATTCTTTGCGATCTGTTTTCAAAGAAAGCAATATACTCACCGTGTCATCTGAATACATCTTTCAGAATATAATGCACGTTCGTAAAAATATTAATAAGTTTTATAAGGTCAGTGACACCCACACTATTAATACGCGGAATAAAAATAAACTAGTAATACCCTCGTTTAGACTAGAAAAGTCAAAAAAATCTTTCTTGGGTAGTTGTATTAAATTTTATAATAAACTTCCCAATAGGATAACGCAGCTACCGGACAAACTATTTAGGGCCCATATTAAAAACAAACTTATGACTAAGGGTTATTATAATATTAAGGAATATATTGAGGATAAAAAAGCCTGGGATTAGGTGTTCTCTTGCACTTTGCGACCTCCTGGCGCCCTGCACTATTCACTCATTACATACTCTAATTTAAATAATTAAAAATTTTAAATTTAAAAATAAATCAATATATAATTAAATTAATCAATTAAATTATAACTATATATATAATGATTAATTAATGCCAATTAAAATCATATGACGACCGATCGAGAAAACAAATAAAAATAATAATATGGCAAATCTTTGTAAGACAAGTCACAAATATTTATTTTAGTAAATTGACCAAAACCAAGCCCACTGAGTTTGACTCGCTGGATCTACTCAGAAATTGGGTCGCGCCGCGTAGTATCCAGTGGTAAAGTAAAGCCCGCTGAGTTTGTTCGCCGGGTCTTCTCAGTCAGGGCCGCGTTGGATCCGGCAGTAAGCCTAAACATACGGGACGTTTCGGAAATACTTATGGTCGTTGTCTTAAATTGGACCCAAAACAAGCCCACTGAGTCTTATTCGCTGGATATACTCAGGACTGGGTCGCGTCGCGTAGTTCCAGTGGTAGTGTAAGCCCACTGAGTTTGTTTCGCCGGGTCTTCTCAGGAAGGGCCGCGTTGGATCCGGTGGTAACAATAAACCGCTACGCACCGTTGTAATGATATTCATGGTCCACTAATTAATTTAATTTGACTAACATACATATTGTATTTCTTTGAAAAATAAATTACCATAAAGACATAACTAATACTTTAAATAAAATAAGAATAAAAAGTTAACAAATAAATAAAACTAATTCTAAATAAAAATAAAATTAATTAAAAATAAATAAATTAATTAAACCAAGAAATTAAAATAAGTATAACTAAGTATAGGAAATATATTGTTTATAGAGATTAAGTTCTATGTGTATTGACTTGTCATAAGAGCTTTTAAATTGCCTACGTGACCAATAAATACATTTCATTTCATTTCAAATACATTTCATTTCATTTCATTTCATTTCATTTCATTTCATGTCTCAGGATGGCGAGCGCAGTGGAATGCCAAGCATTGCTTTGTAATTCAAGGTGTTGTTTGGTTTTGGTACTGTTCATGAGTGGTCGTATCGCTTACCATCAGGCGAACGGCATGCTCGTCTCGCCATTTAAAGCAATAAAAAAAAAAAAAAGATAATTTTAATCCGCACACCCATAACACACATGACAACAATACTCTCTCTAATCCCATACAAAGTCGCCGTAAGTCATTCATTTCAATCCTCGCTAAGCGCGTGTTTATCGCACTATTGTGCCGGGTACACAAACAGTATACGGCTATTAGCTTTCTGTTCAAACCATTCACAATCTACAAGGAATCTAGGCTGATTCAACGCGGTTGTGTCTGTAAGTAGGAATCAGGTTAACCCCACAAGTGATTCTGTGATGTCGGAAAAGTAGGTAAGTGTGGTATTTGTGACCGGTACGTATGATTGTATTGTTATAAGTTTGAAATTATTTAGTCAAATCAATCAAACCAAATCAAAATATTCTTTATTCAAATAGTCTTTCACAAGATCTTTTGGATTGTTAATTTCTGCTACCACCGCTTCGGAACGTGTTGTAGCTGTGAAGAAGAAGCGGCGCAAGAAACTCCCTCAACAACATGAACTGTCTTTTTTTTTTCTTTGTTTTTCTCTTTTCGAGTCGAGATCGTGTAATGTTAAAGAGGCTGATTTGCGAAAGATGTATACAGTCTTGGAGCCGATTAATGATTCAGGATGTTTTGTTCTTTATATTTAGTCTAATTGCATATGTTATTTAGAGAAAAGAATATTCTTAACTGTTTTGTAATTAAAGAATTAAATGAAGTGGAAAATCTGTTATTATTCTATTTTAATAATGAAGTCATTGTTACAATATCGGTAATATAATGAAATGTCAGATTCAATGTATTTTTTATAGCTATGAATAGCAAAACGAACATACCATTCGCATGATGAAAAGCAATACGACCCGTCATGGACAGTAGCAAAACCAAACAACACCATGAATTTCAAAGTAATGCTTGGCATTCCATCGCGCTTGCAATCTTGAGACATACGATGTTAAGAATGTTGTTCATGATGATAAAGATTTAAGTCAATATTTCCAGTTACTCTGACCACAACGTCCTTTAAACCATATTTTAATTGTATAGGCAGTTGGTTGAGGATTTTTTGAGACTATACAATATTAGGACTCAAAGAAGCTGAGCAGTATCTCTAATACCAATAAAAATACATTAAAACAGCAGAAAAGAGTCAAGTGTGAATTAGTAGTCGACACGACGACATCTTCCAATTAGGTCAGATGTTAGTGACACGAAACAATTTAATCACAGACGTTGCTTATAATTACTGAAGATTGATCAAATTAGGTTAAAGGGCAACAATATTAAAGATATACAAAATGTGACATATTAGTAGAATCTATTTTGAATCTACTTATTTCACATTTATTTTACATAATATTTAAATATTTTACTGGTGGTAAGTCTCTCATAATATGTGAGAGGCCGCCTGGGTAAGTACCACTGCAATGTCTATTTCTCCTGCGTAACAGCAGTGTAAATGCACTGTCGTGTTTCGTTGTGAAATACATTCTAGCCAGAGTAACTAATGGACATATTGAGACTTAACATCTTATATCTCAGGATAGCGAGCGCAGTGTAATATCGTGCATTGCTTAGTAATTCACGGTGTTGTTTGGTTTTGCCACTGTCCATGAGCGGTCATATCGCTTACCATCAGGTGAATGGCACGCTCGTCTCGCAATTCGTAACATAAAAAAAAATCGCAGAATTATTGATAATTTACGACCTACTTTATTCCTGAAGTCCATATTTGCTGAAAAAAAAAAACTTATTCTACCACACTAGCTAATGCGGTTGGTAGACTGATATTCTACCTTTGATATCCTTGTTGAGAGCAAATTTATTATTATAAATTATATTGTGACCATCTTTATTTAAATCCTTCGCCTCCTAATATAATTATTCTTGGTAGTGATATTTTGAACAGTCCGGATATCGACCTCCTTACAAAACAATGGAAAATATTATGTCATAGACACATCATGCTAGTGGATCATTTCAATATTATTCCGTAAATAATATGTATTTTAAGTAGTTATAACAAAGTCTATATTTGAACTGTACTGTACATAATTTGATTAATTTTATCCTACCAAAATATATCAGTGTAATGAACAATGATTACAAAATAAACGCTTTTCACGACAAAATTCAATCATACGGATATGCCTAAAATCATATTAAGGCCAACGCATAATTAATATTAGCCCCGGTCCATTTGATCCACGGTCGCATTTGCCGGTTACTCGATAGTGGGACGTATGGGATAACAAATTTTTATCTTCGTTCTAAGTGGACCTTATACTATTGCAATAGGGGTCATTTTCCTTTGGCAAGTTTACATTTGTATCATTGTCTATTTTAGGTGCGGTATTCCACGTTGTAGCGTGTTTTGCCAATACCGGTAGATTTATGAGTAGCTTTTGTACTGAAATCTGTTTCGCTAATTATTGATATATTTATGTCGTGCTTAGATGGTCTCAGTGTATTGGGCTGTTAAAAGAGCTGTTGGCTTTTAAACCGTGAAGTCCCAGGGTCTATTCCCATTTCATGTAATCTGGATACAGATTTTGCGATGCAATAATGTTTTTTCTAGATAATGGTTTTAATCAGAGGATCAGTGTCAGGTAGCGAGTCAAAATTTGTAATGTTTTACCGATTGAAATCATAAGTATTCGTAATGTTACTTTTTGCACGAAAGCACAATTATAACTAGACAACCAAGAGTCCGATTTGCATTATTATTTGTTATTATGGTATTGAAATTTCTACCATAGTTTTTATAGATATTTGGTTCAAAATTCTATTTATTTTAAACATATTTATTAGAATATTTTTTACTCTTTTTAGTTATCTCGCCAAATCCTGAGGCGTGATAGAATACGTTATCCAGGTATTTTTTTTTTTCGTATGATTCTCAATTATAAATCCTTTGGCTTCATGTATTTTGATGACACAAGCCAGCGTTCTTATGTCCTAATTAAACAAAAAATAATACATACATAGATACAAACATAATCGTCACGCCTGTATCCCATAGGGGTAGGCAGAGACTATAGACTATGGATCGAGCAAATTGGCGACTTTGCTCGATCTTGAAATAGGTACTACTTTCGTTTCATCCACAAAAAAATAATCCGTATCAGCCCATTTACGTCCCATTGCAGGGCACGGGCCTACTCTACAATCGACAGTACGATTGAGAGTGGTTAGGCCATATAGTCCACTACGCTGGCCGTGTGCGGGTTGACGGACTTACATACCATAGAAATTCTTATAAATGTGGTGTGCAGGTTTCCTCACAATGTCTTCCTTCACTGTTTTAGTGCGTGGTGATTGACTATCAATACACACATAAATCCGAAAAGTCAGAGGTGTGCCCTGGGATTTGAACCCCCGACTACCGTGAACATGTTGGCAGCCGCGTCTGGTCCCTTTACCAACAGGCCACAACGCACACAAAAAAATAAATAAAATAAATAAATAATACAAGATCAAAATACTTCAGTAGTTATTATGTAACCATTTCCAATGCATTAAAATCAAATAGGAAATACTACGATACTACAACTAATATAGAACGCTGGAAGCGTTGCTTTCCTGCAATAATTTTCACATCCATTAACACACGTAATTACTGCCACTGCAGTCGGATTGCCATTGAATCTGTGACTTTGGCAGTTACTTCGGTTTAGTTAATCCTTAGTTCAACTGTATGACTCGAATAGTAATATAACTTGAGTATTAGTGCCTTATTAGAAAGCCAATGTACATGGCAAAGTTATTGAGTTTTGTTTTTCTTAAGACTTAGCTTTTTGATGTTATTTTACTTTGACTTTTCTGAGTCGTGAGTTTTATTCGTCCATTTCAGCCACAGAAAGTCCACTGCTGAACATAGTCCTCCTCTATTGATCACTACATAGACCTATTGGAAGCAGCTTGCATTTTTTTTATTGCAATAAATGGCGAAAGGGGCGTGCCATTCGCTTAAAGGTAAGCGATATGATCGCTCATGGTGAGTAGCGAAACTAAATTGATAGTAAGTTACCACGCATTTTTATCTTCAAGGAAGAACACCGTGATGAATTCTGTATACCATAGATGTCTTAACAAGATATTAATTTTTTTTTATCTTGCACGGCAATGTGACTGCGCTGCACCTAACGCGTAAGTGCAATGCTGTCCAGACAGAGAATATTACTGCCACGCGTGCTGGCTTGCGAAGCCATAGCTTGACGGTCCACACCATCCCGGCGCGAACCAAACGGTTCTCGAATTCGTTTTTGTGCCGCACCGTCAGGCTGTGGAATTGTTTGCCGGCGCACGTGTTCCCTCCTTCCTACAATCCTGGGTCCTTCCGCCGCGGTGTGAAGAGGCACCTTAGCAGGCCGGCATAATTGTTTCCATTGGCATGGGACTGCCGTCCGATACCAATGGATACTCTGCCTGGGCGGCATTGGCACTTTCCATCAGGTGCAATGCCGCCACTATGCCAGGCCAGTTCAGACAGCGGTCCCATGCCATTCGCACCAATTATGCCGGCCTGGAGAGGCTTATTCATGCTGGGATGTGTGGTGAAGTGGAACCAAATATTTATTGTCATATTACGGTGAGTAAGATAACAGGAGGCCTAGTACCACTTTTTTACCATTTCCTTTCCCTCCTTTTCCAATGTTCATTGACGAACATTGAAAAAGTTACAAATAAAATATTAACGTGAACTCGAAAATAGAACAAAACAAAACATTCTAACAAGGAAAGTAGGCGGAACAGAAACGGAAATAAAAAAATAACAATTGTTAAACTTTTACGGCGAAACTTTTTAGTTCTTTTTGTTAAAATTATTTTTAGGGTGGCCTTGACCTTTATACAACCATATTTCAATTCTTTTGTTCATACTATGTTTCTGTCATAAGATGTCCACTATTGAAAATAGGCCTCCCACAAGGATTTGTAAAGTCTATTCTGGGAAGCAAGAAAGAAATGAAACATTCTGAATCCTATCAATTGGAGATTTATTCAAATCAGTTATTTGTTAGAAAGCAGCCCGGGTGCTAATCCTCTTTATAGTTATCTAAATTAAGTTGACAAGAGCTGTGGCGCAATTTGTCAGATGCGGGCTGTGGAACGTGAGGCCGCGGGTTCGATCCCGCAACAATACAAACATTTGTGTGAACTACAACTATTCGTATTTGTTTCGGGTCTGGGTGCTTGTAAAGCGGAAAGTCTCTTAAAGCTTCTGATACTTACGACGCGACACTAGACTTAATAGTATCGCCAAATAGTAATGTAAATGCACTATTTTGTTTCGGATTGACATTGTAGCCACAGTAACTACTGGACATATTGAGACTTAACATCTTACGTCTCAGGATGGTGAGTGCTGTGGAATGCCAAGCACTGTTTTGTAATTCAAGGTGTTGTTTGGTTTTGTTACCGTTTATAAGCGGTCGTATAGCTTACCATCAGGTGAACGGCATGCTCGTCTTGCCATTCAACACAAAAGAAAAAATGTGGGGTCAGAACTATGTATGTGACTATTGGGTGTATTTATCAGGTAGGTATATTATTTATCATAATTTGAAATAAGTATGACTTAAAATACAGTCCCTTATATTTTTTCTATTTGCTCGGCTCCTAAAGGTCATAAGGCGGTTTTAAATATTCTATAACCTTTCTTAGTAATTTTGCTATCGAATCTAAAAAAAAAAATCTAATCCGACTACTACTTTCAAAGACTAGCGTGTACAAACAAACAAATCCTCCAGATCTCTAATATTATTACAGACATACCTACTCAAAATAGATTGCTTTAGCTCGTGATTGAGCCCAACACCTCACTTTTGACATTAACACCGATCTATTCAAAAGAAATGTCCACACATTTAAATCGTATCAAGATGTCATCCCAGAGGCCTTTTAATGGCGCACCATTAAGGAATTTCGCTGTAAATTTTCAGCGACAACTAATGAGTGCCGCGTAGATTTATCGCTCTAAGCTCATTAGCGCCAACGATTTATGATCTAACTAACGTTACTGCGGGCTTACTTAACGGTTTTCACATCGATTTGTTTTGGAAATGGTGTATTTGCATCTGGGGAGCTACCTAGCATGTTCAATGTGGACGCGGGTTCAAATCCCAGGGCACAACTCTAACTTTTCAGAGCCATGAGTGTTTATAGTCAATCACCACACTATAACAGTAAAGGAAAACATCGTCAAGAAACCAGCATGCCATAGCGATTTGTAAGAATTTCTATGGTATATACCACCAACCCGCACTATACCAGCGTGGTGGACTATATGACCGAACCGCTCTCAATCGTATTCTCGCTTGTAGAGGAGGTCTGTGCCTTGTACTGAGACCTATATGATCTGATATAGATACAATATCAGAGCAAACTGGGGTCTAATGGTGAAATAACAGTCAGTTTAGTCAAAAAACTATCTATATGTATAATGGCCCACGTATGTCGCCCTTCATATTTAGCCAGGTAAATCTGATTTTAACTTGGTCAAAATTATTTTATCCGTATTGTATTAGATTTGCACTTGATTAACGTGTGATTGTGTGTGTGACGTACGTATACATGTGATTGTAATCACATGTTTAATAGTCACTTTGTAATACAACAAAATAACTGAATTATATTCTTATAATTGTTAACCTTGCGTTTGAGAGTGGCTTTTATCATCTATTGTCATTATAGTCGCTAAGTGCTTGGGTGGCACAGTGATTGTAAATTAAGTTTGCTAGTATAACGTGGATAACTGTTAAATAATCTTAAACATTTTAGTAGAAATTTTTTTTATAACTAGGTTTGAATGGAATAGATTCTAAGCATACTAAAACCGGCTTTTGGAGCATATTTGGAAACGAATTTTTCAAGTATTTGTTAAAAATACTTTCTTTCTTTTTTTAACCGACTTCAAAAAAGGAAGAGATTCTCAATTCGACTGTATGTTCTCTTCTTTTTCATCACCCTTTTCAATGTCAAAGAAGACAAAGGATATAGATAGGTATAGAATGTACAGAGAAATATACTACGAAAGCAAATTAACTCACTGTATTTTAATATCGCTGCAATTAGTATTCAGAGCATAATTTTATTTAAAATTTGCGACGTCGGAATAAAATGTAAATAAGACAAACATCAATTTACATGAAAGTTAATTCCTTATTTCATCCCAAGTTAATTATATGAAAACGTGTCATTTATATTGATATATGCCAACGGAAGCAAATAAAGTAATTTGGACGATTAAAACCCAGGGTAACGTTTTTTTTTATTGCTATGAATGGCGAGACGATCATGCCGTTGGCCTGATGGTAAGCGATACAACCGCTCATGAACAGTAGCAAAACCAAACAACACCTTGAATTACAAAGCAATGCTTGGCATTCCACTGCGCTCGCCATCCTGAGACATAATATGTCCAGTAGTTACTCTGGTTACAATGCCCTTCAACCCGAAACACAACAGTGCGTGTACACTGCTGTTTGACGGGAGAAATAGACACTGCGGTGGTACCCACCCAGATGGCCTCTCACATATGAGAGACCTAGTTTTAATTTACGCTACCCATATTACGCATAAAAGATTGCTTAACTCCAATCCTATTCATAGATAGTATCTAAAGCTATTTTAGTAGTTGAATGTTTTATCTCTTTCAAACAACTTTAGAATAGAGTTTGAAAGAAGAAGACAAAATATTCGATAGCTGAAATAGGTCCGCCAACTCACACTAAGCCAGCGTGACGGACTATATAACTTAACTACTATCAATCGTACTCTTGATTGTAGATGAGGCCCGTGCCCTGCAGTGGGACGTATATGGGCTAAAACATATACAGATACAGTTTCCTTCCACCGTTATAGAGCGTGGTGATAGATAATAAATACACTCATAACTCTGAAAGCCAAAGGTGTGCCCTGAGATTTGAACTCGCAAACACCATGTTGGTATTCGCATCTGGTCCATTTACCAACAGGCTATCACGCAATTATACCCACTTATATGCACGTACGAATAAATAACATTATATCCTAACCTCGTATTCATAAGGACTTATCGCAGTTTTCTGTCTGTATCAGCCCATATACGTCCCACTGCAGGGCACGGGCCTTCTCTACAATCGAAAGTACGATTGAGAGTGGTTAGGCCATATAGTCCACCACGCTGGCCTAGTGCGGGTTGGCGGACTTACATACCATAGAAATTCTAATGAACCGCTATGGTATGCAGGTTTCCTCACGATGTTTTCCTTCACCGTTTTAGTGCGTGGTGATTGACTATCAATACACACATGACTCCGAAAAGTCAGAGGTGTGCCCTGGGATTTGAACCCGCGACCACCGTGAACATGTTGGCAGCCGCGTCTGGTCAGTTTACCAACAGGCCACCACGCACTTGCATCGCAGTTTTTAAATGTTGTTAATATGAGCTGACTCAAAAACGTTTTTCAAAGACGCCAAAAATTAGTAATCAGTTTATCAACAGCTCATTAACTTTAAAAAAGCCGACAACCTTGTTCAAACAATTTTTAAGTAGAAAAATGAGGGATGTCTTTCAGCTGGAGGTTTGATATTTCTGTCAAGTGAATTAAATCACTTGTTTTCTGTGAAGTGCCAATTGATTATAATAAAAAGAAAAACTGTAGTATAGCAAAACCTTATTATCTTTTTATCTCCCTTTAACACGACTTAACTAATTTACGTTTATACTATTATTTTATCTGAGATGTGATTAATGCATCACATACCAACCACTATAGATTTAAGTCATGTCTCATTGCTTATTTATGCGTAAATTAATATACAATAAATAATTTAAAAAACGGTGAAGGAAAACATCGTGAGGAAACCTGCATACCATAGCGATTTAAAACAATTTATATGGTATGTAAGTTCGCCAACCAGCACTAGGCCAGCGTGGTGGATTATATGGCTTAACTACTACCACTCTCAATCGTACTGTCGATTGTAGAGTAGGCCCGTGCCCTGCAGTGGGACGTATATGGGCTGATATTAAAAAAAAAAGAAACAAAATACATGAATGTGATTGATTAGCGGCATTTAAAAAAAAAAAATTGTTTTCATACAATACTTTGGATTATTTTTTCACTAGAAGACAGTTGAACAATTGACTCTATTACGTGTATAGCAATTATCACTGCCCATGCATACCCACAATTCTTGGAATCACATAGAGCATTCGGTTAGGGATGATTGGATTAATTTAGCTCCAATTGAGGCTACTTTAATTATACTGGGTAGTTCTCAGAAATAGATGAAGATGGGGTCACACGTTCTGTCTCTTTTACACTATAACGAAAGAGATTTATACAAATACTTCAGGTATCTCTTGGCCTTATCGACATAACTACATATTTGACGTCCAGGAAATTTGAAGTTTTGGATGCAAATGTTTACGTAATTTGGGGTGGCCAGTGGTTTGCCGCCGTTGATATTCGTTACAAAAAGATAATAATACTGTTCAAATTTTTTCCTTATACAGTACAACACGTCCTGTATATGGTTACGTAGTAAATATTATTTTATATTACATTTTATTAATATTGTTCTTATTTTAAGCACCAATATAACCTTTAGTATGTTAATGTTATTCAGTATTTATATTTATGAATAGTGACTAACCTAAACAAATTTCTTAAATTCTGGAAGGTGACTGGGGACCCAGGTGTATGTGCATTGCAAATATACTTAAAGTTACAATATTGATATTTGGAGAAACATAATTTTTAGCTATTATATTTTAAAGAGTAATTTAAGTTTCCCGATACCTTAAGAAAATGTGTCAACCTGGCAACACTACTAGAATATACGTAGGTATCTCTATCTCATACACAAAATTACTTAATGGTTACGCTTGTGGAAATACCTATATATATTCAAACTCATCTAGTCAGTGGATTCAAATATAATAAATTTTTAAAATATTCTGTGAATGTGGGAAGTATATTAAAATATAAAGTATAGTATTTAATATTAATATAAGTAAACAAAAAATCAGACGTTTGAGCCTACCATCAAAAGTTAGATTAGGTCATAGTCGATGCCTATTGCGTTGATTTACTATTCTATTCATAGATAAGGTTTCACTCACTAAGAGTACACGCTAAGTTCACCAATATGCTATAGCCGCTTGTCATACCAGTAAAAAAAAACGATTAAACAGTATTACCACGATCTTTATTAAAAACAGATGATCCATCAAAGTGAGATCAGAAATAACCGTACAGAATTGAAAGTGAAAAAAGTGCAATCGATTTCACACAGAGATTGGGTAGGTTCGCAGTGGCACAGTCATTTTCATTTTACGAAATCGCGCCAGTAGGGCGACCAGTAGATCGATTCGTGTGGACTTTTTTCCCGGAATTGGTTGAGCCCTTCAGATACGAATGAAATGTTGGTTTTCGAAATAGACGGCTTTAGTGGTTTGATGAAGTTTTGCAGTATCTGGCATTAAAAGCTGTGTTGTTTACTGTCGCGTGATGGATTCAAGCTTTTCCGAGTAGTGATACCCTGTGTTTTTTTTTTTTTTTTTTTTTTTTTATAATGGCCCGGCATAGTGGCGGCATTGCACCTGATGGTAAGCGCAAATGCCGCCCAGGCAGAGTATCCATTGGCATCGGACGGCAGTCCCATGCCAATGGAAACAATTATGCCGGCCTGCTAAGGTGCCTCTTCACACCACGGCGGAAGGACCCAGGATTGTAGGAAGGAGGGAACACGTGAGATGGCAAACAATTCCACAGCCTGACGGTGCGGCACAAAAAAGAATTATAGAACCGTTTGGTTCGCGCCGGGATGGTTTGGACCGACAAGCTATGGCTTCGCAAGCCAGCCCGCGTGGTTCTGGTAAGGAATGGAGAGGAGGGGATCAAGTTATACAATTCCTCAGAGCATTCCCCGTGATACAGGCGGTAGAACACGCTTAGAGAGGCGACATCCCTCCGGAGTTGTAGCGACTCTAAGTTGCTCGTAACGTCTGCATCATTGACAATGCGGATGGCCCGCCGCTGCAATCCATCCAAGGCATCGAGCAGGTACTGGGCGGATCCATCCCAGAGGTGCGAGCAGTACTCCATACCCGGCCGGACCTGCGCTTTATATAAGCGACAAAGCTGACCGGGCGTGAAAAACCGACGCACCCTGTTCAGGACTCCAACCCTGCGTGATGTGGCAGTTATTACGCCCTCTGTGACGTAATTGGTTAAGATCTCTGTGAAAAAGTGTGCGACTGCGTTTTCTACATAGAGGCAAATGTTTTTCATATGAACAATTACTTACTGTCTCCAATGTTCCATAAATGGAAGCACATTGATTAAACTCTGTTGCTAGACCGAAGATATAGAAAAAGCGGTTCATAGGAAATCTTGATCTTTCACACAATTTCCTTTCAATAGTTATTTATTAAGGACCATCAAACGGAGAATACAATTAACAAAATATATATTTACATGAAGATATGTACATTTTAACTGTATCTCTTACAATAGACAGTCATAACATGAATGCTATAGAGGAGTACGAAACATGTAAAACAATTAAATAATATTACAAACGTAAATTCAAACAATATAAACAGAAAAATACTATAATAATTCTACCACATAGGTTTGCAATAAAAGAAAATGGTATGTCTAAGTTCCAAAGATAATTTAAGAACATTTCCACGGGTGAATTTATATGAACAATTTCATCAGATTTCACTATTTTTATATTAAATAAACGCCAGACCGTTTGTTAATTGAATTTTATTTTTAGTTAGATAGTATTTTGTTTCAATTTGTGTAAAACAAGCTCGCCAAAGTTGAGCGTAACGAATACATTTTGAAAAAACTTTCGCCCAAAAATCAACTATGGAAACAATTTCTTTAGTTTCGTTACAATTTGTTGCGATTCAAAATAAAGTTGAATTGTTATGATTTTTTCAGCGTTTGGTTGAGAATAATTGGAACCGGGGTGAAGTAAATTTAGGTCGGATTTGTTTGTAAAATTAAACTATTTAATTTCTTTGTTTATTTTTATAAATGAATTAATCTGCGCTTCAATGTTCCACTGTTTTGGCTTTAGTATATCAAGCTGTTCTGATTTGTGGACTCTACAAGCCTTTCAAAAGAAACTGGAAAATTCTATAGTTTCATTAAATTAGACAATTAACTACAAATACACACGCCTTTTTGGATTGTACATTCTATCTCTGATTTGTCATTTTGCTTGGAATGAACTCGCTTTTGATCTTTTTTCATCATGAGAATCAAAGAAACAATTTTACTGACGTTTAAAATGGTGACTGAAAATACTAAGGTAACATGGAAAATCAACAAAGAAAATTACGCTTTGAATAGCCAATTAAATAAAAATAGATATGATTAGACATTACTTGATGTCCCTTTCATAGCCTAGCTTCCAATAGTATCAACTTTTTTTTATATTTTTTATATGCTATGATTGGCAAGACGAGCATGCCGTTCGCCTGATGGTAAGCGATACAACCGCTCATGAACAGTAGCAAAACCAAACAACACCTTGAATTACAAAGCAATGCTTGGCATTCCACTGCGCTCTCCATCCTGAGACAAAGATGTTAAGTCTCAATATCTCCAGTAGTTACTCTGGCTACAATGCCTTTCAACCCGAAACACAACAGTGCGTTTACACTGCTGTTTGACGGGAGAAATAGACACTGCGGTGGTACCCACCCAGATGGCCTCTCACATATGAGAGACCTACCACCAGTAAAACAACTTAACTTTGGTTTGATAAACCTTTGCTCTAAAATATAAACCATAATTTCAACATTTCTTAACTTATTTATGAGGTACATAGTACACACATATATCAATATTTCTGCTGAATACGCCAAAATATAATTTATAATGTCTATCCTATATCCTTTTCATAAATTTCCGTTAAAGATAAGTTCTCCTCGGAAAAAAACACTTCCCTGATCAAATATGTACATGGCTACCGTACAATCTGCGGATATGTGGGCAGCCTTTATTATTTCCCGTTTGGGTTGAGTGATAAATCATCCGTTGATAAAAGCGATACATTCGGCAAGTTATACCGGGCCGCTTATTGTTTTCCAGATATAAACTATTTATGCCTTATTCATCTTCAGTGCCTTTGGTGGGCCATTAATTTACGAACTTCCTGGGTTTATGTGTTAAGCTATGGACCGTATATTGTTAAGATTTAATTAAACGAATTTATGTTCCATTTTCTATGGTATGTAAAGTCTGCCAACCCGCACTAGGCCAGCGTGGTGGACTATATGGCCTAACCACTCTCAATCGTACTGTCGATTGTAGAGTAGGCCCTTGTCCTGCAGTGGGACGTCTATGGGCTGATACAGATATGTTCCATTTTGGCCTGTTTTTTGTTCACACTTTGGTAAATCAATTATAATTTGATTTATAAACAATGTATGTCTGCATTTTTTTCTGTGCGACTTTCGTTGAGTAAAACTTTAGACTTAAAGCTAAATGGATTTGAAGTCAATAACTTGTAATCAGATATGTATAAAATATTCATTATGGTTGTACGATTGTTTTTTTTTTTTTTCAATATTGATTTTCGAATATAAAAAGTAATATTACCAACATAAATGTTGCTTTTACTGGTAATTCTCTCAAATTCGAGAGGCCACCTACCCACCGCACCGGTACCACCGCAATGTCTATTTCACCCGCCAAACAGCAGTGTAAATGCACTGTTGTGTTTCGGTTTGAAGGACATTGTAGCCAGAGTAACTACTGGACATATTGAGACATTTTTTAATACATTACATTATTATACTAACGTAGATTCTCTAGTAGATTTTAGATCGTTGAACTTTGAATAAGCTCTAAGAATATGAAAACAAATATTAATAACAAATATATTTTGTACTATCAAAGAACATTTATTTAGGGCCGAGTATATTGCAATTTGATGGGTAACATGTGGGTACAAAAATGCAATATCATATTGCAACGGTTACACGCTGCCCGGATTACGGCGACTCGTAAACCCTTAAGGGTCACCTTAGGGCAAATTTAACATATGTTCGTAGTGACGTCACACAAAGAGATATCGATATAATATAATTATTATTGTAATTATTTAGGGTTAGTTTTTAAGAGATTTTTTTATGTGGTTGTTACAAGATAAAGAAGTTGGAATGTTCTAAAAATAGCTTATTTGTCACTTACTAGTAAAATTATTCTCTTTCTCCTTCTTTTAAATTCGTCTCATGGTTGACTAATGGCCGTTTTCTATACTCTATCTTTAACTAGATATTTTGTTACATATTTCGATGTATTTTATGTTTTAGTTAACAAAGATAGAGATATATAGATATGGTGCAATACAGACGTATACATTAATGTTGCCTAGGTGTATATAAATATATATTTATATTTATATACACCTAGGTCTCTATATCCTAGCTGTCTTTAACTAGAGATTAAAATAGCTACCATGACTATGTTGATACAAATATATATTTATATATACTAATATATATTAAATGTATATTTATATATACCTAGGCAACATTAATGTATACGTCTGTATTTGTTTATTGAAGCATATACTTGTATCAACATAGTCATGGTAGCTATTTTAATCTCTGGTTAAAGACAGCTAGGATATAGAGACCGGCCGTATAAGACATTGCTTTAATTTGCACTTGTTATGCTTTTCTTTTTGTGTCTGTATATTGCGTTTTTGTGTACAATATTTTTTTTACTAAATTAATTAATTTTAGGAAATCATGGAAATTGTTATCTGTATTAAGTATTTATTATTTATTACAAGCTATTTGCGTACCATTGCTGAGCAAAAGCCTTCCAATTTTCACGTGTAAAAATGAATCTTTGAATATAAAACCTTATAAAACTAAATTTCAGTCACCTTAAATTTTCATTGACGGTTCCGATATTGTCTCATTTTACAACCTGGAACGCTGCCCACTTAAAAGTTGAGTCACAAACTGATATCGTTCATATTGATTCACAAAAATAATATTTTTTGCCTGATACGTTCATAGAGGAGCTATGGTATCCTTCGTTATAGTGGGTAATAGATTTTTTATTTTTTGGATCTGTCAAACCACTAATAACTCTATTGTAATGTTTACATGCTGAATGATGGAATGTTATTGTTAAAAAATACTTATTATATTAATGACTAGTGCCTCAACCCGGCTCTGCCCGGGTGCAATACATTTTTTTGAAAACATTCTATATATATATAGCCTATGTTCATCAGGGATTCTCTAGTATTCTAATGGTGAAAGAATTATTCAAATCGGTCCAATAGTTTCAGAGCCTATTCAATGCAAATAAACAATGTAATAATACCTCTTTATAATATTAGTTTAGATTGTAAGCTCTATTTTACTACTTTATTTGCAACCACACCTACCATCCGATACTGAACATCTGTATCTATATCAGCCCATATACGTCCCACTTCAGGGCACAGGCCTCCTCCACAATCGAGAATACGATTGAGAGTGGTTAGGCCATATAGTATATACTGAACATTTACAATATTTAAGTCATAAATTAGTTGTCAGACTCACAAAATAAAAAAGGGGACAAAAAAGGAAGGGAGGAACAATGCAGTATTGCATTTCGAAAATCTTACTCCACGGACGAAATACGATAGATAGCGAAGCCACTTCATGTAGGTTTAATAAGTAAAATTACATTTACTTTAAAATATACTGTCAAACAGCAGTGTAAACGCACTGTTGTGTTTCGGGTTGAAGGGCATTGTAGCCAGAGTAACTACTGGACATATTGAGACTTAACATCTTATGTCTCAGGATGGCGAGCGCAGTGGAGTGCCAAGCATTGCTTTGTAATTCAAGGTGTTGTTTGGTTTTGCTACTGTTCATGAGCGGTCGTATCGCTTACAATCAGGCGAACGGCATGCTCGTCTCGCCATTCATAGCAATAAAAAAAAAAGATACATGTCTAATGCTCCTATTACGATTGTTATGAGGCAAATTGTTCTTAGAACACCCTTTTATTCTTAGAAACTAGACAAACGATATTTCGAGTAGACTGAATGTTATTCTCTTTTTATTTTTCTGAGAAATTGTTATTACTCATTAATTGAGGGTGCATGTTCCGAGAACTGTAGAAGTTCGGAATTCGTCTTTAGAATGCAGTCGTTTGTCTTGCGTGATTTTAATCCAAAAACTGACAGGGTTTTGATAATTTTTCAGAGGAATCAATAAAGGAATGCTATGGAATCTTATCATACTATTTTTTTTTCATTTTTTTTATAAAGAATTTGTCATATATAATTATCTAATCGTAAAGGTTATGATAATACCTAGAATATGCGTATCTGCCCGGATAGTAGTCATTGTATAAAATGGGTAGGTAACACCGCCATGTCTGTTTCTGTCACCCAAAACCAGTGTAAATACACTGTTGTGTTCCGGTTTGAAGGATTTTATAGCAAGAATAACTACTGGACATATTGAGATGCAATATCATGTATCTCAGGATGGTGAGCACAATTTAATCTCAATCATTTTTTGTAATTCGTGGCGTTGTCCGGTTTTTCTATCATCTAAGGAATGGCATGCTAATCTCGACATTCATTGCATTAAAAGAAGAACAATATTAAAATAAAATAGCTCAAATTCTTTTACATAAAAGACGATGTCGATATTTTCCCTCCACTTCCCATCACTGTTAAGTTAACTCCTTCATAAGGGTATGTCATAATAAGGGCATAAATCTTCGTGGGCCGACATTGTTACCTGTATATGTGTATGTATGTTGGTATAACATATTTTTTGTGACTCATTTAGGTCGCCGGCTTTCTGGCTGAGTGAAAACAAAAAATAGCGACAAATAGGCCGAGGTAAGTCTAATACATTGTATCTTGTTTGGTATTGTTTGCGGTGCAATTTTTGTTTGTAACTTTTTTGCGTAATATTTCTCAGGGATTACATGTACTATAAATATATATAAGCCTATATAGATCCCATTGCAAGGCACGGGCCTCCTCTGCAATCGAGAGTACCATTAAGAGTGGTTAGGGCATATAGTCCACTATGCTGGCCTAGTGCGGGTTGCCGGACATATAGCATACTATTTCTTACACATCGTTATGGTATGCAGGTTTTCTGACTATGTTTTTCGTCTTCGTAAAAGTGCATGGTGATTGACTATCAATACAGAGATGACTCCAAAAATTGAGAGGTGTGTTCTTGGGTTCGAACCCGCGACCACCGTGAAAATGTTGGTGTTCACGTCTGGTCCGTTTACCAACAGGCCACCACGCACTTTTACACACACAAGTTAATCTTACACAAAAATATCCGGGTATACAAGAAAACAATATGACTAATGAGAACCTGATCTAGAATGACTTGCAAGTTCGCATACGGCATACTGAACTTGTTAACTAGAGATTTTTCCAACGCCAAGCTCTAGTTACTAGTTTGACACAATGACAAATATCTTCCGAGTTATAATGATATCAGAGTTGACTACACAGGTAACTGTTGCTAAGTAGGAAATATCGTTGATTAGTAACTGGGTGTCCGGTAGTTAGATTTATTTATAATTTATTAGTGATTGAGGAAACAGTATTAATAGAAAAACATAATAACTACAGAATATTACATTAATGGATTTTCTTTTTCCACATTTCATTATGGATAAAAATGGATGGATAAAACAAAAGCAGTAAAATAATCTTATATACATTAATTTGTTCATCATAATGGCTTCTTTTCATTAAAACAATTTTGAAGTATATTAATTAATCACGCAAAGCAATGATAATCCTAAATTTGGCATGTCTATACTAAACATTTCATTTCAAACAATTTAAATTTGGAACATATTATTCTTTTCTCCATTGGAGGTGCGTACTATGTGGCCGGTTATGTCAAAGAGGCTTAAACATTCAACATCAACTATACAGACTCTTTGCAGTGACCTCCTTTGTGACGATTTACTTTTTTATGCCTCAGTTTTATGGTTCGTACAGATGGCGATATAATTTTATATGGAGTTTTTTGGCCTCAATTATAGTGACCGAATTTTTACTAAATGTATGAAATAAAAAGTGTTACCATAAATAAAACAATAACAATAAAAACATAAAACAATGTAATTAAAACATACTTTAGAAATGAAAAGTGCCTTGGGCCTTGTCTTATTGCTTAAAGTATTTTATAATGATCTTTTCAGTAATCTTCATGCGAAAAGGTTACAAAATATTTCTCATAAGACTTTTCTTAATATACACATAAATAATTGACAGGCGTATTTTTAGAAACATCAAAGTGCCTTCCCTCAAACGTCAAGTTGACATTATACAGAATAGATACAAATTCGACGAAACTTAATTTAACCTAAATTAGATGAATAGAAACACCGAGGAAATTTTAACGGCAAACATAATTCGTCGAATCCATAATTCAGGACTGTCCCAAGAGTTTTTTCGAGTGTGTCTCTTTCATTTCCCATTTATACCGTATTTCTTTGGCCGGTTTAATTTAAAAAGTTGGATTGATGCGCTGCGGGCGGATCCAATGTTTTTGTACAATATTTAGCAGTTTATATCTGCGAGTTTCTCTGAATTCGCTCCTGTTGAATTGTTAAGTTGAAATATGCAAGGTGTTCCTGATTCTCTTTTCTTTTATTTATTTATTTATGTATATTAGGGAAAGATACAGAACTATTACAATTGATCATAGATATATAATTATGAAACATAATCCAACAAAGTTTCCACCAAAAGCTAATACATATTATTAGAAACAAGTGAACGGGAATATTACACTAGATAATGAATACACAACAAAAAACAGAAGTAACAATAGTATTTAACTTACACTTCACTTTAAATTATGGAAATATTAAACTATATAAAAATAAAAACAATTTCATTGAGCTATTGAATTAACTAACATTGCAATCCTTAGCTATTAGTGCTTTCTTAAAACGAGAAAGTGATTCATAGAAAATATCATTGTCGGAGAAAAAAGTGTTATAATTGTGTGACGATCTATAAATGAATCTTTTCGATGAGTAATTAGTACGAGCTGTAGTCTGTTGCAACGTCTGTTTATTTCGTGCGGAAATACGAGAAACTTAAGAAAGATTTTGCTCACTTTCACTTTCACCTACATATTGGAATACATCCTTCTACAGGTCATCCAATGCTAAAGTGCTATTTGCAGTGGGCGAGTTTCTCCCGGCGAGAATCACCTTATCGCATGACATAATCACCATTGATTATCATGCTCTAATAAAAAAATCATGATGCAACATTTTATATCCTTACGATAATCGTATTTTCAAGTCAAGGTACGTGTAAATCTCAAATAAGGGTCGTTGTAAAACGAAGTTTATATTTTTAAGTCGTGCCAAGGATTAGGATTTTAATTTTACGATCGACTGCCTTAAGACCATTTTTACGGATGTTTATCAAGTCCCGAATAAATCAAGTATTAAGAAACGTTATATCTAGTTAAACCGAACCAAGGATCTTGTGCCAACAAAAATCCTCACTAGGCTAATAAAAAGATTAGACCATTGATATCACTAATTGCTATTCTTCAACTCCTACCAATTACCTATAGTCTTTTCCCTCCATTACCTACAAAAAAATTGAAAAGACACAATTTGCACATCGCCTGCAGCTATTTCTTTTCCATTGTCTTAACATCACAGATCCCGATATCAAAACGACACAGTAGCTCCATTTATCTGTCCAACTTACGTCCATTCTACTCTGGGCGCACTACATCAAATTTAGAAAGACCCGCGTCTCACAAAAGCGCTTTACTATTTGTGTGTCTTAAGAAATTTGACAAGCAAGTATCACAAAGAAAGCCACCGCAAACAGTGCAACTATTGTTCGCGAACAGGTTTGAGACGGCTCGGCATTTTGCAACGGTTCCTTTTGAATTCCTTGTAGAATATCTAGGATTCTCTGTCAAAAGAACTAATTACAAGCTCGCCTACTTCGGCGTTGGACATTTGGACTGCATTAAGAATGCAAAGAGGTTTTACTTGGATGTATAAATTGTTTAAAAATAGGTGTCCTATTTTCTTTGTTTGTTTACCATTTTATTCAAAATGTATCTACAACCTATGATACTTTTTGAAGTCATCAATCACCACGCACTATAGCGGTAAAAGAAAGCATCCTAAGGAAACGAAAGGGAATGTGGTTGGCTATATGGCCTAACCACTCTCAATCGTACTCTTGATTGTAGAGGAGACCTATATGGGGTGATACAGAATGATACAAGTATATTTCAAAATATATGTATAATTGAACGAATTAAGGACCTATCAAATCTATAAGGGTAGAAGACAAATACTATTTAAACAGCACTGTAAATGCACAGTTATGTTTCGGAGTGAAGGACATTGTAGCCAGAGTAACTACTAGACTTCACATCTTATGTCTCAAGGTGTTGTTTGGTTATGCTACTGTTCATGAGCGGTCTTATCGTATAAGTATAGTGACGTCACTATTCTAGTTGATTTTGCTACATGGTTGGAAACTCATGTTGTCTGACTTTGAATTTTATATTATCTTCTGAGATCTCGAGGTTTAGGTTAAAATATTTAAGTGAAAAACAACATTGGATACAAGGTTAGTCACCCTAAAAGCAATTTTACACTCCCTAAGCAAGGCGATTTCCACACAAGTCATTTTTAAAATGAGGTCACTTCATTAACTCAAGATCAGTTGTAATTATTAGTCACTTTCAGTTGGGAATATTAATTAAAAGAAACCACTGCAATCAAGCTGCAGACTGCATACCACAAAGTAAATCCGACAAATTAGACTAAATATTTTCTACAAAGGTCGTTTGATTTCCTAACAAGTATGGAATTTTATTTCTAAGAAAATGTTTTTAGTTTTTCCAAGGTTATATACTGGGTTTCTGGTTAATATGAGTGCTAGACAAGTTTGTTTGAAATTCAAATTGCGAGAATTAGAAATTGGATTGAAATATTTGATTAAAGCTGTTATATAAATAGTGCTCACATCTAGAAGGTTACGAATACATTTTGTAATGTAATATATAAGTTAACTGTTTTTTAAGAATGTAAACATTTTTTTTATGTAATAAATGGTGAGACGAGAGTGCCGTTCGCCTGATGGTCAGCGATACGACCGTTCATGAACAGCAGCAAAACCAAACAACGCCTTGAATTACAAAGCCATGCTTGGCATTCCACTGCGCTCACCAAGAGACAAAAGATGTTAACTCTCAAAAACCAGTAACCAGTTTTATGAAACTAAATAAATGTAAAAAATATTCCACAATCAAAACCTAATAACCTTATTTTCAACGCAACAAAAATTAATCAGAAAGAAATAAAAATAGCCATGTACTCGACAGGAGCGATCTAATCCGCCTCGTTCTGCCAACAAAAACCGTTCGCTTTGAATTCTCGAAGATTAGATGGAACGCTTCTTTACAAGCTAAAGTGCTAGGATTTTCTTATAAAGGCTACGTACAGGCTTTTAGCTTAGAAAACCTTTGATTAATCCTACTGATGTGAAAGTTTGTGAATATGTTTTGATCTTGGGTGTTTTGAGAATAACACATAAAATATTGAATTTACTGAAGCAAGGGTGCCAATAGATTCTTCTACTGTATGGGAATTTATTTCTGACTTAAGGTACGATAGTACATAAGCTCACGCCTTTTTTCTCAATAAAGATAGGCAGAGGTGCACATTTGGCCTTGAATGTTCCGCCCCAGTATGTGATAGGGGGCGAGCCTATCGCCATATCGGGCATAAATTTCTGATTCCAGACTGATAAATGAATATAAAAATCCAGTATGACTTTGACCGACCCGGGATTCGAACCCGAGACCTCAGCTTTGTAACCGAACTTTAATAGAACGCCATCGAGGCAGATACAATATTGGATGAGACTAAAGCCATACTATCACATTCAAGTTCTATTTCATAATATTAGCTTTGTACTTGGTACACAATATATAGGTAGTATAAGGAGGACTTAGTGCCTGAGGCATTTTCTACCAGTCGACCTTTGGATAGTGCAGACAGAAAACAAAGTAGGCGCTTAAATCAACGTTAAGGTTATATAAACAATACTATACATACATGTACATGTTTACATACACTATAATATATACATACATACATAAACTCACGCCTTTTCCCAGAAGGGGTAGGCAGAGGCCAAGACACCCACATTTCGCCTTGTATGTTCCGTCCCACAATGTAATATATAATATTATGGATATATCATGATATATCCACATCCATGCTACATGTAGCACATATAGTTTAAAATAATTGCTAAATTATATTTTATTGCAATGAATGGCGAGATGAGCATGCCATTCGGCTGATGGTAAGCGATACGACTGCTCATCGACAGCAGCAGAATCAAATATGAATTTGTTTCAAACATCGCCATGAATTACAAAGCAATACTTAGCATTCCACTGCGCTTGCCATCCTGAGACATAAGATGTGAAGTCTCAATATTTTCAGTAGTTACTTTGCCTAAAATGTCCTTCAAAGTAGAGCCCATTAATAATTATTTCCTTATATTGGATTTCTTCAAACTCATCATATGAATATGTTTGAGCCACCCCAATTATCCTTATTAAGTTTAAGGACAAATCAATAAGGTGAATTAGTTTGAGGTCAAAAGTTTGAATCCGAGTCAGAGGTGTGCTCTGACTTTTGGGAGTCACGTATTATTTGGAAGTTCATTACAACTAATTTTAACAATTATCGATTATTGTCTGCAAGATGGCCGATTTTGTGCGTGTGTAATTGAACTACGTGCGTAGTGGCCTATTGGTAATGGACCAGACGCGGCTGACAATAGGTTCACGGTAGTCGCGGGTTGAAATCCCAGGACAAACCGCTGACTTTTTGGAGTCATCTGTATATTGATAGTCAATCACCACGCACGATAATGGTTAAGGAAAACATCGGGAAGAAACCTGCATACCATAGCGATATGTAAAATTTATATAGAGCGCAAAGTCAGCCAAACTGCGCTAGGCCAGCGTGGTGGATAATATGGCCTGACCACTCTTAATCGAATGTTTGATTGTAGAGTTGGCCCGTGCTCTGTAGTGGGACGTATATGTGCTGATACAGGTACATTGATTGAACTCCTTTTTTTATTCTAGCCTGGCATAATGACTGCACTGCACCTGATGGTAGCGCAAATGCCGTCCAGGTACAGTATCAAACGTTATATATGGTCGTCCCATGCCATTCGATACAATTATGCCAGCAATTATTATACTCCTAAATGGCTGGATTGAGTTCATGATTTCTTTCTGGGCAGTATAGTAGTTATTGGATTTCCGCAAGTATTCTGAAAATTCTTGTAAAAAATGCAAGCTTCCTCACGAGATTTTTCCTATTATAGTGCATGGAAATTGTTAACCCACCGATACATTATTATTTGCCAGAGACCTGCCGTGGCATTCGAACCAGCGAACACTGTCTCAGCCAGACAGACCATAAATTCAAATTGGAATACAAACATAATTATTTCAATGTACTGACCTGAGAAATGCATCCATGCCTTTTTTAATTATTTTTTCAGAACGCTTGTCGTGCTTATTGGGAATAAGTGGCCCAAATTCAGGGATGTTTGTTTATCAAGTGTTTAACTGGTGGCAAGTCTTTCATATGTGGGAGACTGTCTGGGTAAATTTCACCGTAATACCAATTCTCCCGCCAAACAGCAGCGTACGTGCATTGTTGTGTTCTTGTTCGAAGGACATTGTAGCCAGAGTAACTACTGGACATATTGAGACTTAACATCAGATGTCTCAGGATGACGAGCGTAGTAAAATGCCAAGCATTACTTTGTAATGCATAGACGTATCGCTTACCATCGTTAATAGCATGCTCGTCTCGCCATACATCGCAATAAACAAAAGTGTTCTTCAGGAGATAAATAAGAGTTGTAGTGTATTTTATATTGTAATTGGAGATATTTTTTTATGCTTGTTTTGAATTGCACTATAATTGTCAGACAGGCCATCGTATGCAGAATTATAAGATATATTATTCTGCAACTGAAAAGTGACGCCAAAGTGTAAACAAATTAAGTATTTAATGTTCCCTCTTACTCTTTCGAATATTTCGTCTTCTTCCCTCAAACTGCATTCAAACATTGTTTGATAGGGACAAAATATTCGATAACTAAAATAAGTTTATTAACTGTCTATAAATAAGAACGTTAGAGTTTTAGGTTTAAAAAGCTGTTAAATTTAAAATTGAACTGCCATCAGAATGTTTTTAGTGATAGATAAAAAATCAATACTAATTGTCGCTCATAAATAGAAACAAAACCAAACAAAACCTTGAATTACAAAGTAATGCATGGCAATCCACTGCGTTCGTCATCCCGAGACGTAAAATGTAAAGTCTCAATATGTCCAGTAATTACTCTGGCTACAATGTCCTTCAATCCCAAATACAACAGTGCATTTTCACTGCTGTTTGGTGAGAGAAATAGACACTATGGTGGTACCTACCCAGGCGGCTTCTCGCATATGAGAAACCTACCACCAGTAAAAAAATAAATAGGTAGATCACACATTTGCGTTTCATTTATACACAGCATTTATAAAAATGTTTGGTAAGTTTCCCAATATTGTAATATAATAAAACAATTCGAATTTTCTAATAGATTTTCACAATACATGTGTTCTGTACCAAAAACATAATTCCTACAAAGCCTGTACAATGTAGGTTTTTTATTTGAAATATTTTGTAAAAAGTCCGCGGTCACCTATCGGATAACGTATAATCGCCTGTCCACTTCATCCGCGGTTATCCGTATATCCGCGGCGTAGGTGTGAAAATAATTTAACAATATCGTGGAATAATGTTTTGTTATTTTTTCTATTGTTGGCTGGATTATTTAAAAGCTTTTAAGATTATAGATAAAAGATGAGAGCAAATTGAATGAAAAAAGAATATATTTGTTTACATTATTAAATACCTAAAAGGATTTCAATGAGATAAAAGGCTGTCGTATTTATATAGCTACCACGCGAAGTGTGGTCTTATACCCCGTAGAATTACTAAATCTATTCAATATAGAAGTAGATAGTCTAAGGTCGTAAATAAGTAAATAGGATAATTTCATTGGACGTGATAATGATCAATACAATTTTGGAAAAGAAAACAACATAATGAGGTTTTAATTTTTTTATAGCACTGGTGCGGCTAACGAGTAAACATGTCACCAGATTGTAAATTATCACTATCGCCCATTAGCATCCACATACGGCCGGCTCAATAAATCAGGAGAAGAGCGAGAAGGTAAGAGAGTAGAGGTAAGAGAATGGGAAGAGGGAAGGGGTATTGTGCATCCGGCAATCTCACTCACGAAATGCGACAGCGAAAATGTCGCTTTACGTCGAGTTTCTGTGAGACAGTGGTACCGCCCCGGACGAGTCTGCCCATTCATGTCGAGTCATGACTAACGACTTTTTATAGATTGTCAAAGGTAGATAAGCGATTAGAATATTTGAATTCGACCTGATAGCGATCAATATATTTTTGAAAACAAAACAATCTTTTGGGGTTTTTATTTTTGTCCACGTTAGCATAAGATGTAATATTAGTATTATTTATTTTATTTATTTATTTAACTGTATATACAAATATAGTGTACATAGGCGGACTTAATGCCAGAGGCATTCTCTACCAGTCTGCCTAGAGATGGTGCTGAGATGACAGAGGTAGGGGTATATATGTTTATTTAATTTGCTATAGTATTAGTGATATAGGCAAAGTGACACAGGATTTTTATATTCAATATTAGCCTGGAGTTAGAATTTGTGCCCGATATGACGACAGGCTATTATTACTCATACATCGTGGGGCGGAACATGCAATGCGAAATGTTTGTGTCTTGGCACCTCTACCTACCCTTTCTGGGAAATAGGCGTGAGTTTATGTATGTATGTGTGTACATGTATCAGCCTAATAACAGCAAATATCTCATATTTCTTTGTGCTGGAGAATCTTCTTTTAGTTCATGCTAAAAACTTCAATAATTACGCATTCCAATCTACGTATTTTTTAAATTAAACACCTTGTAATAAAATAAAATCAAAATTATAATGAGTTAATTTATTTTTATTTTACATTATTTTATATGTATTTGGAAAATATACAGAAAAATAAAACAAATGAGCAAGATACAGTTAGTACTAAATGATCAATAAACAAAGCAAGTGTAAAGAAGCAAAATTAAAATTACAAATAAACAAGATTCCGCTGTGCTCCTCTAATTAATATGTAAACAAATACCAAACAAATCTATGAAATCATAAAGAAATGTAAAACTACTATAATATAAAAGATATAATAAAATTTCATTTAAAACATAAAATCAATGTAAAGTTAATGTAGGAGAAATTTCCTCTATCCAACGGTATAGTTAATGTAATCTTAGAATAATGTTATTGTTTCATTAGCGGTATCAGATATGAATGAGAGAAATCTAGGTTATAGAACTTGGGTATAGTCTAACAATTTTAGTGTTCAGTGGTTGCTTCAGTTCAAGTTTAACGAGACATGTTATGTTTCTGATGACATGATTTTTATGTTCATAGTCTTAAAATATTATAGAATTTTCTATAAAAACAATAAAAACCACTAACCTAACTCTCAATCGTACTCTCGATTGTAGAGTAGGCCCTGCAGTGGGACGAATATGGACTGATACAGATACAGTTCAATAAAAAGTGTCCATTATTATATTGCTCAATGAGTCCATTTTGTAACTTAAAATAAATTCATTTTGGCACTAGAGGTACAATAACACTAGATTAATATTAGTATAATAAGTAACCAAAGTTCTTATTTAAGTAAAATACCTAAATGTACTTGGCTGTTTGTTACTAAAATAAAATAACATAATAAAAACATAATGACGACGTACTGAATAGGGAAAAGTAAATAAATAATAATGAATAAATACCTACATTAGACTGCCATAATTGTCTTAATTTGCAAAAAATAACCTACGCTACACGTATATTGCCGCTTATAAAGAGCGCACTAGAAATTACGCGGGCTGCAATAATTATCAGTAGCCGAGAAAAATTATAAATAATTTCTCTGGATTGCACCATCAATTACGACCTAAACATTTGGCACTTCAAAAATTGCAATAAAATATTGTATCGATTATCGATATAATCTGTATCTGTATCAGCCCATATAGGTCCCACTGCAGGGCACGGGCCTACTCTACAATCGAGAGTACGATTGAGAGTGGTTAGGCCATATAGTCCACCACGCTGGCCTAGTGCGGGTTGGCGGACTTACATACCATAGAAATTCTTATAAATCGCTATGGTATGCAGGTTTCCTCACGATGTTTTCCTTCACCGTTTTAGTGCGTGGTGATTGACTATCAATACACACATGACTCCGAAAAGTCAGAGGTGTGCCCTGGGATTTGAACCCGCGACCACCGTGAACATGTTGGCAGCCGCATCTGGTCCGTTTACCAACAGGCCACCACGCACTACATCGATATAATATTGACTATAAATATATTTATTTTTATATTATCATAGAGCTTGTATCATTTGTATTTTAAGCAGCCATCTATTCTTTTTCCTTTTCTTATATCCATCTCAAGGTTGTATGTAAGTAATCGCCAAGAGCGATAAGCCACCTGTCTGTCCCATCTGTACTGTTTGTAATTTTTATATCTAGATTGTTTTCTATGTGCAATAGTAAATATATAATAGTAAAGTAGTAATAAATACATCCAACAGTCACATACATAGTCCTGACCCCACATTAAGATCAAAATATTTGTGGGTCTCCCGCAGCCTCTCCTTTCACAGTCGGTGCCTAACCAACTGCGCCACGGAAGCTTTTTATAATAAATAAATAAATAAAATAAAAATACAAAACTTTAAAAATTCCTTGAAAATACCTACATTTAGGATTATATTCGTAAAGAAATACCCTCAACCATATCACCCTAAGCGATATGCTAATACCGGAAAGGGAACCCTATACCTATTATGCCCTATACCCATCTCAGGACCAAGGGCCCATGTCAGCAGGCGACAGGTTGTGATTACTTCCCGTCTAGCCCTTTAATTCGGTCCGGCGTCTGGAAATTCTATCGAGTTTATTAAGCGAAAATATGTTGGGTATTTCGATAGGTGTATTAACTGACTAAGTAAGTGGGTGGTTTAAGTGGTTTAATACAGGTATGATGGTTATCATAATATGTCTTACATGAAAGATAAGTGACAATGCTGAATGAAGAAGGCTTTCCATTTTGAATCCAGTAATAGCTTTATATTAAACTAGCGGCCCGGCCCAGCTTCGTCCGGGTGCATAGATTTCTCTACAATAATATATACGTATTATACACATAAACCTTCCTCTTGAATCACTCTATCTATCAAAAAAACCGCATCAAAATCCGTTGCGTAGTTTTAAAGATTTAAGCATACAAAGAGACATAGGGACAGAGAAAGCGACTTTGTTTTATACTATGTAGTGATTAAGATCAAATATTGTTAATTGAAATTAAACTAATTTATACCGATTTTGTCGCGGTTTCGGTTTATTTAATTTTTTAACTTTCCGACGTTTCGATTACTTTACAGCTTTCGTGGTCACAGGGTGGACTCGTAAAGTAAAAAGGAGATTCGCGATTAAATGCGTAAAAAATTGTGTGTTTTCAATGTGTGGCATTCGCGTAAATCTAAGAAACCATTAATATTTTTCAGATATATACACACTTAACAATGACATACATAATACTACTCCACACTAAGGCCGAGTTTGTGTGGTGTTTATTAAAAATGACAAGAGACTTTCCGGTCACATAAACGCCCTGACCCTAAATCTAAACCTGACCCACAGGTATTTGCTGTGGATTACTCACATATTTGTCTGAATGCGGAGATCGAACCTATAGCCTCTCGTTTCATAGCCACCGTTTAACCACATAATACTACACTAATATTATTCTGTGGTTTAACCAACTGCGTCACGAAGGCTGTCAAATAGATAATAATAAATCATTATTCCAATATATACTATATTCGAAATACACTGATTTAAATTCGCTTCGTAGCCACTATATTAAAGTGAACACATAATTTAACAGTCTAAATTACCGCCCTCAAACGAAGATGGCACAAAGGTTGTCAGTTCATTGACAGCCCTAACAACATTTCGGTTGTAAAAGAGATTTAAATTCTATTTTCAAGCTCGGATAGCCCCAAAAATATTTTATTAATGGCTCCGTCCGAGAATTTAACAATTAATTACTATTCACCACGAAAAAAACTTTTAATAGATTTGTAACTTTTTTTATTACAGCCAAATGATTGCAATAAACCGTGACGTTGGTAGTAAAATTTATAGAATTATGGGAGGAAACTTTGTTTTAAGTACCTTAAAAGAATGATCTAGAATGACTTAAAATGTGTGGTTCATTTCTTAATAATATTCTTGTATTTATAGATACCTACGTCAAAAAGGTATTTTTCCAATTTGAATGAGTTTTTTGGAACATAATTTATGCGTGACTGATAATGATGCGTGGTATGACGATAATCCCTTACAATTAAGAATGCAAATAAACTTAGTAATTTATGATTGTCAGTGGTAGCACCTCTTCAGGTATAAGACTCCTAGAAATAAATTCTAACATTATGATTCAAGCCAGACATGATATTACTGGACTAATAAGGTGCTCAAAATATATTGTATCTATATCAGTATAAATCCACTACAGGCCATAGGCCTCCTCTATTATTGAGAGTACGATTGAGAGGGTTGGGCCTGTACAACGCCGTCTTAGTGCGATTTGGCGAACTTTACCTACCATAGAAATTCTTACAAATTACTATGATATACAGGTTTCCTCACTCTGTTTTCTTTCATCCTTGCGGTATGTGGTTATTGACAATCAAGTGTCAAAACATATGACTTTAAAAATTAGAGGTATGCTCTAGGTTCAGAATCCGGGACCTCCGCGAATACGTTTTCCACTGTGGCTAGACCGTTATCAACATACTATTTGAAAAATCAGACCCGAAAACCAGACAATAAAACTCATTAGAAATTTTAATTACCCCTCACACTCCCACATATGAAGTGCGAGCGGGACAGAACCACACTTCGAACAGCGCCAGCCTTAATTTCAAAAACAAAGCCCATTTGGCTTCAACAATGGAATGAAAACGCGTTTTGTCTAACACGAGTGTCAGACACTGATAAACGTTTCGCAAACAGAAGCTGAGACTTACATGTGGAGTTATAAAGATGTTTCGTGCGATACAAGTTTGGTACATGTATAATATTCGACACACTGATTTGAGTTGAAAACTTTATGTCTACACATCCATATATACATAATATTATAATAAATTTGTAATCGATCGTCTGTACACGGAATATAAATGAGCTAACTAATATGGGAGGATTATATTAACGCAATAGAACCCAAAACAATGATTTTAAGATTTTTTGTCTTATTGTTTGTTTGTCTGTGTGATTCTTAACGGATTTAACAAAAATGTATGCAGGTATGTGACACCCTGGATAAACAGTAAGGCTAATTTTTATCCTGAAAACTGTAGTTTCACCATGGGTTGATGAAGGAATTTCGATATATTTGTTACTTTTTTATACTCAAGGGTATGTGGTGGGACTGGATTACATGCCTTAAGTGAGAATGAGACTTGACGGGACGGAAAAATCACAAATAAATTATGTAATTCGTGGTTTTACGTTTTTCTCTTTTTGCAGGGAGAAATGGAGGTGAAATAAGGTTTAGGGTAGAATCTATAGATTTTTAAGAACATCGAATCTATTGTAAAGTACAGTTAATCACGCGGCCAAAAGCTAGTTTGTCATATAAATGGTTTTACTGGTGGTAGATCTCATATGTGACAGACCGCTGGGTAGATACCACCGCTATGTCTATATCTCCCGGCAAACAGCAGTGTAAATACACTGTTGTGTTCCGCGTTGAAGAACATTGTAGCTAAACTAACTACTGGACATACTGAGACTTAACATCTTATGTTTCGGGATGGCGAGCGAAGTGAAATAAGTTGTTAAGTCTCAGTATGTCCAGTAGTAGTTAGTAACCATCCGTACTGATTTAATGTACCAGCACACATATCTCATAATACACCCAACCGTCACATACATAGTCCTGACCCCGCATAAAGATGAATGAACTCTTGTGTCGTGGGTATAAGAAACTAGGAGAGACTCTTCAGTCTTACAAGCACCCAGACCCGAGACAAATGTTTGTGGTAAAACCAACATTTGTCTCGATGCGGGGATCGACCCCGCGGCGTCTTATTTCATAGCTAGCGTCTACCCAATTGCGCCACTGAGGCTATCAAAACTAGTATACAATAATCCAATACAAAAAGCAAACGGTGAAATGAACACAAAATATCTACAAGGCAGACCTATTTATGTAATTGTGTTCCAAATTCGATGTAAATCACCGTCAAATTAGTGGAAATGGTTCGTTCGCACACCACCGGCACCGGACCGGCGCGGCGACGTTCCGGCCACTTGCCGGATACGTCTGCATCGCGTCCGGTCCTCGATTGCTATCGAATTTCAAATTTCATATGGTCTAGGAGCTAGACATCGTGCGAGGTACAGTATTTTTTTTTTAATTATGATTTGGCTTGGTTTATCGTGTCTAATGTTAAGTGTTACTCTTCTAATCGTAGAGTATGTTAAATGTGATGCTGTTCAAACCGATCAAGTTTCATTTGGAAAAATAATTATCTTACCATTTACAAAGCAATGAACTATTCCATTACTTAATGGTGTGTAAAAAACGAATTGGCTAACCTTTATGTTCAAGCTGCAATGACAACGAAGGTGGCTTGGAAAGCCGGTGCGCTTAGTTAAGGAGTC
Source organism: Hyles lineata (assembly GCA_030180105.1). Taxonomy (NCBI): domain Eukaryota; kingdom Metazoa; phylum Arthropoda; class Insecta; order Lepidoptera; family Sphingidae; genus Hyles; species Hyles lineata. The sequence continues at coordinate 899,637 of JARJEE010000032.1, read as the reverse complement.
CGTTAGTAAATATGTCAAGTCTGTCAAGGGAGTGGCGTATGATTACACAATTCTTCAGATCATATTCTGTGATACAGGCAGTAGAACTTGCTTAAAGAGGCGATATCCCTTCGCAAGTATAGCGACAAGTTCGTATAACATCTGCATCATCCACAATGCTGATGTTATGAGTAATTAGCACTGCCATCAGTATTTAAATATTTAATTGGAAGTACACATCATGGTAGTATGCCTATTTAATTATCGCCATTTTGCCGCTGTTCAATGAGACTGATTTTAACTCCATCAAATTTACTCTAAGTAAAGGGCAAATTAAGTTCTAAAACCGCTCAAGGACGCGCTTCAAATTGACATGGAAATAATTGTCATTACATATTTAGTCCAACGTACAGAACATATCAGTTAGCAAACATTTCTGCTAACCCTTTAAGGAGTACAGGCGTGAGCATACCCGTGTGTATATTTCACGTCATAACAGTTGAGGTATTGTTACCCGATCGATCCATTTCATTCAGCGGTGACTGCAACAGTACAGGAACACTTTCAAAAATTGTAGAATGGATATGCAAATAGACTATGAATACAAAGTAATTTGCAACTGTCCGCCTAACAGCGCTGGTGTTTCGCAACAAAACCGCAGTAGTAACGAAATCGATTCCCCGTTTTGCATGTTTTATATTCTTCGAATATTCCGCTTTCAACTTTTATTTGTATGTCTTTGTTTTGTATACAGAAGATTGATAACTGGTTGGTTTGTTGAATTCTGTAACTGGGTTAGTTTTGTCGTGTATGGTGCCATTACTATTATTGGTATTGCAGAATAGAATTTTCAATAACATAACGTATGAGTCGCCGCATCAATGTCGCACCGAAACAAATTTTTGCGTAGTACACAAATATATTCTGTTAAATACATATATACGTATATGAGTAGCAAGAAGAGCTTGTCGTTCGCCTGATGGTAAGCGATACGACCGCTCATGAACAGTAGCAAAAGCAAACAACACCTTGAATTACGAAGCAATGCTTGGCATTCCACTACGCTCGCCATCCTGAGACATAAGATGTTAAGTCTCAATATGTCCAGTAGTTACTCTGGCTACAATGTCCTTCAATCCGAAACAAAACAGCGCACTTAAACTGCTATTTGACTGGAGAAACATATATAAGAGACCTACTACCAGTAACATTTTGTTATTGTGACATGAAATAAATAATCTCGTACTTTTGTATTGAAGTCGCTAATATATCTTGACAACATTTTGATATTTGTTATTGAATAGATCATGTGCGTCTGCATCGGCGGCGCAATTTTACCGTACGATTACAACACCGTGGTCTCGGGTCGAATTCCGGTTCGGGAAAAGTGAAATTTAATTTTTCTACTTAAAATCATTATTAGCCTTGATTCAGGAATTCGATATGGGGATAGGCTCGCTCTATATCACATCCTGGGAATGAATACACATGGCAAAAAGTGGGTGTTCTGCTAGCACCTCTGCCTACCCCTTCTGGAAAAGAATACGTGCTTTTATTTATGACGTAATATGGGTTTCTATTACAAATTAAAAAGTCGTCGAACTTCAATTTTATCTCCTTTCAGTCTCTTAAAATCTCTTTTTCAGATTGTCTGCGGGTCAATTCAATTATGTGCGACTGAAAATAATCAATTTTTATTTTTAATAAGTCACCCTTTTTTCTCTGAGTGCAAATTCGTTTTTACGCCCCGAGCAAATCTCATTCGAACTACTTAAGGTGAATAAATCAGACAGAACTCGATTTGAACGAAGGAATTAGGGTTGACCAGTGACAGTCTTGGGAGATAAATTAAGTTACCACTAAAGCGATCAATTAGGTAAAACGAAATTTGCCAGTGGACGCCCCTACAGAATTTGTTATTATGTTTGACGGCGAAATGAGTTTAATATTCATTTGTAAGGAGAATATTGTAAATATTAGCAAGTGAGATGAAGTAATTTTCGGAAAATGAGTTGCTGGGATGGAATAGCTTAGAATCGTGGTTCTTGATCTTAATTTCAAAGACATACATATTTAGACCTATTTGATAGTTGATAGGAGATCTCTGGATTAGGATGGAAATTATTGGCTTATGTTCGGCTATAGATTTCATGTGACTAAACAGCCACGGACACCGACAGAGAGTTGATATTGATAATAATTATAATTATAATAGCGTATATAAATAATTTGATGGTGAGGGTTTAAATCTACTAATGAAATTTAATGTGAAAATAACGATGGATTTTCGTGGTTTGAAAATGTATGACCTCTAGCAATATCACTCACTATTAGTACTCAGAATAACTACTGGACATATTGAGCCTTAACATCTTATGTCTCAAGACGGCGGGTGTGGCGGAATCTAAGCATTGCATTACAATAATTGATGGTGTTGTTTGATTTTACTACTGTCCATAAGCGTTCGTGGCGAATGGCATGCTCTTCTCGCTATTGATTGCAAAAAAATATATCTTAACTCGTCCGAAGCCTATAACCTCATAAAAATATAAAAAAAAACATCTAGTGCACACTAAACCCCCACTATAATTCATATATAACAAAAAATATTATACCAAATATTTCCGTAGCACAAAACGTCTCCATTCCATACATTCACAACACAAAATCTTGAATCAGACTTCTGTACTTGTAACATTGATATATTATTGATTCTTGTCAGAAACCCAACTTCATTTGGCAAATAAGAACAGACCGATTCATCACACATCCCGAACAGCCGTTAATAAAGGGTATTTCACAGCACCAAATCAAATATCAAAAGGCTTTACGCGTCGAAATTGGTGGCAATAAAATCGGTGAATCGAACTCTGCTCGCCTTTCGACCAACTAAAACTTTATTAAAATCTGCTCTGAATGTTACAGGGTGATTTGTTCTTTGGCAGATGTATAATTTTGGCAACGAGACATAAGTTCAATTAATGTATTGAGAGGTAATACCTAATTAATATATTGAGCAGCCACAGTCAATAACGAAGTCATTATATTATATTTTGGGAAATTTCAATAACGAGCACACGAAATATATTGTATGATTTTGAATTTAATTTATTTTGATATAAATATAGAATATGTACATTAATGAAACAAAAATAGCAACGTTGTTGGTCTGTAAACGAGATACAATTATACAAATGAGTTTCAAATAGCTATAATTAAACACTACATTTTAATACAAATTAATATTGAATTACAATAAAAAGAAACAACATTTAAAGCTATTGCTTCAATTTATAATTTCCCGAGTACAATATTAAATAGTCCTTATAACCCGTTAACGTGTTATGGTTTTATTCTACAAAGCATGTATTACAGATCCTAAAGCAAATTGCTGTGAACACATATAACACTGAATTGAATGAAGGGATTAAAGAGCTTTATGTACATAGATATAAATATCTAAATCATGAATTCAACCCACGACTTTCGTACATACGATCTGTATCTTTGAAGGGGTAATGCCACCAGATATTAACACTGTCGACAAAATATAAAAATACATCTATATGTTAAAATATAGATGTAGGTTTCTCTCCTATTACTCAATGAATACATGTATTACAGCATTATGCTGTAATTAATTGCTCAAATTAATAAATTTAATTATAATTAATTTAAATTAATCATTTTACTGATGATAATAATAAAAGGTGAATGGCACGAGCCGTTTTACGACTGAAAAAAATAAAATTAAGCCTTTAATTATAAATATTGGGAAAACTCCAATTTTATTAATTTTCTCAACCAATTTTCTTTTTAATAAGTAGTGATAATAAGTACATTAATTAGTATTTACTAGCATATTAACTTCAAAATGTTTGGGTGTTGTTTAAGTATCGAATCTTTGTCCTTTTGCTTATCAGTTATTAGCTGGAATATCGCTGATTCCAAAAATAACATCAATAAAAATATATAAAAATAAAGAAGTCACCTCATCATTTACAAGACAAAACGCGCCGCTGCCAATTTATTTCTCGCAAAGTCACCGCAATGTAATACTTCAAGCATATAGAACTTGTGTGGGTGAAAATTAAACACAACATACAAACTAATCGCAAACTGGAACGGTAGATATATAACCACTCACTGACACCCACACATTCCAATATCGTGGGTGGTAGAGATCACTTCAAGCCAACTAGATCAGTAGTTGAACCAATAATATTGAAACACACCTACAGTTAAACAGGCTATTCACGTAATTTCTTGACGCGTCGATCAAGTTGCGGTAATTGCATTTATAACAGTTGCAATTTAGTTTCCATTTTAGTGCAAAATGCTATTCCTGTAATTGTTTAGCTGTGCGTGAGCTGAACTTAAGCTATGCGTAAACTGCGCGTATGGTGCGCGTCGCGTACGTCAGATATGTGTAATAATTTATTTATTTCAACAGTACAATAAATACCACCCAACAGTCACATACATAGGCCTGACCCCACACTAAGACCGAGTCTTGTGTCGTGGGTATCAGGAACTACGAGAGACTTTTCGGTATCACAAACGCCTAGACCCGAAAGAAATATTTGTGGGCCGCATTAACAACGCACCCGCGGCCTCTCGTTTCACAAGCGGCATCTAACCGTCTGCGCCATGGAAGCTGTCTGTAATACTTTTGACATTAATATACTGATACGATTTGTACAATGTTTTCTTGCTTTGAAATCGAAACTGTACACTGCACGATGATCGGGCTAAACCGACATTTGAGACATCAAATGAATACGTAGCGATCAAGTTGCGTTCTGAATCACGCATATAAAACGCACAGCAGTAGATTAATCAAAATCTCTCGCGTAACGCGAACTTGACGCCAGCGCGATGGTTGTAAAAAATACGAGAATACGAAAAGGGCCATTTTGATCAAAACCTAACTGCAACTGAACTTATTTTAGGACGTGAATGGCCCTACAGACCTTACAGTAAAATTTTGCCGTGTCATGGGTGTCAGAAACTACGAGGAATTTCACGGTACCTTATTGCCTAGACCCGGAGCAAATACCAAATAAATTACTATGTATATAAATACATAAAATACATAATTAGATAACTAAACTATTAAAATTTGATTGCAAGAGATTGTTTATCGCAACGAATGGCGAGACGAGCATGCCATTCACCTGATGGTAAGCGATACAATTGCTCATGGACAGTAGCAAAACCAAACCACACCATGAATTACAAACAATCATTGGTATTCCACTGCATTCGCTTTCCAATATGTTCAGTGGGTGAATATACTTTTATGGTGTTGTGTTATCAATAGGAGTACTACCTAGGTTTTCTATATAATAATAACTATCTATAATTGATCTGTGATGCAGAATTATTCGAATTATAATTTCACGACAAACCACCTCAAAAGTATTTTTGATGTATAAATTATAATGTGTGTGAAAATTAAATTATAATGAATGTGTCAACTGTACAACTATATTATTAAAAAGGATCTCCTCGATAATAATATCAATTGGATAGATTGTATTTATCAATAAACAATCACATTAGTTTTAAGTTATTTCTTTTTTATTTTATTAGTTACTTTAAATTAAATGTTGTGTACAATACTTTGTTTAACAAATTTATCACTGTTATTAGCTATTTTAAGTTAGTTAAGTTGTATTTTGTTAATTGTTTTTGTACCTAATTCAAATAAAATGAAATAAAATAATATACGTTAATTAATTATATATTAAAATTCACACTCACACACATCACTTTTCCATTTTCTCCGTTACCATTCACTTTTATAACAATAAGCCCTCATATTCAAAATCAGTCACCCATCCCCACTGACCCCTTAATTTCCACACGCAGTACTTTCAAACAGATAATTATCTAGAGGATGTTTACCATCAAATTGTTGACATGTCCTTCCTCTAATTCAATTGAAGAGGTCATTAAATTCGTCCGTATTTAGAACATTGATGGCATACACAATTACGTATCCTTATTTAGATATTTTGTCTGTAATGAGATTCTCAGTCGTACTCTCAATTGTAGAGGAGGCCCGTGCCCTGCAGTGGGACGTGTATGGGCTGATACAGATACAGAATAATTAAATTGAATTATGTATGGTTTTCATCGATCATAAACAGTGAACTGTCATAAAAATATCGTTTATACCGAGTGCATCAACGGGTACTGCAACCGAAAACGAAGATAGATTTTAGTTTTAGTGACTATAGATACAATGCAACTAAAAATGTTGAAAAAATAAATAAACAACAAATTATGTTTTAATTTTTTTTATTATATATATTTTGTTTGGATTGTGAATAGATTTTGTTAAAGTCATAATTTTAATCCTAGCTTAGCATTACGTATTTAAAAATAAAAATGTACACATTATTAATTTACCGAAAATTACGTATTTTTCACCCAAACACGAAACAAAATATCGCTGTTTGCAAATTTTTTTGTTGCTTAGTGTCTGAAGTCACTAAAACTAGTACCTGCGCGGCACTTGGGCGGATCTGGGCTGCGCAGTTAGTAAATCTAAATAGATATATACATAAACTCACGCCTTTTCCCAGAAGGGGTAGGCTGAGATGCTACCATGGCACCAACATTTCGCCTGGTACGTTGGACCCCATAATGTGATAGGGGCCTATCACTATGTCGGGCACAAATTCCTCCGGGCTGATAATGAAAATAAGAATCCAATTTCACTTTGCCCGAATTCGGACCCGAGACCTCAGCTTTGTAATCATATCATAGTACAACTACGCCACCGAGACAGCCTAGTACTAACTAAAGAAAGTAATATAGGCCCAAAACCTCGGAAGCCTGATCCTCTGATTCCCACATCGTTAAGAATGATCACACTGTTACCAAACTGAAAGCCTTCGGATCGTGAGTTACGCAACATTTGACTATTGGATATCGCTACCGAGATTATGTTGGGTTTCCGCCCAGTTTAATATCTACGGTTCATAGCCAGTATTCTGTATGCAATACCATTATTGTCACTACGTATTTCTAGCCGTCTATATTGTAGTGGACAGTATTTGAATTTCAAATACACATACGTAAGCTAACGCCTTTTTCCAGTAGGTGCAGGCAGAAGTGTAACAAGGACACCCACGTTTCGCTCGTTTCGTTCATTTTTCGACCAATTATGTGATAGGAGGTGAGTCTATTCACATTCGAGCACAAATTTCTAACTCCGTGCTGATAATGAATGGAAATATCCAATATCACTTTGCCGGACCCAGAATTCGAACCTGAGACCTCAGCTTTGTTATCGTGCCGCAGTACAAATGCGCTATCGAGGCAGTCAATTTCAAATGTACACTCGGATTTATGTGATGTTTACGAAATATAAGTCTGGTTTTCTGCGAAATGTGTCTTTTGTCGGGGTTTTATCTGCTTTCTGAGTTGTCTCACTCATCTATCAATTTTCGGAGTCACTTGTGTTTTGATTGTCAATCAACATGCACTATAACGGCGAAGGAAGATATTGCGAAAAAACCGGTATACCATAGTGATTTGTTAGATTTTTTGTGGTATATAAAGCCATCAACCCGCACTAGGATAGCATGGTAGACTATATGACTTAACCCCTCTTAATTTTACTCTTGATTATAGAGGACGCCCTTGTGGCATAGGTACTCTGCAGTGGTATACATATTGAAAATTTATCTGTAGTCTTAGCCTCAAATTTAGAAGTATTTTTAAACATTTCTACACAAAAACTGATCACAAAATAATTTCCTCAACCAATATTCAGTGTAATTCAATTACATCAACAATTTTTAAGCAGGAGCAGGAAAATTTCGAAAATTTCTGCTGCAAAATCCCTAATCCCATATATTAAGGGACAATTGAACCGTTTTCTGCAGCTCTCCCTCCATTATAATAATTTAAGGGCTTCCACGCCACGTGGCTTATAATATCAGGTGCATTAGAAATCGGCGGTTTTACGACATAAAGTAATATACGTCGTCAATTTTACTTTATGACCCGGTCGCGCGTCGCTTACTAGGGTGGCTAGCAGAGCGGTTCAACTTTAAGGCGCATTGTGGATGACAGCGTGGAATTTAAAATTGTAAAATTGCCATCAAAGATTATTTTTTTATATATTATAATATCTATCTACTGGTGGTAGGTCTCTCATATGTGGGAGGCCATCTGGGTAGACACCACCGCAATGACTACTTCTCCCGTCAAACATCATTGTAAATGCACTGTTGTGTTTCGCATTGAAGGGCATTGTAGCCAGAGTAACTACTGGACATATTGAGACTAAACACCTTATGTCTCAGGATGGCGAGCGCAGTACAATGCCAAGCATTGCTTTGTAATTCAAGGTGATGTTTGGTTTTGCTACTATTTATAAGCGGTCGTATCGCTTACCATCAGGCGAACGGCATGCTCGTCTCGCTATGCATTGCAATAATTAAAAAAGGGACAATTGACAAATAGCTGAAAAATAAGTTTCAAAATATGCTCCAAAAACCGGTTTTAGTATGCTTAGAATCTATTCCATTCAAAACTAGTTATAAAAAAACTTCTACTAATAATGCCTCTGAGATTCCCATTGTACTAACAAAAAGATCAACAAAAAGACCTTGATAAAATGTTCATTAATTGAACCTAACAATGCGACGACAGCAACTTGCAAACTAAAATCCCGCCTCATCGCCGATCCATTCGTATACGATTTTAGATACTAATGTCACAGACAAAAACACAGTCACGGCAAACTTATAATACCCTCTGTTTGTTTGGGGGTTAATAATAAAGTTAATAATATGAATTGTCCACTTTCCATGACTATGCAAGTCACTGGAACAAGTATGAATGGTGCATGACGTAAATTAATTTGCAATGATTATTATGAAATGTAATTTGTGGGAGTTCATAAACTAGCCTATCCTGTCGTCCTGCTCATATAATACGATTTATATAAATCCCTTTATTTATGAAATTTATGTTTGGGTTGAAGTTGGCGTGAATTTATCAATTTTACTCACATTATATAGTCGATTTACAGTTGCATTTCTAATGGTACATCCATACCATAGTTGCTTTTTGTTGAGCAGCATTTCCAAATGTTACTCAGCAACATCAGATAAGAACATTTATATGGCTTAATATGTACTAACAGTCGATAAATTTGTAGCATAATGTTGCTCCACGAAAGATAACTATGATGTAGATGTATCATAATAGAAAATTGCGTTTTTTTTTTAACATTCCAAGTAGTTTGCTGTGTATTGTATCTTCTTAGAGTGCCTCTTCAGTGTTAAAGGTTGGACGTCAGCTTTTTATATTATTCTTTATCATTAGCCAGATTGAACAATTATTATTCAACGGTGTTGATATGGGTCGGATCTTTCGTAGCCACGATGTTTTCTTCGTATTGAACTGTATTATTTATTTCATAGTGTATCGTATTGATGCATATAACGAATTCAGTTTTATATTACGTGGACATAATATTAATTTATTTTTATAGGATAATATTTATATATAAATATAAATACAACACTTATTAAATATTGCATGGATAAACATATTATGATGATTTATATTTAAAGAATGAGTTATTTTTTTCAAATATAATCGCTCGCTGTCATAAAGACCCCGCGTTTACGCAGTTACGTGAAATAGTTTTTAAATGATACATGTATAAGTATTTTGGAAAAGATTACATTTTTATGGAAAATGGGTTTTATTTATGTTACTAGCTATTAGTTTCAGTTACCATATCACTTTTTATATTTATGCACCAGTTATAAAATAAAAGGCAAAGAAAAGTCCTATTTTGAGCCTAGTGAGGAGTTGCGGATCATAAACATATGAATATAAACGTACTAAGTGTCAGAAAAATCTGTTTTGAGTTAGATTGTTGATCTGAAAATCTTATATGAGTTATGGAATATTCACCAACGATCAATACTCAATGGTTAAATATTGGTCGCCACATAATAGGGTATTAGACTCCATTATTTTAATTATATTTATCAATATCTAACAGACAAAGAATTTTGTAAATCTAGTCAGAATTATACAAGTTAGAAAAGGCAAAGGAAGAAAAGGTATGCAAAACAAAACTAGTGACGTCACTAAGCTTAACATGTATTACAGTGTGCGCGTTTGAAAGAGACGGTAAGATGTCCCCACTACACTTCCAATCTTTAATTTAAAATACTAATATTTGCCTTATATTACAAGCTACTTTAATGCTGTTTTGGCAGAATTAATGATATTTGTGTTTTACGCAAAATAATACTTTGTAAGTATGTGTAGTGTTAGCTTTGCTCTCGCGTTTTGTTTGGTGAGTGAGATTGCCGGATGCCCTATACTCCTTTCCTCATGGCATCCTTTTTCCTTCCCGCTCACCCACCAATTTGATAGTCGACAACACATTTAAAACTCAAAGCCTTGTGGATGTTCATGGGCGGCAGTGATCAGTCACCATAAGTTGATCTACTTGTTTATTTGACAGATCTACTGTAAAAATACACAAAAACCGCTCTCGATTTTCACCCATTCACAGTACAATTGGCAGAGAAAATATTTAAGAATAAAGAATGTTGAATTGATATCGGGGGTACAATCTATTCTATCGCATTTAAAGCCGCTTGGGAAGTGTCGCGGGCATCCATCAAGAAATTAAAAATGGGTTACTGTTCGCACAATGGAACTATACTGGTACCAACGCGTGAGTATTTTTGGGTTTAATGTTGAAGTAGTTGATTGGTCGTATTGTACTCGTATTGTGAAGGATTACGGATTGTTTTTATACTTTAAACCTTTGTTTAATCTTTTTGGAGTGTGAAGTAATGCAGGCCGGCATAATTGTAGCGATTGGCATTTTTTTTATAGCCATGGATGGCAAGACAAGAATGCCATTTACCTGATGGTAAGCGATACGATCGCTCACGAAAAGTAGCAAAACCAAATATCGCCATGATTTACAAAGCAATACTTGGCATTCTACTGTGCATTTTGATACATTAGATGTTAAGTTCAATATGTCCAGTAGTTATTCTGGTTACTATGTCTTTCAAATCGAAACACAACAGTGCATTGAAATTGCTGTTTGGTGGGAGAAATAGACATTGCGGTGGTACCTATCTAGGCGGCCTCTCACATACGAGAGATCTACCACAAGTAAAGGTAATATAAGAATGAGATAATATTATGTAAGACGGTCGCATCAGACTACAATCATTCAGCTGTATTAAATTTTTAAAAATTGCTTTCATTTTAATTCTATAGTCTCAATGACACTTAATTAGGCATCCGCATTTTTTTTTTTATTTCTATGATTGGCGAGACGAGCATGCCGTTCGTCTGATGGTAAGCGATAGAACTGCTCATGAACAGTAGCAAAACCAAACAACACCTTGAATTACAAAACAATGCTTGGCATTCCACTGCGCTCGCCACCCTGAGACATGAGATGTTAAGTCTCAATATGTCCAGTAGTTATTCTGGCTACAATGCCCTTCAACCCGAAACACAACAGTGCGTTTACACTGCTGTTTGACGGGAGAAATAGACACTGCGGTGGTACCCACCTAGATGGCCTGTCACATATGAGAGACCTACCACCAGTAAAGAATAATAAAAGAAAATACTTCGGACGGTCAATCACACAATCTTTTGTTAATAACCTGTGTTTGCCAATAAATAACAATATTTTAGTTTTCACATCTGCTGTTTTTTAAATAATGAAGTTATCTCTACTCAATGACAATTAATTCTATGCCATGAAATGCTTATTTTTCGGTTTGGAAAATGTTATACTCGATATCCAACCAATTGAATTACACCTAACATGATTATCGCCTAATATATAGATGTAATCAAAGGGGAATTCGTTCTCCGAAGGTTCCAACTTCAGGATAAATTCAGCCCAAGTTGAGGTGTTAAATGGATTACAGTTCGTACCAAATTCTGGTCCTTTCATTAATCGAGACGATGTATAAGGAAAACCTGGATGGGCCACGCCAATGTTTGCTCTGCGGAGTGAAATCGATTTGCATGATAAATATTATATTTGATTTGTATGACCATGCAAAAGGATATTTATATTATTTAATATTTATTTTAGGACATATATTTATGCTATCATTATTCATACCCATAACTATATATATCTATTAAATTATAACAATAATTAATTATTATTTTTAAGTTTTCCCCTAAATTAGTATGTTATATTTAATTGTAGTGTATTAGTGTGTTATATGTTTTTTTTTTTCATGTAGTCTATGTATGTTTAATTAAAATATATATAGGTATTTAAATTCCTCATATTTTTTCATATTACTTTGTTTTGTAATTACTCTTTTTTTTGCCTTTGTTGTGACCACACTGTCCTTCCTAGCTTATTTTCCTACTTTTTGCGTTGAATCGTTCTATCCCTTTTTAGCATATAGCTTGAATGGGTTATATTCAGTAACTTTCTACTGAATGAATTATGAAAGGCTTCTTCGGAAAAATAATACGAGCTTAATAATTCTTGGTACCTGTCTCATAAATATTATTCATTTATTATACGTATTTAGATTCCCAGAAAAAAAACATGATTCATTCAATATTATTTGTATGGTTTTATTATTAACGATCCATTAATAAACAATTCCAATTACCTTCATATAAATCGGTGATAGCCTCAACAAGGGTCAGGTCCAAAGTACCCTGAACCGACGAGAATGCATGAAGAGGTTGATGAAAGCGGATGAAGCGAATGTAATGTGTCAGGATCTAGCAAACATAATCTATAGTCTCTGCCTACTCGTATGGAATACAGTCGTAACGATTATGTACGTATATCATTTCAATTCCCTCTAAATTATTAATATTACAACCCCGGTTTTAGTGCACGATATGTTAAACGTTGGTGAGATGTGTTAATATTATAATAATATTTGAAAATATTAAACACATTTTTTAAACAGCCCAGAATTCTCCCACTCGCCATTTCTCGATATGCAATGGAGGATTCATAGATTGCCGTGTAAGAATTACGAGTAATAATATCACAACGATCTAGATGTTGCATTGGCAACACTAAATTATTTAATTTGTATGTTTTGTTTGGCAACTCGGCCTCTTCCGCCCTACGCTGGATCAAGTGATTACACGTTTTGAAAGCTCAATCTGTTTTACTTCAGTGGTTATGAATTCACCCCTAATTAGTTATTACGAGTATAATCACGTTAAAAATCTCTCGGTACACTAGTACATGATAAACTTCAAAATATTAAAGAACCAACGCGTACATATTTATACAATTTTCTAAATTTACAAAACACGAAATCCACTATAAAACAAACTTATACTAGATAGCCAACCAAACGACGCCAATCAAAATATCGTTTGCCAGAAAACATCAGTTATGAGCAGACAAAAAACAAACAAAATGTCCCCTGCGTCCAACATTGCACTTGGACGGCAGACGATCCAATTTGCCACAATACCCTCAATTACAGTAACGGATGCACAATTGAATAAATTTAGCCTCACCCGCTTAGTAACATTGTGTCTAAGTTGAATTTGCGAGCTTAGAACTTAGGGCTTAGTTTTAGAGCTATTTTGAATTGGAATGTTGGATGTATGGTTTGTTGACATTTCAAAAGGCGATGAAATAGGATCAGTGGCAATCAAAAAAAATAAACGCGGGGTTTTTTTATAATCCGGAGTATTTAATAAAGTATTTATAAAAAAATAAATGAATGAATTAATTAATTGATAATGAATAAAAATAGATAAAGGAAGCAAATCGGGATGACTCAATAAATGATCAAACTAATAATCGTATCTTGGATTTTGTATGTGTACGTATCTTTAAATATCAATAGAATGTCGATGTATTGTTTACGATATCGCGCTAAGGATTTCGATTTTAATACTTCTTGTTAACAAACCTTTAATAACCAATATTTGATTAGAATGTTTGTTTAATTTCCAAAATTAATCTTCTAATGGTGCAGACGTGAGAGTTAAGTAAGCACTAAGCATGTTGCTCCCTCATTTGTATAACTTTAAGTAAAAATCTATCATCCACCACTTATAATTCCAATAAGAAATCCTTAATAAACATACTACAACCAAAAAAATCATAGTAACATATAAAGATGATAACAAATGAATTCATAAGAGGCAAAAACGCGAACGCTTGTTGGCTGAGTGCCACTTCAAGTTCTGAAACAATGTGCTTGCTTAGCAAAGTTACTTCGAAGATGCTAGACTATGCGACTCTGACCTTTACAGCATTCTAAAATAATTTGCAACTTGTTTTCTATAAAATTACTTGCTTACCTGACAAATTTCGCATCCCAGAGGCCGCCTGAGTAGGTACAGCCGCAATGTCTATTTCTCCCGCCAAAGAGCAGTGTCAAAAAATAGTCGTTTTTTTTTGCAATATTTTGAGTTGCATTGTGCCTGAAGTCACTAAAACTATTACTTTGTTTCGTTTCCGGGTAGCAGTCAAGACATACCCTACCCTGGATATAACATAAAATTATAATGTACATATTTTATCCAAAAAGGACTGTTGCGAGGGAGGGAAGTGGTAGGAAGAAAACAATAGTTTTAACACAACTATTTCCTGTCTCATCCGACAATCTAAATTGATTGGGGACACCTACATCAACGCGAACTAATTCAGGTAAAATCTCCTAATTCTCCTAATTCCGCTCGGTCATAGTATTGGAAACGTCAAGATGTTACAAAACGTAAAATTAAACCAAATCATAGGTCCTGTAAACGAACAAATAGGCTACCTGACGGTAAATGATCACTGCCACCCATGATCATTCACAACGCTTGGATCGTAGATGAATTGCCGGCTTATCAAATTGGAAGGAAAGCTGGAAGGAAAAGAATGGAAAAGGAAAGGTGTAATGAGCATCATACAATTCGTGATAAAATCTATATAATTAGATTTATTTCAAAGGGTAGCAATCTTGTAAATAAATCATCACTACGAAAATCTTATAAATTATAAATTCTTTAAAAATGTCGGTGTTAAATGAGCCTAAATGGTTCCAGGTAATTCTGACTCTAGACTCTTATTTGCTAATACGTACGTTACTGCAAAGTGACCGCAAGTCGCTCTAGGGATTCACAGGAGCATTAACGTAGAAGCTATTATTGGCTTAGATAATTCTGCAAAGGTTATGTAATGCTTTGAAACCAATATGTATATTGAGATAGGATATATATATATATTCGTTAATTGACACTTAAAGAGTTTTTTTTTTTATTATTGCAATCATAATATGGTATATAGGATTATGAAATAAACCTGCGTAAGTTTCCTAAATATCTTCGTTGTATCTGTATCTGTATCAGCCCATATACGTCCCACTGCAGGGCACGGGCCTACTCTACAATCGAGAGTACGATTGAGAGTGGTTAGGCCTTATAGTCCATCGTTGTATATTACACACTAAAATAGCCAGCATTTTTCTTACACGCTAGATATTGTTCAAGTATATTATATTGATGCCATAACATTTATTTTTCGTTACTAAAATTTAAGAGGATTTTTGAATGAAAAAGTATTAATCCTTTCAGCCGCCGTGGCGCAGTTGGTTAGACGCCGCCTGTGAAACGAGAGGCCGCGGGTTCGATCCCCGCACCGAGAGAAATGTTTGTGTGGCCCACAAATATTTCTTCCGGGTCTGGGTGTTTGTGAGACCGAAAAATCTCTCGTAGTTCCTGATACCCACGACACAAGACTCGATCTTAGTGTGGGGTCAGGACTATGTATGTGACTGTTGGGTGTTATTTATTTTTTATTTATTTATTTCTTCGCTTTTTATTACATTGACCATGCTTTTGTTATAAGATTACAAGTATAGACGCTCGTTCTATGCACTATGAAAATTATGTCAAACAATGCGTTAAACAATATTTTTATTTTATTAAGTGTTCCTAATTTCGCCACACTTCAATTTATAATAGATGCGGTATACCTAACGTGACAATTTATTTCTTGTGCCAGAGCGGGATATCTGTGGAATTAAATAATAATAAAAAGTTTTGGTGTTTCACAAGTTTTTAATAAAGAAGACTGAATTACAAGAAATAATCATAGCACTAAACAGAACATGGTTAGTTAGGCATGATTTATTAGCCCCAGTAGTGGCTTGACTTCCAGGCAGACACATAACGTACTCAATAATTGTGGAAAAGTTTTTAAATCAAGATTGTTTTTACGAAAGTGCTGGGATAATTTGACCCAAGCGTTTTCAGTAATAATTTAATAAAGCATTTCGAGAGGGAAATATTTTTTGATCATGGTTTGATCTGTTTGCAAAAGCGGGACTATGTAGGCCTTGCTGGGGACACCGGAACCGACTTTCTGAAAGCAGGACTGTCCCGTCTAAATCGGGACGTATGGTCACGTTAGATATACCTTTGATTCCTCGATTTTATTAATACCATATTTTGTCAAATAATTATCATTAAATCGCATGTGGGCGCCGTGTTGTATTACAAAACAAAAGACGGAAAGGTCGTCCTAAAACAATGCTGTGTGTTTACAATGTACACTTCTCAGGCAAACGTGAGTACGGCGTCTTCTGTGTAAATATTAGAATTTGCACGGAGAGGGCGCGTATAATCTTTTAGGAAAAAAGTGAAGGTTTTAGGCCTTTTATATGAGCCTTGGGGCCTACAAAGGCTTTGGAACATGTGAATCTGTTGAGGCTGTGTTTGTTTTAAGATAACATACGGCTAGCAGTTTATTGTCAGATGTCACTTTTTTATTGTAATTAATGGCGAGACGAGCATACCGTTCGCCTGATGGTAAGTGATACGACCGCTTATAACAGTAGCAAAACCAAACACCTTGAATTACAAAAAAAAATGCCTGGCATTCCACTGCGCTCGCCAACCTGAGACATAAGATAAGTCTCAATATGTCCAGTAGTTAATCTGGCTGCCATATCCTTTAGGTCGAGACACAAGTGTGCTTTACACTAACTTGTATTCCAGAACAATACAACTCCGTCAATACAACTCCCATAAATATTTTTTGGTACCACGAATCTTAATGTCACCAAGCATTCACGACTATGGGAACATATTATGTGTCTTTATCAGCAACGAAATAAATTAAATAGTCCCACATAATATAGGAAAGGTCGCCTAGGTAGGTACTATCTCATTAACTATTACTCCATCCCAGCATATTTTAGATGTTTCAGACAGATTTGAACAGATTTTCACCAAGCATGTAGAATAGGATATTTGACTCCATTTCTTTATCGTATTTATCAAAAGGTATCTATGTCCAGAATATAACAAACATAGAATTTTGTAAATCCGTTCAGAATTATACAAGTTAGAAACATTTTAAATCTTGTAGTGGGAGTAAAAGAAAAGGGATGCAAAACAATACTAGTGACGTCACTAGTCTTAGCATGCACTACAGTGTGCGCGTCTAAGAGAGACGGCATGATGTCCCCACTAAACTCCCACTCTTTAATTTAAAATACTAATATTTGCCTCATGTTACAATCTTTTTAATACTGTTTTGTCATAAATGTTTTATTTTTAATGGTATTTGTGTTTTTACGCAAAATAAAACAAAAAATCGATCATAGTCAAATACCCTATTGTGCCGAGTATTGGTGACAGATTATCATTGCTTCCCAATATCCTTATGAGATTGCATTCCACTTACAATGAAGAGACTTACTGTCACTTGAGCCAAACAGCTGTATAAATACACTGTTGTTTTTTTCGTTTATATAACATGTTATGTATTAGGATGACTAGTGCAGTGTAATGCCAAAAACTGCTTTATAAGTCATGGTGCTATTTGGTTTTGCTACTATCCATGAGCGGTCGTATCGTTTACCATCAGGCACACGGCATGCTTGTCTCACCATTCATTGCAATAAAAAAAATATAAACGAATTTATTAACTGGATTCGTTACCACTCTCAACGAAAAAAATACTTGACAATATCTACCATCTAAGGAAAGTGTTTTAAGGCAATAACCAACCCATTCCCATATTTATGATTACACTCAATTTTATAGGTCATATAATAAAGCAGATAAACTGATCGCCTCCCGACCTTATTGGCCACAAAATAAAACGGAATTATTGATTCCGAGCGAATAACCTTCGGATCCCGCAAATCCCAATTCTAATATACATTCGCGTATAAGACAAAAATAATAAAACGATTCCCGTATCGGTTCACGACTGGAGAAACTTCTAATAGGTTTATTTAATACGAGTTCGATTATTTGTTCCGAATGGAAAGCGAAAACTGGTCATTATACGAAAATTCTGAAACGAGACCCCTCGGGACATACAGACCGCTAGATTATAGAACATATTGACTTGCTGACTCAAAGCTTTCACCATAAAAAATCGTTTTAGTACTGAGAAATTGCAATAAAGGCGGACCGCATAAATAACATATTGCCAAAAGATTAATGCCTCTCATAGAACGATGATTAACAATGACATGAGAATTTTTAGGTGTGAATAAGCCTTGTGTATTATTCTAATTTCTATGGTAGGTATTACTGTGGCAGATTATGGCTTTACCCTTTTCAATTGTAAAAGAGGCCTTTGTCCTGCAGAGGGTCTAATATGAGCCGAATTATTATAATAAAATACACAAATATATGTCTCGCTGTAGAGAATTTTTTTTTATCTAGTTTACAAGACATTATAATAGGCATGCACATTTGTATATGTAACCTAACATACAAACTTATTTTTAATTATAATGTGTCATGCGGTTGGTGTATCTGAATAATAATAATTTAAAAAAGCATGCAGTTTTCCATCCATAGCAAAATTATTTCCAGTAATTGACTGAGTTAATTAGAAAAATTAAGACCACATGGCCGATTAGACCATTATCCCAATTCAAAATATGCGAAATTACGCGTCTATTACGCCTAACCCTTCAGCTCGTGTATCACAAAAACAAAAAGGGATTAACGAAAGCGTCTGGGGCCCCGAGATCCATTAATTTAACACCTCAATTAACTGATTCGATTTATTGAATAACTTCAGACGGCGGGTCTTCCGCGACCTTTATGCATAAGCCTCGGTATGTACTTGTGTGATTCTAATTGTGCTTCGGAATTATAAACTCCTTGATTATGTTTAGGTTAATTATGACAGCAATAGAGTAAAATATTGTCAACGAATCGCTGTATTATAATTTGTATATTTTTGGCTATCAAAAGTTTAATGATATAGGTATATTTTTGCAAAAGATAAAGAAAGTGTTGTTAAATGGTTCGAGATATTGCAAATTAAAATTATGTTTTAATTCCATACTTTTATTTTATTGTGCTTACAATGCCCGATCTTGTACCATATTAGTGTTTTACAAATGTAAAATAATTACTGTAAGCCGTAGACATAATAGTGTATATCTTAGCAGAAATCGAAACATTCAAGGCCCAGAAAGTTAACTTTACCTCGTATTTGTCATAACATGACATTAGTCACATCACGTATTTCAACAAAACAAAACAAAGTGATTTAGGAATGAACCATTTCAATTGTCATAGTTGAAAATGCGTACGAAATTTAATAAGAAACATTAATTAAAATTCTGTGCTCGCAAACAAATTTCAAAATGTAAGGCGAAATTAAAACGCGCTTCGCTCGTGTGATTTATATCTTTGAATAACTTTTGTAAATAAATTTGAATTATGAAAGGCTTGACTAGCTTTTGTACAGTTTGCATTGGATTCCGAAGGGATCTGAAACGTATTCGCAGCTGATCAAATACGCTTCGATGAAAGAAAGAAGAAAGAAATATTAATTTATTGCTGGTACCAATTAGCAGAAAAGAAAACAAAAGGTATACACAAAATATCTTCACACAAAACAAATAGGAAATATTACAAATAATAAAATGGATGCAAGGAAACTAACAAAGCAAATATATAATATGAGTCTGGATGGAAGAGTCGGTAGGGGTCGACCTCACCGAACCTAGACCATCCAAATCGGTGATACCCTCGACAAGGGTTAGGACAAAAGTACCCTGAACCGACGAGACTGCATCAAGGGAATGATAAAATGGATGAAGCGAAAGTAATATGTCAGGATCGAGCAAACTGACAGTCTATAGTCTCTGCCTAACCCTATGGGATACAGACGTGAGTGACTCCTAACACCAAATCTGGCTAACAGTAGCTAATCTTGAAGGCGACACACATTTACGAGTCACCATCGCGACCCATGGGTTTTACATCGGTTCTGTCACTTTCAGAAGAACAGCAATCATAATTTAACTTACAGCTTTTGAAGTCTTCACACAGGGAAAACAACTGAATAAATCCATTTTGTAGAAACATCACGCTATCCTTTCCCATATTTTACTAGTTCCCGGATGTGATACACTTTCGTTTACTCTACAACATAAATTACATTGAATATGTGGCAGAAATATTTTATCCAAATATTTCTTCGAGAAAATGGGTCGGAATTTGCGAAAGTTTGTACATTTTTCTAGATAAGATTTCAGTTGGAATTTACGGCTGGTGTTAGACCACAGATTGGAAATTTAAAATGGAGGAAATGATGAAATGCCCAAATACGTGATTTACAACTCGAGAACGATTAGGCATAAAGCGAGCAAGAAATACGTACGGTGAAAGAACTACTCATTATTTGGCACCTCGGCTTAGTGTATCATCTATGCCTTGGCTTATCAATGAACTACCTATCTATATTGAAAACGATTTAAGCGTTAAAATAATTAATGGAAATTAAAATCCTATTTCCGTTCCACTGATTAGTATTATTCTTTTTATTGTTATTTTTATTTGTTATATGTATAATAATTATTTTTTTACATACTTTATGCTTACCTAACTCATGTCTCCGGCATAATATTAAATTTTATTTTATTAAATATTATCAGCGTTCTTCAATTTTCAATGACGGGTACAGATCATAGCATTGTTGACGAATCTGTGTGCTTTTTAATGCATAATAATGTGATATTAAAAGTGATGATTTTTGTAAGAATGATAAAAAAACAACTATTCTAGAGCTTTATATAAACAACTTCATGAAAAGACCGGGCAAACATTTCAGAAAGTCGATAAAGTAAATCAAACCCCTAGCCGTAAAAACGTTAGAAAAATAAATAAATTTACAGACCATTAAGCGCGCAATTCAGAATCCGTGTTCAGCTTTATTAATATCCTTAAAATCCTTCCTTCAATTTATGGCATCTTATACGATGGAGAACTGTTGACACAATCTTCGAAAGTGGAAAAATGAATTGACATAAAAAGAAAAGGAACCGTTCAAATATTTCCCCGAAGCTCAGACGGAGTCAAATTAATGTGACCTCTGCAGTTTTCTAGTATCGAACCCTTTCACCGAAATGAGGGGAAACAATAAGAAAATTGAAATGAAATTAAAAATGTCTGCGGAGATCTCATTATGCGTTTACGGTTCCGTGGGACTTATTTTCATTACTTCATTTGCTAGTCCGATTTAAACTGTTTATAAAAGTAATTTGGTAAATCTGACGTAAGCTCTGAGGTCTTAAATGAATTGGAGGGGAAAATAAGCGACTCTTAGGTATATTGTTTAGTTTCTGAAATATCACGGAATCTCAATGATTGGATGCAGTGTTAGTCCAAGTCCCTTTTCCATGACGCTATGCTACCTTAGTGCTCGATACTTAAGTTTGTCTGTAACTGTATCTGTATCAGCCCATATACGTCCCACTGCAGGGCACAGTACTCCTTAACAATCGAGAGTACGATTGAGAGTGGTTAAGCCATAAAAATCACCACGCTGGCCTGGTGCTGCCGTTGACATTCTATACAAATTCGCACGTATGCACATTATAGGAAATGGCATCACGTCGTGCATTTTATATCCTTTTCTATTACTCTTACCACGATTTTATAATATATGTATTTGTAAATTGCTTGACTAAACTCCACTTTCAATCGTACTCCCGATTATAGAGTAGGCCCGTGCCCTGCAGTGAGACGTATATGGGCTGACATAGAAACGGATTTGAAAAATTCTTCCTGATTATGATTTTGCATAATGTAATATTTCGATATCAACAATAATAAAAAAAATTACACTACCTTACTGCAATAATAACTAAACTGCTTGATGAAGAAAATCTTGTATATTAAAGATTTTTCCATCCAAATCTTACACCAGCAGTCCTGAAATCCCTTCACGTTAAAATGCTGCGTGCGCGAATTCTTTCATTCACTTCATGAGCTCACCCATTGTGAGAGCGTTTCATTACACCGTCGTACTGATTGGAACGAACTCTTGGATTTATTTGTTCGATTACTTTAAGTTCTGTGGCATGCATATCTTTATTTTTGGCTGTTTGCGACTTTTCAATCATCATTTATTTGCTTGTGACACAATTTTTTATTGTACTGAATGGCGAGACGAGCATTCCGTTCGCCCGATGGTAAGCTATACGATCGCTCATAAACTGTAGCAAAACCAACCAACACCTTGAATTACCAAGCAATACTTGGCATTCCACTGCGCTCGCCATCCTGAGATATAAGATGTTAAGTCTTAATATGTCCAGTAGTTACTCTGGCTACAATGTCTTTCAATCCGAAACACACCGTTCCGTTTTAGAGCTGATGTCTAACCAAGGCCACGAAAGGTTCCAAAAATAAATAAACTCTTTGTAAAATCATTAGGGTAATTTTCATAGTGTCAATTTACTTATCGCTTAGATACACGGAACCGTGATTGAAAAATAATTACAATTACCAATATTCTAATACGTAGGAAGTTATTTTCAACGCGTCCAAACTAAGCTTTAAGCGATACAAAAACCGTCCAATGTCCAGCAAAATTTTTGCAAAAGAAAATAGTCCTTGTTACTTTGGAATAAGGTTCAAGTTATGGTGAAAACGAGAAATTGGATGGTAAAATTAATTTGGCATAGCAAAGTGGTGTATCGAAAGTTTGATAGGTTTATCCATCGGAGTACAAAAGTTATTACAAAATGTGGAAGG
Organism: Hyles lineata; assembly: GCA_030180105.1. Classification (NCBI taxonomy): domain Eukaryota; kingdom Metazoa; phylum Arthropoda; class Insecta; order Lepidoptera; family Sphingidae; genus Hyles; species Hyles lineata. Next base: position 876,609 of record JARJEE010000032.1, on the reverse strand, counting down.
TTCTTCCATGTGCTAGTGGTTGTCGGTTGGATATGTTTGATTATTTTTCCGACCCAAATATCGACCAATAGAATTGCACCATTCGACGTCACGTGGTACAACCTACATGGTATTATACTGATAATTTTTTGAAAATTTTCTCTGGTAGTTGCTATATATAAAAAACAAAAAATGATCCAGTCAAATTAACCACACGTCAAACTGACAGGTTGAATTCAATTGTGAAAATTGGAGATTTTGCATGAAAATGAGTTTGAAATTAAAATTTGGGACGGAAAAATAATCCCCCGAATACCACACGAGCTTCAAAATTATCTGGCATTTCCCTCAAGGTTCCCTGCAAACAAATAAAGTCGTCAAGTTTTTCAGGAAAAATCACGAGCGCTTCGCGCTCGTGATTTTTTAACCTGAAAAACTTGACTCCTTCATTTGTTTGCAACGAACCTATCGGGAAATACCCGATAATTTTGAAGCTCTTGTGGTATTATAAGTGAATATTCAATAAGTGACAAAAATGTTGTTTCCGGTGTCAGAGGTCAGTTTTGGGGGAATTCAAAATAGGAATCCTGCAGACATTATTCGATGAATCGTAAACAGAGACGAAATACGATTTTGACTTCGGTATCACATGGAGACCTAAAAGTTAATATGAAAGAGCTGACTTGATTTTGTTTTTGGAGGAACGAGTACATATTTCTAAATAGAAATAAGAAAAACACCCAACAATTACAAAATAAGTCCTGTCCATTAAGATCAATAGTCTTGTGTCGTGGACAAGTTACGAGAGACATTTCAGCTTTACCAACACCCAGACCCGAGACAATTACTTGTGGGCTTCACAAACATTTATCTTGGTGCGGGATTCGAATCCACGGCGCCTTGTTTCATAGCCAGCGTTGAACCAACTGTGCCACCGAGGCTGTAATATGATGAGATAATATAAACTATTCTACGTAAACACACATAAACTTACGCCTTTTCCCCAGAATGGTTAGGCAGAGGTGCCAGGACACCCACATTTCACCTGGTATGTTCCGTCCCACGATGTGATAAGTGGCGAGCCTATCGCCATATCGGACACAAATTTCTGACTCTGGGCTAATAATGAATAGAATAATCCAAAATTAAATTTGCCCAACCCGGGATTGGAACCCCAATCGTACTCTGGTACAGCTACGCCACCGAGGCAGTAAACTATTATCTACATATATCAAAATAGCCTATGCTCCCGCGACTATAATATCAAATCCTCTGATACTTCATGACATACAAGAATACAAGAAGGTAACAGGCAATATTTTTTTTTTTTTAATGTGGCCATGCTGTTCTTAGTCATGACTCAGCATGAATGGGCCAGCTCATGCGGGATGGTGCCACTGTCACGTGAAACGTTCACTGGTGGTAGGTCTCTCATGTGAAAGGCCACCTGGGAAGATACCACCGCGATATCTATTCCTCCCGCCAAACAGCAGTATAAATGCACGGTTTGAAGAGCATTGTAGACAAAGTAACTACTGGTCATATTGAGACTTAACATCTTATGTCTCAGGATGGCGAGCGCAGTGGAATGCCAGGCATTTTTTTGTAATTGAAGGTGTTATTTGGTATTGCTACTGTTTATGAGCGTTCGCATCGCTTACTATTAGGCGAACGACATACTCGTGTCACCATTAGGCGAAAAAAGAAAAGCGACAGCTTGGCTGTTGCGTTTCGTTCGGTTAGGGAGATTTCCCGGATTCCCAGTACCCCTATTCTCTTCCGATCCTTTTTCCTACCCGCTCTAATGGGCTTCCAACACATCTATGATAGAAGCGTGACCTGTTTATTCTATGCAAAAAAAAATATTCAACATTGAAGAGCCACTCAAAGAAAGAGAATTGATGCAACAGTTGAATATACAAATATAAACATAGATTGCTTGTTTATTCATTCATTACCCTAGCTTTTGACTTTTTCTCGCAAAAATTGAAATGCGCTCTTCATTTATTATTTCGACATAGCGTTCGAATGTCACTCAGACTTCCCGCTGAGAATCAACGTTGCAGTACCGGGTAAATTGTATTACTATAGCACAAAGATAAAGGGATAACCCTTGGCTTTCTTTTGTAAAATTACGATTCTGGATCAATAATAATATTATACTTTGTATCTAGTGTAAACCTTTGAATTTTTGGAGTCACGTATATATTGATAGTCAATTAACATGCACTTTGACGGTGAAAGAAAACATTGCGAGGAAACCTGCATACTATAGTGATTTGCAATAATTTCTATGGCACGTAAAGTCCGCCAACACACACTAAGTCAGCGCGGGGGATTATATGATTATACAGGAGGTCCGTGCCCTGCAGTGAGACGTATATGGGCTGATATAGTACAGTACCAGAAGCACTACATCTGGCGGAGGACCGTCAAGCCTGGCGATCAGCTGTCCAAGACTCGACCAAGTGAAGGGGTCACGATCCTCAGCATTGAGGAAACGACTAGAGAGAGAGATAGTACAGTACAATTGCATTATTTGGTTTATTTTGTAGGTCCACTAGATTAGATAACGCTCTAATTGTCATATATATCAGAATTGTTTCATTTAAACTAATAACTCTGTGTAAACTTATAATGTATATGATGTAGCAGTACTTAATAAAATAAAAATAAAATAACGCCTTACCGAATAATATATGTACATATGATATATCATTACCTATATTAAAAACTTGAATCATGGGATTGCCTCTCAAATTGGATCGGGAAAGAAAAGTAAAAAGAACAGGAATGAAAAAGGAATATTTTGAGTCCGACTGGTGTCTGACTTACTGAACGAAACACGACACTAAAACCGTCTATTCGTGACTGTTTTTTCAACCGAATTAAGTATTTTAGTAATGCAATAACACACTTTCTAGCATTAAAAACTTTTTTGCGAAGTAATTCATGTGTGGTGTACTGGTGGCATGTCTCTCATATGTGAGAGGCCATCTGGGTGAGTATCACAGCAATGTCTATTTCTCCCGTCAAACAGCAGTTTAAATTGCGCAGTGGAATGCTAGCATTGCTTTGTTATTCAAGGTGTTGTTTGGTTTTGCTACTGTTCATGAACGGTCGTATCGCTTACCATAAGGCGAACGACATGCTCGTCTTGCCATTTATTACAATAAAAAAAAGTGTATTAATTACCTTTTTTTGTATGTATATTTTATTTTATGACTGTCTGACAATAAATTCATTCTTTTGTTGACAAAACCACGCTCGACCTTAAACCTCCCATATGCAAACTTGAACGTAATGGAACGTTCATAGGCTATTACCCTACCACATACTTCGAACGATTCTCCGTACGAAAACACATTTGCAGCAGTTATAGATTCGGCGACAGATGTGACCAGAACCCCTGTAATTCCCTTAATTTAATACAATGCCTACCGTTAATGCTTTCCAATTATTCCTTTTTGATTCTGATCGTTTTTGGTCTTATTGTAATATATGAAGGTCACGCTAGTGACTGCTAAGGGGTGGGCAGAGTTCTGTATAAAGAATGACTTCATCAACAAAGGACGAGCGTTTCGCCATACTGAGTAAATATTGTGAACAAAAGAGATATTGCAAACAAAAAAAAAAATCGTATGATAACTAATTAGATTTAGGTTCGCTGGCATTGTCTTATAAAAGAGTATTCAAATAGTTACATTTTTTTTGCTTTGTAGATGAGATCGTTAAAGGCTAACAGCTGAATAACTTCTACTGAACCACCTCTCCAACTAAAAGAGTTTAAATCTTAAATTAATTATTATTAAGCACATTGCTGAATATAAATTTTCCACAGCAAACTATCTGCATAAAATGACTTATCTGTCTGTATCTGTTTAAGCCCATACATGTCCCACTGCAGGGGGCCTCCTCAACAATGAGAGTACGATTAAGAGGGGTTAGGCCAAATCGTCCACAACGCTAGCATAGTGCGGTATGGCGATCTTTACATACCATAGAAAATTTTCCTAATTGGTAAAGTATGCAAGTTTCCTCACTATGTTTTCTTTCACCGTTATAGTGCGTGATGATTGACTATCAATACAAATGGCTTAGAAAAGTCAAATGTGTGCTCTGGGATTTGATACCACATGACATGACTGATCCAGCAATAGATTAACATTTTACAGATTAACTTTGGAGAAAATCGAACAACATTCAAAAATACTTTCGAAATCATGAGTCCATCATTATTCTAATCGCATTATGTATAACCAAGCCGCAGTTAAGTAACTAGAAGATATAATCTCGCAGATGAAGTTGCATAGACTTGGAGTAACACTAAGTTTCCCCCAAGATTTCGGCTTACAAACTCCTCAGTCATTTGGTGAACTTGGCAAAAAACTTTCTCGTAGAGTAACAGTAAATGGCTTAGAAATTTCATATCTGTATAACTGATTCAAAGTGTGAAAATGTGATTTATTGTGCATTAGGTTTTGTTCGAGGTTTTGCATGCTTTAATTTAAATTTTATAACAATTAGGCGCTGTGCACATGAAGCAGTTGAAGAAACTACCAAATTCTGTGAAATTTACAATCGCGATTACAGCAACTGGCAATTTTTATCGAAAAATATTAAGGTATTGACATGACATGACATGGTGGTCGCGGTTTCGAAATCACCTCTGACTTTTCGGAGTCATGTGTGTATTGATAGTCAATCACCACGCACTAAAACGGTGAAGAAAAACATTGTAAGGAAACCTGCATAACAAAGCGAGTTTTTAAGAATGTCTAGGTATGTAAAGTCTGCCAACACTCACTAGGCCAGCGTGGTGGACTATATGGCCTAACCACTCTCAATCATACTCTCGATTGTAGAGGAGGCCCGTGTCCTGCAGTGGGACGTATATGGGCTGATACATTATTAAGATGATGACAGTTTCTTCGAGTATAATTGCTCAATATGCACAGTGCCTTAGAGTTTTTGAACCACAAAACATTAATATTAAAACCAAAAGCATATTTTCTAGAGTAGTGGGTACTTTCTGGATGAGGGGTGGCCTATAACCTTTTCTTAATCCTTGATAATGTTTTCTTTTATTGCATTGAATGGCGAGACGAACATACCGTTCGCCTGATGGGAAGCGATACGACCGCTCATAAACAGTAGAAAAACCAAACAACACCTTGAATTACAAATCAGTGCTTGATATTCCACTGCGCTCGCCATTCTGAGACATAAGATGTTAAGTCTCAATAAGTCCAGTAGTTACTCTGGCTACAATTCGCTTCAATCCAAAACACAACAGTGCGTTTACACTACTGTTTGACGAGAGAAATAGACATTGCGATGGTACTTACCATGATGGCCTCTCACATATGAGAGACCTTCCACCAGTGTAGTATGTATAAGTAAAATTGTATGAAGGATAAGAATTTGAAGGGTAAATGCGTAACAAATATTCTCATTTACAATAATTAGGCTCTCATTTCAAGGAATATTTTACATGCTCAATACAAACGACTGTCAAATTAATATTTTCATATGATATTGTTCTTCAAACAGTCGAAATGTTCTATTAATAAGGGTTTGTTTCAACTGTCTCTGATTTACTTGGATCAATACCAAAGTTCATTTCTAACAAGGTCTTTGTGAATAAATATTTTCATTAAGGTTTGCATTTACACAACCTTGCCGCCTCTTCTTAAGGCTTTTGTTTTCTTCTCGTCTAATTTATTTCGCTTATTTAACTCATTGATTCAAAAACTAAGGATGGGCGCTTAATATACTAAAATATTAGTAGTTTTAAAAAGATGACCGTGAAAACGTGCTAAAATAAATATTAAATTAACTGAATTTAATAGACTTCGCCTACACGGTGATAAAAATATAATATTGTACACCACAAAAAATAAACAATAAACAGATTGAATACTTAAAACTAAGGGTTGGTAACAATTGACGACCTTGTCGCTAGCTGCGATTTCTTCCAGGCAATCTTTGGATGGGCCGGTTTATTATAATATAGAACCAATGGGGCAGTATTATTTTTGTTTTTGTCAAACCTCCTGTTAAAACACAAGTAAGGATTTTCATAATTATTGCGAGCAACAAGCATTTTGAGTAACGCTCCACTAGATGTACTAGAGCGCGGGCCACTGCAATACACTTATCGTACACCATTACAATGTATTTGTATTAATGGTTACACTCTTCGAAATTTTAATTTAATTTTTTTTTTTTTTATTATGGCCCGACATAGTGGCGGCATTGCACCTGATGGTAAGCGCAAATGCCGCCCAGGCAGAGTATCCATTGGCATCGGACGGCAGTCCCATGCCAATGGAAACAATTATGCCGGCCTGCTAAGGTGCCTCTTCACACTACGGCGGAAGGACCCAGGATTGTAGGAAGGAGGGAACACGTGGGATGGCAAACAATTCCACAGCCTGACGGTGTGGCACAAAAAAAAATTAGAGAACCATGTTCATATAAAGTCTGCATCTAGTATAGATAGCACGATAGCTATAGTATAGCATGCGAGTATAGATGTCATGTCATTAGGATTATATTTTTACTCTATCATCGTTTTTCAAATAAAAGGTTTTCTGTCATGTTATTTTATGATTGCGGATCTCTACTCTCTTTTTTAATTATTTTATACCTTATTTTCATGTCTAATATGAATGCATACATGTGGGTGTTCAACTAATGCTATCTATAGTATGCAAATACATATATATGTCTTGATTTAAAATTCGCAAGATTTTATCCAAGTTTATTATCGCTGACGATTGCTTAGCAATAGTTTGCTTGTTTTTGCTATTCTCTCTCTACACAAAAAGTCCTCTGCAGAACACAGGCTTCCTCCAAGGATTTCCAAATATATTTGTTAGTTTTTTTTTTGTAACAAATAGAATTAGTTAAAAATCATCTGAAATTCCAGAAGAATATCGAATTTCAAAAACAAATCAGAGAAGAATAATCCGCATGAATGCTACCTCAAACCAATTAAGCAAATGCCATTTCGATTGAAATAAACAAAACTTATATTAGACCTTTATGAATACGCAGATTTAGCCTCCCACTAAATCCCCACCCACGTATGTTAGACTGGAATTACATTTCTTCAATGTAATTTATTAGAATGGTTGAAATTAATAGCGTCACGTAAAGAAAACAGTTTGTACCATCCCTTAAGCTAAAATGTTGATTGGATAGTTCAAATATTTGAATCTGACATGAAATTCTAGATCTACGTGTTTATTTGTTACATTTCTAGCAGCAAAGTTAATAGGAATGTAAATGCACTGTTGTGTTCTGGTTTAAAGGTCATTGCAGCCAGAGTAACAACTGGATATATTGAGGCTTAACATCATATGTCTCTGGATGGCGAGCGTAGTGGAATACCAAGCATTACTGTCTAATTTATGGTTTAGTTCGATTTTGCTACTGTCCACAACCGCTCGTATTGCTTACCATCAGGCTCATGACAAGCTTGTTTCGCCATTAGTTGAAATAATTATGATTTTTTATTTTATTTTGGTTATGGAACCAGGAAAGTCTTGGCACCAGACGGTCATTTAAAACGAAATCTTTTTTTTGCTATAAAACCGCCAATAATAAGTGTGACTGTATCCGAAGGGTATTGCTGGTATGCTGGCGTAGGATTTAGGGTCCAGCCCCGCCACAATATTCCCAAGTGTGCCGAATTGGAAGAGCTATGACGTCGGCGCGCCCTTTTCAATCTCCCTAATATTTCGAAAGGGAACTTCCCGGAATTTCGTACTTCAAAAAACAAAATAGATTGCACCGTTGAATTAAAGATTGGCAACAGCATTTTTTTGATGATATTTATCATAATTTTAGATTTCTAACTCCGAGAATTTGATGTGTTTGATACTAAATCAGTAAAGAAAACATATTTCTGGATCTCGGTACCATACCTAGATATATGAATTTTAAAAAATAATGATTATCATTTATTATTTTAATATTTATTGTATCGAAACTTAAATTTAATGCACTATACAGAAACAATACATGGACAGAAGCAAAACCAAACAACAAATCCTGAGACATAAGATGTTAAGTCTCAATATTTCCAGTAGTTTTTCTGGTAACAATGTTCTTCAATCCGAAACACAACGGTGCATTTAAACTGCTGTTTGACTGGAGAAATAGATATTGCGGTGGTACCTACCCAGGCGGCCTCTCACATATGAGAGACCTATCACCAGTAAAAAAATCTCACAGCAGATGGACTACCTACGCTTCCACACATAATATTTCGAACAATTTTCATTTGGAACTTGCGCATTACTCCAATTAGTAAAATATTTTGAACCCACACTATCCAAATCCAAAACGGTACAGCAGATGTGCAAAAATTATCCCTGCAAATTAATCTTGTCACGTCGCGCTGAGAGTATTAAATCCAGTTTAAACTATATATCCTCGTTTATTAGTCACTGCTTTTGTTATAATTATATTACATAACAAGTTGTTATCACGCCACCTACGTACAGCGGAGAAGCTTCTAGAAATATTTTGGAGGTGGCATTGGTATGTTTTTTTTTGTGACAGCCTTTTTACCTTGGTATCACCGCAACATCTTTTTCTCCCGCCAAACAGCAGTGTAAATGCACCGTAGTGTTTCATATATTCGGTCGTATAGCTTACCATCAGGCGAACGGCAAGCTTGTATCGCCATTCATCGCAATATAAAAAGTCTCTATGGCGCATTTGGTTAGACGCCGGCTGTGAAATGAGAGGCGTTGTTGTGAAATGATGTTCACGAGACCTACAAATATTTGTGTCGGGTCAGGGTGTTTGTGAGACCAAGACAGTATCTCGTAGTTTCTGATACTCACAACACAAGCCTTAATTGATCTTAGTATGGGGTCAGTTCCATGTATGTGACTGTTAGGTTTATTTATTATAATTTATTACCAAGAATTACGAACATCACCAAAATTTTATTTTTAGCTTTACATTACTGGCTATTATGTGGTTAAGCTGAAGGAAAATACTGTTTAAACTCTGCTACTAGGCGTCTCAAATGAACAAAGTGACCGATGCTGTCTGTCACACATAGGTGATCTACCAAACCATACCTTATTTAACACTTTGCAAGCTGAGCTTCATGTGAGGATTATAATTAAGGGCTTAATTTACAATTGGCGGGTATTCTATTTTACTTATTAGATTTCGTATGAGTATTAGATATGATTCGGTTTATGAATTTAATTAATGTTTGGTGTATGCTGCTTTAATTAAATTCAAATTAATAAATAAATACATTTATTGGTTATAAAATATTTAGCATTACTCGTTTATACATTGCTGTCCAGACAGAGTATCGATTGGAGACAGACTTATCTCTCGCCTTTCGAAATAATTACGTCAAACTGTCAATTCCTTTTCTCTCGCTTTGCTTAACATTCGAATATTATTTTAAGCATTTTAATATCTCCGCAGTCAGTTTTACGAAGAAGTCTTATATTATATCATTATCACAAAAAATCTATGTGTAGGTACAGATTACAGAAAATTTAAAAAAGTAAAATTGCCTGCGGCGTTAAAATTGATCAAGCGATTCTCATAATTATTTGTCAACCCTAAGTTAAAATGGGGCCATCGGAGAGAAAAAAAACATTGTTGTATCCAAAATACCCGAAAAACGTGCTTCGAAATACCTTAAAACCGGTGTTGATAACAACCAGTGGTTTGTCGTAAAATTCTCTTAATAGCAATCTATAAATTCTCCAAATTTTCCGATACGCAGTAGGTGCCTGTGAATATTTTTGGTACTTTCTAATTTGTCCCTTTAGTCTCGCCAGGGGTGAATTTAGGTACGCAATTTGTCCCTTTCACGCCAGGGGCTGGACTTAGGTTCGCATTTTGTCCCTTGCCGGGGCCGAATTCAGGTAGTACCTTATTGAACATAAAGGTGACGTTTTATGCGATTTATTGTTCAATTAAATTAATTAAGGTTTAATTTCGTATTGATTGGTTTACGATCTTATTTATGTTCAGCGGGATGTTAAGAATTAACGTCTTGGGAAGTCGATAATCTTTAATGATTTATATTATAATATTATTTTATCATTAATTATAATACTATAGGAGTTTTTATCCTCTACGTTTTCTGTATTTTTACTTCCATCCCATTATTGACGATTAGATATTGAACTTTTATTTGCATAAAGTTAATTAAATACAAAAGAATTATCGACGGGCTTGATTGTTTGTCTTTTTTTATTACTATGAATGGCGACAGGAGTATATCATTCGCCTGATAATAAGAGATACGACCGCACATGGACAGTAGCGATTGGCATTCCACTGCGCACACCATCCTGAGACATATAGTTTAGTCTCAAGCTCAATATATCCAGCATTTACTCTGGCTACATTGTCGTTCAAACCGGAACATAGCAGAGCCATTGCACTGCTGTTTGACGGGAGAAATAGACATTGTAGAGGTACCTAACAAGACAACCTTGTCTCTTTTTTTTAGGTCATAGGAACTCCATTGCTGTATAATTTTTCACCCAAGGATTCGATTAGAAAATTAGCATGTCTGTTGCCTTAAACCCGAATTTCCTTCCATTAGGGAGATAAGAGGTGATTCTAATACATTTAGTGATAGACTGCTGTTGTTCATAGTGCCAATTTTTGCACCTATATAAATAAAAACATAATGTTTACCGCATCAAAATTTCCTCGCTCATGCTATTCCCGGGAGCGAGCCGCACTCCGAATAGAAATGTGTTGATTATTTACAAATAGCGCTATTCCGTGATTCGTTGCCGGGTATTGTCCGGCCTGGTCCGGTTTTCGGCTCGTTTTGTACCTTCCTTAGTTATAATGAAGTTTTTGAAATAGCCTTGTTTTGATATTTTTGGGATAGGTGTATTTTTTTATTGCTTTGAATGGCGAGACAAGCATGCCATTCGCCTGATGGTAAGCGATACCATTGCTCATAAATAGTAGCAAAACCAAACAGCACCATGAATTACATAGCAATTGTTGGCATTCCAATGTGGTCGCCATCCTGAGACATTAGATGTTAAGTCTTAATATGTGCAGTAGTTACTCTGGCTACAATATCCTCCAAACTAAAACACAACAGTGTATTTAAACTGCTGTTTGACGGGATAAATAGATATTGCGGTGGTACCAACCCAGGCGGACTCTCACATATGAGAGACCTACCACTATTGTATTGATTTATAAATATACGTATAAATAATAAATATAAAAGTCTTATTTTATATAGCACAGATACTAAAAACATAAGTTTTGTTTTGTGGGCTTCAGAAACTACAACATACTTTTCGTTCTCATGCCCGAAACAATAACTTGTACCTTATACCTACCAAAAATTGTTTCCATGTAAGAAATTTAAGTGAAAATGGTTCTCTCTATATTTTAGTTATTTCAATTCAACGGAAATTCAGTACGCCAAAATTTACTTTTTTCTCCCTTGCTTTTTTGATCTGGTATCAGACATTGCCTTTTTTATTCAACAGGTCTGAAAAACGAGCAAACAGGTCGCCTGGTGGTAAATGAACCCTGCTACCCATGAACATCCACAACGCTTGGATCATGGATGTTTTGCCGGCCCATCAAACCGAGAGGGGAGCGAGGACAAAGGATGGGAAAAGGAAGGGGGTACTGGCATTCCGGCAATCTCACTCACCGAACGAAATTCGACAGCAAAGCTGTCGCTTCACGTCGATCTCCCGTGAGACAGTGGTACCTCTCTGGACGAGCCTACCCATTCATGCTGTCATGTCAGTCGTGACATGCAAGAGCATGCAACAGCATGGCTGTACCACTTACTATTTACTAAATACTTGAATCGTCTTTCTCTGCTGAACTCTGTGTTACAGGCGTTAACTTATTAGTTTATTCAAATCTTTATTGTGCACACAGAAAATATAACATAGAGAACCAAAAAAATAAAGAGAACAAACGGTGGTCTTATCGCTTAAAGCAATGTTTTACATACAATCATGAATTTAAAAGAAGGAGAAAGTGAGAGTAGCGTAAAATATATATATAAATAATAATAATACCAACTAAACATAGAAATACACCAACATAACATACATATGTAATAAATTACTTAAATACAAATTGCAATATGATTTAAATGTACGATATAATATTTACTAAAATCTAAAATAAATTTAAGTATATATTTATTTTGCATCGGTCGTTGGAAAAGCAATAAATCTATATCAGATCACGGTATAACGTGAAATGACTATTCTACGTGTAAATTACACGATTAAATATTCATAAAGGAACGACCCGCATTGGTAGTAATATTAGTTTTTAACCATTGTTTTGTTTTTATGACTTCCTTATGACGACTATAATTTATGTTCTATATCTTTATCATATTCTGCATCAGTACAATGCCATATCAAATATCAGTGCTCTAGGGCCCTACTCTGAAAATCCGAAACGATGTTCGAAACTTCGGACGATCGAAGTTTATGACGATACGAATGCACCTACATAGACTTATGTTCGTCATTGACTTATGGTCGTAACCATAGACTTATGGAGTTCGAATGAGCTAGGAAATAGACAGAAGAGATAGAGATAGAACACCACACAGGCCTAATGCGCGTTGACGGGCTTTACATTTCTAGAAAACGGTGCTAAGATATACATGAGATACCGTAAGTCTAGATTTAGTTCAGGTGTATATTACACTACCATAACAATCATAATGCATTTATTGATGGTATTTGCAGTGTATCAGTCGACAAATTAATACCATTCAAGTTGAAATCGCTAGATGCCGCTTTTTTAGACACTTTAGCGTGGTTCATTATTAAGTTAATATCAAAGTCTATCATACTTGGACATCATAACTGGCTGGACAGGCAGTTTCTTATATCCTAGCAGTAGCTTCTGTATCAGCTCATATACGTCCCACTGCAGGGCATGGGCCTACTCAACAATCGACAGTACGATTGAGAGTGGTGAGGCCATATAGTCCACCACGCTGGCCTAGTGCGGGTTGGCGGACTTACACACCATAGAAATTCTTATAAACCGCTATAGTATACAGGTTTCCTCACGCTGTTTTCTTTCACCATTTTAGTGCGTGGTGATTGACTATCAATACACACATGACTCCGAAAAGTCAGAGGTGTGCCCTGGGATTTAAACCCGTGACCACCGTGAACATGTTGGCAGCTGCGTCTGGTCCGTTTACCAACAGGCCACCACGCACTAGCAGTAAGCAGTAGCTTACCATGTTAAAATATTTATTTTTAATTCATTTATTAATCATGCATACATACATAAACTCACGCCTGCTACCCAGAAGGGGTAGGCAGAGATGCTACTGGTACACCCACGTTTCGGATCCCGTGTTCCGTCCTACAATGTGATAAGGGACAAGCGTGTCATTGATTTATTGATCAACTTGAATGCATAATCCCTTAAGCAACTGCATATACTACTTTACATAGAGGTACTTATACAAAGCATACGAAAAAAGATGAAAGTAAAACATAACAAGTCTGACTTATCTGTACGAACTAATAACCCAGTCATAATGATTTGCACTTCCCGTCCCATCATCTTTATCTCCAGCCCCATCATATTTATAACGCCCCCATCCTTAATGAAAATATACGGGGTAAATTATTTAAAAAACCTAAACTGCGCCTCTCGTGTTAAACAATGGCTATCGGAGATTGAAGCGGCACTCTTAGCATCGAGGGCGCAGATTGGCGTTATTTAAGTGCAGCGCAGATGTTGGGAGGAAGCGATTTGGATGTTTTTTGTTTCATAAATAAATAATATTTTTAAATTAGTAGCTTATATTATATACGTACTTTTTTAAATTGACTGAACTAACCGACGCATATATTGGAAATTACCTTTTCAAAATACTATTGGATTGAGGTGACTAACCTAAAATCTATGAAGAGCAGCACGCTAAGAACTAAGAAGAAGCAATTGCATTGCTTAAGGAATGGCTATGATCAGTAGTAGAGTACCTAGGGCTTCAAATCCTAGGGCACACCTCTGACTTTCCGGAGTTGTGTTTATATTGATAATCAATAATACGCTCAATAACGGAGAAGCAAAACGTTGAGAGGAAACCTGTATACCATTGCGATTAGTAAGATTGTCCATTGCACTAGGCCGGCATGGTGGCTTAACCACTCTCAATGGTAATCTCTATTGCAAAAGAGACCCGTGCCCTGCAATGGGACGAATATACGTTGATACAGTAATACTAAATTAAATAAATAAATACACCTAACAGTCACATACTTAGTCCTGACCCCACATTGAGATCAATAAGTCTTGTGTCGTGGGTATCAGAAACTACGAGACTTTTCGGTTTCAACCAGACCACTATTTGTGGGCCTCATAAACATTTCTCTTGGTTCGGGGATCGAACCCGCGGCTTCTAGTTTCACAGCCGGAGTCTAATCAACTGCGCCACGGAGGCTGACAAATACGTGCTAAAAATACGAATAACTGGTACATATCTATCATATAAATACAAAAAATGTAATACACCACTAGACTCTCCTAAATTGGTCCACACACACTCAAAACTTTCGAGTAGGTTTTTGTCTGTCAATGTTCCTTGAGGTTTGGCAGCGGGCCGATTTAACCTGTGTTCTATAAGTATTCTAATTTAATACTTTCGTCGAATTTATCTGTTTTACGGAAGTTCTGAAAACTTCTGCATTATTTCGACTTCTACTTTATTTAATCGTAAGAAGGAAGTTTATAAAAGTATCGTTATCAATGCTTAATTTCAAATTTAGTCTTAATTATTTTTAATATATTTTGTCATTGTATAATTATTTAAATTTGCATGCTGTGTTCTCCTATAATTGAAGATCATGTCGAAATGTAAACCACAACAATGCTGTACCATTGTCTTCATTATATGTCGTGTATCCTTCGTTGGAGGTCCTCAATTTTAAAAAATAAATAAAAAATAAAATAAAGGTGTAATAAAAGAATATTTTTTTGCTGAATTTATTTATGATACTAGTATATATTTAATTGATTTATAAAGCATACATCGAAGGTTAAATGAGTCTTGATTAATCGAAAGCTTTCATAATTATTCATAAAAAGTTTACTCAATTACAGGACATTACTTCGCAATTTACTGGAGGTAGGTCTCTTATAAGTTACAGGCCGCCTGGGTAGGTACCACCGCAATGTCTATTTCTCCCGCCAATCAGCAGTGTAAAGACACTGTTATTTTACAGTTTGAAGGATATTGTAGTCTACTATCTAGTAACTACTGGACATATTGAGACTTAAAATCTTATGTCTCAGGATGGCGAGCGCAGTGGAAATCTAAGCATTACTTTGTAATTCAAGTCGTTGTTTGGTTTTGCTTGGTTCATGAACAGTCGTATCGCTTACCATCAGGCGAATGTCATGCCTGTCTTGCCATCTAATGCAATAAAAAAAGAGCAATAATTTCTAATAGAAAAAAAAAACTTTCACAAAAAAGATACCACTCCTGAAATTATTTGCTCTGCACTTACCAAAAAATAAACAAACAGATCATAATATCTTTAAAATGTTTATGAGAGAGCAGGTAAATGCAAAACATTTTTGTAATACAAAAAATTTGAGCTTTGTGCACCAACCTCATATAAACACGAATTTTATTTCAATTTTTTTAAAACAAGTCATGATATTCTAAAAATCTCTTTATTTTCGGTAAAAATAGACACGATTTTAAGGCACGTAGGCATTTAACCAGCTAAAACGCAGAGAAAATATTTTTATACTGAATTATGAATTAGATTACAAAAAAAAAAAACTACCAAGAAATATGAGCAAACTGTTCACTTTATTGTACGAGTAAGAACAACATATTTTTGTAAAAAATAATAAAACAACATTGTACTGTATCAGCCCATATACGTTTCACTGCAGGGCACGGGCCTACTCTTCAATCGAGAGTTCGATTGGGAGTGGTTAGGGTATATACCTATAGTTTACCAACAAAATAACGTATAATTTTTAAATCACTGGCTACCACGTTCTTCAAACCGCACAACAGATCTTGCACGAGACTGGTTGGCGCCAGAATTATACACAAATGAATAGCTATTAAAGACAGGCGTCCACATTTCCGCATCGCATCAAGCTTTATTTTTTACAATGCGTCCACAGTATCAGAAACGATCGAATTTGCTTGGATTGCCTCATAGCATAGAGCATCGGTATCGGCATTGCCGAAGGGTAGATCCATACGATACGCATCAGTGACCGCACTTCTATGAATTTCTATACAAAGAATATTACGATCCGTTTATTACGATGGTGCCAATTCGTACGCTTTATTACATTGGACATGTTAATACTATTAGATTACTATTAATTATTTTTTTGTTTATAATATTACAGAAACAAATCTCAAACGATGCGCTAATTATTTATATTTAAATTATTGTTAAATTTATTTCTAGCTTCAAATTTTGCCACAATGTAATGGATTTTAGATGGCGTATATCATGAAACCCTTCAGGCCAACACTGACTTGACGAGAGGCTTATCTTACTGACATGTAGCCTAACACACTTGTTAACAGATGTTTCTTAAGCCATTGTTCTACTAACGCAGGTTCGAATTTCCGAAGTCCAATCACGTTGCATAGCATCTTATTCAATCATTTTACCTCATGAATCATAAAGAAATAGCTTTGATTTTTTGTTTGTATTGAATAGGCTCAGAAGCTCTTGGACTAATTTTAAAAATTCTTTCACCATTTAAATTCTTCATTATCCCCGATGAATATAGGCGATAGAATATTTTCAATAAAGTGTATTTGCACCAGGGCGGACCTCGGTTGTGTCACTAGTAATTAATATATGCACTACCGTTGGTTAGTCATGGGAACAATATTCCTGCGAGCAATTATTTTGCGCACATATTTTATTTCGAGGTTTTGTATGGACGCAATAAAAATCTATATATATTTCTTTTTTTATAATTTTTGTGAATCTATTAAACTCTACGCGAATTAAGTTCTCATTATTTAGACAATATTGCCCGATTTCTTAAAACTATATACATAATACATACTTTGGCAATTCTCAAAGAATACCATAGTTCAATTCCCGTACCGAGAAAAAAGTTTGTGACCAATAAATTGACAGCCTTCTTGTCGCAGTTGGTTCAAAGTTGGCCGTGAAATGCGAGGTCGCGAGTTCGACCCCCGCACCGAGACAAATATTTGTGTGATCTACTGGTATTTGTTTCGGATCTGGGTGTTTGTAAGACCGAAATGTCTCTCGTAGTTCCTAATACCTACATACGACTTGATCTTAATTTGGAGTCAGGACTCTTTATGTAACTTTTTGTTTTATTTTGGGTGTGAGACAAAAAAATACTCTTTATTACTTTCCAATAGCGACATAAGACTCAGTATTATCTTATAAGGAGCATGAATGTGTTACGTTAGTACCTCATTTAGAAAAAACAAGTCTTTATTGTATTAACTAAATATAAAAATATAAATAAATATAAATAACACCCAACAGTCACATACATTGTCCTGACCCCACACTAAGATCGAGTCTTGTGTCGTGGGTATCAGGAACTACGAGAGACTTTTCGGTCTCACAAACACCCAGACCTGGAAGAAATATTTGTGGGCCACACAAACATTTCTCTCGGTGCGGGGATCGAACCCGCGGCCTCTCGTTTCACAGGCGGCTTCTAATCAACTGCGCCACGGAGACTGTCAAAAAAGCAACTACTACTAAAACTACCAAAATAAAAACTCGAATATTTGTTAGAAGTTAATAAATTTTATTAATGTTAACTTTCATGCGTATTATAAATTATCTAATAAGTTTTCATTTTGTGCGGATTACACGAAGTAATACTTCCTGGTACCAACTATAAGTATCGTCTAACACTCTCATAATATTATTATTATATTACCAACTTCCTGTTTGTATGAGATATTTCCCCGTTTATATTAGTACATACGTACATAAATTCATGCCCTTTTCCCAGAAGGGGTAGGCACAGGTGCCAAGACACCCACATTTCGCCATGTCGAAACATACATGGTTCCCACGATGTTACAGGGAGCGAGCCTATCGCCATATCGCACACAAATTCCTGACTCCGGGCTAATAATGAATAAAAAAAGAAAGAAAAATCCAATATCACTTTTCCCGACTCGGGATTCAAACCTGTGACCTAAGCTTTGTAACCGTACCGTAGTACAACTACGCCACCGAGGCAGCCGTTATATAAGTATTAAATATTTATAACCCTAAGGTAAAGAGGAATGCTGGTAGTAATCCTACTACCAACATTCCACACAGTCATGGCAATGTCCAACGACATGTTCCTGGTTAGCAATATAATTAAATACATAGTATTACCTAAAATAATATTTACATCCTGTTTAAAAAAATACGCTGGGGTTAAATTTAATTAAATTAGCAAAAAATATGGATTTATCACTCAAACGCTTAAAACACGCCAAAAAATTATCCCATTACTTTGCAAAATATTTACTTTCATTGTGTCTGTCATTAAATTACCATCCGGCTTCGTTTTCGGTCGCAGTCTGGATATACCTTGTATAATACTTCCAGCATACAAAACAGTCAAATTAAATCGAATATTGCGATCTAGAAACTTTCCTTACATTTCCGCACTTCACCTCGCCAAAGCAGACAATTAACTTATTGAACCCATCATCACCCAAAGCGCATCTAACTTATTTATCTATATTTAAATAGCTCAAAAATATGTATTCATTTTCGAAATTCGTACCGCGCATGCGTAGCTTTCCCCGGTTGTATGACGCACACTAGCGCCCCCTAGGTGTACCACATACATCGAGCAAATCTGAAACAGGAGTTACAGGCAGAGGCACGCACACACCCATACCTCATATTCAGAAAGACTTCATGTACAGGCAGCACACGCACACATACACAGCCAAACCCTGGAGTCTCTATAAGTACATTAGTCGTCCGAAAGATATTGGTCGCGGAGCGCGTGTCTTTCGTCTGCGGATACATTACGTCGAACGTATTGAAGTGTGAACACATAAATTCTTAAAGATTTGTGCGTGGGTTATGAAATAAAATTTAAATAAAATTGTGAAACATTAATTAAAAAATAGTGGTGTGGATAAAGTGTTTCGAGTGTATTTTGGAAAGGAAAGTTAATTTATTGTGCTAGTGCGGCAAATCACTGGTGTAATTAGAAGGTAATGTATGCAATTTAATTGAATAATTAATTATTGTTTAATTGCCGTAATTTAAATTCATATTAGGAATATGTTTAACGTATTAAACCGTTTAATAAACAATTTCAGGAAGTTATTTAAGACACAACATTGAAAATTATTTATTTCAATATGTCACTTTTTAAAATGAATGGGGCTCTGAATAAAAAAATAAATATTGTTACATTATTTAATTTTACAATTTTAATAAATAAAAATATAATTACTGCACTCGCTATTGTAAAAAAATGAAAATAAATATTTTTGGCACTATTTCGTAACTTTACTTTTTCGTAATAATTTTAAATTACTTAAGTTTTAGCCATAATTATAATAAGCCATTTGCATTTTAATGATTTCGGAATTAGGTTTTCAATTATTTTCGTTATTAAATATTAAATTAATTAAATATAACGAAGAGTGACAAGTTTTTTCATAAATTATATTCAAAAGGTCACTTTCCTTGTTTAATAATATTGCTTTTAAAATATATTTTTATAAATCTTTAATAAAGTAGTAGTAAAGAATTATAAGAAATAATGTACTAGATTTGAGGTTATATAAGTTTAATTAATAATTAAAAAAAAATAGATAATTTTTTTCCGAAATATTTTAAAATTAATCATTTAATTAATCTAACAATAATAATTGCCTATCTTACACGTAAATTACATAAAACCTTGGATTTAGGAGCGAGAGAAAAAATATAAAGGCTCACTCACAAAAACACTGAAATTCAAGTTGAACAATTCTTAAGCTCGGAAAATTCTACAGCTTCTTTAAGCTTTCCCATTTCTTTCGCTTTATCTTTCCGCCTATTATCTACCTTTTCGTAAGTTCTCAGTTCAGTACCATTACGTCTATAACAGAATAAGTTCTTTTGATATGATTGTATTGTCTGATTATTTAATGGCTCAACGCGGAATTGTCACGTATTCTACCGGGATATAATGAGGACAATTGGAGGTACTTATTTGTACCTTTTCGATTTGTTATTTTGGAGTAACTTAGATTATGTAAATTTATGATTGCAATACTGGATTACTTGAACAGTTAACTAAATAGTATTTCATAGGGTTTTTAAAAAGCTCCATTGGAGTGGCTGTAAAGTTTCGTATAAGGATTGTGAATTGAGAAGTCTTGGGTTTGTTACTTTAATTCGAATTTCAGAGCATTTTGAGATCAGTTCTAAACGGATGTAGGCTATCTACAAGATTATGAGTTAGTGCTTTACAGATTAAACCGAAATTTATTACTGGCAATCCTATAACTTCCTTAATGAAATAATATATTGTATGTTCAATTAAATTAAATATGCAATCCAGGTGTTTTTATAAAGTAATATAAAACTTCGATTTTTAATTTTGGATTTTTGTTCCGCGATATCTTCATAACTTAGTAAAGTAATATAATATAGATTAATTAATTTTAGTATGTAAAATAATATAATATAGATTACTTAATTAATAGATTAATTCGAATAATTTGAGTTAGCTTTTTGAACTCCTATGGATAGGTCATCGAAATGTGTACCTATTTTGGATTTTCTTTATTAAAGCCGATAGTCATTACATATCTTCTTGATTGAAAACGAATAGGAATTAGAAAACCATACTATAATTGTGTTGGTTAGTTAACTTTACTTGCTTTCGTGGAAGAAATTCTGGGCAGGTACGTAGGTTTTCTTAAGATTTTTTTCATAGTTGAAGTAAGCGATATTTACGATAACACCCATACTGTATTGTAATGCAAGACACAGACTTCGTCTACTATCAAGAATACGATTAAGTGGGGTTAGGCTATATAGTCCACCACACTGGCCCTATCAAGAATACGATTAAGTGGGGCTAGGCCGGATAGTCCACCACGCTGGCTTAGTGCAGATTGGTGGAGTTAGCACACCATGATGTTTTTACAAACCGCTATGGTATGCAGGTTTCCTCACGATGTTTTCCTTCACCGTTATAGTGCGTGTTGATTGACTATCAATAGGCACATGAATACGCATAATTAGTGATGAAAATTAAGCTTTTAATATACCATTGATTAATCAGCACAGCCCTCTGCTGAGTAGGCTTCTATTCATTTTATATTCTTATGGTATATATAATTTTTTTGGTTTTGAAGTCCCACAGCAAAGTCGAGTGCATTAATAGGCGGTAACATGAACTTCAAAATTGTAGAAAACTATCGTGAGAGAACCTGATTTTAAAAAAGTTCGCTACCACAGACTAGGCCAACACAGTGGATTATAGCCTAAACCCTCTTAATCGTATTACCGATTGATGTGAAGCCCATGCCTTATAAGGACTGTTTATGAGCTGGTTAATCATTATTATTAGTTATAGATTGCACTGTACGTAATCTAACTTAGCCTCCGTGGCGCACTCGGTTAAACGCCGCCTGCGAAACGAAAGGCTACGGGCTTGATTGCCGCACTGAGAGAATTTTTTGGGCTGCCCACAAATATTTCTTTCGGATCTGGGTGTTTGTGAGATCGAAAAGTCTCTCGTAGTTCCTGATACAACACAAGACTCAATCTTAGTGTGGGGTCAGGTCTTTGTATGTAACTATTTCGTATTATTTATTTAAGATCGATTGCATTTTCACTTTATCGGATCAGTATATAACCGAACATCTTTATAGAAACATGAACCTTTATCAACCTTTTACCACCTTCCACTCAACACGTGAAACAAAAAAAGTGGGCCTTTTATTCATTCATAGTGCTCCGAGAACCTTTATGCATATTATGATGATACTCATTTCAGTTCCTCGTTGTTACGTATTGTCGGCGCTACACTGGGGGTAATTTCATACTTTGCTGAATAGCTTCTGTTGCATTAACATTTTTATTTAATAAAAGATTGAATTGTCATACGTGGTTGTATTTTACATGGAAAAATATAAATTGAATCTTTTTTCTCGTTATGAATGCCATTCGCCTGATGGTAAGCGATATGACCGCTCATAACTAATAGCAAAATCAAACGCCATGAATTACAAAGCAATGCTTTGCATTCCACTGCGCTCGCCATTCTGAGACTTATGATGTTAAGTCAATACAATGTCTTTAAAACCGGAACACAACAGTGCATTTACACTGCTCTTTGAAGACTAGAAATTGGTGTGGTACCTACCTAAACGGCCTCTCACATATCAGAGATCTAACCCCAGTAAAAATAATAACATATTTTACAGTGAATCATGCAAATTGAATCAAATAAATGTCATACTAACAAAAAAAAATACGATAAGCTTTGGACACGCTATGATATTTACTAGATTTTGACAAGATAAACGTCGTATTTAAAATTTCCATTAATTTTATTAATAATAAAAATCGTTTAGCTCTATTAAAAATTATATCAAATATATAGGTGTTTTTTTTTTTCAAATGTATAAAAAGATCGCCAACGCGCACTAGGCTAGCATGGTGGACTATATGGTCTAACCCCTCTTAATCGTACTCTCTATTTTAGACGGCTCCCACGCCCTGTAGAGGGCCGTAAACGGTAGAATATAAAAAAGACGAAAAAACGGGACAAAATAAATCAGAAAAGATTCTTCAATTGCTAAATAACTATTATCGAGATGTAGTTTCCTATAGAATAAAATTAAATAAGTCGAAATCGCCATGCTATTCGACGTCTTTAATCATTACTTCATCTTCCATTGCGTATTACAATTTCCAATGCTAATGTTTATCTTGTTTCGTTGTAATAATATTACGTTTATGCTGCAATGTAATCTCTATAATTAGAAACATCGCTTGATAATATTATGATAAGTTATAACAACATTTTCTCAGGGATATTATATATCGAAGTATTGTGATGGTACAACATAAAAAGTTTTGTTTGTTTTCTTTATTGTATGTTCATAATTCATTCGATGAGTTGAAACTTAGTTCAGTTTCTGTTCATGCTCTTGCCAATTTTGTTATATAGTACTATCAAAATAAAGTTGGTGTTGTGGTGCTTCAAACTAATGAACTGTGTCTGAAAAACTATATTTCATTAGAAAAATAATTTGAACTTGGCCTTATCAATTCTTAAAACAAATAAGTTATTAAGAGATTCAAAATTATTTACCTCAGTGAAACGATAATTTGTTTCACTCACTCAAATGCAAGTTAGTAAGTTAGATCATACATACATAAACTCACGCCTTTCTACCAGAAGGGGTAGGCAGAGGTCTTACCAGGACAACCACGTTTCGCCTTGTGTGTTCCGTCCCATGAAGTGATAGGGGGCGAGCATAAGGATTTATCTAACGATTTTTTCTTTAAATAATAGTGTAAACTATTTTTTTTTCAAAGACGCTGTGATACCCTAGGGTTTCAATTATTATTTTAATAAACCTACGGATTTACTACCTAACACGATTATATTTATAAAATCGCAAAAAAAAATTGTCGTGTTTGTTTGTGAAATTTTTAGTTGCATTGTGCCTATAGTCACTAAAACTACCACCCGACTTCTTTTTGCTAGCAGTCTTGATATACCCTATATATGTTATCTTTTATCGATATTTGTGTATCTTGATGGCGTAGGCGATCCAACCTCAATATTCTGTGTATTACGCATCAATGCCTCAGCTTTCCTATAGGTTATAGGTAACTTGTTGCGTGCCTATACAAGTGCATAACTTCAATTTCACATGGTCGCCACTACCTTTGTTACTGAAAGTCGATTTAGGAAACTATTGTTTACAAACTCAAGTAAAGTTCCAAGAATATTGCAGAGCAACTTGAAGTTTGAGGGTATAATTAAAACAGAGATTCATATGCTATGAGCGGCAATGCGCGAGACGGGTTTATGAATAGTGATTAAATTCGATTCCCACTTGAAGGGACTATTTATTAACGGCCCTTTGTGTGGACAGTTTATAAACCTATAATACTAATAATAATAATAACCCTTTATTGAAATAAATATTACGCAATACAGAACTAATAAAGTGCATGGTGGCCTGTTGGTAAGCGGACCAGACGCGGCTGCCAACATGTTCACGCTGGTCGCGGGTTCAAATCCCAGGGCACACCTCTGACTTTTCGGAGTCATGTGTGTATTGATAGTCAATCACCACGCACTAAAACAGTGAAGGAAAACATCGTGAGGAAACCTGCATACCATAGCGATTAACAAGAATTTCTATGGTATGTAAGTCCGCCAACCCGCACTTGGCCAGCGTGGTGGACTATATGACCTAACCACTCTCAATCGTACTCTCGACTGTAGAGTAGGCCGGGCTGATATATAATACAAAACAAAAATAAAAAGAAATTAACAGATTTGATGAATGAATCTCTTGAATGTCTTATCTTTTTCGCTCAAACGGAATTGAAAAGTCGTTGGAAAGGTACAAAACATTTGATATCTAAAATAGGTTTAAAAACAGTCTATGAATAAGCCTGTGCCAGGTGATGTAGGAAGTAAAAACGTCGAGCAGTTTGTTGTTTTTAAGATTTAAGTTCTCTTATTACGAGGACTACCAAAAACTAAATAAAATTTGATGTAATAATATCATCAATTATTTTGTAAATTTAAAATTAGTACGATCTACTGACATGTCATAGGAGTTATTTAATTGCCCACATGAACAATAAACCAATTTCATTTAATTTCATTTCGTTACGACTATGTCTGTAAGTTGTTGTTTTATGTATTTATGAGTATAGTGTTAATTTTTATATATTCTTTAAATCATTTATATTCGTAATCTTAAATATTGTTTTCCGCGTTTCTTACGACTGCGTCGATGGCGTAGTTGTACTACGGTACGCTTACAAAGCTGAGGTCTCGGGTTCGAATCCCGGGTTGGGCAAAGTGATATTGGATTTTTCTATTCATTATCAGCCCAGAGTCAGGAATTTGTGCCCGATATGGCGATAGGCTCGCCACCTATCACACAGTGGGACGGAACATACTGGCGAAATGTGGGTGCCCTGGCACCTCTGCCTACCCCTTCTGGGAAAAAGGCGTGAGTTTATGTATGTATGTTTCTTACTAAAAATTAAATACATATAAAAAAAATTACGAATTTTATCACGGATTTAATTTTTTTTTTAATTTATTGACGTTTCGATTACTTTACAGCTTTCGTGGTCACGGGGCGGGCTTTAGATTCTTGTACCTTAATTCTCCTACGAAACTATAAGACGTTGATATAAATTAAAGCAATATATTGTACTAGTTTAATTTTATTGCCATTTATATTGACGTATATGGTGTATAATAAATAAATAATATTGTTAGCCGACAATTCAAAAAAATATTTTAATTTAAAATACGATTGAATTACGGTTTTACAGATTACGCGAGTCAATTTTTTTGTACACAAAAGTATTTCAGAGTATTTTTAATAAAGAATTCTTGTAGTAAACGGCAGATAATATAAGAACGTTTGAATGTCTAGAAAATTGAATTGAAAAATTTACTCAATTTACAAAGTTTTTAAGTTATTCAAATTTAACCGAAATGGGTGTAAATTGAAGGCGGTTTGTCGTGTCGGGGTCCTGGGTACATTCCCGTGGCACGTCTTTAACATCATAAAGTTACGTGTGTATTCATTGTCAATTATCATCTGTTTTAAGGGTTAAGGCAGACATCGAAAATAAAATAGAAGAATTAGAGTTTTCTATATTCATTGCGAAGGTAGGTTAGGTGTAACAACTAGCCTTGGTCCAAGGTGTTGGAGAACTGCCTTATCTTCTCATTCTTAATAAAAAGCTGTAAAGTAATCAAAACGTTAAGATGTTAAAAAATGTAAAAATTAAACCAAATCTGTGATAAAAACCATAAATAATAGTTTTATTTCAATATGTAACATTCGCGTTAATCTAAAAAACCATAAAAGTAAAGGTTGTTTGAAAGAATAAGCGCAGTAAAAACTAAAAACTTCGTACTAACGTGCTATGGATTAACTGAATTTAAAATAAAGCATAAGTGTTATTTTTTTATGTATTGGATTCTAATAAGTAATTTAGTAGGCAAAATTGAACTAACTAGTTTAAGATGCGGACTTAAATCTTTATCTAGAATAATTAAACGGTGAGGAGTAGTGCAACCACTTTCCTTACCTCCTTTACCAATTATCCATATAATGAATATTGTTCTATTCATTATCAGCTCAGAGTCGGGAATATGTGCCCGATACGATATGCTCGCCCCTATCAAATCTGGGGACGGAATATACAATGCCAAATTTAGGCGTCCTGACACTTCTGCCTACCCGTTTTGGGAAAAAGGCATGACTTTATGTATATATGTGCATATGTTTTTAAAAACGTGCTTAATGCAAAACGTTTCATTTAGGCACTATCTTAAATACATGGACACTGTGACATATGAGGGTTTAAAATCTTCATTCGTATATTTTCTACCATTTAAAAACCCGTCGAAATATAGTTCCAATTCACATTTATTTGGCCTGAGTGTATGTATGTATGTATATTTTACGTAACATTTATAAATATTAATATGTTTCGTTCGAAATTATTTATACCGCAACTCCACTCACACGCAGTGAATAATTTTAAACCCTTTGAAATTGACATTAAAAACTTTCGTCTTAACGTTATATATAATTTTAAGTACACCGTATAATGTACTGAATCATTAAAATTTTATATCTTAGTGCTTCTTCGCAAGTGTTTTATATTTTCGTGATATTACGTAGATAGTACATAATTATTAAGATAATTTTTAGCGCAGTTTTTTCAGTTTTATTATTATTTAACTTTTACTAGTTTTTTACGGCTAAGAATGGCGAGATGAATATCCCATTCACCAGATAGTAAGCTATACGACCGCTCATCTACAGTAGCAAGACCAAACAACAACATGAATAACTTAGAAATGCTTGGCATTCCACTGCGCTCACCTACCTGAGACATAAGATGTCAAGTGTCAATATTTCGAGTAGTTACTCTGGCTAAAAGATCCTTTTAAACCGAAACACAACAGTGCATTTGCACTGCTGTTTGACGGGAAAAACAGATAGACAGACAAAGGCGATCTCTGACTTATGGGAGACCTACCACTATTTTGTACCAGTATGTATATGCACCAGAAAAGTTACACAAACTATGTTCACCTAGGCATTTTATTTCAAAAGTTTAGCCGATGTATAATTCGCACTACAATATTTCCATAATAGCTCACATGCGGCAAAATTCTGTTCCCGGTATTCATGTTTGAATATTTTAAAATACTGTTGTAAGGGAACTGTGCAGTGTGAATTTCCAAGAAAGCATGCTGGCTATTGATTTTGTAATGCCGATGTGCTAGGAATACGTTTGTTTGAGGGTATAGTGATTGAAGAAAAAAAGTTCTTTGGGCGATTTATTTTATTCTATCGAAATGGTAAAGTAATACGCTCTGTTATTCTTTTACCATGTTTGATTCATTTTGTTATTATATTTTAAAAAACACATACTGAATTGTTTTTTTCTTAATAATCAGGTAAAAAAAAAAGGATTTGAAGTATGAAATAGAAAAATCCTCTATATTTGGAAGCCATGTGTGTGATCATTATAAGACCATGTTGATAACATTACGGTTGTCTGGAGGAGATCGCTTAAATCGATAATATGACGCCTATTATGTCACCATATCTATGTCCGTTTTTGTTTCTATAACTATTGTATTTTTTATTGGTATAATACATAGTTATATTAGTATTTATTTTAAATTGTTTTATCTCCATTTAAGGGTTAAATGAGTCTGGTGTACGGGCCATAGCTAAGCAGGTTAAATAGGAAAACGAGGAAGATATAGATGATAATGATAGAAAAAATCAGGTAACAATAATATAATTATAACTTTTTGGATGCTGTTATTTTTTTTTCTTTTTTATTCATTATTCGGCTAGAAAATATCAATATCATATTAACACGAATCTTCATATTTTGCCTGTTTTCTCAAATGCTCATGGACGGCGCAATATCACTTCTGTCATTGTGCAGAATTATTCACTTATATCTTTGCAATTGCCTGCCCGCCTAACATGTTGTCTTCGGAATAAAATTTTAACCTCTCGCCCAGATCTATGTTAACAATCGGTAGTTTTGACTTAATTCACTTATATTCAATTTCTAAATTCTTCTGTTTATAAAATGTTTCCTTACAATGTTTTCTTTCACCTTATCTTATCTCATAAGTTATTATAAAAGCAGTCCTTAATGTGCATAAAAAAATAAAGATAAGACCCGATTATCTTGGCTTAATTTCTAAGAGCGTGTTCTCACTCCCTACCTCACGTAAAGTTACTGATGGCCTGACATATCTCCCACTATTTACATCTACACATATACAACGCTACATACATAAACTCACGCCTTTTTCCCAGAAGGGGTAGGCAGAGGTGTCAGGACACCCACATTTCGCCTTTGAAGTTCCGTCCCACGATGTGATAGGTGGCGAGCAATATCGAGCACAAATTACTGACTCTGGGCTGATAATGAATAGAAAAATCAATATCACTTTGCCCAATCCGGGTTTCGAACCCAAGACCTAAGCTTTGTAACCGTACCCTAGTACAACTACGCCACCGAGGCAGTCACACGCTACAACGCTGCCAGCAAATACTATAACATAAAGTAAGTTTCAAAATATTTTTGCCAAAAACTAATTAAAAATGGCTCTACTCTATCAATTAAGAGAAAGAAAACATTTTCTTCAACTATACCACACGCACAAACACATACTACATAAATGCTACGTCACAATCACTGCAAAATGATTGTACCGTATGTAATAAACGCTAGTCCAACTCAGGCAACTAAAATACAAGCGTTGCGCTTAGTTTGGGGCCACAGTCTGTTAAATAAGTTATAGTGTTAAGTTATATGTATGTATTTGTTAATTGTTCTGATTCGTTATTAAAGCAAAATTTGTAACGCAATTTTCAATAAATTTATTATTATTATTATTTACTAACAAGAGTATTATCTTCTATATACACATTTTATATACATATCGGATTTCCGAGCTGACAGTTGCGTTCGTCCGCATCCATGGGTGAAAGAACACAATTCACAATTTACAGAATTTACTTGATCGCTAAAACCAATCTACACAATTTCAAATCACAAGGGGAATGTAAAATTACGAAAGTCCGATCAGCGTCACAATATATAAAATGAATTAATCTTCAATTTTGACAAGTCATAGAAACGCGCCGTCATACATAAACTCACGTGTTTTCCCAGGAGGGGTAGGCAGAGCTGCTAGTGGCAACCAGTATAACAAACGTTTCGCCTTGAGTGTTCCATCCCACGATGTGATAGAGGGCGACCCTATCGCCATATCGGGCACAAATTTCTGACTCCAGGCTGATAATAAATTGCAAAATCCACTATCACTTCCCGAGCTGGTATTCAAACATGAGACCTCATACCTACAATGTCACATTTATCAAAATCATGTCTGTCATTTTCTTTATCATGAAGGTTAACTTTTCCGAGATCTTTCTAGATCGATATAACTTATTCTTTAAATCTAAGGAGGTCTACTTGAACGTTCGGTTCGTGTAGAGTTTATCATACACCGATTCACTAGTAGTTTCGAAGTTGAGAGTTCTCGAAACTGAAGCAAGCGTTTTCCGTTCATACTCTCGAATCCTTTGTGCATTTAAAAGTAAAAATATCTCGACGTTTTGAAATTCTACTGCTTTGTATTATTGGAAACATTGAACGAGAATCAATGCTTTATTTGTATGATGCTCGTAAGTAGCATCATCAAAGTCATAATGGCTAAAAGTACAAACGATTTCAATCTTTATAATCTGTATCTGTATCAGCCCATATACGTCCCACTGCAGGGCACGAGCCTACTCTACAATTACTCTGAAAGTACGATTGAGAGTGGTTAGGCCATATAGTCCACCACGCTGGCCTAGTGCGGGTTGGCGGACTTACATACCATATAAATTCTTATGAACCGCTATGGTATGCAGGTTTCCTCACGATGTTTTCCTTCACCGATTTTTAGTGCGTGGTGATTGACTATCAATACACACATGACTCCGAAAAGTCAGAGGTGTGCCCTGGGATTTGAACCTGCAACCACCTTGAACATGTTGGCAGCCGCGTCTGGTCCGTTTACCAACAGGCCACCACGCACTTAATCTTTATAATATTAGTGATTTAATGACTGCTCGCTAAGAGATAGACGCAGGTTTTGCTACTACGAGTACTTAAGTCAACTTTCAATTGTTTAATTTCGAAATGAAACGATTATTTTCGGATTTTATTATTAGATGTGATTTAGTCACGGGGCGGACTAGACCACGAAAGCTGTTAAGTAATCGAAACGTCGGCAAGTTAAAAAATATAAAAAAAAAACAAAATCACGATAAAATCCGTAAATAATACTTTTATTTCAATGTGTAACATTCACGTTAATCTAAGAAACAATTATGTGTTTAAATTTTGTTTTAGAAAACATATTTTTATTTAACAAACAGGTAATATTGTAGCAAAAAATACCGCTCGAATGCATCAGGATCCTCGGTATTTCTCAACAAGATTAATTTATTAGAACAATTAAATTTATTAACATTACCCAACAGATTAGTAATGTTAAGAATGCACATCACGCATTGCTTGCATTGAAACTCCTAGTACTAGGAAGAATAGCATACAATCATTCATAACCGGAAACATTCTTAATATATATAATGAGTTTTTAATTGCTTTCTCGCAATGCTCTTTGTATATCGCATTTCTCGCCTGACCTTATATCTTAAGAGAATATTTAATGAATCTTTAAACGCAAGCCACTGTCTTCAGTTTTGTATTTGCATATTAAATTGCAATTTAAATTTAAAAGCGCCAATTGTCTGCTTCTTTTCAAAGTGTTGCAATTACAGTGGTCACTGTTTACGAAGCTACACATTGCTCTGTTAAGTTTGAGCATTCTTGGAGTTAAGTGTATTGAGACTTGTTCCATAATGATGCTTCAAAATTAATGGACAAACGGGGTATGGGAAATAGAAGAAATTAATATCTAATCAAACAGCTTAAAATTATTGTCCTAAAACTTGCAGTTTTGGAGTTTTGGTTTATTTAACATTACTCTAAAATTTTATTTAACTAGGAAGCCCAATGTATACTTAACTAATTAGATAAAAAAACGCAACAAAAATATGATAGAAGATTTTGTGAAATTTTAAACTTTGTGCATATTGTACGACAATTTCACCTTAATTTTAAGAAAACAATAACTTCAAAATTATAATACATACGAAAATACGACAATTTCACCTTAATTTTAAGAAAACAATAACTTCAAAATTATAATACATACGAAAATACGACAATTTCACCTTAATTTTAAGAAAACAATAACTTCAAAATTATAATACATACGAAAATACGACAATTTCACCTTAATTTTAAGAAAACAATAACTTCAAAATTATAATACATACGAAAATATAGTATTCTTATTAGATATTAGCGGTCGGGCCCGGCCCCGCCCGGGTGCATACACGTTTCAAAATGGCGGTCAAAATGTTTTATTCTGACTATCAGTTTAGAATATCGACCAATCGGACCACAAAAAACGAACAACATTTTCTCGTATTTGCTAGAAATATCACTACTGCCTTCCTCCTATAGGTCATAGCGTGATGATATAGCCTATAGCCTTCCTCGATAAATGGACTACCCAATACTGAAAGAATTATTCAAATCGGACCAGTAGTTCCAGAGATTAGCGCGTTCAAACAAACAAACAAACTCTGCAGCTTTATAATATTAGTATAGATTAATTCCCTCTATTCCCCATACCCCGTAAATTCATTAATTACGGGACACTCTGTATAACGACTAGTGAGAAAATTAAAAAAAAGTAAACGCTTTACATCAAGCGACTGGTTACCTTGTGTGTCTATGACGTCATCAACATTATCATCATCTACGGCGTGTCCTCTTACTAGACATAAATGTCATGCAAACATTTCCAGAACAATCTTTTGGAAGTAAACAGCACCCAACCATCTTATACGACCTTTATAAATGTCTTTCCATCTTCGTTTGTAATAAAAAGGTCCTCAAAACCGACCCTTCGTTTAAGTAAGGCAATCCATGGGGATTTCAAATTTCAATTCATTTTACTTTTTTTACTTGAACAATTGGCTTAGTCTCTGACAGCCTACGTGACGCAATCGGTTAGACGCCTGTGAAACGAGAGGCCGCAGGTTCGATCCCCGAACCGAGAGAAATGTTTGTGCAACCCACAAATATTTCTTTCGGGTCTGGGTGTTTGTGAGACAGAAAAGTCTCTCGTAGTTTCTGATACCAACGACACAAGACTCGATCTTAGTGTGGGGTCAGGACAATGTAGGTGACTGTAAAAAAAAGTCTAGAACTTTCATAAATTTCAAATGATGAAGCCTGTATTTGAAAGTAGGTAGGTCCCTTATTTGTAGACATAATCTGGAATATTTTAGTAAAATTTGTCATTGAGACAAATACCTCTTGAGATTTATTGGACTTGAGACCGTTTGATGTGAGTGCTTCAAGTGTTTATTGATAAATTGAAGGGCATTTGTTTTGTTTAAGAAAGAAATGTGTATTTTCAGGCGTAATAAATCAGCTTTATTAGTTTCTTTTACCTTGTGCTACGCTGGTCGACTTCAAAATCCATCTCAAAAATCTTAATTTTACTTGATTACTTTCGCGGCTTTACTTATGGTAACGTACATTTTGTCAATTATTTTAGGTCATTGATCAATACATAAAACATGAATGTAATAATAAAAATGAATAAATCTTTTTCAATTCATTAAGCGTGAGAAACTTACTTTCATATTATTATAAATATAATTAATACCTAAACTAATTAGTTTCGTTTCGGGTCACATGAGTCAGACAAATCTAGAAAAGGTTGAATTTAAGCACTCGGTATTATTAATATGAGTGCTGTTATCGATCCTTGTTTAGAGAAGTTACAATGGCATTTTTAAGAGGAGGATAGGTAGAATGTAATTATAAAACTATATTACTTATGATATTTTATTTGTTAGCCTCCTTGGCGCAGTGAAACGAGAGGCCACGGGTTCGATCCCCGCACTGAAACAAATATTTGTGTGAACCACAAGTATTTGTTTCGGGTCTGGGTGTTTGTGAGAAAAGTCTCTCGTAGTTCCTGATACCCACGACACAAGACTCGATCTTAGTGTGAGGTCAGGACTATGTATGTGACTGTTGGGTGTAATTATAAATTTTATTATTTATAATGAATGCTTTGGCTTCTTCGGTCAAACTGAATTCATAAGTAGTTCGAAAGAGACATGACATTGACATGACACGACAGATAAAATAGGTTTGTAAACTGTCTAAGAATTATGCCGATTGTCTTTAAATACATTCACTAACTATATCGGGTAGGTAGAAAATATAGAACGCCAAGTATAACCTATTCCTTAGATACAAAACACTGAGCCAAATTCTTCGCAGTATTTTTTCCATCTCCCCAAGGACCAAACGTCTAGTTCAAGGCTCGACGAATGTTTTAGTATAAACCGTTAAAAGAAAAGACAATAATATTAAGAGCTTTGAACAAAACCACGACGGCATCAAACCGTCACTGCGAAAATTTGTTATAATTTCGAAACGCAAACCGAGTCTCTGTTGAGAGCAACTGGAAAACTTTTTCGCTTTATTTCCAGTACTTTATTGTAAGTATTTAAGTTGGCTATCCATATAGCTCCTGTTTTCGACAAGTTAAATGAAGTATATTTTTAGAATGTACAGAATCAGCCAATCTCAGATCACTGAGATTAGATTTATGTCGGATTTCTTGAAAGTGGATTTTTATTTTTAGTGGCATCGTATTAATTTGTGATTGGTGACCCTGAAAGGACATTTGTAAACTAAATTAAGTCGAAGATCCTTTGATTTCACAATTTTATACAACCAATACAACGGTCGGGGCTGACTTCACCCGGGTGCAGTTAACTTTCGAGTCCAGTTCACAACATGTTCATCAACAACATGGCGAGTGGCATTCTTGTCTCGCCAACAAAATTAAAAGTTATAATTCAATGCAGGTATTTATCAGGCCGGGTTTGTAGAGTTTAGTGCGAATTATCTGCATTAATTAGAGCGAATTAGTTGAAAACGAGATTTAGTGAGTTTTCATGGTTTTCTATTAGCTGTCGTACCGCTTACAATCGGACTATCGGAGTTTACAAATCATAGACATTCTCACAAATAGCTATAGCATGCAGGTTTCCTCACGATGTTTTCCTTCATCTTTATGGTGGGTACATAACGTATAACTCCGAAAAGCCAGAGGTGTGTACTGGGATTTGAACCTGCGACGTAAGCATGTTGATAGCTGCATCTTGTCCATTTAATCAGAATTAATCGCTGGTCAATAATTTATTTGGACCCCACTTTCCCACCAGATGACACTTTGCTGCTTATAAAAAAAATTACAATTAATGAATTAGAATCCCAAAACCTTATTTTCGGTAATCATGACAGATACATTTCGCATGATTCATAATAGCAATAAACCTTAGGATTAAGGAAATAAATCTTCACTGTATCGCGGCGCACTCAATCCAAGCTGTCATCTTGTCCCGCCATGATGGAGTGGACAAACAGACAAAAATGTATCTTGACCAATCACCGCGTTCCTTTTTCGAGGTTATTCTTTTATTAATTGGAGATTGAGTGATTTGGACTGTGGGTATTATTTATTTTGTTTCACTGTATTTTATTATTCATTTATTTAACAAAAGGGCGTGGTGCCCTGTTGGAAATGGACCGAAAGCGGCTGCCAACATGTTCACCGTGGTCGCGGGTTCAAATCTCAGGACGTGGCTCTAATTTTTTTGGAATCATGCGTGTGTTTGTAGTCACCAAATAATCAGCATGCAATATAACAGTGAAGGAAAATATCGTAAAAAATCTGTATACCATAGCGACTTTTAAGAATTTCTGTGGAGTTAAAGTATATCGTCTAGCTCTTATCAATCGTTCTCTTGATTATATTATAGAAGAAACCCGTACTCAGCAATGGGAGGTATAAGGACTGATACAGATATAGATTGAATATTTATGTGACATGGATTTTACGATATACATTACTTATTTAGCAAGGAGGTCTCTACTAATCATGGTTAATTCTTGTCAAGGGTCACTTAAAATTATAAAATCACATTACAAGAAACTATTTGAAACCAACTCACTGTTGTTCCATCAGCTGTTATTTGAAAGCAAACAAATTACTAACTAAATTAATTGTTCAATTTAAACCTTCAATTTCAATTACAACAGTATTGAAAATTTACAACTCGGACTTTCTAAAATTGTACTAATTT
This sequence comes from Hyles lineata, assembly GCA_030180105.1. NCBI lineage: Eukaryota > Metazoa > Arthropoda > Insecta > Lepidoptera > Sphingidae > Hyles > Hyles lineata. Next base: position 841,013 of record JARJEE010000032.1, on the reverse strand, counting down.
GTATAAAATTGATATTATTTACGAAGAGTAATGATCTAGGCTGTAATTTCCACGTCCATTTTAATTAAATTATGTTTTTTATTTGTGTGTATTCAATAAATGTATTTACTGATGGTAGGTGTTTTATATTTATTTATTTATTATTATTATTTATTAAAATTTTATTGTACACCTAATACTAACAATACAGAAATAACCGACGAAAAAAAAATGTACAAAAGGCGGTCTTATCGCTCGAGGCGATCTCTTACAGACAACTAACCATGGGATGGATAAGAGGGAACGACAGTTTTGGGGTACCATGAGGTGTACGAAAGGATAAATGGACATATAATAGGACTTTTATATATGGAAGGCCACCTGTGTCCTAGTGAACAGCAATGTAAATGCACTGTTGTGTTCCGGCTTGAAGGACATTGTAGTCAGTCTAACTACTGGACATATTATGACTTATGTCTCAGGATGGCGAGCGCAGTCAATCATTGCTTTGTGTTTCATGATGTTTGGTTAAATCCATGAACGGTCGTATTGCATACTATCAGCCGAATGGCACACTCATCTCGCCATACATAGTAATAAAATAAAATGTTACTAAAAATTCTTGGATAAAATATTAAGTTATTCGTCTTCAAAGATGTTTCTAGTAAGTAACACTGTGGCTAATTCTACGAAAAACAACAATGTGCTAGCACTATTATGTTCCGGTTTTAAATATATCGGAGCAAATATGTGTTAGGCATCGAAACTGTCTTTACGTAATGTCTCGGGTGACGAGCACAGTGCTGTCTATTTATTATGAAATAAAGTTACATTGGTTACTTTTTATATTTATCGAAGCTTTTAATGTTTCAGTAAATAAAGATATAATTATTTTTATTTTATTAAACTTCATACAATAAAATTGTACAGGCAGACTTAATGCCGTTGGCATTTCTACCAGTCAACCTTTGGGAGAAGCAGAAATGAGACAAAAAGGGTGTTTCAAAGAAAACAAAAAATAGATATTAACAATACCTATAATTCATATAATTATATTAATAAGATAAATCCATATTTTTTAAAGACTACCATTTTAATCTCTTGTTGTGGATAGGCTGGTTTAAGAGACCGCTTTATCGTCTGCTACCAGTATTTTATATATTGCCTTCGGCAACCATATAAAATATAATCAGATTAATATAAATCCATAAATTTTCATCGATTTGTAATAAGGTTTAGTAGCTTGACTAGTCTCGTGGGAGGCTTAAGTATCTTCAAGTGTAACAATGTTTATGGCACTACATATATTCTTCGCACGAAAAGGTTTTATAGGAACGTAAAAATGTACTGAAATAGTATTCATGGATCTGTAATGTATATACATACATATGTACATAAACTCATGCCTTTTCCGAGATGTAGTAGACAGAGAATTTCTATGGTGTGTAAGTCCGCCAACCAGCACTAGGCCATCGTGGTGGACTATATGGCCTAACCACTCTTAATCGTATTCTCGATTGTAGAGTAGACAGTGCTCCGCAGTGAGACGTATATGGGCTGATAAAGAAAAAAAAAAAAGAAGTAGACATAGGTGCTAATAGGACACCCATGTTTCAACTTCTGTTTTGTTCTACGATTTGATAGGGAGCGAGCTTATCACCATATCAAGCTATACTATATACTACTACTAAATACTAGGAAATGTATTTTGATTACATTTAATTAAAACAGCATCAGGATAAAATAATATGTAGTAATGAACATTTTGTTTATCACTAAGTTAAAATACTAGATGCGGTTCGATGGGATTTTAACAAGTTAATTACTATATTATTTATAAATTTTTATTTGAGTACATTTTGAGTAAAATATATGGCTATAATTTTTATGACCAAAAATTTTCATAAAAATATTCAAATACAATGTTTTACCGTTTCAAAATACACAAAAAATCATACTGACATCATTCTCATATTACAATCAATATTATCTTTAAAATTAGCTTTGTAGTGGAAAATGGAATCAAGTTGACAACTCTGTATTGCCACGGAATCCTTTAAATAAATAGTACCGAAGTGGTTAAGTAGCTTGTCAAGCAAAACATCTCAAAGAATCTGAATTAAAACAATTTGTTGTGACTTGATTAAACGTCTCCAAAAGGAGCTTTGCAACAAACTTTCCTTTTTAAATGATTAAAGAGATGCAAGATAAATTGAATGTCATATCCAGTAGACAATGCGGTCGGTGGCCGATCGTAAAAAATATAAATGAGGTCTTTGTGTCCACTGAGAGTTGGATCGTGTGGGTTACGGTCGCTGTAACAAGCAAGGAGTTTGGCGAAAGAACTTTTTTATTCACCGATTTATTAGATGCCGTTTCACAGACTTGGGTTTTTAAGCCTGTGTAAATCCAATTCTGATTTTTTTGTGTGGTAAGTTTACAAAGAAGATATGAGGTGTGTACTGGTGGTAGGTCTCTCATATGTGAGAGGCCGCCTGAGTAAATGCACTGTTGTGTTTCGATTTGAAGGACATTGTAGCAAGAGTAACTACTGGACATAATGGTTTCTTAGATTTACGCGAATGTTACACATTGAAATAAAAGTATTATTTACGGATTTTATCGCGGAATTGATTTAATTTTTACATTTTTATCTTCCCGACGTTTCGATCACTTTACAGTTTTCATGGTCACGGGGCGGACTGAGGTATTAGTCATCCGCTCAGTGACTGTTACAATTTAACTACCCTAATTTTCCAAATATTAAATTAAAAAAGTTAATTTAAAAAGTTAATTAGTTTTAGCGTTCCGATCTATGCAGAAGGAGCTCACTATGTCTTGAGGTCTGGCAGTTGGTCTTTTGGGTTCCGATTTAATTAAATGTAGAATTGGATCCCATGCTGGTGCAAGCTTCAAGCCATCTTCTCTATTGAAATTCAAGGCTATTGAAATTAAAAAACATCCAAATTTCATCCGTAAATAATACTTTTATTTCAACTACTGGACATATTGAGACTTAACATCTTATGTCTCAGGATGGCGAGCGCAGTTGAATGCCAAGCATTGCTTTGTAATTCATGATATTGTTTGGTATTGTAACTGTTCATATCCGGTCGTATCGCTTATTATCAATTGAAAGGCATGCTCGTCTCGCTATTTATTGCAATATAATAAATATTGCAAAATTCGATATGATTCGAAGCGTTTTCTTAATTATGATTTGTATATATTACATTTTTTATGTTTAATGGTTTCTTAGGTTTTCGCGAATATGGCACAGTTCTCCCTATGACCACGAAAGCTGTAAAGTAATCGAAACGTCGGGAATAAAAAAAAAATGGATAAATTAAACCAAATTCGCGATAAAATCCGTAAATAATCGTTTTATTTTAACTTGTTGTGTTGTTGAAAAAAGATTATGACTGACTTAATGGATAGAGTTCTTTAGTTTTGAAGGGTTTGAATATTAAATTGTAGTTAGTATTCAGAGACATTAATTTTAAATTTTCATAAAATGACGGACAATAAAAAAATCGGATTAATTCAATTATTATGAAATTAATATTTTGAGTACTATGTATGACACATCCACATCTTTAGTAAGTTATCTGTATCAGCCCATATACTACCCACTGCAGGGCAGGGACCTACTTCACAATCGAGAGTACGAGTGAGAGTGGTTAGGCCAAATAGTCCCGAGTCACGCTACAAGAGACCGTAGTCATCCTAAAGTGCGCGATGGGGCCATCGAGGGGTTTTGGTATTCGGTATGCCGGCGTAGGATATTAGCGTTAGGAACCCATTAACATCCAAGCGCCGGGCTCGAAGGCCGGTGACTCCAACATATCTTTCCTGCGAGAAGACAACCATAGTTTATACCCTCGTTAAAAAAAGCCATATAGTCCACCACACTGGCCTGGTGTGAGTTGGCGGACTTTACATACCATAGAAATTCATACAAATTACGATATGACTCTGAATAGTCAGAGGTGTGCCCTAGTATTTGAACCCGCAACCACCTTAAACAGTCGTGCAGTTGAAATCACCTATATCAACCAAAAATTATAAAGCCACCGTATCGATTGAAAGCCATAAAGTACTAAACATCAAACATAACATATCGTAAAGTTCGAACGTGAATTCAAAAAAACACGTCTAGACTTTTAATCAAATGTCGTAATAAAGTTTCACGGCAACCGAGACACCGTTCAATTTTCCGATTGAAGCTCATCGCCATCATAAATCAGTAGCTAAGATATTTCATTCAGTATATTTCAAGATTTTTTGAATTCAAAATGTGATTTGTAAACGACGTGATTTTATTCGTTTTATTAGGTTTCTGGTAATGCTGTAACATAATTTCACGATGGAGAGACGAATTTGCAATATTCACCTAATTTTCAATTCATCAAATTAATATTTAGGACTGTAAAGTTTGAAGGTAGACAGTAAAGTACCGTACTGAGTCAAACAATATAAGAAAGAAAGAAAGAAAATACATTTATTATTGCATGGCCAACACATACAAAAAAGACAATGTAATATATAAGATGTTTAAAATAATGACTCCCCATTCAGCTATATGCTGCAATACAACGCACGTACGACAAGCAGAACGCAGGGCTCCTCTTGAGATCTATAATTGAGAATACGACTGAAAAAGGTTAGGCCATAGTCAACAACACTGTCCTAAAACTCCAAGGAATACAAAAATATGAACCATCCATAACATTTTCATAAGCATGTGAAGGCTATCAAATAAATACGGTATCAAACTGGACTAAGATCTAACCAGTTTCAATTGTAGAAGTTTAGATACTATGTGTTGGGACATCTGCATTAAATGATTATCAAAATTACATTTATGGGTTCGAATCCCAGGGCACAGGTTTGACTTTTAGGAGTCATGTGTGTATTGATAGTCAATCACCACACTCTATAAAGGTGAAGGAAAAGCTCGTGAGGAAACCTGCTAACCAAAGCGATTTTTATAGTATGTACGCTCTGCCAACCCGCACTAGGCCAGCGTGATAGACTATAATATGGCCTAATGACTCTCAATCGTATTCTCGATTGTAGATGAGGCCCGTGCCCTGCAGTGGGACGTATATGGGTATACAAGTAATACTAAACGAGTTATTCCTTGTCGTCAAGTAGTCATCGCCGTAGTGTGAAGAGGTATCTTAGCAGGCCGGTATAATTGTATCGATTGGCATGGGACTGCCGTCTGATACCAATTGATACTCTGCCTGGACGACACGGCTAGAATAAAAATAAAAAAAATTACGTAATAGAGCGAGATTCAAATTCCGCAGAGACAGCTAAAGGTCGATTTAAAATAAGACGCATAGTTTCTATATCAAATCCAATATACTCGAAGCCTACTGTGATATAAAGATTTGAACAAATGTTTTCCCCTTCTTCTTCAAATCTCGTGAGACCTGTCTTTTGATTGCTCGCGTGACGTAGGAAATTATATTGATATCTGGGTATATGTAAGTATATTTAGTGTATTTTTAGTTTTTTGCTATTGGCTTAGTTTTAAAACCTTTGGTTTTTTATGTATAGGATACTGGGATTCTTTTGTAAAAAAATCATAGAGGCATAATGAAATAGACTAACTGGTGGTCTTGCATATGTGCGAGGCTGCCCCCAATGTCTATTTCTCCCGCCAAACAGCAGTGTAATCGTACAGTTGTGTTCCAATGTAAAGGGCATTGTAGCCAGAGTAACTACTGGACGTATTGAAACTGAACCTTATGTTTCAGGTTAGTGAGTGCAGTGGAATACCAATATTTGTTGCTGTTCATCAGGCGAATGACATGCTCGTCTCATATATATTCATAGCAATAAAAAATCTATGTTTTAATTCCAAGTTGTATGTACCGTTAGCCATTTGATGCTCTCTAAACAACATCATTCTTCCTATCAGGTCCATTGATTTTATCCTTGCTTGTGAAATTGTCGATACTATGCCATCCAAAAATAATATCGACTAGCTACCCACGATTACCTTTCCAAATTCCACAGACTTATGCCTTCCTGCTTTAGTCAAGAATGTCTGAGACAAAAAAAAATCTAACTGACCGAATAAATTGGGACAGTTGATCTGTTACTTCGCACTTCAGCTCCTCTGGGACCTCTCGAAAGGCAAAGGGAGCCGTTTTATTTTCGCTTCGTGCGACATTTGGTTTATTATCTGCGCATGGATCTTAGACTATGTACGTTCTAGATTTTTTAGCTCTGAAACGAGATGCCGTAGGTTCAATTTCCGCGTCTTACGTGTGAGTAACACAAGTTATCGTTTCGAGTTTGATTGTTTGTAGGTGAAGTCTTTCGTAGATAACCAAGAGACAAGAATAAATCAATGAAGGTCAGGTATATGAAAATAGCTGTTGAATTTGAAAGACTGTCCCGCCCTCACTCCCATCACTGCAACTCCTGTAAGCCAGGATCAACAGTGGCCCACAAAGAATTGACACCGAGCTCCGGAACTAGCCAAATCTCTCAGGGACACTAGCTTGTCTTTAACCCGCATAGAAATTAATCAATAAGAAAGAAAAAGGAGGAGTTGAAAACAAATAATTGTCTTACCTCTGCAGCATAGTGGGTGATAAAATATTGAGTTGAGAGGTATTATCTTCCAATATAAAGAGTTAGATATAGCTAAGATATAACCGTTGCATGTATGTATTTATTTATTTATAAAAAGGGCGAGAAATATAAACGATGACTTCATCATCATCAACAGGTCCACTGCTAGACATTGGCCATTCCCAAGATATACCACAGAGCCTGGTTTATCATATCGGTTATCCAGAAACTCGATACTACAATGACTCACCAAAACAAAATCCAAATTATAACCAATTTTAGTTCTATCGTATGTCAAAGTAGTCATATCAGTCATGCATCATACCAATGTACTAGGACACCATAAAATTCAGCAAGCACAGCAAATCCACGCAATTACTAAGCAAGACAATCAACTTATACAATTGATATAAAACTTTTCTCATAACACGATCGTATTCAAAACGGATCATTTGAGATCCCGCTAAGCCCCGAGACGGAATAAAGTGTAAGGAATAAAACGCAGATATTTAGGTGCGTCTGTATGTTATCTGCGGACTTTACGACACGCTGGTTGAGATTATCGAAATATGTTATGTATTTATGTATGGATGCTGGATTTATTATTCGTGAGACCGCAGGATCAACGACAGAAATGTTTGGGGATTGACGAATGTTTATTTGTAATTTATTTATTTATTTAAAGCTTTAATGTACACCAGATTTAAAACAAAAAGGGATAAAATTAACAGACGAAAAAGGTATAATTAGCGGTGTTATCGCACAAGGTAATTTTTGAAAGCATTTGATAGATATGAGAGAAAAGTTAAAAGTGTACGAGTAATAATAGATATTCCATTACTATATTCAAACATATTATATACATAAACGTATATACATTCGTATATATCCCATATTAATGTATATTAATATGGGATATATACGAATATAAAATATTGTGATTGACAAAATATTGTGTAAGTATTTACACAATATTTTGTATTGGTTTTGGGGCATAAATATTCCTTGTAGTTTTTGGACCTAGCTTAAATTAAAGTAGGTAGTTGGTTGCAGACTAATTTCAAAACACCTTACGGAAAGTCTTGACCTAAGTTCAGCAGTGAATTTCCTTTAGCTTTAGCCAAAAGAAGGTGAAAAATAATTTGTGATGCCCATTATTCAAGACATTCATTAGACTGATAAGTCAATGATGATTTAAATAATGGCAATTCTAATGCCAGATTATAGCACTGTGCAAAAAGGACTAAATAGATATATTGTATACGTTGAAATGTTGAAAATTGGAACGATCGTGTAAAACACCAACACTTATATTTAGTTGTACGATTATTTTTATTTGACAATACAATGACGTATAATATTAAGAATTATGACATAAGTACTAACAATAAATCATACTTTATCACATGCAAACATTTCAGAAGTTTTTCGTTCATAAGTTTTCCACTCAAAATATCTCAAAGGCAAAGCTCGATTAATATTATACTCTGATTACTATTCAGAATAAGACTCCAATTACACTTTAGCATTTCATCAAAAACTTTACAAAACAACCTCATTTCAGTCAAGATTCGAATGAATGAGATTTTTGCGCAAAACTAAGAGAAAGTAATACCACTCAGTCTAAATGTGAGTCTAAATATTTGGGAATTTTCGGGCATGAAAATATTTCTCAAATAGCAACCAACAAAATACTAATATAATAATGTTATAAATGGAATAATGTTACAACACCAATTTAAAATATTATTTTCTGGCAGCGTCTATGCTACAAATTATTTAAAACTTGCTTTTATATCCGTATCAGTCCATATACGTCCCTGTGCAAAGTAGGGGCCTCCTCTACAATTGAGACTGCGATTGAGGCGGATTATAGTCCACCACGCTGGCCTAATGCGTGATGTTTCTATCTCCCTTCGATCGTTGACTCAGTTTTTTTAATAGTTATGAAAGACGAGGCGTACATGCTATTCGCCTCATGGACTCTAGCTCGCTATCTTCAATATGTCCAGTAGTTACTCTGGCTACAATGTCATTTAAACTGAAACACAACAGACAATATAAACTGATGTTTGGCGGGAGAAGTAGATATTGCGGTGGTACCTACCCAGGCGGCCTCTCATATATGAGAGACCTACCAGTACCAGAATATAGTGATATATTCCATCTTGATTTCCATTATAACCTACGCAAAATAGAATTCCGTATTTAGGGCATATTCTTTTTCCAGCAAGCCAGCATAATTGTGTCAAGAGATATCGTATCTTTCCCCAACCGATAATCCATCTGGATAGCACTTGAAATCACATGCAGTGCAGTTGCTTTGTTATATTACCCACGTATTTTAAAACAATCAGTGATCTATTTATCTATAGCTATATAAAATAGATACGTTCTAATCGTGACTCCAGTATTACTGTGGCTTGATTGACGCCTACCACTTCACATAATTCTAACGTATAAATATTTTCAATTGAATTTCATTTAACTAATTTGTTAAGTGGAATACCTGTGCCCGTGTGGCCCTTACTAGATTAATCGTCGATTATTTCAGTGTTCTGAGCAGATTTTCATTGACAACATCTTCATTTCATTTCGTGTCAATCAAGTCGGTTCAGAGGTATTTATTCTGCAGGATCGTACAATACAATACAATACAATACAAGAACTCTTTATTGTAACCAAAACAAGGAAATACAATAATAAGAAATAAAAAAAAAAACACTTGTGTTACAATGGGCGGTCTTATCGCTTAAAGCGATATCTTCCAGACAACCGTGATTGTATTCCATCTGCTGTGGGTTACTAACCCACTCTGGCCAATGATATGGGTACCATGGAAGAAAAAAATGACCACAACCAAGAAGGGATCACCTCAGTGCAGGCCATTTATGTACCTGCTTACGATTTGACTGTCCTCCAATAAGCTATACCTAATATTCTTCATATCTCTGACCCTTTTTATCCTCCGCTGGGAACATAATTCCACAGATCTCTAGAATATTCCTACTGTTACGAACAACAAAATATACAAAATACAGCCAGCAAAAAAATCCCAAAGACAATATTTCGCTGGGTAATATTTACCAATACTTTATTTCAGTTCCCTTTATTGTTTTATTCGCTGACAAACCTGTCACGAGTGAGAAACGTACAAAGCTATAAATCCTCATATTTGAAATGATAGGCGCGACGCTCTTTGCTCTTTGTTTCTTTTGGTTAAAACGTGAATGGGTAATATCGCTTCAAGTTTTTATTTTGCTAACGAATTTATTGGCAGTGAATAATTTTGCTTTTATAAGTAAATGAATTTTTGAGCTCAAATTTTTGTTATGATATTTTAATCTGCTGAACATTGGACAATTCACACAGCCTCCGTGACGCAGTTGGTTAAACGCTGGCTGTGAAACGACAGGACGCGCGTTCGATTCCCGTACCGAGACAAATTTTTGTCAAGTTTTTAGCAATTTGTCTTGGATCTGGGTGTTTGTAAGGCCGAAAAGTCTCTCGTAGTTTATATACTCACGATACAAGACTTTATTGATCTTAATGTGGGTCAAGATCATGTATGTGACTGTAGGGATTTGTGTATTGATTTATTAATTCAACTAAGAGTACTCGTAGAAGTACGAGAGTGCCTAAACATTTCTTTACTTCAACAAAGAGAAAGAGTGAAATGAAAGTAAGCGACTTACTAAAAATAACAACGCAAATACATCTTAATCGTAGTGAAAGGTTTAGTCCACCATACTAAGTTAAGGTGTGTTGGTTGGTTTCATAATTCCATTTTTGTAAACCTTAATTTCATCTTTGAAAATACTTAGGAGAATTCATCAGACCTGTACGTTTTCTTTCGATGTTTCCTTTGTCTTTAAATTGTGTTAACCATTGCATATGAGATTGAACCAATGATATTTATGATATTAATCCTTTGTCAATTATTTTCTAGGAATTCGTTGTTTCTCATATTGATATCAAATAAATAGACGAGACATAATCACATGCCTATATATGATCATTTTTAACACGTACGCATAAGGGGAGGAAAATAATATAACCTAAATTCTTATGTTGGTAATGTATTTTATTGCAACCATAAAATAAAAATCTGAAGCCAAATAAGAATTTCTTGCCCCTTATATACAGAGTCAATAATGAAACGTATTGCTTGAATGAACAAGATCCTAGAAATAAACCCATACACATGTCTGATTCGCCTGTCATTTAATGTAATAAAGGTATAAGAAAGCTTTATTGGCCGAATTATTACATTGACAGATTTTGTCCGGTTTCCACGCGTAAGGTTCCTTTGTGTTCTCATTGTAGTTAAAAATATTAATGTGTATTATATCATTGTACTCGGATTTTCTTGCGACGTAAGTGTTGAAAGACGAAAAATAGAAATAAAGATGATTTTGAAGTAAGACATGCGAAATGAGTCCATAGGATTTTTCTTGAGAAAAATTGACTAGGTATTTGCTTTCTAATTATTAAAAAACACGTATTTGATTTATAATCAAAAATACTTATATTGTGTATAAACCATACTATGAAGTAGGTCTCTCATGTGTGAGAGGCTGCCTGGGTACTTACCAGCACAAAGTCAATTTCTCCTGCTATACAGCAGGGTAAATGCACTATCGCGTTTCAGATTGAAGTACATTGTAGCCTATGTAACTACTGGATATATTTGAAACTTAACATCTTATCTCAGGATGATGAGCGCAGTGGAATGCCAAGCATCCAACATTGTACTTTATGGTGCTGTTTGGTTTTGCTACTGTTCATGAGCAGTCGTATAACTTACCATCAGGCGAATGGAAATATAAAAAAAATACCTTGCGCTTCATAACCAGAGCCAAGGATGGTCCACAGAAATCTGCCGACCAATTTAGCAGCAATTAGATGGCATCAGCAACTGATAGGCATAAGTGAAAGTAGTTGAGGAAGACTTTTGCCCAGCAGTGGGATAAGGGTTAAAAAAAAATAACAATGTTCCCGAGAAATTGGTAGCAACACACATCCTATCTCATATTGATCGATATTTGAAAACCCCAATACACGTTCCTATCCTATCACCATGGGACCAAACATTAATCTGGTTTATTACGAATCGCAGAACGATCAAAGGGACGAAGATTAAATACGTTATGTGACGAAGTAACAGGTTTATTGCGTCATAAATTTTTGGGCAATATCAAGAAGAAATTTTATTAGAACGAACAAATAAAACTTATTACGGAGGTTATCTTCTCGGCAGTAAATACAAATTGATTTCAATGTACATTCTTTCTTGTGTCTAATTGAAAATTCTTCTGATGTTACAGAGATTCGAGATTGTGAATATTTTTAAACTTCAGATGTTGGAAACAAATTATTATCATGAAATGTTTGGACGTTGAAACTTGTGTTCTATATCCTATATCTATTCTATACCTTATTAAAAATCAAAATAATTACAGCCAGGGAAGACACATCTGTCTACACGGAAAGGGTTGTCTTAAATGAAGACAACTATATCACAGAAAACCAACATAAAGTACCTATTAGCTTTGCTTTTAGTTTTGACCGATAAGCGATTTTATTTATATTCATATCAAATCGGACTGCGCCCACCGTACTATTGAAAACTTGCTATATTTTAGTCTGTGACATTTGATTCCGACAAGATCGACTTACGCCGCTGCCAATAAACAATCCCAATCCAAAATTTGGCGTTTGAGATTGACAACTCAATCTTTTTTCTGATACTATATTGCCAATAATCAATCTCAGTAGTGAAAAAACTATGGCAACATGGTAACAGACCAATCGAAAAGTAGAAAACAATCCAGATTGACTTCAATCTAATTTTTTCGATTGATTATTGGCATCGGTCGTTAAGCGACCACCGGTGGAAAATTCTCCACATTTTACTCTGTAACATATTTGATTCCGACCAGTCCGACTTAATTGTGAAGAATGTCCTGGCGAAAGATTGTTATTTTTTCTTCACATTGTCCATCTCAAAGCTGGCTTCCATGTTAACCATATACTTTTCTTTATCTTTTTTATTGCACTGAATGGCGAGACAAACATGCCGGTCATGCAGTTACTCTGGCTTCAATGTCCTTCAATCCGAAACACAACAGTGCATTTACACTGCTATTTGGAGCGAAAAATAGACATTGCGGTGGTACCTACCCAGGTGGCCTCTCACATATGAGAGCTCTACCACCAGTACCACTATACTTATCTCTCTCTTTCTTGTTTACCACAATGCGTCTTCCTCTCTATCTGTCTTTTCAGCCACAGCAAAAATACATGTAAATACATGCTGAATATAGGTTTCTTCAACAATTTTCTCCAGCAATTATCAATTTCATAGCATACTCAAACAACTAACTGCTCCACCCAACGCAAAATCGTTAAAATGACTATCAAAAACCACAACAGCCAAATAGGATTTCTTCCACGCCTGACCCAACAAATATTAATAATCTCGATCAAAGAACAACATTGCCGGGCCTGCGCTGTTTACTCTGGACTTACACAAATATTTTCCCTCTTGTACCTGTTTGCTGAGCATCGACCTATTCGTACCATCATCCATCAGTTTGATAGTGATTAATTCATCTGATTAAGTTTTGTTTCTTTGTTGGATTATATTTTGTTTCATTTTTCTGGGTTATTTGGAACAATGGAGTGGTAAAATGATTCTGTATATCAGCCCATATACGTCCCACTGCAGGGCACATGGCTCCTCTACAATCGTCCACCATGCTGGTGTAGTGCGGGTTGGCACAAAATAATAATAATATATATAAATAACACAGTCACATACATAGTACTGACTCCACACTAAGATCGAGTGTTGTGTCGTGGGTATCAGGAACTACGAGAGACTTTTTGATCTCACAAACACCCAGACAGAAATATTTGGGGGCCGCACAATTCCTCTTTGTTCTGATCGAACCCGCGGCCTTTCATTTCACAGGCGGTTAGCCGAGTCCGCCACGGAGGTTGTCAGTTTGTCAAATTATGTCTTGTATATATGAAATGGTGTAAAATTTCGACTAGCTCAAAGATTCATTTCACACATAGTCAGCGCATATTATCTTCATAACCTTGCGTGAAAATTTGGTAATTATGTACGAACCACATTTGCGGTAGAGAAGGGTTAAATAACTTAACCTACCACGCGGAAATATTGTGGATGGCCATCTTTTGTATACCTTCAAAATTTAAGATATCTCAGATGGTAAGCAGGACGATCACCAATTTTTTTTAACCCATTAAATCAAAAGATGTTCAACTATGAATACACTCAGTTTTTTACTAAATACGTTTCATGATATGTTCTCGTATCAGTGAGCCCAGTTTGTCAGTACTATCCATTCTCAGCTATACTTTCGTACACTACCTTGAGCCTATAACATTTGAATCCAAAGGAACTCAACTATTATCATTATGAAAGCTCCAAAATATCTAACACTCCCATCTGCATAACAAAATATCTCACGTACTAATATATCACAGAATAACCCAACTATCAAAAACATTCAACCCTTCCCAAGCCATAAGGCGTAGACAAGCGTGAACACCAAAACATTACGGGTAGATTAGGCCACCGACACATGTTTGCATAATTCCACTGCATACTAACAAATCATTATAAGCAAAGTTGGCCTGGGTCGCAGAGGCCATCACGATCCGAAATTTGAAATTCAATGGGCCGACGTATCTGGGAAAACAAAAGCCCTCGGAAGGCAATTGATGAGCTGAAATAATGGACTGGCCGGTGTTACCGAATGTTTGAGTACCATTTTTGGCCTTGTTTACGTCCTTGAAGAATGGTAATTGCGTTTTGAGGGGTTTATTTCCCGAAAATTTCATTTTTAAATCGCCGTAGCTTGTAGTATGGCGTATGGTAAAAAATGACGTAATATGTGCTAAATTGTTTCATTCGAAATTATAATTAGATAAATTAGTTTATAAATGTGGTGCAAGATGGCAACGGCTTACGTATAGAATGCACTAAAAATAGATTTTTATATATTCTTAAAAATATATTAAATACGAGTAACATGGTAGATACATAAAATTATAAAACGAATTATTTTACAGCGTTCGTGGTCACAGGGTGGAATGGGACACGAAAACTTTAAAGTAATCGATACATCACGATGTATCGTTGTGTGGAGTTAATAAATGTAAAAGGTTAACAAATCCGCGATAAAATCCTTAAATAATAGTTTTATTTCAATCCGTAAAAAATAGTTTGTTATTTCCATGTGTAACATTCGCGTAAGTCTAAAAACCAACCATCTAAAAAACTTATTGAAATCGAAATTGAGTTATCGACCACGAGTCACAAATTCTTTTACAAAAAGTAAATTACGTTAAGTTACAAAAGGTTATCTACCTAATGAACTCACTTTATTGAAATCATAATTAGGTTCTCTATCGAAAATAAAACTAGAAGCTCAATAAAGATGTAAGTAACAGATTAACTTGCTTATCGGGGCACAAAAGAACCTGAATTTTATTCTTAAAATAACGCTTTGTGAATTGTTTTGCCAATAATACGGCCGTAACGGAGATAATTATCATCACTACTACATATTTAAATAATTGTTAGTATTTGTAAGTCCGCCAACCCGCACTAGGCCAGCGTGGTGGACTATATGGCCTAACCACTCTCAATCGTACTCTCGATTGTAGAGTAGGCCCGTGCCCTGCAGTGGGACGTATATGGGTTGATATAGATAGATTTGTAATATAACTATAAACAATATTTAATTATAGCTAAGCATGAAAAAAAAAAGAAAAAAAAATGAGAACACATTTTACATTACTTATAATAACAGTACTATCGATTAAATCGTAATTTCTTTTCATCCCGGAAGGGTAAATACACCGTAAATATTATTACCAATTACAGAACATAGCAGGTAATTTTTATGCCATGGCTCTATACTACAATTCCTTTGCCAGTTCATTTGGAAAATTAAAAAAGTAATAAAAACAAAACTTCTTCTGTAGTGAGCTCTCAGTTAGCTGTCGAAAACACAAAGAAGGAATAAAAATTTATTTTATCTGCGAATAAAGGTAAGTTCCAAACTTCAGCCAGTTCAGGTATAGTTAGGCGAAAGTTAATTTGACTAGAAATTATCTTACCGTAATACTATTTAGAGTGTTTCATGTCTAGAGGGAGCGCTTAGACATAAAAAAGTAGATAAATAGAGTCGGGTCACCTTCTTCTGCCCTCTTATTGGCTGACATTTGACAGTGCTGGAATACGCATGAAATATTCGAAAAAGGAATAAAAGTTGTTTAGCGCTACTTAATTCCATTTAAAATCTTTTTGGACGAATAACAAATATACATTTAATTACCAACGGAATTTATAACAACGGTAGAGATACAATTCCCATGATCTTGACGTACAACTTTTGCTTTTTGTCAATATCGTAAATTTTCATCAGTTCACGGTATTTCTAACCCTGTCCTTGTTTAGGTGTCGCCATTTTGATAAACTAAGTTTTGATTAGGTCGAATCATACTGACTATCCATCTATACGTCCCTAAAAGCATGAATTAGAATCATCTCTCTATAATGACACCTTTCTATAGTCATTTATACATGTACTGCTGGTAGGTCTCTCACATGTGAGAGGCCATCTGGGTAGATACCACCGCAATGTCTATCATTCCTGTCAAACAGCAGTGTAAACGCACTGTTGTATTTCGGATTGAAGGGCATTGTAGCCAGAGTAACGACTAGACATATTGAGAGTAAACATCTTATGTCTCAAGATGGCGAGTGCAGTGGAATGCCAAACATTGCTTTGTAACTCAAGGTGTTGTTTAGTTTTGCTGCTGTTTATGAGCGGTCGTATGGCTTACCATCAGGCGAAAGGCATGCTCGTCTCGCCATTCATTGCAATAACAAAAACATATTTTTTTTTCGTTACTTCCATAGCACTGATATAGTACTATTGTAGAAGAAACCTTGAAGATACAACACCTAAAGATTCTGTGAAAAGGTCAGTGTTTATGTATCATTTTTACTAGCTTTCGATACAAGTAGCGTCTAACTAACAAGGGTTTCCTTTTAGGGTACGAAACTGAACGTAAATTATAGGGGTTTTAAGGATTACGTATTGGTATATAGGGGTGATTTTGTTTAAGGGATGGGGGTGGAGTATGTGTAGTAAATATGTATACATAGATATCTAATATTAACTTGACATGACAAGCTGTAAAGTAATCGAAACGTCGGGAACTCAAAAAATTTAAAAATTAAACCAAATCCGCGATAAAATCCGTAAAAAATAGTTTTATTTCAAGTATCAGTCACTTAAAAAGTAACGAAAAATATTATGAAGATTTCTTATTACCTGAAACTCGTTCAGAGAAATATTAAACATATATGAAATCTATAAACTTCATATTACTATTATAAAAATGGTTGAAGCATACAATATAAGAAAACCTTTGTACCTTAGAATTGTCTACTGAAATTACAAAGTTATAAAATGTCTATTAAGTTGTACGGGTCCAGCATGGTAGGTTTGGCTTATATTTAATCGCAAATGGATTATATTAATGCAAAATTAAATGGAAAATAAAATATGATATGCTTACAAAACTTGGTAATGATGATTGAAAATCTTTTGATGTAAACCAGTTCTTCAAGGCAATATATGAGTTCTTTTATGTGAAGACATCTTACAAAATGTAGTCCGTTGCAATAAACAAATACATAATTACACCCAACATTCACATCCATAGTCTTGACCCTACACAACAATCGAGTCTTGTATCGTGGGAATCAAAAACTATGAGAGAATTTTCGGTCTCACAAACACCCAAACCCTAAAAAATACCTGTGCATCACACAAATATTTGTCTCGGAGCGGGGACAAATATTTCTAAAGGTCTTCAGGACAGCCTAAGGTTCTGCTGTAAAGACTATTGTCTAGGTTTAGTTTAATGATAGAAACCCCATGTAGTATATTTCAAGCTAGATACAACATATAACTAACCAAGCCTTGAAGAAAATGATCAACACTAAATCAAACACCGATAGATAATTGCACCCGTTAATTAAGCACGCCCTCATTCCTAGCCTCACAATAAATACAATTAATACCGCTTCTGCTATAATGTACGGTCATTATTATAGCTGTAATAAATCTTCAGTCTATTGTCTCAATTATTTTGGTATTTGCTTTAATATCCTCGAGGTATTTCGACTATGTCTGATATTTGAAGTAGGGTTTTGTATGTAACATATGTTGTGTATTTGACCTAATTATGAGACACGCGTCAGTTGTCTTGTGACGTAATAATTAATGAACTTGAAGTCCAAGATTTGTAGGTTAATTAGTTATATTTATATATTAATATTATAAAGAGGAAAGATTTGATTGTTCGTCTGTATTGAATATCTATAAGGTATATACAATAAAACTCACTCACTCAACTCACTGGTGGTAGGTCTCTCATATGTGAGAGGCCATCTGGGTGGGTACCACCGCAGTGTCTATTTCTCCCATCAAACAGCAGTGTAAACACACTGTTGTGTTTCGGGTTGAAGGGCATTGTAGCCAGAGTAACTACTGGACATATTGAGACTTAACATCTTATGTCTCAGGATGGCGAGCGCAGTGGAATGCGAAGCATTGCTTTGTAATTCAAGGTGTTGTTTGGTTTTGCTACAGTTCATGAGCGGTCGTATCGCTTACCATCAGGCGACCGGCATGTTCGTCTGGCCATTCATAGCAATAGAAAAAAAATTACAAAAATGTATTATTTATATAAAGATAACAAAATACAATAATATTCTCCGTTACCATTTATGCCAACAACAAGAACCGTTCAGCTTATTACTGCAGTACAACATAAGCAGTCCCACAGCGCTAATTTTCAATGAGGGACCTTAGTGTCATCCGGGCACTATGTCGGTGTGCAGATTAAAATTAGGATAGGTACTTGTACATGACAATTTATACAAAATAAACAGGAAACAACTGGTTCGTTCATGTTATTATTCTTTATTGCAATCAGTGGTGAGACGAGTATGCCATTCGCCTGATGGTAAGCAATACGACCGTTCATCAATAGTAGTTAAACCAAACGACACATTGAATTACAAAGCAATGTTTGACATTCCACTGCGCTCGCCATCCTGAGACATAAGATTTTAAGTATTGAAATAAAACTATTATTTACCGATTTTATCGCGGATTTGGTATATTTTTTTTTCTACTCTGGCTACAATTTCCTTTAACCGAAACACAACATTGGATTTACGCTGTTGTTTGGCGGGAGAAGTAGACATTGCGGTGGTACCTACCCAGGCGGCCTCTCACAAGAGAGAACTACCACTGGTAACAAATTGATTATTACTCTAATGAATATCATGTCCAGAACGAATAACAATATTATTGTAGGAACATTTTATAGGCGTTCATTTTGCTTGATCCTTAAATAATATTTGGGCGATATCCATTTCCATTAAAACAGTATGGTTCTATTCTACTCCATTTAAAGATAAATTATTTCTTAACTAGAAATTTACATACATTAGCTATGTTAAGTAAACAAAACTAAAGGAATTCAATTTTACATCTCCTGACTGCCTCAGACAAACTTGAAGACTGTATCGGTGGCGTAGTTGCACTACGGTATGGTCACAAAGCTGAGGTCTCGGATTCGAATCCCGGGTTGGGCAAAGTGACAATGGATTTTTCTATTCATTATCAGCCCAGAGTCAGGAATGTGCCTGATATGGCGGTAGGCTCGCCACCTATCACATCGTGGGATGAGACATACAAGGCGAAATGTGGGTGTGCTCGCACCTCTGCCTACCCTTTCTGGGAAAAAGGCGTGAGTTTATGTATGCATGTAATTTTAAATCCCCCTTCAGGTACGAACCTCTTGATAAACAACAAAAAATTGTATACAAAACTCGTCACAATTGAAAAGAGACCGCAGAAAACGAAATCAATTTAAAGAGTTTTAGCGCTCACATTAGACAAAACACTAATTTGATTCAAACAATAAAATAAACATTTGATGGTTCGTAGCTAGGGGTCCGGTTGTTTCAATTTAAATTCCCGCTAATAGGATGTTAAATTTGTACCGTCAACTACTAAAAGCGGCGAAACACAAAGAAGTTGATTAAAGTTTTTCCGATTAAAGTTTCTCATTTTATTTCGAGTTTCTTATAGGGTCTGGTCCGAGTAGTAAGCTTAAGAGATTTTATGAAATTGTGCGTTTTTAACACACTTATTGATCTTGTCGAGACGAGTGTCGGCTATAATCCGTGCAGTCCTGGATTTGAAAGAAATATGTAATAAATACACCCAACAGTCACATACGTAGCCGTGAACCCACATTAAGATCAATTAAGTTTTGTGTCGTGGGTATCGAGAGTGATTTTTCTCACAAACACCCAGACTCGAAACAAATACTTGTGGGCCTTATAAAAAATTGTCTCGGTGCGGGGATCGAACCCGAGGCCTCTCGTTTCACAGCCAGCGTCTAACCAATTGCGTCACGGAGGCTGTCGAATATATATCATAAATAATTTTTTAATCACGATATTTTACGTGCCAGTAAGAAAATTCCTAATTATTGTATGCTTTGGTAACAACAAACATAAAACTCCGCTTACTCCCACAACTTAACCCACATCAAGTATACCAGTGAAATTGTAGCGAAATAATTTGGCAACAACCCAAATTCGTGCTGTTCGCTGCGAATCCATGTCGTTACACGTACAGAGCAGTGCTTCAGCTCATTACCCGCCATCGCCTTGGAGACGTTTTTAATCCTCCAAGATTGAGGTGTTTAAATCTGGAGATAAAACGTACATTTGTTCCTTTTTTAAATGTCAGCGCGGTTGCTTTGGTTTTTGTATCTTTTTCTTTGTCTACGTTAAGGTTACGTGAGAATGTGGCATGACTTTTCAGAAGTGATGTAGAATGTTTTTTATTGTAAGTTTATTATGTGTTGCCTATCTGGCATTCTGCTCGTCTATTTTATGCCTATTATGAAGAAGCATACCGTGAGAAACCTCGTGGAGGTTTCTGTAGGACTGCTTTCCTACAAGTATTTCTACGGTACATATAGTCCGCCATTTTGTAATAGACTATGACTATGAATTAAGCGTCTATCATAGGGAATATCTATGCCTTACAGTTAATTCACGTGGCGTGAGTTATATAAAAGTTAAATATATGACTAACAAAAACCATAAACTGTTAAAATTACTTTTTTATTACACTGAATAGCTCAACGAGCATGTCGTTTACCTAATATAAGGCGATCCGAGCGCTCACGGACAAAAGCAAAACGAAACGACATGAATTACAAAGCAATGCTTTATGCTAGGCATTGCATTGCGCTCGATATCCTGAGAGATAATTAATTAAGTCGCAATAGGTCTTACACTAACTTTCACTTTTTCCTACAAGTAATTAAGTGCGAAAAGCATAAAATACCCCGACCTTTCCAGTTTTCAGTACACCGCCGTTGTAAATTTATTGTAGTTTCAATATTGAGAACAACAAAAACAAATTAATCGAAAATGTCCGTTGATGTGGGTAACGTAGGGCCGTCCATTACCCATTTTCTGATAGTCGAATTTTCTATTTTGTATTGACAAGTTGAGATAGATTTTATCTGGAATTTACGTAGAGAATCTCACATAAAAACCCTAGCCATATATCCCTGAGTGGATGCAGAGATGAAATGACTGTAATTATTGTCAATTTTCTGAAGAAGAAAGAAAGAAAATTTATTTATTGGTCACTGCTCTGAGGTCCAGGGTTCTATTTTGGAGTCAAGCAATACATTTTTCGAGAGTTTCGGATTGATAAATTTCGTAGAAGTGGACCGGGATTAGAATTAACACTCGCCTTAGTAAAAGGTTCGCTATTTATCATAATATCTATGGATGGAAATACCAGATATCTAAGATAGATTGGTTCTCCATAATTATTGCTCCAAAATTCATTTCTATCTGCCAATTAGAATCTTATTTACATATATATAAACATAATTAATTTTAATAATATTTTAAAATGGAACCAAAAAGTCCCAACCTTGGAACCCTGAACACTGTGGCTACACCATACAATGAAACACAAACTTGGCACTGGTCTCCCTTAAATTTGGTAAAATCAGACGTGCCAACCCTAGTGACGTGGGTCCCAATATTGTCTTTTATTAATTGCCATAATTTATACTCAGTAGATCGGCCAAGTTCGTACCATGGTCGTCGGGTTTTGCTTTCCCAGTAATGATTTGTAGCGTCTCCCCGTAATTTATGATTTGCGCCAAATTTAATGGGAATTTCTTGCGGTGTTAATTAAATAGGTTTAGTTTGCGTGTTTAGGATTTTGAGTTTTATCATAGAATTTCGGCGTAAAATAACATTTTATTACTCCGAAATTGTATTTATTCAAGAGCATTTTTGATCTGATATTTATTATAATCGTGCATTATTAGTAGCCAGAGTAACTACTGGACATATAGAGACTTAAAATCTTATGTCTCAGGATGGCGAGCGCAGTGGAATGCCAAACATTGCTTTGTAATTCAAGGTGTTGTTTGGTTTTGCTACTGTTCACGAGCGGTCGTATCGCTTACCATCAGGCGAACGGCATGCTCGTCTCGCCATTCATAGCAATAAAAAAAAATTATTAATACATAGTAGTTCCTTGCTTCTTTTCAATTCGGCCACATAAAGGATGTCTGGAAGAAATCGCCGATACCGATTAGTCCACTGATTGTTACCCTAAAATTAAGCGCTTTTCATTTAAAATGGTGCTATATTTGTGGCGAACAATAATCATTTATAATTAAATAAATAAATAAAAATAGTGGATATAGTAGTTATAGATTGCAATCCACTGTAAATGTAAATGAAAAGAAATGGAGGGGAAGGAGAAAGGGGTACTACCAGGCAACAAGCAATTCTACTCACCGAAAGAAATACAAAGTCGACAATTCCACTGGGATTTCAGTAAGACAGTGGCAAAACTCCCATAGGACTGTCTCATTCCTACAGCAGTATATAAATACAGTGGCTCTTCACTACTCTTAAATTAAAAATGACAGTTATGTATTAATATTTTTTTTCCAATCGCGTCATTTTCACTCAGGAATATTAGCGCATAGTAAAATACTTTAAAAAACTGTCGTGTATACTAACTGCTTCGGTGGCGTAGTTGTACTACGATGTGGTTACAAATCTGAGGTCTCGGGTTCAAATCCCGGGTTAGACTGATTTTTTCAGCTTCATCAGCTTAGAGTCAGGAATTATGACGATAGACCGGGTGAGTCTATTACATCATGGCACAGAACACATAGAGGAAAGGTGGTGCCCTAGTTACTACCAGCACTTCTACCTACCCCTTCTGCGAAAAAGACGTGAGTTTATGTATGCATGTATGTCGCATGTACTTTTACCTCTGTTCCGATAATCACCCAAATTATACAGATTTCAAATCCATGTCCAAATCACCTATTGCTGGGTATAAAACTCGCTCTTCCATTGAGAGTTTGACTGAGACGTGTTAGAGCAAAGTCCAAAGTTTGGTGGTTGTATTTCTTTCATATGTGAGAGATCGCCTGGGTACATACCACCGCAATCCCTATTTCTCCCGCTAAACAGCAGTGTAAATACACTATTGTGTTTCGGTCTGAAGGACATTGCAGCTAGAGTAACTACTGGACATATTGAGACTTAACATCTTATACCTCAGGATGGCGAGCGCAGTGAAATGTCAAGCATTGCTTTGTAATTTTAGGCGTTGTTTGGTTTTGCCCCTATTCATGGGTGTAAGTATCGCTTACCATCAGGCGAACGGCATGCTCGTTTCGCTATTCATTGCAATTAAAAAAAAGCCCGGTATGCTGGTCTTTTGTGAGTTAGCCTAATTGTACTAGCAATTCATTCAATAAAGTTTTAATAAACGAGATAAATAAAATATTGGGCACTAAATTGCTTAGCAAAATTACTAATACCTAGGTCAGACTACACATTTCTGAAATATCTTTTTTAACGTGTAATAAAGATTAATTAAATAAAGTTCACCTTTCAACCCTCGTCAGGCCGAAATACAGGCAAGAAGTAATGAAAAATATATATATATATAATATATATATATATAAAATATATATATTCATTCTTTATTATACACTTGACGGGTATTTGACAGCCTCCGTGGCGTAGTTGGTTAAACGCCGGCTGTGAAACGAGAGGCTACGGGTTCGATACCCGCGCCAAGAGAAATGATTGTGAGGCCCAGAAATATTTGTCTTGGGTCTGGGTATTTGTGAGACGGAAAAGTCACTCATAATTACTGATACCTACGACGCAAGATTTAATTGATCCTAATATGGGGTCAGGACTATGTATGTGGCGGTTGGGTGTATTTAAATAATTCTTAAATATTTTTACAGTGGCATTGCAAAGGTACTAAGATAGACTTGATGATAAATTCACTACAAGAGAAGTATCATATTAGTAATATTATGAATGGCTTCCACATTAATGCATGGATTTCTCAGGGATGTATATATTTCTTCACGATGTTTCCTTCACAGTTACATTAATGGATAATTGAAAAAGAACACAGGGAACTTGAAAAAATAATATATGCAGTAAAAGCTCCGTATTCGCGCGAAGGAGCTTTTAACTGCTAGATTAGAAAAAAACTAAGTTCTTTAAACCCTAACCAAAGCCTACCAATGATAATAAATTAATAATCGTCAAAAACTTCAATTAGATAACTTTTTATTATTTTATTTATTATTTTTCCACCTAGGAACCCAATCTCATAATATCATTCTATATTCGCGGCATATTAACGGAACGTATACTCCGCAAATAAAAAGCTTTTACTGTACATTTATTTCAGAGAAAACATCTATTCCTTAAATAAACATTTAGAACGACTAGTATAGTAATATGTTAGTGCGTGGTGGCCTGTTGGTAAAACGGACTGGATGCGGCTGCCAACATGTTCACGGTGGTCGTGGATTCAAATCCAGGGCACACCTCTGACTTTTCGGAGTCATGTGAGTATTGATGGTCAATCACTACGCACTAAAAACGGCGAAGGAAAACATCGTGAGGAAACCTGCATACTATAGCGATTTATAAGAATTTCTATTATATGTAAGTCCGCCAACCCGCACTAGGCCAGCGTGGTCGACTATATGGCCTAACCACTCTCAATCGTACACTCGATTGTAGAGTAGGCCCGTGCCCTGCAGTGGGACGTATATGGGCAGATACAGATACAGTATAGTAATATATAACTAGGCAAAAAAGAGTACGATGCGGTGACAATTGGTATTAATGAAAAACAATTATGGCAACGCTATTAAAAATGTTATTGTGTTCGTTGAATAATTTTATACGCAGGTACTTCCATACATTTTAGCACAGTTTTCGTTTGTTTCGTCATTTAAAATAAAGAGACTATTGTCAATAATAAATAAAAATAAAAAATATTAGTTACATTTTCCATCGTATATCGGGTTGCCATATTAACACTAAATTTGATCTTAGCGCCCTCATGAAAAACAGTCAGTGGGTTGTTCTCAGGATTTGACCCCGCGACCTCTTGTTTGTTAATCCGGTTCCTACTACTAAACTATCCGCTGCTTTCTAGTATATGTGTAGATCTTATACCCATAATACATTATAAAAACATGAAGTTTTAAGTTCAAACGCATTTCTTGAGTTATTGCCAAGTATACGCGACAATATTTCAGTCCGATCCCTTATCTGCGTAATAGTATGGAGCCAAAAAAATGCTATAAGTTACATGAATATGACCTATAGCAACATTAAGTCGGAAATTAAAACGACGTTCTTTAAAAATGGTGTTTATAGTTCACTTGAATTTGTTTTGGTTTAGTGCTAATGTGTTTTACATGGAATTTTATAATAGGTTCCAATGAAATAAGTTGGTTTAGGGCGATTAATATTCACAAGCTATTAATAACGTAAGTCTAAGTTCTATTTAAATTTTTGGCTTCGGATACAATTGGTTAAAGATTTCTTTGGAATTGGATAACATGTTAATCCTTTTCTTATCCATCCCATGGTTGCCTGTAAGAAATTGCGTTTGTGCGTTAAGACCACTAATTGTACTTTTATGTTTGTGCTTCGTTTTCATTTGTGTTTTTTTGTGTGTGCAATCAAGTTTACATACTTAAATAAATAGTAAATTCTAATGAGGTTGATATGAAAATAATCAATAAAAAGTGCTAATCCACAACATTGAAAAATAAAAAATGACACCTGAAATAGTAACTAAAAGAAAAATAACAATGTAGAAGTACAAAATATAAAACATAATCAACTCTTAGGATCGGTGCTTCTATAGACAATTTCAACCGTGAAGTCACCATGCGTTGCGTCATCATATGATCGTAAAAAACCGGTCGGCTAGCTCACAGAGTACCATTTTATATTTAGACATAAGTGGCGGGAATCGTTTTGACCCTGAGTGATTTGACAGCCCTACGCAGTATTTTTTTATACATTGGCACGTAATTGGGCTAATTCCGCCTGATGGGAAGCGCAGGGCTTTCAAAAAGAAGTATCTTTTAACATAAGATTGACAGCCCTAACTATGCCTTTTTTATACTCTGACACGTAAAATAATGGTAATTGCTGGACTGTGCAATTGAAGGATCTTTATCCTTAAAATTGTCGACGACCTGCCTAAAACCCATTGCACACCGGGTGGTTGGAGTGCTACATACATACATACGTAGATCACTGTTAATAATTTTGAGCCATTATCCCCAAGGATACGAATATCATACTATCAGTTCACCATCACTATCAGTTCTATATCTCTTTATATAAAGTTTTGATATATATTATTACATAGTTTTGGCAAATGACCAAACAGTGATATGGTGGTAAGTGATCACAATCTTGGTTCACAGATATTATAAAGCTGGACAATGAAATTTAGAATTGAGCGGGAAGGGAAAAGGGGAATTGGGCATCCAGCAGTCACACTTACCTAACGAAACGCGACAGCAAAGTTATGACTTCACGGCGTCCTTCTGTGAGACAGTGGTGCCGCCCCAGACGAGCCTGCCCATTCATGTTAAGTAATGACTGTAAATAGCGTGGCTCTACCACTTCCAAATTCCACTTTAACTTTCAATTGTCGGAGTATTATGAATTTCTTACGAAACAGCCTAAGTTTGAGAGGTCCTTCGGTTATACAAGTGGTTATTTATATTGAAAATTTCTCGTGAAAGCATTTATTATTCCAAGTATTTGCAGAATTGAACTAATTTGACAGTTCTTAAATAAATGTCAGTTATTACCTCAATTTAATTATGTTAGTGATTAGTAAGTTTATACTCACAATTATTTTTATTTCATTTAGATAGCTATTTAGCACTCATCCGTCAGATAAATGCGAAATTCGGTTACAAAAGTACATCAATTTGAATGTTATCTGACAGGTAAGTGCCAGATAGCTATCAGGGACTCTATCAGGAACTGGTGAAACTGACCCTTAATATCGATTACTGGCAAGTCTAGTTTCAGAGTGTCCAAACCGATTTCCAAACTTCACGACTGCGCAATTTGGCCTTCAGATATCAAACGTTTCACAATCTTTGAGGAAACTCGAGATATTACGTCAAATCTTACACGGTATTGTAAGGGCCGATAATATCGTATTTCGTTTAACAGATACAACAAGATGATAGATGATAAGACTTAGATATTGGAAACCAAAGGATTGTAGTTAAGGAGAGATAGACCCAAACGTTGTTTCTAGAACTTTATTTGTTACACTGGCCGGCATTATGACTACACTGCATTTGGAATCAGACGGCAGTCCTATGCCATTCGATACAATTTTGCCGGCCTGCTAAAATGCCTCTTCTTACTACGGCGGAAGGACCCGGGATCATAGGAAGGACGAAACATGCATGATGGCAAACAGTTTGACGGTGCGGCATAAAAAAGAATTTGCAACTTAGTGTAAAGCTACGTCGAAATCACTGAACTACAATTTTATAGACATATTACATAAACTCACGCCTTTTTCCAAGAAAGGGAAGGCAGGACCACTAGGACGCCCACGTTTCATATTATGTTCTGTTCATTTGTGGGGCTGAGCCTATCGCCATATTGGGCACAAATTTTTGACCAATAATATATATAATTATTACTTTACCCAACCAGGAAAAGGCGTGAGTATATGTATGTACGAAAAAGCTACTGTTGAAGGTAAAACAGCTTTCAAAGATTTTCACACCTATCTGTTGAATTGATATAAAAAAACCTTATTAAAAAGCATTCATTCTGATAATGTCTAGACCGTGTCTAGAAAACCACAAAACAACCCTAAGAAAGCCGTAAAATATGCAAATAAATTTAAAACTACCGCTGAAGTTGTCACGCAGTTGCATCGTATAATATAAATATAATATAGAATGTTCTGGAAGAAAGCATTGACATTTTATTACATGCAGAGTTGTAGTATTGCAACTGCTTTTATTGGAGTATGAAATTCAATTGAGATTGTTCCGAGGTGTGGCGAACATTTTGTAAGTTTTGGTTCGTGATGCGGTGTATCTGCGGTATTTTTAGCTTTTCATGATATTTTTAGATATTGTATTGAAATTTTCAGCATGTGAAAAAAAAAACGAATTATTATTAGCTGATAGTATATAGGTATAGTTGCTGTCTGATAACAGATCAAACATGGCTATCAAGTGCCAACATGTTTATAGAGATCATGGGTTCAAATCCCAGGGTACACCTCAGTATTTTCGGAGTCATGTGTGAATCAATAGTCAATCACTATACACTATAGCGGTAGAGGAAAATATCGTGAGGAAATAGCGATTCGGAGGAATTTCTATTGTATATAAAAGTCTGCCAACCCCCACTAGGCTAGTGTGGTGAACTATATGGCCTAATTACTCTCAGTCGAACTTTAGATTGTAGAAGAGGCCCGTGCCCTACAGTGGGACGTATATGGGCTACGATACGTAGGCTCAACCTTTTCATACCTGAATTTGATATGCCGGCATAATTATTTCGACCAGTGACAAACAATTTTAATAAAATAGATATTATCAATATTTTTTTATTTATTATAGGAATTGAAACCACTGTTTTTAGTCTCACAACCTGTTTCTCCTCCACTTAGTCTAGTAGGATTACAAAGACTATTGACACATCTACAATTCCCTTTGATGGCTTGACTATTCATGGATAATGGAGACAAGTTACAATCAAGTCAAAGGCTCGGTAGCAGGTCAATTGATGGTAAATGTGCTGGAATTAACGATACAGCGACATAGTGTTAGATCTATTTCGCTGTATTTTTTTAAATTTATATTCTTTATTGTATACCGCCAACCCGTACTAGGCCAGCGTGGTGGACAATATGACCTAACCACTCTCAATCGTACTGTCGATTGTAGAATACGCCCGTGCCCTGCAGTGGGACGTATATGAGCTAATACAGATACAGACAGTATACCAACATTTATAAAAAAGATACAGTAACAGATAAAATATTTAAAACTAAAGGCATGGTATAATTGGCGGCCTTATCGCTACCTCCGTTTTCTTCCAGCCAAACTTTGGATGGACTGGATTGTTATAATATAGAATTTAGGGACCGTATTATTAAAAAAAAAAAAAACAGAAAAAGAGACATATGAAGGGTCTTGAGGGTGACCTTTACCCGGCAGTGGTACAATATAGGTTTTTTAGTCAAGATTTCTTTCTAGAGTAGTCTATAGAGTTTTGTAAGAGTTCTTTAACAGCCGCTGCCAATAAACAATGCCCAATCCAAAATTTGCCGTTGAGATTGACAGTTCAATCTTTTTTCTGATACCTAATTGCCAATAATCATACTCAGTAGTGAAAAATCTATGGTAACATGGTAAGAGACCAATCGAAAAGTAGAAAACAATCCAGATTTACTTCAATCTAATTTTTTCGATTGATTATTGTAATCGGCCGTTAGACGCTTAGTCTAATAATGTAGAGTAGAAAGTCTACTATTATTATCAAAATATGTTATCCATTTTGGTCACGTTGTACTTTCATACACATAACTCATTCATGCATCGTCTTCATACCGAATCTAAGCCCATATTGGTTAATAAAATCAGCCCATTTAAATTCCTCAGCTGAGCAAAAGTTTCCTCAACGATTAACAAGCTTAGGCTATAGTCCACCAATTTGAATTATGCTTCTTACAAAGATTTTTTTTATTGCAATGAATGGCGAGACGAGCGTGCCATTCACCTAGTTGCATAGTTTCATATTAAAATGTATAGTCACTAAAAGTAACACCCGGCTTCGTTTTCGTTCGCAGTCTTGATATATCTACCCTGTATTCATCTATTTAATGGGTCAGCAACACATCTATGATCCAGTGATTAGTTACCATAGTTACCAACCTATTTGCTCGTTTGCCAAACCGATTGAACAAAACCAAAATTTCCTTCATTTGGCTAAAGAGAAAAGTAGATATAAAAAACATAACACACGTTCCTAATAATAAATCTGTTATTGCCAGTCTCACCGTGTAATAAGATCTATCCCTAGGGATCTCAACTATAAGGGATAAGTAGTGTGAATTCACACCGTCTGGAAACTACACGTTCTAAATATAACGCGGAGTGGGGCAGTTGTAATTAAAGTATCACACGTGGTTTATTTTATATAAATATGGTCTACTTATTCTTCAACGATTTTTGTTATTGCAATAAATGGTGAGACGAGCTTGAAAGTAAAACGATACTATCGCTGATATTCAGTAGCATGACCAAACAATACCGAGAATTACAAAGCAATGCTTAGCGTTCTACTGCGCTCACCATCCTGATACATAAGATGTTTAGTCTCAATATGTCCAGTAATCACTCTAGCTACAATGTCCTTCAAAACTAAACACAATAGTGCATTTAAAGTGTTATTTGACGGGAGAAATAGACATTGTGGTGGTCCCAACCCAGGCGGCTACTAACATGTCAGAGACCTACCCCTAGTAAGTCTTGCAAAGATTTCAATATGTAACCCTATTACACGGACATGTCACAATTTATTCAAATTTTCAGTGTCGACTATCAACAATAACTCGTCACTAAACGCCGAATCATTAGCCAGCGCTCCACCCAGTCGAAACAGGAAAAGATTACCAATCCAAAAGGCTAAAAAAACCGGGCTTAATATCAGCTGTCCCCAAAACTTGGCGAGCTGTGTGCCCCACTTGGCAACCGGCGGCGACTCATGTTACGCTTTTATATTTATTGCCATCTAAAAGCTATCGCCTTGCTTGTTCCAGCCACTTCATGGTTTCTGTATAGATTTTTTCATGGATTAATAAAGTCTTGCGGAATAGGTGGGAAGTAAAATAAATGTTGTCGTTGAGATTTCGTTTAGAATTCTTTTGATTTTTATTTTCGTCTTTTATTTCTAAAGTATCATGTTGAAGATGTTTAGAATTTTGAAACTAGATACATGAAAATGCCTCTGAAACTTGAGTTTAAATTACAATCTTTATGATAACAAAAATGTAACTGCTTTCATTTCTGTTACATACATTTATGAAAAGCCTCTACTCCGCTCAGCTCTGGAATAAAGAAATATAAATATAAAATTCGCAACAATGTTATTCTCCAAACTGGGATTAAAATAATTTCATTACGCGATTAAGATCTGAAAAATGCTAAATAAACATAATGAGTGCGAAAAATAAGTGCTTACTAGGAGGACAGGACACGTACTCGTATATTTCACGCTAATTAAAATGAAATTAAGCTATTAAAAAACATTGGTGTACACGAGTATTTCATACAAGTAGCTTGCTTTTATAACCGTTTTAGGCGAATTATTTAAAATTAAATTTAGTTCAGACGGCCGCGTTACGAGCGGACCTAAACAAACTTACTAATGGAGGGTAGTCCCATTTATAAGAGGCAGCGTGGGAGTTTTACAAAGAATTGTTTTTTTACAGCGGCTTAATTCAATTTGGCGTTGTGGATTTCAAATGATGTGATTATTTTGCTTGTTGGATGTTATTTTTTATTTATCGAGTGGCAAAGGAGTTAAACATATTGCGGACATATTGAGACTTAACATCTTAGTATCCGGACGGCGAGCGCAGTAGAATTGAATGCATTACTTTTTAATTCAAGGTGTTTTTGGTTTTGCTACTGTTCAAGATCGATACTAATGATTACCATCTCGCCATTCATTGCAAGAAAAAAAAAAACTAGAACAAAAAATGATTTTTGTCTAATCGTCCCCGCATCATCACCTAACTTGCGCCAACCAAAAATCACGTTTGTAACCCGACTTTATTAAATTACCCAGTCTTGCAAGTGTATAAATTCGACAATTTATCGCCCGGCCCTTCTGTGTATGTAACGTTACTTACTGCCCATTTGACGTACATTTTGCTACGTGTTTGAACTGTGACTGGGTTCGGAAAAAATCTGATAACATTCGCGTGTTATTTGGGGTTTTATTTTGCGGGGAAAGGATTTGAGGTCTATTATTGACAGGACATTGAAACTTTATGCTTTAATAATAATAGTTGAGTCTTTGAAGGAAGAAATATGTGTATTGATATTAAGAATGTAGTGACCTCAAAGAAAGAAATTTATTTTATCTGTATGGTGGAAGTAGGTAGCATATTGCTCAACCGTAGCCCTTGGTAGCTTGGTAGCCCGTACTTGGGAGCGGACTGGAGTGCCAAAAAAAGAGTTTACTTGATACATATTGATAGTTCCTAAAATCAAATGCTACCATAGTTTGGGGGTCGAAAATCTCTCGTAGTTAATAATACTCAAGTAAGAAGTCACATATAGCACTAATTCGATATTTTTCACTCTGATATCCCAAAAATGAAATAATTGAATACATCCAATTATATATGTACAATTTCAGCAAATTCAGACCTTAAATTATCATCTAGTGTATCTAAACTGCGTCCAAAAATGAAACCATGTGGTAGTTTTATTGAGTACAGACCAATTAGCAAAAACTGTGGATTGACCACCCAAATACGACAATAGGACAAAAAAAATATCGTCGCTCTCTTTTGCAAAAATATTAATTGCATTGTGTCTGAAGTCACATTACCACCTGGCTTCGTTTTCGGTCGTAGTCTCTATATACATACATACGCACATACATAAACTCACACTTTTTTCCCACAACGCGTTGACAGAGGTGCAACCATAACACTCACGTTTTGCCGTGTATTTTTCCGTGCCATGGTGTGATAGGGGGCGACCCTATCGCCATATCAAACACATTCTGGATATACCTTGTATAAATTAGCAACATTATAAATATACCTCTCCTGTTACTGGCAGGTACAGAAGATAAACATACGAGTATACAATTGATCCACCCGTACCCAACTAATCCATTAGAAGTTACTTCTAAACAACAAACTTTGTTGCGGTGCGATGCAACAAATATCCTACAATGTTCAAATGTTCTAAGAAAATACAAACTCAACCACATTGTAAACAATATGTTTCGATTCACGTATTCTCAAACTTTGCACGGTGCACATTTTATTAGTCAATATTTTGGTACCTTTTTTATACTATACGCGGCAAACGAGCAAACAGGTCACCTGATGGTAAGTGATACATTTCGCCCATGAACATTCACAAATCTTGGATTATACTCGTAAATGTGTTGCCAAATGGGGAAAGGGAGTGGTAAAGGAAAAAACATGGGAAGAGGAAAAGTATATCGGGTGTCCTGCTTTAAGTGATAGTGAAATAGAATATTGGTATCAGTTCGTAATCGCCCACTGCTTAACATACGACTCCTTAGCTATCTAGAGTTACATTCAGAGGATTTAGGCCATCAAAGTCTTTGTAGTCACTAAGGGCACATATTAGGTACAACACCATGCTTGAAATTTTAGCCTAATACTTAAAAGTGCTACTACTGGGTTCTCAGTTCCGTGAAAGAGCTCTGGCATTACACTCATCAACCAGCCTGCCTAATGGATGTAAGAGTAGTCAAATTTAAAGAAACATATGGTAGCTTGTCTTTTTTATTAGACCTTTTGTCTGGACTGTTCTCTTACACATGCTGTGACATTGTTTTTGACTAAAATATTATAACAACGAAGAACGTATGCCGGAACAAACATCTTCAAAATAACTCGTTGAGAACCCCTTACAGCCAGGCCACAAACCAAACGTGCTGTTAAACAGCGACGCCAACCCAAACAATGTTTCAAACAAAGCGATATAGTTTCAAAACTGAAACTTGTACAATTATTCAACTTGTTAAAGATATGTTCTGGAGTAGACGAAGTAATTAGTGACGTGCCACGAAAACCAGCAGTGAATAATTTTGTCGGTATTTTAGCATCGTTAGCTGTTTCTGATTATGTTATGTGTTATGTGTCACTGCATAATCACTTATTGCTTGGCAAAGAATTTCTCTGCATTTTATAGTTCGATTGAAAGAGCTTTAGATGGTTTATTGAAAATTTATGGATTTCATATCTCATAGAAATTCTTGCAAGGATCTTTATAGAGTAGCAGTATTAAACTTCTTTCATGTTGTTTTAGGTTTCAAATATTTAACCTAACTCGAAATGTCCAGGTACTGTGAAGTGGAAAAAGAGCGTAATAAGTATTTTTCCACTTTACAATACTAATTTCCACCTACTGTCTCATTAAAAGCTTGAATATAAGCTACGAACAGTAAATAATATTGCACAGCTTTACACTTTCAAATAAGACTATTGATTTCAGTGGCAGTAGTCACAATCTGATTAAAACTTAAGTGTATCAACAAATTCATTCATTATGATGGGTTATTTCCCGATCGAAGGCAATCTTCAGAGATTTACTATCATTGAAGAAATATATGTTGTGAAGTAAATGAAGTAATTAGTAGCGGTCCTCGAGAACTATCGATTAATGATATTAGCGATAAATTCACTTCATAAGCTAGCGTGGTTTCAATATTGGTCTCACAATAAAATCTACTCAGTTTTGTTTTGTTTTAAATGACACTTCAAGAGTTTTCTATGTGATAAATATATTATCAGTTGTTTTATAAGATAGCCAATTTTAATCATTAACCGTTTATTGAAACATGTTTTATTGTTGTTGTTAAGATCATTCAAAATATTCATTGCTAAATTGAGGTTTACTTTAACGATTTACAATTATTGAAGTTGCTAACTAGATATGTTCTGAAGTATACGAAGCAATTAGTGGCGATCCTCAAGAACTGTTAGTGAATGATATTGCCGGTAATCTAGCCTCGTTAGCTGGTGCTGCCGATTATTTCAATATTGGTGAAGTAATTAAGGGTGCTGTGAATAACTTTGTTGTAGGTAAATATAAAAACAGAGTACCTATTCAATGTTGAAGCTGCAATTCCGTAATTCATAGTTTTTCTTTTAAATTTTAATGATTTCAACAAGATTGAAGTAGCTTTAAAATGTAGATCAGTCAGATGTCATTTTAAATTATGCAATAGATATTTGTTATGGCGATAGCATTTAAAAGTCTGATGATCTTGTGCATAAATTCAGCAGTGGACTTCCTGATGCTGAAGTTTATTAATATGAATTAAATTACATTCTTATGGAAATAAGTTGTTGTAACACACAAGATAAACATTGCAAAGAAAAGGCCTATTCTAAAAAAATGCCTGAATAAAGCAAGACTATTTTAGCTTCAGAGTAACTAAATCTAATTTCTACAAATTATCTGTCCTTCATTATTTATCCATAGTAACCAGATTCCATAGTAAATAGCGTATACAGTAGGTTTCCTATTAGCGTTGGCTTGGAAATTCAAGTTTATACGTATTTTGAAAGGCTTACGCTGGCCAAATTAATTCCATCCATCAACGCATATTTGGTAAGTGTGGTAGGGTGAAAACCAAATCCTATCGAATAATACGAGGGGATTGGTGTTCGCTTGTTTCATGTAAAGGTAAATAGATAAATAGACCATCAGTTGATAGGTAATGAACCTTTATACACGGTGGTTTAACTCTCATTCTTTTGAATGTTTGGGTTTGGAAATATTGAGAGAAATTAAATTTTAATATGCCCACTGCAAATAGAACCCTTAGGTCTAAATTTGATGATGTCGTTTCAATCAAGTTCAATAGGGAAGGGTCTTCATTAACCTATAGAATCAAGTTTTGAGAATTGTGAATAAACCTTACCAAAATTGTTTAAGACGTTTCTAGGAAAGTCGAATTGGCGAAGTTTATAGCAAAATAAATTTGTGTCTCATGTATTTTATTTAATTATTTGTTTATTTATTTAAAACTTTATTGTACACCTTAAACTAAAACAGAGAAAATATAAAAAAAAATGTACAAAAGGCGGTCTTATCGCTCGAGGCGATCTCTTCCAGACAACCATGGGATGGATTAGTTGGAACGACGGTTTTGGAGTACCAAGAGGTGTATGAATGGTTAAAGGAACATATAATTATAAGTATAAACACTTAATGAATACATAAATAAATATATATACATAAACATACATATATAAATATCGTAATTTACACATACATGTATTTTTTGACAAACCCACTTTTAGTCAACCTAATTATTAAACTACAAAATTTCAGTTCTCATTCTTGTGATGATATTGTCAGTATAACACAGAACACCAGAGAAAAAAACTTATTTTTAAATCAGTTCAGCTCTAGGTGAGCTGAAAGTAATGAGCTCGCCAACTTTACTCTCTCACTAGTATATAAACTACTTGGAATGGTTCCCTTCAGGTCACATCTTGAATTAGATTAGTTGTGATTGGAGGTTCGGATATTTTATTTTATCTTTGTACTGAAAGAATTGTCTTCAGTAGGTATTGTGTTGTTTATTTTATCTAATGGAATAGAATAGTGACTCCACAAAAGAAATATACTGCATCAAAGTAATTATTAACTATAGCTATAAGAAGTCTGCTACTGAACTTATGATCAGAAATTCATTGTGCAGCATTTGTATTTTTTATTTTATTTAAATGCGAGCATTCCACTGACCTGGCGGTAAATGATACGCCTGTCATAGGGACAGCAATAACCAAAAAACACCATGATTTACAAAACTGTGCTTGGCATTCCACTGCGCTCGTCATCTTGCGACATAAGATGTTAAATCTCAATATGTCTAGTAGTTAATCTGGCTACAACGTCCTTGAAAATGCAACAGTACATTTACAACTGCTGTACGGCGGGAGAAATAAACATGGCGGTGGTACCTACCCAAATATGAGGGAATTTCACATTTTATTATACCTACCAAAAGGTATAATAATAATAATTTCAATGCGAGATGTCTAGTAAAAAAATTCTACCGCTATTAAGAGTCTTGTCAATGTGGTATGTAGTAAAAATTTGTCTCGTTTAAAAACTGGCAAACGTAAAACATTATTTCTCACGATGATGATGCTGTTATCCATAAGCTAACAGTATTTCGTCTGTCAGTTATCAGGCTAGGTACTGTCTAGTGTCTGTATCTGTGTCAGTCCATATACATCGCACTGCAGGGAACTAGAATACTGTCTGTATCTATATCAGCCCTTATTTATCTCTCTACAAGGCATATTGGCAGCCGCGTCTTATCCGTTACCAGTAAGCCACCATACACTTTTTTAGACCAGAGTACTACAATAAAAAATACACTTACTATATTTATTTTACTTCGTAGTTATCGAAAATTGATAAAATACCAGTACACTCAAACCAAAAACAAATATAAGTTGGTCTCGCAAATATTTGGATGGGTTCCAAGAATAAAATCGTATCTGAAATATTATTAAAAAATACAAAAATGGTGTAGTTTTTCGCACGGCAAATAAAATAGAAATGTTTTGTGGTTCGCGCTACAACGAAACATTATGCTGAGTGGTCACCTCAATGTCACAGCCGTTTTTTAATTCAATTTATTGGTATGTATTTCGTATCAATAATAAAATGGAACAAATATTTGTTTTTCTCTTTTTTATTTACCATGAAAATATTTTTCGACGTTATTATAATAATGATTAAGTTTGTGGCGGTGCATGCGGACTCAAATCCCAGTGCACACCTCTTATGCTCATTCATCATACACACATCAGAGTCATGTATGTATTACTAGTCAATCATTACTACTACCATAATAGTGAAGAAAAACATAGTTAGGAAAGCTGCATAACATAACAATTCGTAAAAAATCTATGGTATGTAAAATCCGCCAACCCGCATTAGGACAGCGTGGTAAACTACATACGAGTATAAACCCTAACCACTCTTAATCATACTATCGATTGTAGAGGAGGTTCATGCCATGCAATGGAACATATATGGGCTAAAACATCTAATATTAATAAGTTTATATTCAGACAAAATAATCCAGCTTGTTAGTTAGTATCTTAAGAACTATATTCGTATCTGTCAAAAATTGTAATGGATTAATATATTTGGTATAAAAATATATTTGGTAACAAATTACTGTGTTTTCGGCTGTGGCATATTAATATAATATTTTAATTCCTTTAATACAAAGTCAAATGCCCACTAGACGAGTGAGGTGACGACTGAGGCCTTCAATCGACATTGTCTCCTGTGCTCTGCAATGGAAGATATTATATGAACTGTAATACCATTATTTTATTATATTATATTTGGTACACCAACAGCACAGTGTACAACATATTCCTAAAGTAAATGCAACAATTGATCTAATACAAGTATACGTGCCAATAACAGGCAAATAGAACATTTGTTTTGATATTTATATGTACTCTACAAAAATAAACAATATTACATAAGAACATGAAATTTTGTAGCCATAAAGTAATTAACAAAAAATATAGGTACTGGTGGTAGGTCTCTCATATGTGAGAGGCCATCTGGGTGGGTACCACCGCAGTGTCTATTTCTCCCGTCAAACAGCAGTGTAAACGCACTGTTGTGTTTCGGGTTGAAGGGCATTGTAGCCAGAGTAACTACTGGACATATTGAGACTTAACATCTTATGTCTCAGGATGGCGAGCGCAGTGGAATGCCAAGCATTGCTTTGTTATTCAAGGTGTTGTTTGGTTTTGCTACTGTTCATGAGCGGTCGTATCGCTTACCA
This sequence comes from Hyles lineata, assembly GCA_030180105.1. Lineage (NCBI taxonomy): Eukaryota > Metazoa > Arthropoda > Insecta > Lepidoptera > Sphingidae > Hyles > Hyles lineata. The sequence continues at coordinate 802,282 of JARJEE010000032.1, read as the reverse complement.
TCAGGCGAACGGTATGCTCGTCTCGCCATTCACAGCAATAAAAAAAATGTATATATATAAACTGTGAAATAAATATAAGATAACAATAAGACTTAACGTATTTGTATTTAACGTAATTATCTTCAAAATAATTTTTTTCGCAATATCTTGTTTCTCGACCCATAAATTACCATTACAAAAATCATGCTTGTATCTTTCGAATGCACCACACACGCTGACTTTTAATGCTGACTGGCTACAAACACTATGTTTCAGCTGACACAGTTACTGACTTGCCTATTTGCTTATGCTGCTTGACCTAATATCTCACAGAGGGAGCATGTGCCGGTTCTTTTTCATTCGATCAGGAAATGTCTGAGTTTAATGATACAAAAGTGTTTGAAAAGTTTGATTCAATTTGTTAAGGGAAAATTTTCTTTTTTCTTCGAGTCTGATAAATATAGCAAATGTTTTTGCGTTTTAAGTCTGATGTTAAATGATAATGAGGAAATGTTTTTATATTACTTTTAAACTTATAAGAATAATCATGTAATGGTTGTCTGAAAGAAATTCAGTAAGCGATACGACCGCCAATAATTGTTAAATTTATTTAAACGCGCTGTCTTATTTTTAGTCTTATGTTGTGTTCAATAAAGAATTTATAAATAAATAAAAATTAAGTGTCCTAATAGTTATGAATAATAAAAATTATGACTTTGTAGTCATTAAAACTACCACCCGTCTTCGTTTTAAATAGCAGTCTTGACACACCTTGTATTATGACCGAGCATGGAAATAGTAGGCTGTAGTGCACAAGCTTAATATTATGGCGATAAAATATCAACTAAATTATTTTTGTTTATAAAAACTGAATTACTTGGAACATTAAAGCATATAGCTGTTCTTCAAAAGCGAGCCATAAGATCTATTTATTCGTTGGGCTCCAGGCAATCGCTGAGAGAAAAAATCAAGGAAATAAATATAATGACAGTAGCATCACAATTTATATTTGCTAATCTAATGTATGTCCACAAGAATATAGAACAATTTCAAACAGAAATACTAGAAATAGAAATAATCTAGTCAGTCATAAGACGAGGCTCCAGAAAATTAGCAAATCTTTTAAGGGTTACTGTATACATTTCTATAATAAAGCCTTAATTATAAATAAATTTAAATCTATTATAAAACGACAGTTGTGTAATAAGGCATACTATACAATTTCAGAATACTTAGAAGATTTGGCTTGGGAATGAAACATAACACTCAGCCGTACAGAAAAATTATAAATTATTTATTAATTAATTATCTATGAACTGCTCTGAATTGCAAATCCTGTATAATCACTGTATTGTAAACTTATTTTGAAAAGAGCAACGCTAGAGTTTCTTGTCCGTTCTTCTCTGGCGAAAACAGCCTTGTGAACAGGGTGGTAGTGAAAAAAAAAAAGTGACTGAATCTAAACAATGTATGACATTTTATGGATTCAATAAATATTTTCATTTTATTTCATTTCATATAATAATATTCCTATGGAATATAAAATAATAGATATATTTATTCAGGTTATATCAAGACTGCGACGAAAAACGAAGACTTGACTTCAACACAAGGCAACCAAAAATGTTATAAAAGAAGCTTCGTCTTTTTTCCTATCGTTCTATTTGGGTGGTTAATACAGTGTTGTTTCATTAGTCTACATTCTTAATTTTTTTAACACGCTATGGTATGCACCCTTGTATAAATTATTATTTTACGAAAAGCTATCGATTTACAACCCAAACACGAAGATATTAAAAAAATCATCAAAAAATTATGCATTTCTTTGCAAATTTTTATTTGTCTTGTGTGTGTAATCACTAAAACTACCACCCGGCTTCGTTTTCAGTGGCAGTTTGATACATCCTGTATTTAAAAAAATACTCGAATAACAATCCTAATATTTCACAACACTTAATATAAATTAACATTCTCCAACCGTGTACATCACTAACTATAGTAAGATATCAAGACAAGTAACAATGCAACTTGCCTACGATTTATGAGCAAGGGCCAGATAATTTCGCATAGATCATTGAAGCGAAGTTAGTTCGGGTCCCGCCGTCACATCGACGTATAATGATAACAATTTACACGTAATGTGAGTGTTAATGTTTATCTCAATTACATGTTGTTTACTAGTTCCGGACTGTGTTTATGTACTTTGACAAATGTTTAACAACCTCTATGATTGTTACCTTTGTGATAATAATCATTATATGCTTTATTGTACACCGGCATTACATACACACGTATATGTGTATATAAGTATACATACACTTAATAGTTCTGTACAATGGGCGGCCTAATAACTAATAGCGATTTCTAGTTTTATGTGGAAGATATATTTTGTAATTCCGTGATTTAGGTAAATTTTCCATGTTATTTGTATGTTTTTTTGCAATATACAGGATGTTTCAGAACTAAACGATAAATTGGCAATGTAAGATAGGCCAAATGATGACTGCTCAGTAATAAAAAAGTCAATCTTATCTCTGATATTTTTCAAGTCTTTTCTACTGAACATTCAAAAAATCTATCTTGACCAACATTTGATAGTAATTTAACCAATATTTTCTATGATTAATTACACGGCTTTTGCAGTGTTGAATAGATAAGCTTAATAGACGGGTCCCAGCGACAATTCACGTGTAATAATAACAATTTTCATGTAATGTGAGATGTTTGATGTTCAGCACAATTACGTCTTGTTTATTAATTCCTGTTTGTGATAATGTAATTTGACAAGGTCTTCCTGCGTTTACTACAAATGTGGTTTACTTGATTTTATGATTTTGTTATGTGACTGCCTCGATGGCGTAGTGAGTGAGTGGTTATAACGATGAGGTCTCGAGTTCGAATCCCGGGTCAAACGAAATTATGTATATTAGATTTTCTATTAATTATCAACCAGGAGTCAGGAATTTAAACTCGATATGGCCGATAAGCTTGCTCATTACCATATCATGGGACAGAACACAAAAGGCGAAATGTGGGTGTTTTGGTACCACCTCTGCCTACCCTTTCTAGAAAAAGACAGGAGTTAATGTATGTTATGTTGTATGAGTTTTTACTTAATTTGTTTATCGATTGAAAAATATAGCATAGTTACACAATAAATAATTAAAAATGTAGTATATAATATACATCCATAAACTGCGTAAGCTTATGAAAAGTACATAGCAATGTATGATACGGAATTATTTTGATTCTAAATGAAAAATAAAGTCACAAGAATAAATTATGTTTGCCCCTTTACGCCCCGCTATAGAGCGCGAACATCTTTATTTGATACGGAGGCCTTAGTCCACCTAAACAATATAAACTGGTCTACAATTAAACCAACTTTTGACTAAGCAACTTTCTTGACCTATTAAGTAAGCATTAACAAAAATCCACACTATAAAATAAAATGAAAATGAAAATAATTTATTGAATCCATTAAAATGTTCTACATAATTTAGATTCAGTCATTTTTTTTATCTACCACCCGGTTCGGAAAGCGGTTTTCACTAGAGAAAAACGGGCAAGAAACTCTAGTGTATGAACTTGCTTAAAAACATTAACTATTTACTCACTCATTTATTAAGTGCGTGATGGCCTGTTGGTAAACGGACCAGACGCAGTTGCCAACATGTTCACGGTGGTCGCGGGTTCAAATCCTGACACCTCTGACTTTTCGGAGTCATGTGTGTATTGATAGTCAATCACCACGCACTAAAACGGTGAAGGAAAGCATCGTGAGGAAACCTGCATACCATAGCGGTTTATAAGAATTTATATGGTATGTAAGTCCGCCAACCCGCACTAGGCCAGCGTGGTGGACTATATGGCCTAACCACTCTCAATCGTACTGTCGATTGTAGAGTAGGCCCGTGCCTTGCAGTGGGACGTATATGGGCTGATCCACACTCACTCACTAAAAGATTTTAAAAGGCGCCTTGTTTGTTCTATAACTTTAATAGCAGCTGCTAAGTAATAAAATTCTTCTCTATGATTTTCGCACGCTAAAGTTTGCTTCGTTTTGACGTGTCTTTCAAGTAGTCACTCCATATTTTTTTCTCTTGGTAAAAACGTCTTGAGCTCTCTCTTATATTTCCGGGATTTTAAAATCTCACTGAAATGATTTATCTGTCTGAGAGGATACTGAATATTGTAAGAATTTTAGGTTTCTGACTTAGGAGGATGAGGAGAATAATTTATTTCTAGTTACATTTAGATTCCTGAGATGTTAAGTTAAATGTTAATATGTTGTTACATTTTATAGGTTGATTTAATACAATATAAGAACTCCTTATTGTAACCAAAACAAAGAAATACAATCAATTATACAAAAATGCAACGATAATAGTGTTACGATGGGCGGTCTTGTCTTCTGCTTGTATTAATATCGTCAAACAAAAATCTTAGTGAAAAATTAAATATTTAAAAAAATATTAAACTCCGCACCGTTTTTAACTAAAAGGCTTAGTCCCTATAGAGTTTATTTTATCTCAGGCGGGTATCTAACTGTAAAATTTTATTCCACATCGTTCTGTAATATGGTAAATAAATCATGTTACCGCCTCGATCAAATATACACTAGATTATAAGTCACGGCCAAAAAATGGCAAGAGAAATAAGAGCACAAAAAGATCGTGTAGTCTTATTTGATTTTCGTATGGTCCAAAACAGAATAAACCTTAATTTAAAGAAATAAGGCTTATTGTTACCTGAAGTTGATTATAATTTAAGACTTTTTGCTACATCTCGTAGTTCGAATCGTTTCTCGTAATTCAAATGTATAAGTATAAGTAACCACGGCCACTTTAGTCGTGTATTTTTTTCCGGACCCTGTATCTAGTACATATTTGATCGAAGTGTTACCGTGAGTGGACAGACAGAAGAAGAACAAAATTAAAATTCGCATTAGCCAGCTACAGTTGACGTAAACAAATAAATAAACTTTAATATGCCTTACGATTCTTTAACTCCAATCATATAAATACATCACTGAACAAAACTGATTAAATAACTTTTTCTATTTCCTGCACATCAAAACTCATCTCCAGTAACATAAAAAGTCTTATTAAAACCCAAAATGAGCCAACTTTTCACATCCGACAGTATTAACTGCCCCGTATTTTTTATTAAGAAATAATTCCTCGCCGAAACTGCTCGAGTGTACCTTAATAAAGATGTTAGTGAGGGCATTAAATAAATAACCGGAGGACAAAACAAGAACATCAAGCTGAATGTCATTTGTGTAAACAACAGCTCGTGGAAGTGACAATTTGTTTTTTATTGACTTTATACCGAGGTCGGGTTGGGTAAACTAATTCTTTGTTTAGTTACGTAGTAAATAACGTTAAGGGTCTTCTTAGTACAACATAGCATGGCCGTGAATTTTTTTACATAGTATAACACAATAACAATAATATTGGTGATGGAAATTTCAGCCCTGATAGAGTGTCTACCGACACGAATTTTACTAGTGGTAGGACTCTCACATGCCTGGATAGGTAATACCGCAATTTCTCCCGCCAAACAGTAATATAAATGCCCTGGTGTGTTCTGGTTTGAAGAACATTGTAGCCAGACTAACTAGACATATTGAGACTTAACATCTTATATATCATGATGGCGAGTAGCAAAACCAAACAACAACTTGAATTACAAAGCAATGCTTGGCATTCCAATGCGCTCGACATCCTGAGATATAAGATGTTAAGTTTCAATATGTCCAGTAGATACTCTGGTTACAATTTCCTTTAATCCGAAACACAACAGTGCATCAAACAGCAGTTTAACTGTTTGGCGGGGGAAATAGAGATTGCCGCGGTACCTACCCAGATGGCCTCTCACATATGAAAGACCTACCACCAGTCTCTTCTTCTACTTAAGCCGCAGGATGACTACTGCTAAACATAGGCCTCTTAAAAGCATTTTCAGAATATTTTTGGTACCGACTTGAATCCAGCAACTGCCTGCAACCTTCATTAAGTTATCTGCCCATCTAAGGACAAAATAGTCGATCAAGATAAATCCTTACACTCCAAATTGATTGAAGTTAATTTCAATACAAGTTCAAAGTTCTTAAATGTCTTTCCATTTATCCTTACAAGAATATAAATATCCGGCGTCACTTGGACGAGACGATCGTCTTAGTCAGAAAACGGATCACTCAACCGGAGTTGCATAACACAATATTTATCTACAACTTGCAAACTGCTTTGAATATCGCTCGGGGGTACAGGCCAGTTTTGTCTAGCAGCCAATAAACTAAGCTGTTTCCTCAATACATAATAATGAGAATAATATTCTTGTTATGAAATAGCAAGTTTTGTTGGAGACGAGAATTTACTTATTATTGATAGGATAAGGGAACAGCAATCCCTATACAACCTATTATAATTATTGTAAGCCAGAATCCATAATTGCAGTCAAAGCGACGAAACTAGAAGTGGGTCTTAAATTATTTTATTCGCTTTCATTAACCTAATTAAAGAAAAATATTTCACTTACTCCCTTTTCTTTCTTCTACTTAAATATCCATCCCATAGTTGCCCATAAGAAATAGCCTAGTATGATAAGGCCGCCACTTGTGCTATTAATATTATTAGGTAATTTCTTTGTTGTTTCTGTGTACAGTGCAAAAAAAGGATTATATGAATACATAAATAAAAGTGGTTTTAATTTATCTATAGTATAGATTCTATACTACAGAAGAAAGTATCGATTATCAAGAAGACAGTAAATTCTTCTGTCAACTAAAAGATTTGTAGGAGTTGTTAGATGCAAGCTGCTTCCAACAAGTTACAGTTTTAGTCCTTGGGGTATAGGTAAAAATTACACTCAAAACAATTTTAGCTGTCGTCCGCTTTGTCCTTTTCGACCGACGAAAATTCAGTTTGAGAAGAAGATAAAGATAATTTAAAACTGTCAATAAATAGGTCGTTATTTATAGTTTCTTAACAGTCTGTATATAAAAAGAAAAAAACTTAAAATAATATAATTGAAAATAAGTACAGATGGCGCTCTTATAGCTCTAGGCAATTTCTTACAGACAACCTTTGGATAGATATGAAAAGAAGAAAACAAGGGCAGTCTAGAAAATAAAGGATAACTTCAGTAAAATAATTATAACAGGCCGTTAGTGATTTTAAAAAACTGAAGATCGTGTGTCTGGTACTTTTTGTTTGTTTATTATTATTGATTTAAATAAACTTTATTGCAAACAAAAAAAATTACAGTCAAAAATAATTAAAAAATAAAAGTTCAATTGGCGGTCTTACCGCTCAAAGGCAATGTCTTACAGAAAACCATATACATATGTATTATTGATATTTTGCATATTATTGTAGTATCAAATGTCTTTATCAACGTTTTGCTGGATAGAAAATACCTCTAGTATTGTTTTGTACAAAAGCTTTCTAACGCAATAATATAATTCAATTCAAATTTTACTATCACCTTCACGATTCCTCAGAACGAGATTTATTTTATCACCACCATTCGTATGGGATTTGGCAAAACATTTCTCTAGCGGAATAAATTCTGACAGCCCCTAAACTCGCAATCTCCGTCGCAAACATAAAACTTTCCCCACGGTGGATCTCGCAAACAAACAACGTTTTTTCTTTACAAATGACACTTTCACTCACAATATTTTTGCGATTATTTAGAATTTTTCTCCCTATTTCTTGGAAGTTATGAGATTGTTTCTCTGTGTTCTTGTTTTGGATAAATTAATCTGCCTTGTTATGTATCTGGAGTTGTCTGTGTTTGCTCAAAGTTTATTTTGTATTTACTAAATTAGGTATTGATGAAAAAATATTTTATAAATAGTGATTGGACTGATAGATTTAGTGCTACCGATGAAATTTGTGCGTCTAAATAATGAATAAAATTCCGCATCTTTAACACGTTAACTGCCAACGCGGTCAATGTTGTGCGATGCCTAAATTTCCTATCAATCCAACGAAAAATAACATCTTTTAAATTTTCATCGATTGTTTTTTATTAATTAGTGAGAATACACTCTTAATAATGGGTTTTATTAATGCGGAATAATTTCTGACTCTCCATCAAGAATTATTAATCAAACAACATTGAAAAGTATACTCATTTTATTGGCAGTTAACGTGTTAAAATACATATTTTAACAAAATAATTTTTCTTCATAATTTTGCATAAATTGATCTTCTTAATTTATGCTAATGAAAATTATTATTAAGCATAATATCAACGTTGGACATTAATGTAATAATAAGACCGCAAAAAAATAAATTCTTTCAAAAGTTACAAAATTACAGATGCAAGATTTTTATGTATAAAAGTAACATCAATTTTGAAAGCCATAAACCTGAAGTTTATACAATCACTAACAGGTTTATTTCTACTTATAAAGATAAAATCAATTCTCACGGTGATAAACTGAAGACAATTCATGCAGATCCTAGAGAAGATTCACCGATCAATAAGTTCGAACTTAAAAGTGCTTGTAAAGTACCTATATCAGGGTCTTACGTCATATTCCTTTCACGTTATAAAACTAAAATTCCTTGAACTATCTCCTGAAAGTAGATAATGTACGGATAGTTAAACACTTTGAAAACTGTTCGGAACATGTTTTAATTCTTGAAATTTTTAAGCACATTATTTCCAGCGTTCATAACTTATTGTTGGGAACTTTAAATGGAAGTTTTTCTACATATTATCTTGTTTATTAATAATAGTATTAAAATACATCAGTTCAACGAAGAGCATTACTACTAATTGAGTGGTGGAATATTATTCGAAAATGTGTGCAATTCAGTCATATTCAGAATGATGAATTAAAATGAATCCAGAAATTTTATCGAGTTTCTTGTTTCATCTCAATATATTTCTACCTTCTTAAATAAGACTTCATGTACTGCTAAAGCCATGCAGGTCCGTGTGGAATATGCTTCAAAACATATATAATATAATGCTTGATCTCATAAAACAAAAAAAAGCAAATTATTGCTTTGTAATTCATGGTGTTGTTTAGTTACTGTTCTTGAGCGGTCGTATCCTTTACAATCAGGCGAATGGCATACTCGTCTCGCCATTTATTGCAATAATAAAAAACTATAAATAAAATTATCGATTTCAAATAGCTCAATAATGTTAAAATCAACATTATGTCAACCCCAATAGTACAACTTTGCGTGACATCTGTATTCTTTAATCAAGCAATCAAAATAAGGGCCCCTGAGGGCTCCTCTAATACTTGTGTCAATATTAATTTACTAAGAATTGATTATACGTCACCGTACCATTATGAGGGCGTTGAGACAGTGCTGTTTACTTTGAATTAAGTTCGTTAGTTCGTTCAAAGATTAACAGAACTTGAATGAAAACCATCCGCTGATTTCCAATTCACTGTCGAGTGAGGATTTATTGAAATGTGTGTTGATTTTATGAAAGTGATGGATAAAATTTAAATTGTGGTGAGCCGAGCGTTTGCAGTGTGGCTTCATGGTGGGTGCTGATTAATTTGTATCTCCTTTCAATGAGAAGTTACATGTTTATTGAATGTTATTGAGAGAAAGATAGGTGAAGCTAATAACGTTTCTCTCTCTGTAGCCTCAGGAGTGTCCACTGCTGAACATAGGCGTTCCCTATCGATCGCCGCATAGTTGGACCTGTTGGAAGTGGTCTACATCCAGGGACTTTCCGCGACTTGAATCAGGTCATCAGCTGTCCACATTATAGACGGATAGTAGTAGGATACACGCATCGTAACGGTGAAGTAAATAATCTTGAGAAAACCTTGTATCTGTTCTGTCTGTATCAGCTCATATACGTCCCACTGCAGGGCACGGGCCTACTCTACAATCGACAGTACGATTGAGAGTGATTAGGCCATATAGTCCACCACGTTGGCCTAGTGCGGGTTGGCGGACTTACATACCATAGAAATTCTTATAAATCGCTATGGTATGCAGGTTTTCTCACGATGTTTTCCTTCACCGTTTTATTGCGTGGTGATTGAATATCAATACACACATGACTCCGAAAAGTCAGAGGTGTGCCCTGGGATTTGAACCTGCGACCACCGTGAACATGTTGGCAGCCGCATCTGATCGGTTTACCAACAGGCCACCACGCACTTACTGATAATGATTATGATGATGCCTACTAAAACACAAAATAAATTTAACATTCACTTAAAACTAATAAAATAAATTATATCGAATTCTAGTTCTCAGGTGTGACAATTGGCAATTGCAATCAGTAAATTGGATACAAGGGATCACAAATTCAGAAGGATTGGCAATAAACGGAATATTGTTCCTCAAACGTTTCATCTGTGTCTGACACGGCGAGACATTTGTCATAATAAGATAGTGTTCCGAAACATGAATTAATATGTCGCTCGGATGCGTGTAGAATATTATATTGTAGCTTGGTGCAATCGTGGTACATTCATCCAATTTAAGCCTATGTCCTTCTGTCTTAGGCTATTAAGGGCCTATTGTTTATGCACAATATATTATTTCATATATGTTATATTTTAACATGAATTAATTATAAATGACAGTTATTTGAAAAAAATTATCCGATTGTCATTTTTATCTGACTGTGGGAAAATTGGGCTTAGGTTTTATAAGAGCGTTGCAGACATTTTTTTTTATCGCAACGTAATTATATTTTAGACATCTAGTAATAATGCTAATTGGGTCCGGTCAAAATTTAAAAATGATAAAATCGTAACTGATTGCACCGATAGATGTATTCGCGAAACGACAGATTCTGACAAGCTCCGCTATGCGCGAAAAATGCTGGATATTTTTAACTCATAAATACATCGTTCTATGCCTAATAGTTTAGCTCAGCAAAAGCGATGTTATCTTCATGCAATTAGAATTTAATTGGAGTGCCAATCGATTTGTTAGTCAAATATTGGATTAAATGCGTTATTGCACACGACACGGAAATTGGGTAATCCTGAGATGCAATAAAGCTGCTCCAACTGGTGCAACTCCGAAACGTCGTAAGGGAAACGCTTAACTAATCCCGCACTAATATCAACCCTAAGCCAAGGCATTTACGGTTGAAATTTAAATAATCCGGGGTAGATTATCCTCGAAATAAAACTATTATTTACGGATTTTATCGCGAATTTAGTTTAAATTTTTTACATTTTTAACTTCCCGACGTTTCGATCACTTTACAGCTTTCATGGTCACGGGGCGGACTGTCCGCCCCGTGACCATGAAAGCTGTAAAGTGATCGAAACGTCGGGAAGTTAAAAATGTAAAAAATTTAAACTAAATTCGCGATAAAATCCGTAAATAATAGTTTTATTTCAATGTGTAACATTCGCGTAAATCTAAGAAACCATTAGATTATCCTCACCGAATTCAGAACACGGTTACAGCGTTCTTTTTTTTGTTTCGTGCGTTTGTCGCTCTCAAAAGCCGGATAATATCGTGAATTCGCGGGAATTTTATATTTATGCATACGCGTATTATATTGTATGAATTACTTTTTCTGGCCATATTTTTTACCATAAGACCCATACAGAAAGAAATGTACTTGATGAGAAGTGACTGTTGTTAACCATAAACACTCTCAATATTTAAAAAAAGATAGCTTGGTACTTTTATTTTATGTTCGGTTTGTTTTATGTTTTATTTTTGCAATGTTCGGATTTAAAAGTAGTGATAGCTGTAGATTATATTTTCTAAAGCATAAAATACTTACGCTACCATCACTGTATTTATATGAAGTCTGTATATTTGTCAAATCGAACCAAAATTTATTCAAAACAGCCTCAGAAGTGTATAAAAGACCACAAAGAGACCCAAATCGACTATGTTCACACCAATGTAAAACGGCGTTGGTGCGTCAAAGCTTTTTCTGCATGACTCCAGTAATATATAACAAGCTACCTAAATATCAGAAAGGATTGACTTTAAGTAAATTTAAAAAAGAATTATTAAAAATGTTAGTAAATAAATGTTATTACTATGTATTAGACTTTCTAAATGACACTTTCAATTAATTATACATCAATTTTACAAATGTAACATAGTTTTCTATTATATAAATTGTTTTGATTTTCACTATTAACTCAAATTTACAATTTAATACATGACTCCTAAAAAAACCATATTTTGACTAAATGAATTGCTTTTGACTTTGATTTGTATTCATTCGGTATAGTATTAAAATTATTGACGAAAGTCACACTTGTATGCCATTATGGAGGCATATCATAGAGCTCTTACCTATTGTATTACAACCCTTTACCTATGTATCACAAGTGAAATAAATGATGTAAGATTTATGATTTATGAATAACGAGACATATTTTGTAATTTTTTTAAATATTGTCTTGATTGTGTGGTTAATCCATAGTTTTGCTAAGATAAGGATTGAAACACTTGCGTGGCATAGTATCTTTAAAAATAAATGCGTGTATACTATTATTTTAGAAAAAAATATGTATTTACCACACAAGTATGTCGATAGGAAAAAATAAAAAATCGACGCTTTTTTTGCATACATTTTAGTTGCATTGTGCCTGAAGTCACTAAAACCACCACCCGGCTTCGTTTTCGGTAGCAGTCTTGATATACACTATAGAAAATCTCCAATAGAAACCTTTTTAGCAATGGCCTCTATGAGCCAGAGAATTATGGTCTTTATAACACGATACATAATTATTATCGTTTCCAGCGTTCTTTTTTACCTCGTACGTACAAATTCTGGAATGAATTCCCTGTGTGCAGTATTCCCCAAATGCCATGATCTATCCGTCTTTAAGCTGGGCTTGAAGAGAGCACTCTCCATACGATAGGCAGTGTGCTGGTTGTACTATGCCCCTGGTACTGCGAAGGCCCATGAGTGACGGTGACCGCTGATCATCAGACGGGTCGCATGCTCGTTTGCCTGCTAAAGGCTGATAAAAAATCGATAATCGAAGTTCAAAAGCTGTCTCATAAATCATTGTATCTCCAATACCTTAAATGCATTTTGAAATTGTTGGAGGCGTTAGACACCGAGCCGCCAGTCGTGAAGGGAATAGAGAGTCCGAAAGAGATATTTTCAAAAGTCCATTAGTCTGTCTGGCCGTAGATATTAACCCGTATCTCTCGAACGTTTGAGCTAAAATTAAATTTCACAATGTTACAGATTTTTCACCGACGTCACACGCTCAACGGAGCGTTTGTCAAATTCAATGAACATTATTTTTGAAAGAATGAATTCATTATAAAAAATCTAATTTGCTTCTCTTTTTTCATCTAATCTTTTAAATCTTTTTAAATATAATGGAATTTTGCATATGATTCGCGATAGTCACGTTTAGGTTTAAATAACTTCAGGAGTAACCAGCTAAAGGTAACTCAATTTGGTAGCTGTAAGAGCAGTTCGTTGAATTCATTTGAAGAAAATTTTGATCTTAATAAAATAAATAAATAATAAATAACACCCAACAGTAACAAACATAGTCCTGACCCCACACTAAGATCGAGTCTTGTGTCGTGGGTATCAGGAACTACGAGAGACTTTTCGGTCTCACAAACACCCAGACCCGGAAGAAATATTTGTGGCCCGCACAAACATTTCTCTCGGTGCGGGGATCGAACCCGCGGCCTCTCGTTTCACAGGCGGCGTCTAACCAACTGTGCCACGGAGGCTGTCAAATAAATTAATAAATTATGTTAATAAATCTTGGAAACCAATTACGCATTCTGATTTAAATTGGTGAGTCATCAAATACGCTAAACGTTTTAGTTTAGGCAAATGTTCGGAAAATAATAGCAAAATCTTGTGCCTAACGCATTAATATAGTGTTACATCTAATTCCTGTTATGATTAAAATGTAGGAAGAAGAATACATAGGTAAGGATGGATGAGAAAATATATTACTTACTAGCATCAAATTAAAATATCATGCTTCGAAATGTCAGCTGTAGACGATGATAATAAACCCTTACGGTAGCATAGAATTACCGAAGGAGTCAGAACTTATTTTAACTAATTTTAAGGAATATGTACATTAAAATTCTTTGAAACGATGACAGGTACCCAATAATAGATATTTGTTTCTCCTGCCACAGACTTAGTAATTCACACAATTTTATTTTTCTCAAGATTCTAGACATCTTTACATTGAACTGCCTCGATTATTGTCAGTTGAAATCAGTTGATGTACAAAAACATGGACGCAAATGGCTTGGCGTTGTACATTGTCAAAAGCATTTGTTTGTAATATTTCAGTTGTTCACCTCCGTCAAATATCTGTTTGTATCAAGGCGACGTTCCATTATGAGGCTTGGTGATACAGGTGCGCATTCCGAAAATCCTTGGGGCATCAAATCATAAAATGTATTGTCGAACTTGAAAGACAATTTGATGTGACGTAGGCTGACTTATTGATGTTTTTTGGTGAAGCATAAATATATATATTTTGGAAGGGGAATAGGATTATATACACCTGGACAATAGTAAATATTTTTCTGACCTTGGTGAATGTAAGATTAAAACGACGAGGTAGGTAATGAAGGTATTATTACGCCTTCGTTTATCTATATAACTGGAGATTATACGACAAAAAAGTAAGCAGATAATTTTCAATGGGACTTTGATTCCATGCAACCAAATTCGACCGAGTATTATACTGACTTTTTTATATTTATTTAAGAATCTTAATTTGCGCACAATTGGCAATGTTATATTGCTTCATATAATTAGTAAATTCTTTAAAATTAACTAAAAAAAAAGGACAACTAGCATACTCATAAATTAAACTAGCAGCCTTTAATATTTTTCTTTTATTACAATGAATGACGAGACGAGAAAAATCGCCTGATTGTAAGTGATATGGCAGCTCATGAACAGTAACAAAACCAAACAATGCCCTGAATTACAAAGCAATGCTTGCACTCCACTGCGTTCGCTATTCTAACACATAAAATGTTAAGTCTCAATATGTCCAGAAGTTTTTTGGCTTTAATGTTCTTTAAACTGAAACAGATCAGTTTGTTAAGACTGCTGTTTGGCAAGACAGGAAATATATGGACAAAAATCTAGACCATAGTTTTAATAAGCGTTTTTAAATTTAGAAAACGTAGATTAGATAATTCTGACGCTATTGTTAGACTATAACAAAATAAAAACAATACACCTAATAGTCACTATGGGGTAGTTGTATTAAAAACCAAAGATTACGATTATTCCGGGTTGCTTGTAACTGGATCTTAACTGGGTGATCCTGAAATACAGCGCTGACGTGAATCAATATGGCAGATTTTACTGGTTTTACATTTCTCATATGTGGGAGGCCTCCAGAGTATCACTGCAATGTCTATTTCTCCCGCTAAACAGCAGTGTACATGCACTGTTGTATTCAGAATTTTGGATTGAAGGACATTGTAGCTAGAGTAAAACTGGACATATTGAGACTTAACATCTTGTCTTAGGATAGCGAGCGCAGTGGAATACTAAGCATTGCTTTGTAGTTAAAGGTGTTTGGTATTGCTGCTGTTCATGAGCGGTCGTATCGCTTATTACCAGGCGAATGGCATGCTCGTCTCGCCATTCACTGCAATAAAATAAAAATGATTTTCTACAATGAGTGATCAGTTGCCATCTAAACTGATGAAAACCTTCTACCAAGAATTATGTTATATTTAGTCAATCTTGTCTCGACTTACAGACAAGAATCTATCGGTATTTAACACCGTTACACAAAAAAATGAAAATACGGTACTAAATTCTTCGAATTCTTAAAAGGTATAAACAAATCCGTGGAATTAATAGACACTTTTGGCCTTTTGTGTTCCAAAATTGGAGCAAATATTTGAGTAACTTCAAAACTTTAGCTCAACCGAGCTTCGATTGAGTTGAAGGGCGTTAACTCAAAACAGATAGAACTATAGAAGTATAATTTGATCTTCAATTTATTAGACCCTTTGTAGTTTTCATTATATTATCTGTAGTTTTAAACTCAATTAAAAGATTTTATTCTCTCAACAGTGATGTTTAATACAAAAGATTATTATTATACTATTCAAGTAACGTAGTAAAATTAAAATCAGCGACTTATGCTTTTGCAGATTTTATAATTTTGTTACAAAATATTTTAAGACTTATTAAGTAAAATATACAACATTTTGTTGGGCCAAATACGCATTAATTAAGTATGTAACTTGACTAGTTACCCATCACGTGATATTTTCCTTTCCAGACTTCTTTTTGAAGTCGTCAAAAATAGTTCAAAGCAGACTGCACATCCTACAAAAATAAGTAATATACGTTAAAGTATCCAATATCTTCTATATAACCGTCTCTCTTTGGTGGAAATTGTGGAATGCACTGTACTTTTAATCACAATACTGTCACGTAATCATACAGATATTTTAAAAAAGAAACAACTTTTTGTTTTTAAAGTATTACTTCACGAAACACAACAGTAGTATATATATATTGTGACTAAATCCATTTTATTAAATAATGAATTTGACCGGCTATGGATTTAAAATAATCTTGCAGGCATAAAGAAAAATAATAGTCGCCAAAGTATCCAATATCTTTTGTTTCAATTAAGTCGTCTATAATAAGGAGCTTACGAACAGATCAGGTGGCGTTACCGAGCTACCTGCAAATTCAATTTGCTAATCTTTCAGTAGCAATTGTCCAAATATATCTAGTTTCGGGTCAGCTGACATAATTATTTCGGTTGGAGAGATAAGCGACTCTCTTTGGTGGAAACTTAGGAATTTCTAGTACAATCTATCACTTAACATAACATCCTTTAAAAAATAAACATTTTGACTGTAATAAAAGTATTTTTTACGGATTTGACCGCGAGTTTTATGTTAGTTTCACAATTTAGCTTCGACGTTTCGATTACTTTGCAGCTTTCGTGGTCACGGGGCGGATTGAGGTGTTAGTCATCCCCTCAGGGAATGTTCCGAAAACTACCTCCTATTAACAATTATTGTCATTAAAAAGTTAATTTTAAAAGGTTTGCAATTCGATCCACGCAGAAAAACCTTCTTTTTATTGCAATGAAAAGCGAGACGATCTTGTCGTTCACCTGATGGTAAGCGATACGACTGCTCGTAAACAGCAGCAAAACCAAACAACACCTTGAATTACAAAGCAATGTTTGGCACTCCACTACGCTCGCCATCCTGAGACGTAAGATGTGAAGTCTTAATATGTCCAGTAGTTCATCTGGCTACAACGCCCTTCAATCCGAAACACAACAGTGTATTTACACTGCTGTTTGACGCGGGAAATAGACATTGCGGTGGTGCCTACCCAGATGGCCTCTCACATATTTTGAAGTATTACTTACAAAATACTGTAAATACGAAAATGGCTTTTTTACTGTATACGTATGATAAAATTAATTAATTTGACCGGTCAGAAAATAAAAACAAAGAATAAAGAAAAATAATAGATATCAAAGTATTCAATATCCTTTGTTTCAATGAATACGTCTATAAGGGGCTTACGACTAGATCAGTCGGCGTTATCGGGCTACCTGAGAATTTATTTTGCTAATCTTTCATTAGGAATTGTTTATTAATTCAGTAATATTGTGCTTATTAACCAGGCTCTTTGAGTCGCTTTGATGTTGCTTTAGTTTTTGAAAGATGCATGTCTAAGAAAATTCTAAGGATTATAGTGAGGAACATCTGGATGAGGAATTATTCATTTATTTATTCCTTTTTTGCACTGTACAGAAATACTATGAAGATATTACATAATAAAAATAGTACAAGTGGCGGCCTTATCACACTAGGTAATTTCTTAGAGGAGATAAAAAGGGCAGCCTAAGACGTAAATGAAATAATAATAATCTACAACTAATAACTAAAAATAATAAAAAAAATAGAATAGTTAGATCTTATAGTGAACAATAGGATGTAGAATGGCTGGTAGCGGTGAGAAAATCCAGTGGTGTGTCATAGGAGAGGCCTATGTTAGTAGTGGACGCGGAAGGGCTGATGATAATTATGATGATATAAAGAACAATTTTTTTGGGAAAAGATAAAAAATATCAGACCAGTGAACTAGAAAATGTTGAAGCTGAAGATTGAAAATATTATTATAAAGTTGGTAATTCAACCTTCAACATAATGAAAACAACACAATATATTGCCACTTCAACAACCACTTCAGACAACGTATTCAATTTAAATTTTCAATTTAGCATTTCACAACACTTCATATTACATAACAGGATAATATTATAGAAGCAATTTAAGTTTTCATTTATTTTTTTTCGTACCCATTCAAATTCTACAAGAATATTCAGCCGATTCTACGAAGCGTACCAAGGTAGTCTTAAAGCCAAGATATTACGCGTATAAATGTGACATCACTAGCATATTTTACTCTCGAAAATAGTCTGTCGCAGTGTACCCGACCTGAAATAAAGTACTAACTTAGCCCCGCTACAAAAACGTAGCTGAGTTACGTAGCAGACCGCATCCGTAGCTTGCTGTAGCAGATACAAATTTTATTATGCTACGAACGGCGGCAGTTTTGCTTCTTGTTCAGAAATTGGGGTTACTACTTTCAACTATTAATTGTAGCAACTATTTTTTGAACTTAATATTTTGTAGTATTAATTTAAATTATTACTTTACAAAGTCACCACACGCTGTAATAATTCATCTATAGTGTCTATTTATTAAATTTCTCGATTGTCAGTACGAACTCAGAATAATGACATGACACGAAAACTCGTCGTTGCAATTGTATTATGTTTAATGTTAGGCACATTTTCCGTAGACTGGTATAATTTTGTAGATCTTTAGATAGCTATTTTTCACCGGAGGCTACAATCTACCTTAATGGCGCTGAATTTTGTCAACGTTATCGTCCCAACATAAAAATAAATAAAATCGTATTAAAATCTAAGAGAATATAATAGTACCAACCCTATAACCAGTATGCTGTACTGTACTGAATCAGCCCATGTACGTGTCACTGTAGGGCGTGGGCTTAACTACTACTGTGAGCACGACTGAGATCATATAGTCCTTCACTCTGGCCTAGTGCGGGTTGGTACACTTTAGTACCATTTAAATTCATACAAATCCCTATGGCATACAGGTTTCCTCACATTCATGTTTTTCTTCACCGTTATAGTGCGTGGTGTTTGACTATCAATACACACATGACTGATAAATCAGAGGTGTGCCCGCGAGCACCTAACATGTTGGCAGCCGCGTCTGTTCCGTTTACTAACAGGCCACCAAGCACATAACCAGTATCTGTATCAGGCCATATACACCTCACTGCAGGACACGGGCTTCCTCTACGATCGAGAATACGATAACCAGTATAAATAAACAAAAAACAAACAAAACGTATTGCGAGTATAAATCATGAAATATTTGGGATTATAAATCCAACACATATCACAATATATTTTCCCTCCGAAACCATCCAAACATCGATATATAATACCTAGATTCACGCACACATAAATCAATTTACTTGAGGCCTTGAACGTCTAACGGTTGTACATAAAATCACGGTTAACGTTTACTGCAGACGCCGGATCAGTTTTATGATATAGATTAGGAACGAAGCTGGATTTCTGTTTGACTTCGTGTCTATGGGTAGGAAGATGAGAGAGATATAATCATTTAGTTGAGTGTAGGTAGGAGAAAGACAATATACTATAATTTATACTTTAACAAGGTCAGATGGATGTCTATTGGAATCAGGTCACTATGGGTAACTTGGGTAACTAACTAACACTGGGTAGTGGACCTCCTGTAGCTAGAGAAAGAAAGATGAAGAAAAGGTCAAAATACAAATAGGAGGGGCTGAAAATCAGCGCTGCTCGGTATCTATGTCCCGGTCAGCACGAGCTGAGCCACCTTCTTTGCCTTCTACATAATTTAAGAACATGAATTTGTATTAGTCTAAAGTTGATGTAACAAGGAATAAATGGTTTTTTATTTTATTTACATCATGTTCATGATAAATTCTGCCCCTCTTTCTACATTCAGTCCCAAGAAGTCCACTGCAGCATATCAGCCTCAAAAGGTCACAGTGACTTGAGTTCATTCTTGCATTCATAATGGCCCTGGCTATCTTTTGGTCTGTAAAATTTGTGGGTGACATAGTTCTAACTCTATAGAGATACACAAAATTATGTCGTTGATATCAGAAACTAAGAGAGTTTTCCTTGTCATAATCCGACCAGGAACAAGTACCTTTGGATCACAAAACAAATTACAAAATTTGGGGTGAAACCCACATCCTCTCGTTTCATAGCCCCCATCACTATGACAGCCTTCGTTGCGCAGTTAGTTAGACGTCGTCTGTGAAAAAAGAGGCTTCGGGTTCGATCTCCGCACCGAGACAAATGTTGTAAGGCCCATAAGTATTTTTCTCGGATCTGGGTGTTTGTTTCGAAAAGTCTCTTGTAGTTTCTAATACCTACGACACAAGAACTAATTGATCTTAATGCAGGGTCACGACTATATATCTTGCCATTGGGTTTATTTATTTATTCGTATGTGCACCATGAACGAATTTATAGAGATTGTCAAAGCAAATTTTGATCGTATCTACAGGCTTTTCAAATAAGGCATTGAACCGATGATTATCATTAATCACGACATGTTAACGAATTCCAGCGGTTTCTGGTAACTCATTAAGTCTATGCCATTCAGTTTGCGTGTTTCGATCGTCACGCCATGGTTAATGTCGGAGTAGAATGGCAGAAACCGCTAGGAAATACGAATTTAGTGAATGGAATTGTAAATAGATGAATTGGTTTGATTACGGTTGATTCAGTTTTCGTAATAATATATTAATATTTGCAAATCTAGGTGTACTTTACTTTTGACTTTTGCTATTACCCGTAAATTCTCCATATTTTAATAAATAACTACGAACCCGCGACCTCTCGTTTCAAGGCTAAGTGGTGTCTTACCAACTGCGCCACGGAGGCGGTCATATTTAATTTTAAAAATTGCCATATATCGAAGTTAAGCGAGGTGCCGCTACACCCACACAATAGAGATGTGACCAAGGATCGATTTTGAACAATATTTAATGGTTCCCAAAAATTACTTTTATAAAAAACGTAAATTCAAAAAAAATTCAATTTCGTTGTAAAATGACTGAGATATTAATATTTTTAATAGTGCAGTGAGGACACTCGTTATCTCTTTCGCACACGAGCATCTTATGAAAGATGACGTCATGTTATGCATGTTGCATCCTTTTTTATTTATTTGTAACTTGCTTATTACTTAACGGATTAAAAAAAAATCCTATTCATTATGAAGGGTAACGTAACCTTTTGATATAAATAATAATAAAAATTGAGGACACTATTCCGAATAATTATTTTTGTCCCAACAGGCAACCTTCCATTTTCAACCCAAGCAAAAATATGCAAAATAAAATAAATCTAACACTGTTGTTCCAAAAGAATCCGATAACAGCCTGTAAGGGCAATGTAGCCCTTAGGCAACATAATCCAGTAATTATCTAACAAACTTGCGTGCAATTAACAAAGCCCTTAGCTTATAATTGGAGCCTTTGAGGGCCTAAGGTAGTGGACAGAACAAACTTCGTTAAAAGTCTCATGTTTTGAGTAAACATTAACCTTATTAAAGGTTCTTAACGGTTTAGCTAAGTTATTGAAGTAGTTTAGATAAGTTGCAAAACTGCGGGAGTAGGCGAAGGCGAAGATTACTTATTAAAAGGTTGTTTGAATTTAGAAATGTATTAATATAGATGAGACTCGAATAATGCAATGTATTAGCGGCGAAGTTGTACGATTACAATTATTATATTAGGTCTTGGGTTTGGGTCCCGGGTAGGGCAAAATATTATCGATTTTTTCTATTAACTGAACTTAGGGACTGAACACCCTAGGTGGAACAGGGGTGTCCTGGTAACATCTCTGACCACCCCTTTGAGAAAGAGTCGTGAGTTTATGGACTCGATTATTTTACATCGGTATTTTAAATATATAATACGCACCTATATTTTTATTTTAAATCCATTGATTTATTGACGAATAAAAACCTGCTGATAGCGTAGATGCCTACGCATTCAGTACGAATAGCGCTCAAAATACAGAGCGTATTGTCTTTCGGAAACCGTCATATAACTCCTATGTGGACATGTTCGTACGATATTCACATCCGCCCGGATATTGACTACCGCACACTAGTTGAAAATCTGTCTTGGTGACCCACGTAAATATCTCACATTTTGAGTTCCAACTGAATACTCGTATTTAGTGAGGCCGGTCAAATTATTTTATTTATTTATTTACACAATACACATTATTGCACATAAAAAAACAATGATAAATTACTTACATAAAAGTACAATTTGCGGTCTTTTCGCTTAAGTATATTTCATTTATTTTTTTACAAATTTTTGCAGACACACAAATATAATACAATGGGAAATCCATACATAAAAAGTACAAATGGCGGTCTTATCGCTCAAAGGTAATGTCTTACAGAGAACAATAAGAACAAAAAAAGGAAGGAACTTTCTAGCATACTCTCGATTGTAGCGGAGGTCTGAGGCCTGTAGTGGGACGTCTAGAAGCTTAAACAGTACAGTACAGTAGACTCCCTTTACCAACAACTGCGTACTAATTCCTTTGTCACGATAATATAAAAATTCGACATACTACCCACTTTTACAGTTGTTCAGGAATGCTTATTGTTCATATTCCCAAATAAGTTTTATTATTAACTAGCGGTCGGGCCCGGCTCCGCCCGGGTGCCTACACATTTTAAAATGGCGGTCAAAATGTTTAATTCTGACTATCAGTTTAGAATATCGACTAATCGGACCACGAAAAACGAACAAAATTTCCTCGTATTTGCTACAAATATCACTACTGCTTTCCTCCTATAGGTTATAGCGTGATGATATATAGCCTATAGCCTTTCTCAATAAATGGACTACCCAACACTGAAAGAATCATTCAAATCGAACCAGTAGTTTCAGAGATTAGCGCGTTCAAACAAACAAACAAACTTGCAGCTTTATAAAATTAGTATAGATACCAACGTGGAATTTTAAAAACATCATTCTATATTTCATGTACTAGTTCTAAACAATAACAGAACACTTGAAACCAGTATAGGGTATTTGAAATATTCAATGTTGATACGCGAACCAGATAGAAATTGCGTTTGTTATGCCAAGAATTCCACGTTTTCCATAGTAGCTATTGGTATTTTGTTGTAATTCGTTGGAATTCTGATTTTTTCACAGATATTTTTATTTTGGTTCAAATGGTTTTCTATATTTCCTATATTTGACAGCCACCGTGGCGCAGTTGGTTAGACACCCCCTGTGAAACGAGAGGCCGCGGGTTCGATCCCCGCACCGAGAGAAATGTTTGTGCGGCCCACAAATATTTCTTCCGGGTCTGGGTGTTTGTGAGACCGAAAAGTCTCTCGTAGTTCCTGATACCCACGACACAAGACTCGATTTTAGTGTGGGGTCAGGACTATGTATGTGACTGTTGGGTGTTATTTATTTATTTATTTATATATCGCTTTATTAAATGCCTCTGGGTTACGTATAGCTATTGATTTCCGCACATCAATGAAAATGTTAATTGCATTTTTTAAATGTTTTTTTTTTTTATTTTTATTTAGGGATTTTAACTGAATGAACATGTCACCTTAGTAATAAAAATACGTGTATAAATCAATTAAGATTTACTAAGTAAGTATGCGTAATTGACTAATTCATATAACGTTTTGGCTAAAGAAATCGATGAGGAATTTCATGCTGATAATAAATTGAGACTCGATATCCTATTCCACATATTTTTTTACAAGCCTATATTTGATCAGCTGATATACGAGTATATCCATAGGATATTTCATAATATCTCATTTTCTGAATGTGGCACGTTTTCATGCGATACAAAAAATACAAAAGGATTTACGCCTTCTACAGACGGTTTTAGTAACTTACTTAGGTCTCACAAATTCGTCACAAAGGCGCCTAATACCATTCATAGCGTAGGTTCTGAACCAAGTATATAATTTTTCATTGCCAAAACAAAATACGCCTACATAACATAACTTATTGCGTGTAGTAAAAAGGGAAATATTAATAAGTAGATGGAAATTACACGCACGGAACCATTGGGAAATGAAATTAACACTTTTCTGCCAATATTTGTACAAGACAGAACGAACGCTGCCCCAATTAATAGACTTTGTCTTGTTTCAGAAATGTGAGATGGAAGCACGCTTTTGTTGGTGCAATTTTGATGTTCAACTGTTTTGCTAGTGACTGTTAGTTCTAGTTAGTAATTACAATTTCGAAATATTCCTTTTGAGGACACATGTGTTTTTGCTTTCAACGTTGTACTGTTAAAAACAGAACGGCGTCCTTTTGGCATTTCACTAATAACTAAAAAACGTATAATTCATCCAAAATTATTTAATGAACCAAAAGGTTAGAAAAAACCAAATAAGATATTTTATATTGAAAGAAAAAAACGGTGAATAGAGCTTTAAGAGCAGACGATACGAATAAATATTTTATTTTGGTTCTAAATAAAGGAATAAATAACAATGAGTCTATAATTACTTCTAATTTGAAATTCGCCAGTCCCAAAATAGGACGTAATAATAGAAACGATAAGACTAGAATAAACACTTTTTTCTTCTTTCATCTCTGAACAAAATCACCACCAAAGACCTCACAATAAGTTCTATTTTATAAATCCCAGCAAATTGCGTTCTCGACTTTACCATGTTTTAGAAATCTCTGACGTTGCCTCAGCACTGCAGGCTTATCTGGCGTTCATGGCTTACACACAACCGTGTTTACAATACTCAGCTTCAATTTCAATTCACAAAGATTTCACGGTTTTCAAACGATTTCATTTCGCTCCACTCTAAACCACACCTCTGATAGGGGCTTATTGATTTATTCAATTACTTTTGTTTTATTTTATTGCAATAAATGGCAAGAAAAGCATGCCATTCGCCTGATGGTAAACGATATGACAGCTCATGGACAGTAGCAAAACCAAACAGCACCTTGAATTACAAAGCAATGCTTGGTACACCTCCCTGAGACAAGAGAGACAAGAGACAAGTACTCCATCCTGAGACAAGATGTTGTCTTAATATGTCCAGTAGTTACATTTCTCCCGCGAAACAACGGTGCATTTACGCTGCTGTTTGTCGGGAAAAATATACATTGCGGTGGTATCTACCCAGATGGCCTCTCACATACTAACAGTTCTTAAAGTTCGTTTGTAAGTATGTTACCAAAGGTGTCTGTATATGGTACAAATTGGTATGACATAAGGTTTTTTTTTTTTCATATTATATTGCTTCATCTGATAGTAAAGAAAACAAAAGGGCAGTAATAAATAATATAGTTTTCATTTTACCGTAATAAGAAAGCGCCATACATATTTTGTTTTAAGCAATTCAACCATAACAGCACATTACGACGATCACTAAACCCTAAACCAAGAAATGAAGTGTTTTTTAACGATTATTTTTATTTTCTTTTAGCACTTTGTGGTTACTTTAACGTTACAAAAGTGTTTTCAAAAAGTCGTTTAGTTTTCTCTATATACCAAATGATCAGTCCTAGAATATTCGTCAAAATACCCAACCCTCATAATTGACATTTAAATATAATATTTATAACCCACTTGACGTGTCTCGTTCGCTTCATCAATTTGTCCAATTATTTGTTCAAATAATTCATTTGTACTTTCAACGTTGGTAAATGAAGGGCGTTAAATTAATTTTGCCTGCCTCTCCGAGGTCCCTTTTATAATTGTTTTTAATTTTATGTCTGTATATTTTGAGATAATTTCTGTTTGAATTTTCAATGCCCTTCGTTTGTATGATTTAAATTATAATTAAAATATATAAAATTCAAATTTTAAGGCAATTCGTTCTCAAAGTACCAACATGTTCACGGTGGTTGTGGGTTTGAATCCCAGGGTACACCTCTGACTTTTGATGTGTGTATTGATAGTCAATCACCACGCACTAAAACAGTGAAGGAAACATCATAAGGAAACCTGCATACCATAGCAATTTATAAAGTTTTCTATTGTATGTAAAGTCCGCCAACCTGCATAAGGCCAGCGTGGTGGACTGTATGGCCTGACCACTCTCAATCGTACTCTCAATTTTAGAGGAGGCCCGTGCCCTGCTGTGGGTCATACGTGGGCTGATATAGTATTTGCACGGTCTAAGTCCAACACCATACACCTTATAGTTTGTTTGACGATAAAGGATAGCACTTGTTTGATATATAAAAAGTTCATTGATGATAATTTAAAGCACTACTGATGATAATGATAAAATGATAGTTTGATTTTGATTTGATAGGAGCACGCGTGGTGTGATATTCAACGGAACGCGAATGCTAACGCACTAATTCGGCAATTAATAATTTTATGTTAATAGAGTAAAATGCTGACCGCGCTGATTTGTACGGTTGCACGGTACAGTATTCTAAAAGTACTTATATTATTCTAGGAAGAGCCAATAAAATATAATCGTTCTCAATAAACTAAATGCTTTCGCGGAAGCTTACTTGCAACTCGATATTTGCACCGACGAATGGAATCCGCTTATTAGCAAATGCCTAAATTTTAGCGTAAATAAAATTGTATTTCTCAGTAAGTTGTATTTTAGATACCCATATATATAGGTATAATATATAGGTAATTAATATATAATTTTCATTTGGTTGTGCTATTTTTAAGTTTATTTTGTCTCAATTAGTGATCTCTTCTTCTGTTTGTATTTTATATATATTTTTTTGTGTTTTTTCTTCATATTTTAATATTAAAGTAATTGGATAGGCTAACTGATGCTTAAAATTATACTATTCCAATATTTTAATTAATTAATAAACTTTTACGAATTTGGATTGTCAAACGTAAAATCTTCAGGCAATTGATTCATATTTTTGAAACAAATGTTTCTTATGCTGGCACTTCACATGGCTATTTGTATTTGTGTATTTGGCATATTTGGCAAACAATTTAAGATTAATTGACATATTGACATGACATAATTGACATATTTGCCTCTATTTGCATGTTTGCTTTTAACGTCATTTATTTTGCCAAATACAACAAACACCCAATAGCAAATACAAACAGCCATGTGAAGTGCCAGCATAAGAACATATATTTGTCTTAATCGATGTATACTTTATTTAGCAGTTACATTTTACTTCTATTACAACCTTCAAAAAACTAGTAATGAATCAATTAATATCAACCCAATAAACATCATCATTCACGGATTGAAATACCTGCAATAACTTTCAAACCGTTCCATCATTCGTGAATAAATCCCGAATTTCAAGTGGCGCGTTTATTTTAAAAAACCGTTTGCATTCCGCTTGATCTTTCACGTAAACATGATGTCAATGTTTATCTCGACGGCCTGTTGTTTGCAAAAAAAGGGTACAAAAGTACAATGAATAAGGTTAAAATGAATATGGGGTTATTCGGCTGGAATGGTGGTTGTTTGTAAATTTACTCTAGGAGATTGATTTTGCATATATATGTGTATGTGGGGTTCTTTTTAACGCCGTCTTGTTTGCTTAGAAAATCTTTTTCTTACTTTCCTTCACTTTTACTAGTTGTTGGTGGATGGATAATGCCAAACGGAAATTGTTTTAAAATCAGCCGAATTAATAAATAATCATATTCTTTCTTGAAGTCGTTTTTTGTGATAACTAGTTGAAAAATATAGGTGTTAGGTCCGTCTATACCTTCAGTATAAAATGTGTATTTCTAAATAATTAGAATAATACGTAATTTTCAAAAGTAATCAAAGGTAAGTTCATCGAGGTGAAATCATCAATGCTTGTTTTATATAACTACCCATTTTAGCAAAGCTATTTTTAAATCGGGCTATATTCTTCCAGTCTTAAATTCTACAAACCATGTCTAAAACCTATTTCTCTCTTCCGTCATGTAAACATCGGAAGACACAGAAGCCCCGAATTTTACACAGACGTTGAAAAATTACAAAAGATGGGATGATTGATGCGTTCCTAGCGTCGTTTAGGAACCGATTGGGGTGCTTAATTTTTCTGTCGTCAGATGTCTACGGTGTCAGTATGTGATGGATTGAGTGGCGCGAAAATAAACTACCAAGTGAAGGAACTCGAGATATTGAGAGTTTGTTACTGTAAATTGTAAGGGGATAGTAAGTTCTCTAAGAGATAGTGTCGACATTGTTCTTGTGATGGCATGAAAGATATGAATGATTTTCTGAGCTTAATTAATTAACTAAGCATTATATTATTAGTGAAATTGAACTCTGGAAAATATCATAAGTTCATTTAAAATTCTTGTGAAATAACTATCAACTCATATTCAATTATTTTTAAGATAGAAGAAATTTCAATGGATTGTGGATGGCACCAAAAGTCTTACCATTGATCTGTTTAAGTATAAAGGCATGAACTTACTACATTAAACGTTCAACCATTTCATTAAACGATAATCATATATTTCACAACATACTATTAACAATCGCTTATTAAATCACACCATCAAATATAATACATAATTTATTAACATTTTAAAGAAACATTATTAAAGCCTTAGGCCTCAAAGTCGAGATAATGACTTTATGATTAATGGATTCGCATCGATACACTCAAAATACACTCGACAAACTTCAGATATTCAATTAAGCAAAAACACTCTGGGGGTATTTTTTATTCATTTTCCAGTCAGGACGTGGCAAACGGTTATTGAATATGTATGTGCCGGACTTTGGTTTTAGTTTTTAAACGTGATAAATGGATGAGCGAGGAATTGAAAATGCCCAGATGCTTCGTTTAGCAGGGTAAAGACTTTCAATTTTTGCAGGTGCTTTACGTTGTATGCTCCGCCTGCTTTTTTATTGGTAGGATAAAATAGCTGTAAGTTAACTCTAAATAGAATAAATTAACTAATAAATTACACCCAACAGTCAAATACATAGTCCTGACGACACACTAAGATCGAGTCTTGTGTCGTAGGTATCAGGAACTACGAGAGACTTTTCGGTCTCACAAACACCCAGACCCGAAAGAAATATTTGTGGGTCGCACAAACATTTCTCTTGGTGCGGGGATCGAACCCAAGGCCTCTCGTTTCACAGGTGGCGTCCAACCGCCACGCCACGGAGGCCGTCAATATTAACCTAAGATGCCTGCTCGAGTTGCTGCTGAGCGAGGAACTAACTTTAGCCAAGGCTTTAGAACCAAATCGATTATTTATAGCGAGGTATTCAGGACTTAAATAATAAACACAGATGTACTTCGGCCTAACATGACAAACCTGTTGTGGCAACCCACTGATTTTAAACTTAAAAGAATGAACATAATAATCGAGAAAATTCCAAAGCCTTGCGCTAAAGTTAATCCCTCGCTCAACCGACTTTATTAATAAGGCCCGGTGTCCTGTAGCGCCATTTAACGAAAACGAAGTTATGGATACTGCTCCTTAACAAAGCTTAGAAAGAGAAATAAAGGGAAGATGCAAATAGTTTTGTACTTTGGTCAATTTTTTATTGAAACTGAGAGACATCGGTGAGACAGTGGTACTATCCTGTTTGAATCGAGTTATTTATACTATAATTTTAATCCTTTAATTAATTTCCACGTTTTATAAAGATAAATAAACAGATGACCATTAAAACTGGTCATTATTTTGCTTACATATCCACCAAAATATATGAGATATCCCCAAAAATACAGCCGGCAGCTTCAAGAATTCCGCGTACCGTTCCCTTAAGCCTTTCGCCAAAAAATCCCAAATTACGACTCCAAGCGCAAATAAGTACACATTATTTCAATATTTTCGCATCGCACGTTTAAAATTCACGAGCCTCTAATATATGCGCCGTAAATAAACAGTAGCGAACGCTCGGACCTATTTGGAGTGTATCCAAATATGAATAAATACCACGGAAATATGCTAAATAGTGCTGGTTATCATCACCCAGGGACATTTGTGGACTTTTGGGGTTTTGTTAATTTTCTTCGATTGTGACTTTTAAGATACTAATGCAGTTTCTTTGGTATATCAGGCTGCTATCGTCCATTGGCAAGCACAAGACTCTTCTATACCATCTAGATTTTAGAGTTTGACTTGGGACTTAGACATAAACTTTATTGCACAGATAGAAAAACAAGAAAACAATGCCTCATTGTTCGAGCAAACAGCAGTGTAGACGCACTGTTGTGTTTCGATTTGAAAGACATTGTAGGCAGAGTAACCATTGGATACAATGAGGCTTAACATCTTATGTCTCAAGATGGTGAGCGTAATGGAATACCAAGCATTGCTCGGTAATTCATGGTGTTTGGTCATGCTACTATCCACGAGTGGTAGTATTGCTTACCACCAGGAGAATGGTAAGCGCGTCTATAAAAATATATACATTATCCACATAAAATACATACATGCGCAAAGGTAGGAGCAATAAAAAATCATCAATGGTATTTTCAGTTCCAAGAAGTCCACTGCTGAAACTCATCCAATTCGGAAATATTTTGCCTATAAATGTATACTCAAAATATTTTTGGTAATCAACATTTTCATCGTTAGGAAGTCGAAATAATTACTCCTATAAACTTAGTAGTGCGTGGTGGCCTTTTGGTAAACGGACCAGACGCGGCTGCCAACATGTTCACGGTGGTCGCGGGTTCAAATCCCAGGGCACACCTCTGACTTTTCGGAGTCATCTGTGTATTGATAGTCAATCACGATGCACTAAAACGGTGAAGGAAAACATCGTGAGGAAACCTGCATACCATAGCGGTTGATAAGAATTTCTATGGTATATATGTCCGCCAACCCGCACTAGGCCAGCGTGGTGGACAATATGGCCTAACCACTCTCAATCGTACTCTCAATTGTAGAGTAGGCCCGTGCCCTGCAGTGGGACGTATATGGGCTGATACAGATACAGATAAACTTAGTCACAAGTTGAAACGACGATCGATCAATATCTCTACATAGTTCCAGTCCCCTCAGAATTTGTATAGTCTGCCAAATTATACGACATGCCATCGAAAACCCAACATTGATTTCAACTTCGCTCAACACCCGAAACTATTTACGCCTGACGGTTAATCCCAACTTTGTTTGGCTTTTTACGGCCGGTTCCAAAAACTGTGAATATTCAGTAACAAGAACTAAATAAACCCTTTACAACTGAAAATGAAAGCTATTCCCGTGAATATTCAGAATATTCTTGGCTCATACGTTTCGGTTCATTTTTTACATTCAGAATCCTTTTGTGACGGTTTGTGTTATAGTTCATGTCTGACGCAGTAATGAATTATTGTGATTTTTTTTACATTTCTCTTTTTAAAAAAACATCGTCCTTTTTGGACAGGCTGAGGATTTGTAACGTAATTTGTTTTTGTTAAAGTAATATGCCCGAGGAATGTTTTTCTGAGAATTCTTGATGTGCTCAGGGTGACATTACTCGTAAATTCTGAGATAATTTGAAAGACGAATATGGATCGAATTTTTTTATTTTATTTTATATTTTCGACGGATTTAATAATGTAATTTAATAATAAAATAAAGTAGTAATAATAAAATAGTAATAAAGTTACATAGATAGTCCTGACCCTACACTAAGATCGGGTCTTGTGTCATGGGAATCAGGAACTACGAGAGACTTTTCGGTCTCACAAACACCCAGACCCGAAACATTTACCTGTGGTTCACACAAATATTTGTTTCGGTACGGGGATTGAATCTGCGGCCTCTCGTTTCACAGGCGACATCGAACCGTCTGCGCCACGGAGTCTGTCAAATAATAAGCAAACTAAAAATAATAACTAGCAAGTTACAAATATATAAAAGTTGTTGGTAGGATAATAGAAAAGGATGCAACATGCACGGTGTGACGTCATCTTCCATAAGGAGCACGCGAGCAAAACAGACAACCAATGTCCCCACCGCACTATTAAAAATAATTAGTAATTTTACATCCAATTTTGATGAAGTTTTCAAATTCATATTTTTTTATAAGCGATACTTTTAGGAATCATTACATATTGCTCAAAATCAAGCCTTGGATACAACCCTAGACATCAGTATGTCTAGATAAAATAGCGATTGGTGAAGAAATATTATGACAAAATAATGCCGTTCCATATTGGTTAGTCGTGAAACTCAACACACTTTGCGGTAAGTGCTCGAATTTTATATTATATTTTGAAGTCACAATACTATAATATATAATATATTAATATACTAACAATAGTTTTCTTATTCATAATATATAGGAAAATATAACACCAAAATATACAATAACCAGTCAACCACATACCAGCAAAAAATATGTCGAGCCAACATCATCATAAAATTTACACACCGTATGTATAATGAAGCGTGCTGAAATATTTATGAGGTAAATCTTCGGAAATTGCATGCGAAAGTATCAATAAGTTATAAATGTCTTTATCCTGTGTCCGTTAGAAATATTCGAATCTCTTCGGGTGCGTCATGAATAAATTCCTACCAACGGATTACGTCAAATCTTTTATTTATTTATTTATTTAATTGAATTTGAATAAAGTGATGTTGATTTGAATGTTTTAATGTATATTTATGCGTACATATTCTAGCGGCGTCATGACCATGACAAAAAATGGGGAACCCACTGACCAAAAAACGCGAGTTTTGTCACCGTACTAAAAGTTTGTACTGTTTAAAAATCTGGAAAAAACATTTTGTATGAGCCAAAAGTCCTTCGTTGTTTTGGTAATTATGAATACACTCATACATCACTCTAATATAGGGACTATGGGACATGAAAATAATGCTTCGATGAATGTATTTTTATAGTATGAAAAATTTTAAAATGGCTGCTAGACTTAACTGGATATTGGCCACTCCAAACACGTCAACATCAAAATCTTTAGGGCTAGTATGTATCCAAGAAAAGATATCCCGAGTCAAGAATAAAATCAAAATTTTTAAAAACAGTGTCTGATTTAATCTTAAATTTTAAAATGACAATAATACAACGCAATCTTTGTCCGTCTAGAAATTTGACGTCACAGAGTTATTACAGCATTTCTTACCTAGTGGTCGGGCACAAAGGATATTTCTTCCGGGGACATTAAAACTTGAGCGTCTACGAGTCAGGCAACTGAGGGCTTTAACAGCCTAAAGTAAGTTGCGAACTGCCACTAACTCACTAATTGTCAAGTTTTCGTGAATAAGCTGAGATTGTTAGCAATGAATGAAGATTTGTGCTGTTTCTATAGGAGATGCTTTTGTGTTGATAGTAGTTGTTAATGTAAGCGTATTGCGAAGTGAAATATTTTATTTAAAGTAAATCTCTATTTATCCTACCAAATGGAGTGTAAATGCACTGTTGTGTTCCGGTATGAAGGACCATTCAGTTTCAGGATGACGAGCACTGTGGAATACCAAGCATTGCTTTGTAATTCATGGTGTTGTTTGGTGTTGCTACTGTCCATGAGTAGTCATATCGCTTACTATCAGTAGAGTGGTATGCTCATCTCACCATTCATCGCATAAAAAACTTTTAATCCTTTAAAATTGAAAAAACACTTTTGGCCAAATAGTGAAGTTGTTAAGTTACAGTGGCTTTAAAATTACATTTTCCTGGAAATTATGCAAGGAGGGAAGCAAAGTAAAACAAAGCTAATTTATAGTTTAGAATAGAAGATTGTTTTTTAAGTACGTTATTGCTACTTGGGAAAATGATTTCTTCATAATATAAATAATGAATAATAGAGCTTGTTTCCTTTGTATTTAAGCTGTCTTCTATTTATTTTTCTTTTCTTATATCCATCCTAAGGCTGTCTGTAAGAAATTTCCAACACCGATAAGACCACCATGGGTACATTTTGTAATTGTTATACCTAGATATTATTTTTTTCTTATGTGTGTTCATTAAAGTAACAATTAATAAATAAATTAATTCTCGAAGCATAATATTGAGTCAAAATCAACGTTAATATATTCTTAAAGATAACTATCTGGTACAAGCATTTCTTCACGATTTTTCTTTCAATTTTAAAGGAGACAATAAATTAATAAAAATCACACATGTGTTCGGAAAGTAAGTACATTTCGCGACTATGAAAAATAAATTCTTGAAATCACGCTCAGAAACCCAGTGTTTATACAAATTAAAAATAGGTACCTTATATTTAAACTATTTAGTTTAAAATTAAATTCATGAATGATAAATTATATTCAGTAAAACTTCGGAATCCGTTTACGTTTTGTTCAACATATCTTTAGTGAGTTGGTAAAATGTTTAAGTCTCGTTTTGAGCGCGGAGCGCAGTGTCGTCGAGTTTAAAGCCTTTTTCACTTATCTTTTTTCCTCACCTGTGATTTCCTTTCACTATCTTTTAGTGTGAATGTGTTGTGATAATTTATTATGTTGTTAGGTTATTTGCGCTTAGACAGGATACGTGTGCAGTTGGTTAGATGCTGGCTGTGAAACGAGAGGTCGTGGCTTCGATTTCCGCACCGAGGCAATATTTCAAATGAACAAATGTTTGAGTGATGTTTGTTCCGGTTTTATGACTGGCATATTTTGTTTCGGTTTTGTGTCAGTGTGTTGTTAGTGAGACCGAAAAATATCTCGTAGTTTTGATACCCATGATTTAAAAAAACGATCTTTGAGTGAGATCAGGATTGTGTTTTTGTCTGTTGGGTGGATTTATTTATTTTATTTTCATGATATAGATTATTGTACACAGTGAGTCAACACCTATAGTGATGACACACATAAGTGCGTTATGTTTTGAATTCACATGTATATATCTAGATATAATCAGTTCGTCATTATATATTCGATTAATGAGGGATGACCGTTTCGCGTCAGTGAGTATCTAAACTGAACTATACTTAGCTTCAGGTAAATTATGGTTGCTTCGTTGCATCAGTATAAAAAAGTTTTCTGTTTTGTATACCAAATTAATCTTAAAATAAACTAATATTTAACATAAGAGTACAAATGGTAGTCGCATCGCCCGAGGCAAACTCTTACCGACTACCATGGGATGGAAATAACAGAAGGAAAATAAATAGAGGACCATCTAAAGTGTACTTTTAGGATAAATCTTGAATGATAAAAATAGGAAATAATGAAAATATTTGGTTTTGTATTTTTAGCGAGTATTAAAAAAGAAACCTCTCACAATGGTCGCTGTAGCCGTATTCCGCTTAGATTGAATTCATTCAGTGAATATTTGCAATCCCAAGATAAGTTTTGACGCACAACATCCAAATCTGAAAAAAAAACATTAATTGTCTCGACTTTTCATTGTGTAAATACCCAAAATCATCAAACATTTATGGTTCGAAAAACTAATATAGAACAGTACCTAATTTTTTTTAAAAGACCAGGCAAAGGAATTTAGCCGCTCAACGTAACGTGAAATGAAAGGATCAGCCGGCTGCCCTAATGAGTTTGTTTTTTTTTTATCTAAAGATTGCGGCCTTTAAGAACTTTTGTAAAGGGAAAATGATCAAGTTTCTATCGCTTCGGGCTTATAAAAGTTGAGGCTTGAATGTTCTCAATCTGAAAATAGTGTAAAAGGTTTTTTTTTTCAGTCCTTGTCTAGGTTTGAAATAATGGTTTTGAGGTATTAAACTTTGTTATGGGCTAGTGCAGTTTAGGTGCAACAGGTGTTGAATATCGAACTGAATGGCTTTTTATAGCAATGAATGGCGAGTCGAGCATGTCATTCACCTGATGATAAGCGATACAACCGCTCAGGGACAGCGGCAACACCAAACAACAGCATGTTTTTTTATTGCTATAAATGGCGAGACGAGCATGCCATTCGCCTGATGGTAAGTGATACGATCGCTCATAGACGGTAGCAAAACTAAACAACACTATGAATTAAAGCAATGACTGGTATTCCACTACACTCACCATTCCGAGGCATGGGATATTAAGTCTCATTAAGTCCAGGACCTAGTTCCTCTGGCTACAATGTCCTCCAAGCCGGAACACATCGAAGGAATAATACGACAGATCTCAAGTACAATACTATATAACCGTGGTTGAGACTACCGAACATGTAGTCTCAAGTTCAAAGCCATAGTTTACATCCTTGACTTTACCTAGCTTTGTGTGTATTTGAGTAATTTAAATTTGCTTGTCTTTTGAGGAAAAAACATCAGTAAACATTTTTACGACTTCGATTTTATATTATTCTTTAAAACCACACTGGGCTAGCGTTCTATCAATTTTAATATTCAGTTGCGTCGTAGACCACAACACATCTCTAAAATATTTTATTTAAAATATAAACATATATGTGTATATATCGTTTCAAATTATATTAAAATACCGCATACTTCAATAAAACGCATTCTTTACAATTGGATTGAATTCACACAATTTATACTTTCCACTCGAATAACTTCACTCCCTTTCGTTACTAGGGGATGAAAAAATAACTTTTTTCCTTAACATTCCGCTCCGTACGTTAGGAGTATCACTTTAGTTTTTCCTGCATACTCATCTGTCTTACATGTTTGAAACGATTACAGGCACTTTTCTTAGGGTTCCCTAGATAGTTTTCTAGGTCTTGTAACTTTTTTATACATCAACTAATCACAGAGTCACGAAGGCATGATAATATTAAAATGTTATGTTTTTATTATCACAAAATACGATTTTTTGAGATCACAAAGTTTAGAGTCAGGAATTTGTACCCAATATGGTGATAGGCTCGCCACCTATCACATCGTGGGAGGGAACGTACAAGGCGAAATATGTGTGCCCGGGCACCTCTGCCTACCACTTCTGGGAAAAAAGGCGTGAGTTTATGTATGTACAAAGTTTAGATCTGAGACTTGTTTTTTTTTTTTATAGTCCGGCATACATTTGTCTCCGACTGAGAATCGAACCGGTCGTATCCTCTACATTCAAAGACTGTTTTACTATCATGCTGTCCAATAACAATAAATCAAGAAATTTGTATTTAAATAAGCATAAAAAAGTACTAATAAGATTTATATTCATCATTAGAAAAGGTTTGATATTTTTCCAATATTTAACGCTATTATATTGTGCGTTCCCAGATATCAAAGAAATTAACGGTTCGGCTCATTGGTTCTGAACTATTGTGTCTATTTCAGAACCGAATTTTTATGCGAAAATTTAGGCTAACAAAGCTTTCAATATGGTTCGTTTAAATAAAATTCCAGTGTTATTTTAATTTCTTATTTTATTGAGACTCCATCTAGAGTATCAAAACTTGTGGTAAATAATATATAAGGAATTATAATACGACCATATTTTACTTGTTTGTTAGGATAAGAGCCTTAGATTAATCCTCTGTGGATGTATACAGGATGAATTTTTCATGTGAGCATGGATGACCAAATCCAAAACTATGATAAATAGTGAAAAATATTGAGCCCGATTTTGATAATAATTAGAACTGCCTACTTCGTTTTTAATACATCTTAGGAATCTAACCCGATGGATTTTCAAAAATAGCACACGCTGTATTATTACACTATTCAATAAAGTTTCTAAATAGAATCAAATTCTGAAAATTAATAACAATAGCTAACTATAGAAAAAAGGTAATTTAACCCATCATTTCCCAAGCATCAAGAACACCTGAATAAATTGATAAATTATCCCTCTATTATTTGCATAATTCCCTTCTCCCTTGTTCCAGATCATGCATCCCACTGAAAGCTGCCAGCCGAGTCGATACGACGAATGGATGAGGCGAGGCTGAAACATGGAGCGGTGGTCGGCGCCAACCATGACCTTCAACAGCTACCGGCTGAAGATCGGGCTGCTCGTCATAGTTATTATGGTGCTCGGGTTCTTCAATGAGAGTCAAGGTATGATGGTTTTGGTATTTAGAATCGATTTTAAAAGTGGACGTTTGGTTTTCGACTTTTAGTATTTTAAAGTGGTTGCAAAAGTGGAAGTTTTGTTTTTGTTCTATATTTTTTATTTATTTACTTTTAACTAAACTACAAGCACACACATTTATATATCACAAAAACTTCAGTTTTCGTTTTTAGTATGCAAAATTTAGCTGATTGCAAAAGTCGAAGTTTTATTTATTTATTCTTAACTGCACATAAAAAGGATAAACACTTAAATATGTTACAAATGAATAAAAGTACAGATGGCGGTCTTATCGCTCTAAGGTTAAGTCTCTTAAGTTTTGTTTTAGATTTATATTTTTAATTTTTTTTTTTATTTTTTTTTTTATTAAATTACAAGCACGCATATTAAAGTATCCCAAATACCTTTAACAACATACAATATAACACAATACAATACTTTACTCCAAAATAACCATCACATAGTGCAGTAATTTTGAGCGAATATAGAAAACGTAATTCAATATTATAATATAGTAAAAATATTGTACTGGAACCGACGCCGTATCTTTTATATATGTGTGAGATAATCCCGTGGTAGGTAGGATCGCGTTGCCGCTGACTAAATCCCGAAACGCCCCCGCACAAGATAAGGCGACGAAAGCGACGAAATTATACCTATGTGGGACCAACTTATTAACAATATATTGCTATAACTGTCGCTATCAAGGCTAACCCTTCATAAAATTGTGAGTTTTATTGATGTAGTGAGTATGAAGCAGATTGAATTGTAAGGCCGCAGGTTCGATTTTATTGGTATCATTTAGTCTGTTTTGGACTATATAGAAAAAATAACAGTAAGTAAATACATACATACATAAACTCACGCCTTTTTCTCAGAAGGGGTAGGCAGAGGTGCCAGGACACCCACATTTCGCCTTGTATGTTCCGTCCCACGATGTGATAGGTGGCGAGCGTATCGCCATATCGGGCACAAATTCCTGACTCTGGGCTGATAATGAATTGAAAAATCCAATATCACTTCGCCCTACCCGGGATTCGAACCCGTGACCTCAGCTTTGTAATCGTACCCTTGTACAACTACGCCATCGAGGCAGTCAGTAGTAGGACAATGACATAATAATAACATTCTATATGTATAACATAACAATACAATAATAGTACAAGAAGGTGCCTTGATAAAAAAAACACCGAAATATTTTAGGCAGTATTAAAAAAGGTGCTCAAGTTGACTAAACGTATTTGCTGCCGAATTAAATGTTATTCACAACTTAATTTTTTTTTTTTCATAAAATGTAATTTCTTCAAGATTCCTTGATCGAAAGAACCAAGTATTTTACATGACAGAAACATAATCTTCTCTACCGTTCGACTACGGAACCCTCAGAAAGCTCTTTAAAACACCAGCTTTTACCATAATTCTGTTAGAAAACCTTTAAGCTTCCAACCATTTCCGAGGAAGATGCAAAAGCTTTCAAAGCTTTACACTGCGGAAAGAGTCCTCAGCTTAAATGTAACTTTATAATTGAACTCATTATTTCGATGATCCAATAGATTTGTGATTTTATATGTGTATTATAAATATGTAGGTTTTTCTTTATTTAGATATAAGTAAAAGTATTATATGAGTATTTTATAAGCATACAAATATACATAGACTCATGCCAGTTTCCTAGAAGGGGTAGGCAGGGGTGCAATCTGGACACTCACGTATCGCCATGTGTTTTCCGCCCCACTATGTGATAGGGGGCGAACGTATCGCCATATAAGGCACAAATACTTGACTCCGTACTGAATCCAATATCACTTTGCCCGACCCGGGATTCGAACCCAAGACCTTAGCTTTGCAATCATACCGTAGTTCAAGTGCGCAACTTGTACTTGTACAATTGTATACTTTTTGTATTTTTGATATTATCTTTAACTTGGTGGTAGCAAATGAATATCCCAACTTACCCAAAGGCTAAGGACTGACTATAGTGACCTATATAAGAGTATCCCGATAAGGGTTCATCCTGTGTATATCTAAATACAATCAGGGGGACACAATTGCCTCAATCGGCGATAGATAGGATTCTCGCTTCGATAAATACTTTAGCTGGACTGCACTGCACTTATTATACAGCGCATTGTATTCACTTGGTCGCATAATTGTATACATGATGTGTCCTGATTGCGACCAAAAATGAAGCCACGGGATACTTTTAGTGACTTCGGACATTGCAACAAAAAAATCTAAATTTGCGCCGTTTAGTTTTGCATTTGTTTAAGTACTGTGATTGAGAGGTAAAAACATTGGTTTCGCTAAAATATAATATAAAAAGGGTGTACAAATATGACAGTAGGGAGAAAATTTCAACAAAGTCGTCACGTTCTTGCGAAATTTTAAGTTGCATTGTGTCTGAAGGCACCAAAACACCCTGTATAAATAAAATTATGATACGATCACTTCTCTGACGTCAACCTTTTGGGGTGAATGGGCTTGAAGCTAACGCGCTATCGCAATGCGGGTTGTTGAACTTCACATTTCAAAATACTTGTTGAAAATTATTATATTCAATTTTTTCCCAAAAGTATCATATATTTTTTATGTACAGTAATGGTAGTAGCTTACTATGGAAAACTCGATATTTAAATCACTGTGTGCCTTGCATTTGAAGTATTGCAAAGTTTAAAAAAACTTGCTTCCGCAGTTCCAATGCCAATTAAGCTCGCTACAACACAAAGCTAAAAATAATAATAATTTAAAATATTTCCATTTATTCACCAAATGTTTAAAAAAATCAATCGACGTCGTATTTTAAAAGAAAAGCAGCTAATTAAGACTTGAAAAACTTCACAGCGTTTCTCCCATTAAAAACGAAATCCTGAAGATTTTAATCAGAAAATAAATACGGGCAATTTTTCAAAAGAAAAACGGGAGGCGAAAGAAACGGATGTGTCCGTCGACGAAGGCAGGGTGAAACTTGGCGACAGTTTTGTGCGGAGGAATTTGTATGCTTGAATATTTCAGATAATGTCAACATTCTGGCGGACTTATTTGTGAAATCTTGTTGCAATTTAGCACTCCTGTGCGATTAAGATTTGTTACTATTAGCTTTGATAACCAATACTATGAATACGACAGCCTACGTGGCGCAGTTGGTTAGACGCTAGCTGTGACTCTCGGCTGCGGGCTTTATTCCCTTACAAAGACAAATGTTTGTGAGGCCCACAAGTACTTTTTCGGGTCTGGGTGTTTGTGAGACTGAAACTTCTCGTAGTTAATGATACCAACGACACAAGACTCAATCCTCATCCTCAACCTATGTATGTGTGTGACTGTTGCGTGTATTTATTATTTACAATATTATTTACTACTAGCGGTCAGGCCCCGGCTCCGCCCGGGTGCTTACACGTTTTAAAATGGTGGTTAAAATGTTTAATTCTGACTATCAGTTTAGAATATCGACCAATAGGACCTACAGGCTAGAAATATCACTTCTGCTTTCCTCCTATAGGTCATAGCGTGATGATAAATAGCCTATAGCCTTTCTCGATAAATGGACTACCCAACACTGAAAGAATCATTCAAATCGGACCAGTAGGTCCAGATATTAGCGCGTTCAAACAAACAAACAAACTCTGCAGCTTTATAATATTAGTATACATAGAATGCATTATA
The DNA here is from genome assembly GCA_030180105.1 of Hyles lineata. Classification (NCBI taxonomy): domain Eukaryota; kingdom Metazoa; phylum Arthropoda; class Insecta; order Lepidoptera; family Sphingidae; genus Hyles; species Hyles lineata. The sequence goes on along the minus strand of JARJEE010000032.1, from coordinate 760,704 downwards.
ATCCTTATTTTGACAATGTATAAGAACAAATGTGAGTATGTATATAAAAATTTCAATTCATATCACGTGTTATAAATGACGTCGTTGATTTTGACTAGAAAAGCTTATCACAATAATTGAACCTTTCAATTAACAATCCTCTGTTCTTTACATCAATCATCAATATGTTGGTACATAAATAGCACGCAATGGATTGATAACACAAAAATATTTTTTAAGTAACACAAACAGCTTCTAAAATATTTACATCCTTCGTCTCAATTATAGTAAAATGTATTAATAATTTACTCGATAATTATACAAACGAACACCACCTAACCATTAATGAAACTCATTAATCTCCAATTTGTAGATTATGAAAATCTTGAAGCGATTGAACTTTGTATCGCCGAACAAAACTCCAATTATCCCTTTCGATATACAATTAAAATACGTACCGAGAAATGTACATAATTTATTAATGTATAATTATTACGAGTTATGTACTTGATTCATGTACAATATGTGTGAAATATCATTGACATTATTATTATACACTTATTTGCAAAAAAAACGGGCACCTAAGCAATAAACCATTTCAAATGTTACTATTCCAAGAAGAGAGAAAAAAAAAATGTTACTATTGGTTTGTTTGATAATTATAGGTAGTTTTACTTTCACAATTTTGTAAATTAATAAGCAAATAATCGTTTTCGTCAGTATTGTCATAAAATTTTGATAAAATGGGTTTTAATGCTAAAGTTCACTAGTAGTGTATGCTCGCTAGTAGTGCATATGCTCGTGAAGTAAAAGTTAACAAAGATTTTTGTTTGTTTTTTCTTTAATAAAGTAAAAGCAGATAAATGTTTAGTATCGAGTGTGACCCTCTCTAGCTGAAATCACAGCTTGAATTCGTCTGGGTATGCTAGCGAGGATATCCCGGATACTTGCTTGCGGAATACGTTCCCACTCCGCGGTAATCACATTCTTCAGCTCTCTGATGGTCTGCGGAGCCGGTTGTACTGATCTTACGCGTCGTTTCAGCACGCCCCAGACATGCTCTATAATATATAATACATAAATACAACTACATACAAACAAATCAAATTGATTTTTGGTTTAATTAATTGTAAACCAGTAACCTAAATATAATAATTAAGCCGAAGGTTAACCCTGAAAGTAACTTTTATAATTAATCGTCTATTAGTCGCCTAATTTAATAGTCCACGTTAATTCTAGTGTAAATCGACGGTAACCACAGCTTGGTTGGAGCTCGAGATAATTGGACACCCTGTATACACGACATTCAGTTTCTATTCATGTGGCAATTGGGAATTATGTTTACGAGTATTGATTAATATTTGATAATGGTGTTAAATGGGGGTAGTCTTATGCTTCCTGTATCATTAGCCAGTAATAGTTGTTCAACGGTACTGATATCGGTTCACTCATAGATGTTCTAAAGAGAACTGAAGAGGCACGTAAAAAAGAAGACTTGCAAGACTTGAAGAGAATGCTAGATTTTGGAGAACATAAGCTTAATTATCAGATATTTTATACCGGATAGCACGAAACGAAAACAGGTAAAATAAAACGAAGCTGGTGGTAGTTTTAGTAACTACAGATACAATGCAACTAAAAATTTTGCAAATAAACTTTTGTGTTGTGTTAAATGTGATTGTGGTGTAATTTTGGTTTTGCTAAAATTCATAGAGTATTTTAAAATAAAAGTACAAGTGTACATTATTATTTTAAGAAAACTATGTATTTACCAAACTACCCAAATACGTTGATATGAAAAAAATACAAGAAAATATAGTTGTCTGAAGAAGTCACTAAAATTATCACCTGGCTTCGATTTCGGTCGCAGTCTTGATATACCCTGTATGTACTTAGTAATTTTCCAGGCTAATATAAAAAAAAAAACAGCATCCAAAATTATCCAAAATTCTCTAACAAAACTCTACACCGAATGTATGAACACCATTAAATCTTGCATAACAAAAAGCAGATTCAGCGCTTTTAGTCCCATCTGACTAATATACGTGACAGCGGCATACGGCACAAAACGTACTCATTTCGATTTAATTAATCATTGGCTTTGCCAGCGTCCACCTGTAAGCTGCGTCCATTTGACGAAAAGGGAATCTATAATTATCCCAGAAGTGCACATGGAATTAATTAGCAACGTGAAAATTTCGGTAATGAGGACGAACATTTCATAAAGAGAATAAAAATTAAAAATAAATGTATTTTTTAACCACCCGTTTCTTCCGTGCTTCCGTTCATTCCAGTCCATCTTTAGGTTGTCTGGAAGAAATCGCTGGCAGCGATAAGACCACTGTTTATGTGTTATTATGTCTGTTAATTTGTGTGGTATACAATAAAGTATTTATAAAATATATAAACAAAAAAATATGTGAGCAGATAATATATAACACTACAGACACTACTCTTCTACCTACCTTGTCCTGACTAATGCCAGGGTCTGCTTCCAATTTTATCATGCCATAAGATATGACGGCGCTTAGGTATTATAGATGAGGCGACCCACCGTTTGACCCCCAAACCCCGTTGTGGGTTTGAAATCAAAGATTCAGCATTGCCACGTTCGTAAGAGCTGAGTGCAATGTTGGTGGACCACTTCAACCCCTAGTAAGTAGTATGTATTGCTTAATGGCAGAGGTATAAGTCTATACTAGCGGCCCGACCTGACTTCATCCCGGTGTAGATACTTATTGAATCCAGTCCACATCAGAATCATTTTATTTGGCGTACTGTTTTATATTTAAACTCAACGTGACCGCCGTTTCTCATACTGCTTTTCCTGTCCCATTCCGATACATCCCGTCCTTTAACGTTTCATTCTGTTTTATGATACAAAGCATTCAATCATGTTCTCTCATATTCCATTTCACCCGTCTTTTTAAATCCAACCATCCCTATGAATTCGAAAGAGTTGCAAATATACATATTTGAATCCCTTGCTCTCACAGAAACACGATACTTCCGGAGTATATGGTAGCCTATGCGTTAATCGAGAGTATATCCTACCACCGTATCAAATTTCATCAAAATCAGTCTAGCCGTTTGAACATGAAAAAGTAACAAACACACAAACTTTCAATTTTATGATATTAATAGGAAGCAGGATAGTACAATTATAGGAATAAAACCAATGCATCCAATATTCACACACGTAGTCCGGACCTCCGGACCTTAAATACTTTTTATTTATTACCTACATTTTAATTATTTTTTTAAAATCGTGAGTATCAAAAAACTTCAAGAGACTTTTGGCCCATAATTGCGTACTCCTGATAAAGGGATCATGCCCTAGAAGTTTGAATAAAGAACTCTATGAAACTGAGGTTTACTCAATATACCCTTTACCGTTAAACTTCACTAATTATCATTCCACACACAACTTTGAAATTTGAGTGATTCCTGTGATTCGAACTCGAGGTAACCACATCAATACACCGGGATAGCGGTGTGCTCTTACTAACGAGCACTTTAATAACTAATATATTAATATCTACGTTGCTATAAGTAACGTTGTCATTATTTCCACGCAGCAATATTATGAAATTAGCAACAGCCGTCGTAAACAATGCTGTGGTAGGCTATTAAGCTAGGTATATCATACTTTAAGCTAATTAATGAGTAAACATACGGTATATGAAAGTAACATTTATGATGACACAAGAGGGTAATACGCCGAGGTAAGTAATTAAATATGCCCTTGGACTTTAGTGTGAGAGAAAAAGTTGCTTTACAAAAAAAAAATGTTTCAGGTTTATGTTGTTCATTATTTTGTGGTCTAGGTCGTTGAGAATCTGGGTCTTGGTCCTGGGTTTGCTTTGAGACAAATATGTGGTTATAGCGTGGTATAGACAGGGCACATAGCGCGGAGATCTGATGACCGATGGGGTCGGAAAGTGCTCGAATGGAGGCCACGTAGTGGAAAGCGCAGCGTGGGACGTCTACCTACAAGATGGTCAGACGACCTTGTAAAGGTCGCGGGACCTCGCTGGATGCAGGCTGCCACCAACAGGTCTCCGTGGAAATCATTGGGGGAGGCCTATGTTCAACAGTGGACTTCCTTTGGCTGATGGATGGATGATGGATGGATAATGTGGCATATGATAATGTGGTTTTGAGTTTTGTTGAGCCCAAATATGTAGCATTGTTTCTGACCCCAATGATACAAGACTTTGTTTCTTACTTCTGAAAAATTATGATATCTGAGTTATGCTTCATTGAATATTTTTAATGCATTCTTTCTTATTTCTATTCATGTATAATTTTCATAAATTTGCATAAGAGCCACTAATAATAACATCTATGGACACAGAAATTTACTACTAAACAAAAGCTTCAGCGTTTTGCATACGCCGACTTTCTACAAATTTTATTAAATCATCTGTCCACCTATACGATGGACGTCCAACGCTAAACTTGTATTTATTTATTTATTTTATTTAAACATTTTGTACAAAGACGTAGTACAAGCGACTTAATGCTTATTGCCCAAGGGCATTTTCTACCAACCAACCTTAAAATAGTGCAGAGAGACGGAAGCAGGTTCTTATTAATCAAATAGATAATAAACGAAAAGAGAAAATATATAAAATATAAATAATAATATTTAAACGGATATATAAATTTTTAATTATATATATGTATATATTTACTAATATAATTTTATATATAAATAAAATATATACATAAACAACTAAATAAATAAATACCTACATTAGTAGGGAGAATCTGGGGGGAGAATTTATATACAGCATTATTCAGACAGATTATAAACCTATTATAGGTATTGTATGTTTTGAATTCAACGCCTTAACTGAATTCAAAAGTCATTAGCAAGAGACAAAACATTTGATAAAATAAACAACAGAGTATTCAATTTACTCCATTATTCATATCTAAATTAAAAAAAGCAATTAAACCACAAACGTTTCAATAAACAATATTTAGAATCTAATTGCGACGTACAATTCACACAAAGCAGGAATAACATTTGGTAACAAGTTGGACGAGTGAAATGTTTGTCCATATAATCACATTAATTGAACAAACAATTGGTCAAACGCTCAAATATTGCGTGCTGAACCGTTTGTTGAATGCCGAGATTCTGTTATTCATCATAATGTATTGTTTAATTTGCTCGTTGTGTAGCTTTGATCGTACAAATTGTGATTTGTTGGAAATGTTTTCCTGATCATTGGTTTTCCGTTATTTCATGGTGATGTGATGTATTCGCATGCCTAATATCAGACATAAAGTGTTATATCTACCATCAGACTTGCAAAATTGGATAACACTATCGAAGGATAATATACCTAATACCAGTCACGGTATACAGACAAATATTTGTATAATCCACAGTTCCGCGTCTGGGTTTTTGTCAGATGTCAGGACTATATATATGTGACTATTGGGTATATTTATTTATTAACATAAAGACGGTCGATGCAGTGATCCCATATGGGTTTCATTTTACCATTTTAGGTCCAGATCCCAAAACCAAAAAATAAGTAATTAGCTTAAAATCAGGATTTTACAGGCTGTATAGCAAATCCTGACAAATGTTCTAGATTAACAGAATTTTATAAAGAGAAATTTGGGTGAATTTATTTGGGCCCGAGTTAAATCATCGTCGGGGCGAAATCCGCTGATTAGTGAAGTTTTAACCGAGTTTATAACGCGCCTTTACGTTTTGCATTTGTTTCCGTCACGCGGGATTATTGCTACTGGATTTGGCTTCTGTATACCCTTGTCTTTCAGTTCATCATCAACATAATTAGCCCGTTACAGTCTACTGCTGGACATATGCCTCTCCAAGGTACGCCACTGAGCCCAGTCTGCTGCTTTATGCATCCAGTCCCTGCCAATTTTATCCTTTCTGTATCTGTATCAGCCCATATACGTCCCACTGCAGGGCACGGGCCTACTCTACAATCTAAAGTACGATTGAGAGTGGTTAGGCCATATAGTCCACCACGCTGGCCTAGTGCGGGTTGGCGGACTTACATACCATAGAAATTCTTATGAACCGCTATGGTATGCAGGTTTCCTCACGATGTTTTCCTTCACCGTTTTAGTGCGTGGTGATTGACTATCAATACACACATGACTCCGAAAAGTCAGAGGTGTGGTGTGAACCCGCGACCACCGTGAACATGTTGGCAGCCGCGTCTGGTCTGATTACCAACAGGCCACCACGCACTTATTTTATCCTTTACTAACATATAATATATACTTTCCTTAGATATATTTTCCTTAGATTCTTTAATTAGATAGATATAAGGTATTTGCGAAACTATATCGCCGGGGGCTCAATACCTTATTTCTCTTAAAGTCTTTTGTCATCTTAATATTTTGGTTGTTTAGGGACAGTAGTCTCTAACCTTGCATACGTTGGTCAAATTGGTCATTAGTTCGCTCGCAAGAGCAATGTAAAAAATAATATTCATGTTATATTGTGAAATAAGTAATCATTATATTCATGTACGCCCAGATTCCGACTACGTTCAAAATTCTCAGAGACTTTTCTATATTTAGCTTTTCACATTATGTTTTGAGCATCTGTTAGTAAATAATATATTACTTGGTTGGTTATCTTCTAATATAGATGTTAGTAAGAGAGATACGCTAATAAACAGATAGCGGTTCGTCCCGGCTTCGCCCGGTGCAAATAAACTTTTTTGAAAATATTCTATCGCCTATATTCATCAAATATAATACAAAATTCTAATGGTGAAATAATTTTTCAAATCGTTCCAGTATTTTCATAGCCTAATTAATGAAAACAATCAATTCTTTCCTGTTTATAATATTAAATATAGACAAGCGACTTTCCCGTGATTAAAATGTTCAATATCCTTTCAGCTAAGCTATCAGATAAAATGTTTTTCTCATTAAAACATCCATTTGAAAATTATATTCTAATACAAATCTAATTAAAACTATTAATGAAGCGTTAAATTAAATCGGACGGAAAATACAGAACAAATTTTAAATCGCCTCGTATCTAACATAAAATCCATTTGGATTAGACTTAAAATTCAATCGACGCAATATCTGGATATAGCTTCAGAACGCAAGATGCGGCTTCAAATATTACTTATTAGCATACGATTTCGATTGGAGACCACGCTCACGTTTGTACTATTAGACTCGTGCCACTTCTAGGAAATCACATCTGTGTATTACTCTAATGAAACACATTAATAACATCTGCGCAACTAAAATATCCCTTTGTTTCTTGTAGCGTTTTGGAAATTGTTCTCTTTGTTCGTTTTAGTTCGTTCTAGTATTTGTGTAGAAATTGAGATTGGCTAATTCATATTGTCGTAAATAGTCCTGTAATGACGGTGTTATGAAACGTGTGTGGATAATAGTTGTTAGACTGGGGGTAAGAGCAGATGTTTTTTTTATTAAGTGAAATTATAGGTATTTCATATTAAGTAATTTTCTCTTCAAATTCGCAATTATCACCTAGAATAACAATAATAAAGTCTTCTTGTTTTGTTAGTCTTAATTCTTAGATGAGAACCTCGCATGATAACTTCACTGTGCAAAATATTTCGGCTTGTCTTTTTACGATTAGCTGCTTGTATGCCATAAACCTTTTCGAGGGTAGGCCTATGCACTGCGTTATTATAGGATACCGAGCTTAATATGTCATAGAAGGTCTTACAAATCTTTAAGGTATGAAGATTTCCTCATGATTTTCCATTATAGAGGAAACAGGTCACCTGATAGTAAATGATCACTGCCGCTCATTAACATCTACAACGATTGGATAGATGTATGCCGGCCAATCATGCTGAGTCAAACTGACAACAGCCTGGCTCTACCACATCTAAACCTGACTCCTGAAAGTCAAATATTAGTGTTAATAAACTGAAATGAACATAATAAATAATACATAATGAAAAATATAATACCCAAGTCCAATATTCCAGCTAGTTATACCCAGATGTTACGGTTTCTTTGCTCAAACGTCCTTAATGCAAGGTTATGCCTGGCTTTACGCCACAAGGGAAGTAATTAGGTTGTTGGCATGACGTCACACTTCCGACAACCGGGCAACCTTATCTAACAGATGGCTGATATTTCTTTCCCAACGAGGAATATTAATGCGAGAATTTTATAAAGGATAACTAGATAGTACTCTTTGGTTACTGTAGAGTTTATGTTAGTTTGTCTATGAGTATTTGAGTTGTCATGACAACGTTATTATATTAAAATGTGATATACAAATTGTCAATTTTATTTTATTACTTCGCAATATGCCCCGAAGTACGTATTTTACAGTTACATAAGTGTATTTTTGGTCAATTACCAAGCAACTTATACGGTGAAAAAAATATAATATTTTGACCTGTACACCATGGTGATTTAAATTATAATTTTTAAGGAATGTCAAGTCCACCAACCAGCTATAGGCCAGCATGGTGGAGTATAACCGAAGTCCTCTCAATTACAAATGAATTGCGGTATTCTGCTATACAGGGTATATCAAGACTGCGACCGAAAACGAATTTGGATCGAAGTTTTAGTGACTTGACATAATGCAACTAAAAATTTTGCAAGAAAAAGTGATGAATTTATTTTTTATTCAATCGTAGGACGATTAAATCGACGACGTAGGACGATCGACTTAGATGGTAAATAAATACTTTTATCTAAAATAATAGTGTAGACCCTTTTATTTTTTTAAATGCTATGGAATGCAAGGGTTTAAATTATTATTTTAGCAAAAACTACAGTTACCGCCCAAAAACGACGATATTTAAACAATCACAAAAAAATGTCGCGTTTTTTTTTTTAATTTTTTTATTTGCATTGTGTCTGTAGTCACTTAAACTGCCACCTGGATTCGTTTTCGGTAGCAGTCTTGATATACCCTGTATATGCGAGAATCTGTTATTTATACTAGGAGAGAGATAAATGAACTGATAATAAAATTCAATATTCTAGATAAGTTTATTAAAAATTGACTGACTAGGTGATTGATTACCACGGAACTGTGGACTCCAAGGTTTACCAACAGGCGCAACTTGTATAAGATACTTCACCACGTCTTACACCATATCACTACAAAGTATAAAACAAAGTCGCTTCCCGCTGTCTGTGCCTATGTATGCTTAGATCTTTAAAACTAGGCCGCGGATTTCGATTTTTTTTTAATAGATAGAGTAATTAAAGAGGAAGGTTTATATGTATTATACATACATATTATTGTAGATAATTCTATTAACATTCGGACGAAGCTGGGCCGGGCCGCTAGTCCTTCGGACCAATACAAATATCTATCAGCAAAATTATTATGGAGTATTTCCCAAACCCATAAATATAAGGGATAGAAAAACACGCTATGTTTTATGGAGATTTCCAAGCGCGTATCTACTAAATCCAAAGCATATATATTAACAAAAGGACTTTTTATCATCCGGGCCGAAGTTATAAATTATTAATGACATTTTTCGGCCGACGAAGGGAACACAAACATTCAGCATAAATAGGAGCCGTTTCACAGAAAAAGTTGCGTTCCACTCTTAAAAAATTCAATTAATAAGACGAGAATTTGGACCGGAACTTTCACGGGGATTCTGCGTTTTACGATTTGTTTGTACGGTTTTCAAGTAAACAGGGCTTTAGGATTTTAAAAGGTACATTTTAACGGTATAATGAGATTAGATGGTGCTTAAGAATCTAAAAAGTAATTGAAAGGTAGCAATGATGTTAAAACTGAAAAAATCGATAGTAAACAAAATCAATCCTTAACAAAAATAAGGAAAAACGAAGTCTTCATGAAAGCAAAAGTACTACATTAAGATCAATTGAATTGAACATCCGTGATTTTTGTATGTATTGATAGTCAATCACCACGAACTATAACGGTGAAGGAAAACATGGTGCGGAAACCTGCATATTATAGCGATTTGTAAAAAATATATGGTATGTAAAATCCGCCAACGCACACTAGGCCAACGTGGTGGATTGTATGGGCTAATGGGTGGAATGGATGGACAAATGCCCGCGTCCTGGAGTAATACACAATATATGGGCTTATACACAATTTTAGTATGACCCTATTTTCTAAAGACTGGCTATACTGGTGGTAGGTCTCTCATATGTGAGAGGCCATCTGGGTGGGTATCACCGCAGTGTCTATTACTCCCGTAAAACAGCAGTGTAAATGCACTGTTGTATTTCGGATTGACGGGCACTGTAGCCAGAGTAACTACTGGACATATTGAGACTTAGCATCTTATGTCTCGGGACGGCGAGCGCAGTGGAATGCCAAGCATTGCTTTGTAATTCAAGGTGTTGTTTGGTTTTGCTACTGTTTATGAGCGGTCGTATCGCTTACCATCAGGCTAACGGCATGCTCGTCTCGCATTTGATTTTCGATAAAAAATAAAATTAAAAAAAAGCGTCAAGCTAGAAACATAAAATATTCACTTGTATCTCCTTAAAATAATATCCTTTTTATATCAGCAGGCGAATTAAAACTTTTCATAAGAATTGTTTTATTAAAAATACTTTTACATTTATCTCAAAAACTTTTCAACTTTTACATAATTCTTATCCAACAAAGACTACTACAGCTGAGTCGAATAAGCCGGAACTGATGTTAAATGAGAGTACATAAGAGCCGACGTACTGTCGGAAGCACATAGCCGGGCCAATTAGACGTATTTGAATAGGAAAGCGTCTAGGATAGTCGGCATAAAATTACTAGGTACTTGAATTGCTCCTGAACGTAATTCCTGCTTGGTTGAGGCACAAACGGTTTGTGGTTTGAAGTATCACTGGTATGATGACATATTTATTTCGGATTTTGTATTTTCGATGATTTTACGGACTCAATTGTGTCCAGAATAACTGCAGGACATATTCAAACTTAACATCTCATGTCTCAGGATGGCGAGCGCACTGGAATGCCAAGCATTGCTTTGTAATAAAGGGTGTTGATTTGTTTTCCTACTTTTTAAGAGCGGTCGTATCGCTTACAGTTGAACGGCATACTCGTCTGGCCATTGAGTGCAATAATATTACTATGCATCTCGGAAAGATGCAAATTGACACGTCGAGTATATTTATTAATTTAAATCTTTATTCAACATAAATATTAACAAAAGCAATACTTAACTGAAACAATAATAATGAATAAAAATTACAAATGGTGGTCTTATCGCGCAACAGCAATGTCTTACAGACAACCATGGGATGGATTTCAAGGAAGACTATTTCAGTGTGTATATTAAAAGCAGGACACAACCACCAAGGAATATAATATTATAATATCTAACTTGGCTTTCTTTTCACATTTATGTTTTTGATGGGATTACCATATTTTATTAAATACCCAAATCCAAACTACACAGCTGGACTCGTCGAAAACAACACGACATCAAAGTAAAATTAATATTTAAGCAGCATAGAAGCATTACGCAGCCACTCAACAGGATGGCCACTTACCGTCATGTAGGCCGCTCTCAGCGTCTTTATTATAAAAGTTTCGCTTGTTTAACAGAACCTGGGCATTACACTTTACCATACAGCCTTTTATGAGCTCGCTAAGGAGTCGGTTGTACTGTCAGCGGATAGTAATCCTACTTAGCATTTTAGTTGAGTTGAGCGCCGTGAAATTAGTTGGTTTAGTTTGATTATGGCTTTTGCGGTGCACGCTCTTGGTCGAGATTGGATTGCGCTGTAATACTTTGATGTACTCGTAAGTGGAATATGCTTATGAATGTAACTTGGGTATATTTTCTATGAAAATTGTACCTTGAAATAGTAAGAGAAAAGTATAAAATAATATCGTACCAATTAAATTCTACACTTTAATTTAATGCGCTTAGGAGGCACATTGACAAATTTGGTGGGAAATTTTAGAAAATTCATACATAAGAGTACAAAATCTAAGGAAAATTGTCTTCGTTTTTAGAGTAAATCACTATTCGACTTACAAGACAAAGCAAATTATGTAAACAACAATACAAAAAGAAATAAAACAACAAAACAAGCGTTGACCATGAATGACCTTGCCTTCAGAAGTCAATTAAATTCAAATCGAAATCACACGTCGCTATCTACTGGAAATACATTCACAAATTCATTCAACTCTTTGTCACAGCATTTAAAGTTTCCAACACAAATTCCCACATCAATCACCCAACTGTATCGCGGAAATCTCCAAAATTCTCATGGCTCGCAAACTTTCCCACTCTCGAGGAAAGAAACGATCCGTATTCAAAATACGGGACTTCGCGTCCACTTGACTGGTAAATTGTAACCACGTTGTGATAGTAGAAGTTTTCGAGGGTTCTGTCGGATTTGAAGGACCGATTGGGGATGTTCCAAGTATTTTGATTAGTTGGCAAATAAGTGTGAATTTGACGTGCGATGACAAATTGCGATATTTGGCTAGCATCATATTGTTTGCAAAGTTATCAGTATTTTTACCTGTTCCACTACTTACTATGGCCCAATTCCTCTCATCCGAACTCTTGGTTGTAAAGTAGGCTGGTGTCACAATGGGAAGTACATCGGCCGAATTATTTGCATTTTAAGTATCGAACCTCTGTTGAACGTAGATAATGTTTTTTTCTTTGTGATGAAAGATGGGACAGAGTAGAATTGCACAGTCATTAAAGAAAACAATTAAAAAATAGAATATTAAATGAAATATATTACAGAATTCGAATTGAATTCGAACGCCCACATTTGAATAATCATGCGTATTTGAAATTGGTTAGTTTAACAACATCAAATATCTACGCAAATATTTAAGAATTTGACTAAATATTTCCAAACTATGTGAAGACATATCCATACTTGGTGAACTTGGCGGATTATTACTTGAACGTCTTACAATTAAAGATAAGAAATGAGAAGTTGTACAATTAAAGAGATGTCCTGAGACCGTTGGCCTAGATCAGGCTGACATAAAAGCCTTTTCTTATTACATTTGTAAACAACTAACTCGTGACAAAACTAGTCCCTTTGTCGAACAAATGTCGGTAAGGACCAAATAATATCCATCAACGAAATGGTCTTACTTATTCCGGTTAATTTGTTCGAGAGCCTCTTGTAATGTAATGAAAGTCGGAAGAAGGATATTATTAGACGTAGTATGACAAATTCATAGAATTGTCGGTTTAGTGAGGGCATGTGTATGCTGGGAACTTAAAGTTGATTAAATTCGTTAATTGACTACTGAAAACAATTCCTTAGTGAAAAAAGAATTACAAAATAATACATACACCCAACAGTCACATACATAGTCCTGACCCCATACTAAGATCGAGTCTTGTGTCGTGGGCATTAGGAACTAAGAGAGATTTTTTGGTGCCACAAATACCCAGAGCGATGTCTCACAAAATAATTAAACTATGTACGTAATATTATGGAAGTTGTAAGCAATGTCTCTAGAAATAGTTATTTATAATTCTCTAGAAATTTTAGGTATGCTGTTGCTTTGAAGAGCTCAAAGGTTTCCGAAAATATCAAGTCTGAATATAATAAATAAACGTACAAACATTCCATTCATAGTACACAGAAACGAAACTCCAAAATTCTGCATTCAAATTCAATTTACCTGAATAAACCCCTCAAATCGAGAGCTACAACTACCAGACATTTTCTCTTCATGGGGTATCAAACGCTTTTAAGGCACTCTTTATGTCGATGGGCACGCTGACCTGCCGCCAATCGACCGTTAAATGAGTTTATCAAAGTATTATAATGGAACTTTAATATGGTTTATGATCAGCAGCAAAATGAAAAAACGTATGGCTACTATCTCTGGGATGAAAGTTAACTATTAAGGCCAGATCGGATTATAGGAAACTTTTTTGCGCGAAATATTTTAATATTATAGCTACGTAAAGTGATTAGAAAACAGCTGATATCTATATAAAGAGCCTATTAATGATAACAATTACAATAAATACCAACAGTAAAATACATAGTTCTGACCCCACATTAAGATCAGTTAAGTCTTGTGTCGCAGGTATCGGAAACTACGAGAGACTTTGCGGTCGCACAAACACCCAGACCCGACACAAATATTTGTGGGCCACGCAAACATTTGTGCCAGTACGGGGATCGAACCCGCGACCTGTCGTTTCACGTCGGCGTCTAACCAACTGGACCACGGAGGCTGTCAGTATTATTCTCACATAATCATCTTCATCTGTTCTTATTTTAATACTCAAATTCATAAGAGGTTTTCGATTGGAATTTAAACTTGTCATGTAGCCCTTCTAAACTGTATAGTATCTTTTTAAGAGTTAATATACACTTCTTGAGGAGAGAAGAAGGAGCGATATGTCTATGATGATATAAAATAATGCAAACAATGTTGTGACACTAAAAATTATTTCGTACATAATGATACTGGCAAAAGAATGCTTACATCCTACTATGAAGTCAGAACTTTAACTAATGAGTGGATTTATTAAAAAAATAATTGGTGATTTATAAAAGATTGGCTGGTGACGTAATTTTGGCCATTTTCTCCTGACCTTGTGCTAGGGTTGGCGCGTGCCCGAAAAACTTTTAATAAAATTTGACGTCCGCGGAAATGTGATTTATAATTTTTTCCCAAACATTTATTGCTGACAGAAGTTTTGTGCGAGATTTTATTGCGCACGTTTTCATACGTTCAGACTTCAGATGTGGATATTTTTGGCACAAACTTTGTTCTAGACGTGAAGTTATCAGATTATATATATTCAGGACCTCTTTCCTCAATATTGTACAAATGTTGTAGTCAGGGTGTTGACTTTTCTGTTTTATGCCGAGTATGACTCATAGGATTAGTAAAATCTGACGATGAGGAATATGTTTTCAAGATGCACAATCATATACTTCGAGATAATTGTATCAGCTCGAAAAGCTTGGGTTTATATACTCGTATGACTGAGGTATGCTAAGAGAGGAAAAATAATGACAAAACTTATAACACAATGGTATCCTAGGGATGGTAAACGAAGCAGAGGAAGGCAGTGTAAACGATGGAAAGACGATCTTAAGCAAATCGGCGGTCCACTTTTGACTCGTGTAGCGAGAGATGGGGCAAATGGAAGTCTCTAGAGGAGGCCTTTGTAGAAAGACAAGATGACGAGGAAAAACCGATTGCCAATGTATAGTTTACATTGGTGCTTTATGTTTAAGTGTTATTCTACCTTCTTTTATACCAGCAACAGCGGCTTATTTTATTTTATTTTTATTAATTTTTAGACTGAGGTACACACAAACATTATCTCACGAAGGGGTAGGCAGATGTGCTACCAGGATACCAACGTTTCGCCATGTATGTGTCACAAGATATGATGGGGGGCGAGTCTATCGCTATATCGGGTAGAAATTTCTGATTCCTGATAATTAATAACAAAACTTACTATCAGTTTATTCAATCCGGGATACCAATCAGATAATAATTACAACACAAAGATTGAAATTAAAAAGTGACTGGTGACCTGTTGAAACAGAAACGACTGCCAACATGTCCACGGTGGCCGTGGATTCAAATCCCAGGGCACACCTCTGACTTTACGGAGTCATGTGTGTATTGATAGTCAATCACCACGCACTAAAACGGTGAACGAAAACACTATGAGGAAACCTGTATACCATACCGATTTTTTGGAATTCATATGGTATGTAAAAGTTCGCCTACCTGCACTAGACGAGCTTGGTGGACTATATGGCCTAACCACTTTCAATCGTACTCTCGATTGCAGAGGATTCCCATGCTCATTAGTGGGACGTATATGGGCTGATACAGTAGGTTTAAATTATAACGTGGTATAACTTCATCACCAAGGCAGTCTTTGTTAATATAACACACAAAAACAAACAAATTGTTACATCTTCAAAATTTTCAATTCTACAACAAAAATACAATTCCCGTATATCTGCCCACAAATTATTACATCTACAAAATTTTCAATTCTACAAAAATACAGTATATCTGCTCTAATGGTGGTTCATGTCAGTATTACATTACGCAGTGTGGTTTTCAAAGCTAAAGTATCGCATCACATGCAATTTTGTCTTTAAACAGCGAATACGTAACAAAATCTCGAAGCCTTTCATGTCATAATGAGAATGTTTTACCCCCCCTCGCTTAGTTACCGCACGTGTATTATAAAATGAAATTTTATTTATTTTTGCAATATGTTCACAGTTTTCTGAGTGTTGTGGAGCGTTCTTTGTTATATTTTGAGTTATGCTGTTTATTGTTTTGGTCAGTGTGATAATATTTTGGCCTCTATTCCTAAATTAGAAATTAACTTTTTTTCTAATATTGATTGATTAAACATTTTCTAAAGGTTGTCATCAACTGCCATAAATGAGCTAAAAATGCCTTCCTTAATAGTGAAATTATAACTACAGAAAGAAATTTTACATTCATTACATTGACTGAATTTTTAATAAACCAGTTACATATACACATATGTGTATATTCGGTGTTGTCACCTATTTATATCCAATTTCGACCAGTCCCTCAGAATCATTTCTGCCATCGAAAGGTGACCATATGTTATATACTCTATTTGACTAGCATTGCGTTTCCCATCATGTCAATTTTAGCTTCATTGTCAACCTAATTCACAAAACGCATAAATCCTTAAACTTTTTCCAAGATTGTAAATTCCTAGACCTACTAATACATATACATCTCCGCAAAATCTTACCTCAACAGAACACTTAGCGTTGCAATTGCACAATCCTACGGTAAAGCCGGCGTAGGTTTAAGACATTCTGGAATCATTATTAATGTAACAGGCTTAACTTGGAAGCCTGACGCCAACACTTGACCTAACGGCTTTAAGCTAAGCCTCTTAGCTTAGAAAAGTACGTACACAGGTTGAATCTGAAAGCCTGGCTTCTCCGAATAGAAGTGTACCTGTTAATAGAGGATTGTTTTGCTTGAATTTATGAAGCCGTGCTGCAATGCATGAGTTTTTCAAATTGTAACTCGGCTTTAATTAGTACTATGTGTATGCGTTTTGTAAATAAATAAATAATTATATACACCCAACAATCACATATATAGCCCATACTAAGATCGAGTCTTGTGTTGTGGGTATCAGGAACTACGTGATACTTTTCGGTCTGACAAACACCCAGACCCGAAACAAATACCTGGGAATCACACAAATATTTGTTACTCACGTTTTACAGCCGGCATCTAACCAACTGCGCCACAGAGGCTATCTATTGGCTGTAAAATTTATATATAACTCCTCCGAAGGTTCCGAAAGCTCAGAGGTGTGCCCTGGGATTCGAACCCACGACCACCGTGAACATGTTGGCATCCGCGTCTGGTCCGTTTACCCATAGGCCATCACGCACTGTTAGCATAAATAATGTTATATAAGAGTTCGCAATACTAGGTGTACAAAAAAAACACGATTGTATCACAACCCACCTCATTTGTAACATGCCGGAACAACGTTTTAGGGAAATCGCCTTCCTCCATCGCCATTTGTTACTAGGATAACGACCTTCTTGCAA
The DNA here is from genome assembly GCA_030180105.1 of Hyles lineata. Taxonomy (NCBI): domain Eukaryota; kingdom Metazoa; phylum Arthropoda; class Insecta; order Lepidoptera; family Sphingidae; genus Hyles; species Hyles lineata. Next base: position 743,163 of record JARJEE010000032.1, on the reverse strand, counting down.
AAAGGGTACTAACCTCATCTGTCAAATATCTGGGTCATGTGGCCATTGATACATTTTTATTTGTTTGATATAGGATGGTATAATTGAATGTGTATGTGCTTATCCCACGCTTACTTACCATCAGGCGAATGACATGTTCGTCTCGCCATTTATAGCAATAAAAAAATGTCAACATTGTTATTATAGCGGAATCCTGTGCTCAACAGTAAAAATCTACGGACTGATTTATGCAAGATATTCTATACTAATATATTAAGCTGACGAGTTTGTTTGTTTGTAACCTCTAATCTCGGAATCAGGAATCTCGGGTTCGAATTGAAAAAAAAAATTGTGTTGGATTGGTATATTTATATAAAAATGTTTAAGGTTATATATCTTCACGCTGTGACTATAGAAAGGAAGCAGTAGTGAAAAATCTAGCAAATACGAGGAAATTTTATTCTATTTCGTGGTCCGATTGGTCTCAAAACAGATATCTGAGAGATTTTTGGTCTAATATTCTAAATTGGTAGTCCAAAATTGAACATTTTGACCGCCATTTTGAAAAGTATATCTGCAACAAGGCGGAGCTAGGACGGACCGCTTGCATTAGAATAAAATTTATATTCGTATTTATACCAGTGCTATGTACGACTGGTATCGCATTACGAATGCTTAATTACATTAAAGCCCCTGTAATGCTGCTAAATCTATAAAAACGTGCGTTCTATTCTGTATGTAAACACCAGTCGTAGGAATTAAAATCTTTTGTTTCATTCATTGTGCTGAAATAAAGTTTTTACGCTGTTTTTAGTAACATTTGGCGGAGCTGAGTTAGTTGGAAAATAAGTACACGCAACTTTTAGACGCAATATGCAATGTAAAATAAGTGTCTTGCAACTAATTTTTTTTTTATTCCTATGAGTATGAGTATGCCGCCTGATGGTAAACGATACGACCGCTCATGAACAGTAGCAAAACCAAAAAACACCTTCAATTACAAAGCAATGCTTCACATTCCACTGCGCTCGTCATCCTGAGACATAAGATATTAAGTCTCAATATGTCCAGTAGTTACTCTGGCTACAATGCCCTTCAACCCGAAACACAACAGTGCGTTAACACTGCTGTTTGACGGGAGAAATAGACACTGCGGTGGTACACACCCAGATGGCCTCTCACATATGAGAGACCTACCACCAGTCTCTATCTCCCTCTATCTCTTTCTCCTCAGCCACAGGAAGTCCACTGCCGAACATAGGCTTCTCCTAATGATATGCACTTATCTTGGAACTGGCCAGCATCCAGCGACTTCCTGCAACTTTAACTAGGTCGTCTGTCCACCTTGTAGGCACTGAATCGAATTTTACAATGCGACGGCAAAATTCGACATTATATTGTGATAATCAATTAAATATAAATTTGCTGCTAACCTCAGTGCCCACCGTGCCCACGAAAGTTTTTAAAGTAATCGAAACGTCGGGTTAAAATATATAAAAATTAAACCGAATCCGCGATAAAATCCGTACTGATTAGTTTTTTTTTTCAATGTGTAACATTCGCGTAAAACCATTATGCAATCGTAATATTTTGGCCTAAACCTACCACCATAATTCCCTCACATAATTCCAATTTTACCTCACGTAGCGAACTTTTGTCGACAAGTTACAAGTACTTCATACCAGCCAATTTCACTAACATGTCTAAGTTGAACAGTTTCAGCTATCGGGAACAGCGAGTTATGGAGAGCCATTGGTAAATGTTGTCTGCTATGAAGTATCTTAGCTGTGTGGGATATCGATCGGACGTAATTTATAGTGCCTTTCATTAACTAAATTGTTTTTTGTAGATGTTTTAGCGGTTGTTGCTTCTAAGAGAGACATGCAGGGAGTAGTTCAATCTAAGTATTATGACTACATGCGCGATGATATTATCAAGTACACTGGTGGTAGGTTTCTCATATGTAAGAGGCCGTCTGCGTACGTACCACCGGAATGTCTATTCTACCACCAAACAGCAGTGTAAATGCATCATTGTATTTCGGATTGAAGGACATTGTAACCAGAGTAACTACTGGACATATTGAGACTTAACATTTTATGTCTCAGGATGGCGAGCGCAGTGGAGTGCCAAACATTTCTTTGTAATTCAAGGTGTTGTTTGGTTTTACTACTGTTCACCAGTGGTCATTTCCCTTGCGATCAGGCGAACGGCAAGCTCGTCTAGTCATTTATTGCAATAAAAAAAAAATACCAGGCGAAACAATTATGTAGTTCTGTCCAAACATGGGTATAGATAAGAGGAACTATAAACGTGACATGCTTGTGTCACTATATGCGGTGTCGAAACCCAGGGCAAACCTCTGACAATTCAGAGCTGTGAGTGTATTGATAGCTATCAATTCACAAAACCTACGCGTAGTAGACTGGTCAAACCATTCTTAACTTTTTAGCAGCCAATGACGTACTAGGGACACGTGAAAAGGCGCATTTGATAAAAGGCGGCTTTTAAAGTGTAAATATAATTCTTAGTTTTATTTTTCTTAGTTGTAGAAGTGCTTAGTGGTCTGTTGGTAAATGGCCCAGATACAGCTTACGAACATGCTCACAGTGGTCGCGGGTTCAAATCCCAGGGCACGACTGTACCTTTTCGAAGTCATGTATGTATTGATAATCAATCACCACGAACTATATTGGTGAAGGAAATTATCGTGAGGAAATCTGCATACCATAGCGATTTATAAGAATTTCTATGGCATGTAAGGTCCGCCAAACCGCACTAGGCCAGCGTGGTGGACTATACGGCCTAACCACTATACATTGTACTCTTGATTGTAGTGGAGGCCTGTACCCTGCAGTGGGACGTATATGGGCTGATATAGATACAGATTCTCATGCTTGCCAGTGGTCAATTATAGATTTGCAGTACAGTAAAGTTTATATCAATGTACATTCATTCGACCTGGTTGGCACTGGCATAAGATCGAGGCGAGGCAACCGCTTTGGAGACCGTTCATTAAGACTTGTATTTTAATATTCACCACCCGCTGTTCACAATCAAAAGTTGGCAACGAACAACTTTTCTAGAGGTACCATCCAGGTATATTAAAATATCTCAACTTAATAATATTTTTAGATGGTATTCTATTGGATTGTTGGCTTAGCAAATAAATTATGTCCAGTTTATCATTTTACAGTTTCCATGATTTAAATTGGTTAGTCTTTTACCGCTCTTATTAATTGTTATAACAAAAATCATTGACACGGTTATATAGAGATCAATTTAGTAGCTTATTATGAACGCACTATTATCGGGGTTTACCTATAATTGTATCGCGAGTTGTATATTTATTTATTTAACTAAGGTTCTCCAATAATATACACATTAGCAAAATTAATACCATTTTTTACATATTGCATTCTGATTTTTATACAAATAAAATTACATTGTATATAATTTTCCTTCCACGACATAACAACCTCTGAACTTGTATTAAAAATGTTTCTGAAATAAATTGCACACATACTGTGACAAACCGTGTGCCACTATGTCACTTTTCCAATTAAGCTAAAACAGAACTTCAGGTATAATCAGAACAGCAAACGTTGGAAAAGCTAACTCCATACATTTCTATTACAACGTGCAATTAGATTTAATTGATACTTCGTTAGTGTGCTTAATTATAACAGGATTTTAGTGCCGTCATTATTTATGGTTTACCATTAATGGAACGTGTTTTTGATTGGAGGTAAATAGTAGATATATAATATAATTATTGTAACCCTAATGGGCTAGGTAAAAGTGCCAGTCTAGTGCCATACTGAAATGAAATGAAATTGGTTTATTGATCATGTAGGCAATTTAGTAGCTCTTATGACAAGTTAATACATAGTACTTATTTTACAAAGTAATGGATTATATTATTATATAAATTTTATTTATTTAGTTTTAATTTTGGTTTTTGGTAGTCGTTTTTTTATTATTTATAACTATTTATAATAAGTAATATGCTATTTAAGGAAATACATTACTGACTCTTAAAGTTCATTCAGCAGTATACTTTCAAAAATGCGATGGAGGGCAAAGCTATCCCGATTCCGAAGATAAATTACTATCCCAGGCAGCTGATATAGGATTAAATACATAAACATCACACCTATTTCCCAGAAAGGTAGGGTAGGCAGAGGTGCTAGTAGGACACCCACGTTTTGCCTTGTGTGTTTCGTCCCACAATGTGGAGGCGTGAAATAAGAAGGCGAGCCTATCGCCATATCGGGCACAAATTTTTGACGTCGACGGACGTATGACGCGTCGGACTGATAATGATTGGAAAATTCAATGTCACTTTGATATTAATCAAAAAAAATCTTTAATTTTATTTGTAAGATATTGTATTGTTTTAGTTATTTTTGTGTGCAGGAAAGAATAAAATAATAACCTTATGAAAAATACAGATAATATAATCGATAGGCAGACTTTTGTATATAGAAGTTCCCGGCTCAGAGTTCTGATATGCTATCACCAGAATAATATGGCAAATAGCAAAAAGGTGTAATTGTTAATTATTAATTTTTATAAAGCATAACTTTTAGAGTTGAGTAAATAATTTTATTCTTATAAGTCGGATTCATTTTTCGTTTTCTTTTACACCGTTTCGGCCATGTCAACTATGTATTTGTATAATTAAGTTTTTCGAAGAGATAAATATTCCATTTAACTCCACTCGCCAATTTTCAAAGTCGACAAAACATGTACAATTTTACGTTATATCATATTGTGATAGTGAACAATTAACTCGATGAAAAATGACCTCAATGAACGAGTAACATATGAAAACTTTGTTTGTTTATATATTAATATGATTTTATTTGTATACTTTACAGCTATCAATAGCAAAAAAAAATATGTACAGAAAAATATTTAATTCACTTACCCTATAAGATGAGCTGGCACGTTGTACTCCAACTCACTTACCTTGTTACCTGTAAAAAAAAGAAACACTTTATCAAATACCAAATAAGCAAATGTAGACGGACGACTTGGCTAAAGTTGCAGGAAGTCGCTGGATGCAGGCCGCTTTCAACAGGTCGATGTGAAGATCCTTGGGGGAGGCCTATGTTCAGCAGTGGACTTCCTATGGCTGAGATGATGATGTTGAGCCAATGTAAATCCATCGCTAAGCGTAGAACTTCTCTGCGAAAAAGAATTCTATTTAGAAGGCCGGTTGGCTAACTTCACTACAAAAGTTTTTATAAGTGCATGATATGCACTAAAACGGCGAAGCAAAACATCGTGAGGAAACCTGCAAACCATAGCAATTTCTATGGTATTTAAAAGTTCGCCAACCCACACTAGGCCAGCGTGGTGGACTATATGGCCTAACCACTCTCAATCGTATCTTAAATTGTAGAGTAGACCCGTGCCCTGCAGTGGGACGTATATGGGCTTATACTGATTTGTAATATACAACTTTAGTCTCAGTTTTTTTTTACCTTCAATTGTAACACTAAAGTCTAGGTTGCCTGGATTCGAATCCGCGACCAACCAACAGTTTGGCAGTCCACTTCTCACCCAACTTAGTTATCGCTCAATCGCTTAATTGTATTTATTATACAAGCCTTAATGTAACCTAAATGAAGTGTTTATAGCTTTGTTTGTTCATAAATTATGTTAAGTCAATTAAATCCGTCAAACCCGATAATCGGGTAACTTTGATTGAAATTGATTAAGGAGATCTGAAGGCTCAACTTGACCCCTGTGAAGGGCGCTTAGTTATACAACGGTCAATGTATAAAAGGCTTTATGTATTTGTCTTCATTGGAAATGTTATCGTCCTATATAATGAATTTTCTGAAGTGTTATATTTACAAGAAAATACCTAATTATATGGAAAATATTATCAGTGTTTACATTTTATGGAATACGAGGCAACGATCAGACTACCTGCTTGATGGTCGCCACTAATCATCAATTAGCTAATTATAGTCGATCAAGTGTTAAGGAGGAAGTATATATTTTTTTTTACTGCAATGCAAATGGCGAGACGAGCGTCCCTTTCACCCGATGATAAGCGATACGACCGCTCAGGAACAGTAGCAAAACCAAACAACACGATAAATTAAAAAGCAATGCTTGGTATTTTACTGCGCTTGCCATTCTGAGACATAAGATATTAAGTTTTAATATGTACAGAAGTTACTCTGGCAACAATGTCTTTTAAACTGAAACACAATGGTGCATTTACACTGCTGTTTAGCGGGAGAAACATATAGACATAAAAGAGACCTACCAGCAATAACATTTTCTTGAATTTGGCTGTATTGTATCTATGTAGTATTAACTCTTACATAATTATAAATATTTACAACAGCCCACAAAACTGTCAAGAGTTTAAATAACAAGACATGTCGCTAGTCTAGCTATTCATATATTTTAAAGTACCGTAATGGTTTTAAGATAAAATGGGCCAAGGGTGCAAAACCCGTCTAGAACCTCGATGTTCATTGTAAACCAGCCTATTTACTTTAAATAACACGTTATAATTGGGTCCCTAACATTAATTTTTATAACCCGTCCGGTAGAAAATGTCCGAAAACTGTATTACTTTAATTAAATAGCTGGCACAATAACATTCGCCGTGTAACCAGACCAGGGCAACCTCGACATTACTCCCATTACCTGGCATTGCGGACAAAGGAAATTCAGCTCAAAATTATTCCTGTTAAGTCATAAAATACTTTGGGTGGAACTGAAAAAGTCCAAATAGTAAAAACCGGGTAAATGAGATGTGAACCGCGCGATTTAAGTCTGGCAATTTGGCTAAATGTTCGTGGCAGGTCTGGAAAGGGTTGGCTTACGCTAAAAAGCGTTATTTAAAACAGTTATTGGATATGCGCTAATTATTAAAGTACTCTCCGCATACCACGTTATTAAATTTGTCTACTCCAGAGACTAAAAAAGGTAAATTTCTCTTTGGGGTTTCTAATTGGTACTTTAAGCTAACTTGTCAAGTCATATTCAAATATTGAGTAATGCTCGTATAAAAATCTTTCTAATTTATTTTATGAGACCTGTTTATGTTTTTGTAATGTAATATCACTGTTGGTAGGTCTCTCATATGTGAGAGCTCACCAGGGTAGGTACCACCGCAATGCCTATTTCCCGCGCACTGTTGTGTTACGGTTTGAATGATATTGTAGCCAGAGTGGATATATTGAGACTTAACATCTCATGTCTCAGAATAGCGAGCGCAGTGGAATGTCAAGCATTTCTTGGTAATTCATGGTGATGTTTGGTTTTGCTACTGTTTATGAGCGGTCGTATAGTTTACCATCAGGCGACTGGAATGCTCGTCTCGCCATACATGGCAAAAAATGCCTCCCTTAAGGATCTACACATTGATCTATTGGGAGCGGCCTGCATCCAGCGACTTCCTGCACCCTTAACCGGGTCGTCCGTCTACCTTTTAAGCGGGCTCTACCACTTTGTAAAAATCATTTTACTACACGCAATTTTATTACGTTGTTATTCTTCAAGACTGTAATCCTTTTCTTGAGCTCTCAACTCATTCATAGTTCATTCTAATTTTACTTTACAATTTAAAACTTCTGAATAATTAATTCACAATAGGCTTCCAAGAATAAAGACACTAAATACCTTTTAACTCATTAAAACACGTTTTATAGTTGAGATATTTTAGATTATAAACTTTGAAGAATTCGTTAGTTAATATTTAAATTTATTTTAATGATAACAAAAAGAGCGGTAATAAATTTTCCAAAAGAAAATTTTATACAATGTCACCACGAAATTATGTCGCGATGTGTCTGGTTCGACTATTTTATTCTTTTGAATTTGCTGGTATGATAGAAGTATAAAATTTTTCAAATCAAAAACCCACTTAGAGTCAAAAATACCATCTGGGATTCGAATCCAAGACTTCACTAATTCATAGCCCAAACATACTGCCACTAAACCAATAAGGCCACATAGTTTTACACTGTTCATGTGTGTACTGTCTATTCAATTAGATTTTATAAATATTATTAATGAGATAAAACATTACATCAGTCCCAGCACTTTATTGACGCAAAGCAAATAACCCTAAACTACCACATAGCACCATCTGCAAACAATATAGTGAAAAGGGTCGAAACATCCCACAGAATAAAAAGCACCTGCGCCAGCTCAGATGTTCGCGAATAATTTCTTAATCAACACACCTTTGTTTGCGCTAATTGTGTCATTCTACATTCCATTTGTAGCTTTGAGTCAAACGGAATCCTCACGGATCCCTTTAGTGAGGTATTACGTGACATATTTTATTCTTGGGAGTTTTATTTTATTCAGCCGAGGTGAGGTTAAATTTCGTGGCTCTTCTTGTCTGTTTTGTATGAATTTGCTCGGTGGAGGACGCTTGTAACAGAGCGCTGGAGAAATATTTCGAGGTAGCACACGATCAGTTGTGGACTTCTTCCAGCAACGTGTAATTATGAAGAATGTATAAATGGTTTCTGAACTATTTCTCACATCGTGTGGGTAGATTATAGATTACTATGCTATTTGAAAGTATTTGTTTCAACTGTTGGAGCCGTGTGAATAAAAAGGCCCTTATGAATATTGGAATCCATAACACAAGACAAGCATTTTACTGTGAGATCCAAGCCATTAACGACATCAAAGTAACAAAAAAACGTGACAAGTATGAAAAAAGCCCTATCCTCCCCAAAATATTCTTTAAAGGCAATTCAATTTTCAGCTCTAGAAATTATGTGGCTGAATATGGCGATGAAATTCCAGAATGATTTAGATTTCTCGTTTTTACGATTTCAATTTCTATTTTAATCCGTCTATTCTATCCGTCTTCCAACCTATCAAGTTCTTGTAAGAAATCTAATTTCAACCACACAAAGACTTATTGTGCATAAATCTAGGACGGTCACTAGCGCCCCTCTCTCCCCTTTCCTCACGCCAATGAATAAATGCATGTTTCTATTTATATTAAACTCTTAAGCGGGCTCCAGCATACATTAAGTCTGGATACGTTGCTCAACTATCGACCTGAATTTGAATGAGATACTGCGTTGATACGAAAGACTTTGTTTGAGATGGTAGTGACTAAAAATATATATATGTATATATATACAGTGAATGGCGAGACCAGCATGCCACTCGCCTGATGGTAAGCGACACGACCGCTCATCCATCATAACCAAATAACACCTGGATTTATAACGCAATGCTTGGCATTCCACAGCGCTCGCCATCCTGAGACATAAGATGTAAAGTCTTAATATGTCTAGTGCTTACTCTAGCAACAATATATTATAATTCAAACGGAAACACAACAGTGCATTTACACTGCTGTTTGGCGGGGAAATAGATATTGTGGCACCTACCCAGGTGGGTTCTCAGATAAGGCAACCACCAGTTGTATATCCACAAAAGTATTTAGATCTACCCATAGAAATACTTTTAGCCACAGGTTTCCTTTATTCGCAAGGCTTAAATCTTAGCCAACCTGGCCAGTGCGGTTTCGTGAACTTCATATCTTTGAAATTCTTGTTCAGAACTTTCAGGCCATGAAGTTCAACTTAAACTAAGAATACACGTAACTTTGTTAAGTCAAAGATATGTGCCTTGGTCACGAACCCTACTTACACATAATATGTGACTAAAACTTCGCCTCAACTGATTATCTTTAAAAAATATACAAAATTTTGCAAGAGCGCTAATGCTACAAACTTTGAGAACTAACCATCGAGATAAGCGAGCAAAAAAATAGAGATCCATAGTTTGTGCCTACCCCTATGGAATACAGGGATGACGTTATGTTTTTATGAAAAAAAAAAAGTATATTAATTTTAGACACATTTACTATACACATGGTGTGTAAATGTTATTAATGATTATTGTGTTGCCTCTTATTAAAATTGTATTAAGCAGCGTGAAAATTGCTGAGTGGTGGGAAGCTTATTGAATCATTTTATTACTAAGCAGTGATTCAATCCTATATCTACAGATTATTCTAATGTTACACCTCTCGGCGTGGTGGACTATATGGCCTAACCCTTCTCAATCGTAATATATTTGCGATTGTAGTGGAGCTTCGTGCGTACATACATACATTGGGACGAATATGCGCTGATACTGTACACTCCTATAAAAATTACATAACTGTTACATATTTCACAAAATAATGGAAATAAGACACCAAAAAGTCAAATTAATTAACAATAGAACCCTCAAATAAACTTAACCCTTCAATGCAACCAAATCCATTGTTCCAGGCACGGCGCACTACGGTGAAGATAGCGTCGGCTCGTTCCCATACTTCGAGTACAACGTGCCGCGGAACGTGACCACGGTGGTCGGGCAGACCGCCTTCCTGCACTGCAGGGTTGAACAGCTCGGTGATAAGGCGGTGAGTTTTTGCATTTTAGGGTTAACTTTTGCTTTTTATAGGCGGTGAGTTTATGCATTTTAGGGTTAATTTTTGCTTTTTATAGGCGGTAAATTTATGCATTTTAGGGTTAACGTTTGCTTTTTATAGGCGGTGAGTTTTTGCATTTTAGGGTTAATTTTGCGTTTGATGGGTTAAACTGAAAAAGAATTATGCTTTTGAAAGTACTTAAGGGTTAAGTTTAGCGGTTGAGAGATTATTACCATTGCATTGTTAGATACAAAAGGCTTGTGTTTCACAATTAACAATTCTTAGTATTTTATTATATATCCCGACAGAAGACTAAACTACAGAGTTTTGTTATTTGAATAGTGTAAAGTCTATGATATTATAGCGTCAGTAGTCTTGATTGCTTTTGATGGAGGCGTTAAAGCGAAAGCTCACGATATTCCCTTTCAAACTCAAATGTTATTCTGATTCACAAATATTTGCTTCGAGTGTGCGTGTGAGGCGGAAAATTTCTCGTACTATCTAATACCCACGAGACAAGATATATATAATGAATTATAGAATCAGGGCTATATTTGTGAGAGTTGGATGTACTTATTCATTGTTATCATTGAGATTGTATGTATAGAGATAGTCATCTGATCGATATGGTCACTTTAATATTTCATTGCAATATAAAAAAAAAAGTAAATTACAAACAATACTATTTAAATTCAACTCATTCAAAATCTAGATTGAAACGTCTCTATTTTTCTGAAGTGCAAAATATTAGTTAGTATTGTAATTCGTAATACGAGTAAATCAACCCTGGCCTGAAGTACCCTCTAGCGTGTTCTAGTGTTAGGTCGTTAGTCTAGGGTCTCTAGTGCCCATTTATGATCAATTGAAGGTTGCCTGGGACCTAGATTTGCGTATGTCCGCATTTATCGATATTTCTTGTAGTAACTAGTTTTACATAAGTGGGATACTAAGTATCGAGTATTCGTAAGTAAGGTGATGAGGTGCTCTAGAAACACACCTTTTTCACAAAAATATATAAACTTAATAAACTTTTAGTTTTTCTCCATAGTTCTGAGATCTTTCTGACTTAAGGATTTTAACATTTCAAGAGAGCTGTTAAGAATGGTATTATCTAAGAGAACCATATATTCTGCTGTGGAGTAATCAATACTAATAGAAGGATCGAAAGAGTGACAGCAATCAGAGCCCTCAAGCTAGACGAAGTGACACTTTCCAAAGAATATCTGAGTAGAGATAGGATATCTAAGATTATCTTCGGTGGAGAGAGATTGTACAACTAATCTATCATCAAACTAAATGAGCATAGTCTCCAATTTTGAAAAAACAAAAATCAAATTATGTGTCACGTTCCGGTTGCGAATCTAATGTTGCATTTTCAACAATTTATCATAATTATGTTTGGACACTTAGATGCATTGTTTCATATTCCAGTAAAATTTTCAGCTCAAGACATTCACGTCATATCCGAATTGTTAAAACCTGTCTTTTCTTAAGTCAGTCCCCACGTTCTTGCGAATACAAGGTCATGACAACAATGCCGTCTGCCCATCTCGCTTGGACGACCCAGTTTAATTCATTATTCTAAATGCCACTCGGTCAGGGCCTTAAATATCTCCATATGAGAATTTAGGTGCTCTGAAATACTATTTTTATGGAGGCTGGTAAACTTCCGAAGTCAATTTGGTCAGCACCATATTGGTTCGAATTAAAAGGTTACCCACCTAGTATATTTTCTGCAAAAATTGTGGAACGATTTTCCGGCTCAAGATTTCCCTCCTTCCTATAATCTGACCTGACACTGCAGCGTAAAATAAGCCAGTCTTAATTGAGTCGATTTGCAGAAGACGATTGTCAATTCCCAATTGGTACTTTAGAGAAATGTGGAACGCCCGCCCACAAGGTGGACTTAGTTAATTGGTAGGACTAGGTATATTTTGCACGAAGTCGCTGGACGCAGAGCGCTTCTAATAGGTCGATGTGGAGATCCGTAGGGGAGGCCTATGTTCAGCAATGGACTTCCTGTGGCTGAAGAGAGAAAGAGGGAGACTAGATACTCTATCTGATTATTTCACTTAAAAATGTCTTTAATATATTTTAGCCGTGCCTACGATGATGTTACTTGTATTATTAATTTGATCTATTACAATATTTACCTAAAACGATTATTAATAATCTTTTGACTTGTTTTGACATAAAATATTAAAATAAAATAAATGCTATTCTAATCCATTCTATAAAACTATAAAAATTCCGTCTTTCCAGTTCACAATAAAATCTCAACACCCTTGAAAACTCTGACATTCCAGTTATTGAAATTGTATTATACATTTTCCTATTCCCTGACAACTTCATTTCCCCGTTTGGTTACCTCTCGGCCTAGTTAGTTTGACCAACTTTCTGTATTGATCATTAGTTATTTTTGCTCGATCGCAATTCGGAATAGTTCTGTTTTATCTGCGGTTCAATATGCCAGATCTTCGCGAATCAGGTCAATATTAACTTACTATTGTTCGGGTTTTATACGCTGGAACATTTTCAATTCCAAGATTGAATCTTTGTTAGTACGGCACTTAGGTGATACCGAATTGAAAGTTCGGTTATTGGAAATATAATTCTATGGATTTGAAAAATTTGTTATTGGGTTTAATAATGGAAACATCATACCTGATAAGATAATTCTCGTGTCGTGGCAACCGAATGGCTTCAGCACTGAATGGCGAGATAAGATTTCTGTTCGCCTGATGGTAAGCGATTAGACCGCTCATGGACCATACCAATGCTTGGCATTCCATTGCCCTCACCATCCTGAGACATAAGAGGTTAAGTCTCAAAATGTCCAGTAGTTACTCTAGCTAGAATGTTCTTTAAACAGGAACACAACAGTGCGTTTACACTGCTATTTGACAACATACATGCATTAACCGAAAATCCACCATTATGTCTCACAGAATAATGCCTCTCTTCGGGGCCAGTGTTCACCAGCATAATTTTATGGATCAGTGAAAGATGATTTATGGTGGGTGGATAAACTGTTTGGATTATAATGCACATCTGTCATTTTCATATTTCGTAATCACGTTAACGTAGCAGTCTTAAAAAAATAAGCATGTGAATTTTTCATAACAAAAAAATATACTTACTAAAATTGTTTCATAAAAAAAAAACACGTATTCTTGTTACACAGTCTTCGCACCCACTGCCCGACAAAGATATCGTATTACCACGTACGACTTTATATTAAAATATAAGAATATTGTAAACCGTGATATCTATTCTTGGAAATTTGTGATAGCTTTTATGTTCCCCAGCGCTGTACAAAGTCTTCTAAATTTTGTGAAAAGGCTCATGTATATAGACGTATTGGTATTTTAAAACATCGAACCAGTTTATTGGTAGATATTTTAAGCATAGGATCGTGAATAAAAGCGTATATGAAATACATGCACCCAACAGCCAAACCACACTAGGCCAGCGTGGTGGACTATATGGCCTAACCACTTCCAATCGTACTCTCGATTGTAGAGTAGGCCCGTGCCCTGCAGTGGGACGTATATGGGCTGATATAGATAGATAGATAGACCCAACAGTGTAATACATAGTCCTCACACCATACTAAGTTACAAGTCCTGTGTCGTGGGTATCAGATCACGAAATACATTTTCTGGTCACAGCACACAATACTTGTGGACCCCACAAACATTTTCCTCGGTGCGGGAATCGATCTGCAGCGTCTTATTTCACTGCTTATGTCTTAATTAACAGCGCCTCGTAGACTGGCAATTCTAATATTGTAATTTCAAGAACTAAAATAAACAGATTCATTATTCTACTGCAAATTGAAATTAATATGAAGAAAATGCAATGGTTTCAATTTAATATTTTATGTTTTATTTTCAGGTATCATGGATAAGAAAGAGGGATCTTCACATATTGACAGCTGGTATACTAACATACACATCAGATCAAAGGTTTCAGGTAAGAATAGCTAGTTATTTCAAATTATGATATAGTTACTATTTAAAAGTATTTACAACTTACATCATATCACAATTGAGTAGTTATTAATGCGTCTGCTCTTTAATATGCCAAATGGCTTGATGTTTAGCCGAGTGGGTTCATTTTGTGTAATATCACAGAAAAACTTATCTCTCAGTATGTAAAATGTATTCTATGAACTTATCTATTAATTTTGACACTGACTACCTGCTCTTCTATCTTCTTTAGAGAAAATAATTCAATCAGATGTCATGGCTCTTTAATGTGTTTTACATTATTCTGAGAAGGATGACACATAATATCTGTTCAAGAAATATGAATGTCCTTAGACATATGCTAATAGACCAATCAGTTTTTAAATTAAACAAAAAAAAACATTGCATTATCTTTCATTGCAAAAGAGTCCTATATTTTACGAAAATTAAAGTCAAATCAATTTCTTTAAATAAATATTCATTCCATGAAACCAATCGATGACACTTCTCCTCACACATAAAAATATACTTCAAAATAACTTGTTCTTCCACCAGGAAAATTCCATTTCATTACCTTTCGTTTCAAAAGAGTCCTATATTTAACTAAAATTAAAGTCACAGTTAAATCAAATCTATCTACAAAGGATTGTACTATCAAAATAATCTATCACTTCTGCTCACACATAAAAATATACTTCAAAATAACTTGTTCTTCCACCAGGTCATAAGACCAGAGAAGTCAGAGAACTGGACGCTGCAGATCAAATTCCCTCAGGAGAGAGACGCGGGCATCTACGAGTGCCAAGTGAACACCGAACCCAAGATGTCATTGGCGTTTCAACTGAATGTAGTTGGTGAGTTAGTAACATCGTTATTATTATTAAGGTTATATTTTTATTTGATGGTTTTAAGTCAAGTGAGTCATGTATGTAGTGATAGTCAATCACCACGTACTATAAAAGTGAAGGAAACATCGTGAGGAAACCTGCATACCATAGCGATTTGTAAGAATTTCTATGGTATGTAATGTTCGCTAACTCACACTAAGCCAGCGTTGTGGACTATACCTAACCACTCTAAATTGTACTCTAGATTGTAGAGGTCCGTGGTGTGCAGTGGTACGCATAAGAGCTGATTTTTAGTGGGTATGATTAAAAAATATAGGACGGGTTAAATGTGGAATGCTTTTGTAATTCCTACACAAAAAAGTTGTTAGAAATTATAGTGCAAAAATTTAACAATATTAATAACAAGCCCCAATTAGGTGCAAAGATTTCTGGAGCTACCCGTTTAATAGAATACATTATAAAATATACTTTCATCAAATACATTTAGTGAGGTCAGAAGAGGTCTGAAGATCATCATAGAAATTGCCTGTCTCATAATTTGCCGTGCTTTGTTCCTTATGCCACGTATAGTCCGTTTTTTACTGCTTGTATCAACTTAAGCGGAGGTTAAATAAGGTAATATATTTTGTTGGTATTCTCGCCTCATTGAAAGTAGTGTGCATGCTGTGAACTGTGAAGACCTAAGTTCAATATCCTGGTCGGGAATCTCCTTGTTAGATTTTTATGCGATTTCAGATATTTGAAGATGTAATGAAATTAATAGTCAGAGAGAGTAAGTAAGATAAAAAATAGTTCTTAATAAAAATATTTGTAATAACAAAAAAAAGAGTATAATTATCATCTTAGACCATAGGAGGTATATAGCTTCCTTCAAGATTTTTTCTAAATTACACTATCTAAAAGAGAGGTTATCTTCACAATAAAAAAAAAATCCTTCCAAATTCTTATATACCATGTTTGGTTTTCTCACAATACTTTCTGTACCTACAATTTACTGGTGGTAGGTCTCTCATATGTAAGAGACTGCCTGGGTAGGTACCACCGCAATGTCTATTTCTCCCGCCAAACAGCAGTGTAAACGCACTGTTGCGTTTCGG
Source organism: Hyles lineata (assembly GCA_030180105.1). Taxonomy (NCBI): domain Eukaryota; kingdom Metazoa; phylum Arthropoda; class Insecta; order Lepidoptera; family Sphingidae; genus Hyles; species Hyles lineata. Next base: position 726,836 of record JARJEE010000032.1, on the reverse strand, counting down.
GTTGAAGGGCATTGTAGCCAAAGTAACTACTGGACATATTGAGACTTTACATCTTATATCTCAGGATGGCGAGCGCAGTGGAATGCCGAGTATTGCTATCTAATTAAAGTTGTTGTTTGGTTTTGCTACTGTTCACGAGGGGTCGTATCGCTTACCATCAGGCAAACGGCTTGACCGTCTTGCCATACATTGCAATGAAAAATAATAGGTTTCCTAACCATATTTCCTTCATAAACAAAATATCTTTAATTTCTTACCTGACTAAGAGTTATTCAAATCGTATTACACATAAACTGCTCCGTTGTTATGAAATCCTACAGAATGCTTCATACAATCAATTATATTCTAGGAAACTCAAGAGAAATTTAGCTGCAGGCTTTAGCATATCCAAACAATAGATTAGCAATAGCAATGTTTACTTGAATTATGCACGGGAATTAGAATTATTCTCTAAGGTCTTTGATCAAATATACACTAGATACAACATGAGCGCATAGAAAATGGTACCAAAAAAGAGTGCTTTAAGCACTCTTTTGCCTTCAGTCACGCACCGACCGTTGCTTCTAAAACGTCGCATAACTTTAGACAATATTATATGAAAAGCTACTTTAAGCTCCAGGAATAAGGTGGAATTTGTGTTAACATATTTGGAATATGTGATCTTTTTGTTTACTTTTTTTCATGTCATGCATCGGTGCCACTTTTTAACAGAACTTTTACAGGGAATTGTGTATCTAGTGTATATTTGATCGAAGTCTAAGGTATTTAGCAGTGGTTGGACAAAGTTTGTCAGATCTAAAAGTATATTTGAGTTTGTGTTGTTGTTGGAAGCAGATGTGCCTTTTAATCTTTGCAGATGGGTTTTGTTCATTAGTATTTTGAAGTTATTTATGATTGTAATAATTGTATACTAGCCTATACGATGCTTAGTAAGCTCACTGAACTTTGAAATATTAAATGAGTTTTAGCCTCTTTATCTCTGGCTCTCAGCTTAACACCTTCAATTCATAGAAGTAAGTAAATTTTACATTACGATCAGGTCAGCCGTTCTCAAAACGAGTTTCATGGAAAATAAATTTGAAAAATGTGTATTTATTTTTGTTATATGTAAATAAATCCTTGATCTTAGAATATCAACTATCAAATTCCAGATATGTTCAAACTGCAACTGAAAAAAAAGCGATGTTTAGATTTAGCGAATTCAGACACAATTATTAATTTCCCAAAAATAAGTGGATTAATTTCCACAGTGGAAGTAATCAGTCATTTCACAGATAGTTCATGTTAAGAAGAAAATTAGTTCTAAGGGACCGACTGTGGATTTCCTTAGGGAAAGCCTACTTGAAGCAGCAGACTTCTTGTAGTTGGTGGATATTGTCAGTTAAATTCAACCATAATTAAACCGACATTAACTTAACAAGACTTTACATTGACAAACCAAAATAGAGGTCGGGACTTTAGAGTTTTTATTAGCATTATTCATAATGCTAACGTCACACTACGCCCTTATAATATCAGAGCTCAAATAAAGTTGAGTAAAATCTAAGAGACTCATTAATGTGTCTTAAGTTTGCTATCTAAGTTTGGAACTAACGTCGCTCGCAAGTTTGGTGCCAACTAAGAACTAGCTTTCTCGACTTCGCTTGTCATGGAACTTTTACTAATTTGGTTTTTCTCGATGTATTCAGGGAAGGTTATAGATGGTTATTTTGATTATTATGATATTCAAAGGGAATTTCTCATTTTAGGCCAAAGAATGGGCGGTTTGGCTTGAAGTGTTATCATGCATTTTTTTCAATAGGTTGTATATTTATATCAACTGTGCAGATGTGGCGAATCACAGAAAGTGCAGTTTAGAGCATCTTGAAATATTTCCTTTAGAATATTTTATTAATTCACATACAAATTTTTTTTTTGTTTATTTTCATTAACATTTCTAAAAACAAAACCATGTCCAAAACTAAACTTCAGCACCATATATACTAGCTAATTCCCTTTATTAGGAGTTCAAAATCATGAAAATAGTCCATTAATGATATACAAAATATATGTAGTTATCTTTAAATATTTAATAATTTTCATGCTTACAAAACAAAATACTTAGACAATATGCGTGATCATAGTAGCCCATTTATAAACTACTAACACATAAAATACATACGCGCGCATCTTTATATAAATACTTATATAACCGCCGACCGTGATTCGTACGTCAAACATCTAAGATATTTAGTATTATTTTAGCAATAATTAGGGCATTTTGAAATGGAAATAAATTACTTAAGTATAAAGTAGAAATAAAATTATTATTTACGGATTTTATCGAGAAAATGGTTTAATTTTTACATTTTTCAACTTCCCGATGTTTCGATTACTTTACAGCTGTCCTGGTCATGGGGCAGAAAAATCATTTTTAATGCAGTGACAATTCTCAAGCACCGACTTGGCTTTAAGCTGAAATGTATTCTCACGACATTTAATACTCAAAATAAATATCAGGTCATAAAATTTCCAGTCCACCCCATGATTATATGATCATTGAAGATTTAATTATTTAAAAATAACCTTGTTTAACATTCGGATAATAATGTTTCTTATACCTATACATTTCAATTGTTTTTTTGTGCATGTTGTGTTCGTTTATAATTAGTTATATAGTTTACATAGGATTTTAATGCTTTATTTTTATGTAATATTTAAAATTATTGTACAACCGTAAACTGCAATAAATAAAATTAAAAATATAAAATAAAATAAAAATAAATTATCAAAATCATCTCAACTTTTCAAGCACTATTGCCTTTCTCCTCAGAAAATCGATATAATCTGTCTCGATAGCTTTTGGTACGAAATCATCGACATAATGTATTTCAGTACAACATCCACTTGTAGCAATTTGCCCTGATTTCGTGATAAGTTAATACTTCGCCTGTCTACCCTACCGTACTTCAACGGGTCTAATGACTAGCCAAACTTGTTTTGGGCTAATGGGATTGAAATTTACTCCAAAAAATATTTATTTTATCCAGAAATATATTTTTTTGTTCTTCAAAATGAATACACTATATGATCAGTGAAATTCTGTCAAAAACAGCATCAATATGAGTAATGATAATTGGCCATATATAGGTAACTATTTCTTTACCTACGACGCGAGGGAAGGAAAAGATGGACTTAATTCTTAAAAAAAATATGAATTGTGAATTTCCAATGCGTGGTTGTCTATATCCCCTTATTCATCTTAATTGTACTCTTGATTAAGAAGGATGCCTTTGGTATGTAGCAGGGCGTATATGGACTAATACAGATTTCCCAAATTAATATTTCCGTATTTTCTTTTGTAATAGAGTACTTTATCTCGCGGTTTTTGTTAGATTTCTCGCCGCGAGCTATCATTCTGCGAAACCATAAAATGTTTTGAAAGAATCCAAAAAACACGTTCTCTCGTACCATATACTTGAAAAAATATTTTACAGAATGTTTTTATTACTGGGAATGTGTTTTCATGTACGCTCACCTCATATGTGAGCGTACAATTAGTGTAGTCGGCCTCTGAACACCTGGGTAGGTACCACCGCATTGTCTATTTTTCCCACCAAACAGCAGTGTAAATGCTCTGTTGTATTACGGATTGAAGGACATTGTAGCCCGAGTAACTACTGGACATATCAAGACTTAACACTATGTCTCAGGATGGCAAGCGCAGTGGAATGCCAAGCATTGCTTTGTGATTAAATGTGTTCTTTAGTATTGCTACTGTTCATGAGCGGTCATATCGCTTACCATCAGGCGAACGGCATGCTCCTCTCGCCATACATTGAAATAAAAAAAAGGTTTACAGTCACACAAACGCCCAGAGCCGAGACAAATACTTGAGCGCCACACAAACATTTCTCTCGGAACGGAGATCGAACCCGCGGCTTCTCGTTCTACATCCCACGTCTAACCAACTGCACCACGTAGGCTGTCTTCCTTTACCTTTTTAATAGTAAAAAATGATATTCAGATAGATTAATTTTGATGTGTGCTATCTGAATAACAAAACGGTTATCATATGTCATATTTTACTTAAAAGGCATTTGTTTTCAAAAGACATAAAAGTAAACATATTTTTATTTACAATGTATTTTTTATTTTTTATTTAATCTTTATTGTACACAAACAACAGGACATAACAATATAAAGAAATAACATATATAAAAGGTACAAAAGGCGGTCTTATCGCTAATAAGCGATCTCTACCAGACAACCTTTGGATGGATATAAAAGAAGGAGAAAGAAAGGGCAGTGTAAAACAAAGATAAGGTACGCTCCAATAGATATAAATTATTAAATCGATAATAAAAAATAAAAAAATAATACATATAAATGACATAATTAATACACATACGTAATATAATATATACATATATACATACATACAATGCATGTATTGTAAAATCTTAAATCGAAGATGTTATTTATAGTAGGCTTTTAAAAACATTTGTTCTACAGAAACCCTAGCAAATAACTCTAATGCTTATTTAACGATCTTGAACTCCGAACGTTTGTATTATTTTACAAAACATTGTTATTTTAAACTTTCATATTAATACGAAATGGAATCTTCAAAATAAATTGCCAAATATATTTTTCTCAATGCAGCCAAATCGTGGCTATTTTTGTTTTGATGCAATTTAGAACTTTGGTCTAATCTTGATGTAATTTAGTCGATTGTTTTCAAAAAGCTATTTTCAGCAAAAATAAATACACAAGTCATAACCAAGGCAAACATAATGTTATAAACAATATGTATGTAATAAAATTACGCCATTTCCCAGAGGAGGTAGCAGAAGTGCAACCACGTTTCAACATGTACTTTCCGTCCCACGATGTGATAGGGGGCGCGCCTGTTGCCATAACGGACACAAGTTCCTTACTCCTGGCTGATAATTAATATAAAAAACCAATATCACTTTGCCCAGGATTTGAACCCGAGACCACCATTTTGCAACCATACCGTAGTACAATTACGCCACCCAGGCAATATTACACACTCAAACACAATTTCCCTTTATTATCGTTCCATTTATCCAACCTTATTTAATACACCTTTTTATATTCAAGTACGTGTATTAAATCCGAAATTCTGATTGGGCTCACATCTAATGGTAGTGTTCCAATTTACGCACAAAACCTGAACATATCCCGGCATAAACAATATATTTTTGTTACACAACACTCGTATATTCCAAGGATTATTATCGTGTGTGGTATTAAGATTTTTTTTCCACCGTATAATAAGGTATGTTTACCGCGTACCGTTTTCTCATATTAAGCAGGATAATTTGAATTTTAAATTGAGTTCTAAGGTTACGAGGTATACCGTCGGCGTCCTTTTTAGAATGCGTAGTAAGTTCCAAGCTTATTGATTTTCAGGGTTTTTTCCAAAGTCACCATGAGTTTTCGTTTTCCTCACCCTTTGAAATTGCTTGTAATGAGATTAAATCAAGGGTATCTTGTACCAACTGTCGATTTTCTTTCTTGCTGTATCAGTCATTGTGGTTCTGATTAACCGAGTCATCATTGTTTTTAACCATTGATGCAAAAAGGATATTGATTTGACGCCTTTAATTTTCGGTTGTAAGTGGTTTTGCAGCTCATATGCGAATAAAACAATATTGATATAGTTTTTTTTTGTTTCGAAGGAATTTAATTATAATACGTGTTCTTAGCTATTATTTAAAACACATTTTTCAACTGTTAAAAGATCATTAGCTCTTTTGTAAAGGTTGAAAAGATTTCATCAAACTCTGCTGCCCTAATCCATTTGATGTTTTGTATTTGATGAGATAATTCCTTAACACTACCACGTAGTGCATATGAAGGAATGTGTCTATATTTTATATTTTTCTTTTTGTAATATTGCATATTTGTTTTTAAGTACGTAACCAACATTCTCAGTAGATTAAGTTTTAAAAATCTTTTCTTGAAGCTCACGTAAGTAAATAAGGAAAATCCTACACAAGAAACTTCGTTGGAAATTTCATGCTTCAAGACACACCAGTTTAGCTTGTCTGTCAGTCAGTGTTAAAGTTGTATACAGTACATTTTGTTTAACTCAGTCTTTATAATCTTCCACAACAAAAACCGTTACTAATATTATAAACGCGAAAGTTTGAATGTATGGATGGTTGTTACGCTTTTACGCAAAAAAGCCGTATCGATTTTGATGAAATTTTGGTAGAGGCGTAACTGACATCGTGGATAAACATATAGGCTGCTGGATATCAAAAATAATTAAAATATTATATTGGGTGATAAGACCATTCCAAATCTCCCGAATATGTAACGACTTAAAATTGTTGTTGAAAAAATTGCGAGTGTCTGTGGATCTGCTTGATTGCTGGTACCATTATTTTACAGAAAACCGATGCGATGTGACAGATTTGCTGGCGGGTTGCTTTCGATTAGTAAGACTGTTAGAAGCCCAATACTCGTTTCGTTTAATTTTGAAAGATTAACAATACTACCAAGATCTAAGTATTATCGAAATTGATGGTAATGCTGACATACATTCACCATCATATATGCAGTTCGCCCGTTTGTCGGACCAATGTAAGAACAATTAATCTTCAGTGAAGGTCCATGTTTAGATTTATCAACAAATATTCTGAAGCTGTTGATGATGATACATCATGTAATTTACGTTTGCCAACAGAAGCGAAAGCACACATCTTGGGCCCAGTGGACCTGTACGTCAAGACTGGCAGCTCGCTGTCCCTGACGTGCATTCTAAGCCAGGGTCCACACGATCTTGGCACCATATTTTGGTATAAGGGTACGTATTTTCCATTTTAAATATTTTCTTTTCAATACTTCAAGGGCTAGTTTCACTAGTTCCTGATAAAGTCCTTGATAGCTATCTGGCACTCATCTGTCAGATAAATTACAAAATTTGGTTGCAAAAGTTCAGTATATTGTATTTTATCTGCATATAAGTGCCAGATAGCTATCAGGGATTTTATCAGGAACTGGTGAAACAGGACCTAAACATCATAGACCTTTAATATCTTAAAGATATTCTATGGAATGTAAATATAGGTAAGCCATAGTCCACTATTCTAGTTGCTAGCCTTCTTAGTGGAATTCTCGATGTTAGTAGTCTCGCGCTTATCAGTGCGTGATTATGGGCTGATAAAATACAGTCCGGAAATATTAGAAAGAAGCGGAAGTCACGAACAAATCCCAGCGCGGGTATCTGACAGTTGTAATCAGTCGAGCGTGTGGAGAGATAATAATTCTGCGTAAGAATGACAAGATCAGATATTTTGTTAGCATTAATTGCGGTAGTTTAATCATAGCTCAGAAATAATATTAACCTTGAAGGAATTGCTGAAATAATAGGCAGGTGACCTTTGAAATCATACACTTTATTTACCTCTACTCCGGTTTTATTAATATAGTAAGAAGACGCGATATTAAAACTAACTTTAAAAAAAATCAGGTAGACTAAACAAAGTATGAATATTTATTGTGTGAATGACATACATGTTGGAATTAATGTACGTATATTTGACTGAAAAAAGAAAAAACTCAGAGAGAAAACACAATACGCTAACTTTTTATATAAGTAGATACTCGTAAGTCAATAAACCAAACGGGAATGATTTCCTTTACAAATATTATAGATTTAAATAGTCACTACTTAGATATTAAAGCAAATTGATATTTTAATTTTGACGAGTGCTTAAAGTATATAAATAATCTGATGAAAACGTTGAAAATAACAAAAGTATTTGTTCCAGGATCAAACATAATAGAGTATAAAGAGTTAGAGGTGAACGAGATAGTGGAGGAGCCGAGGATTCGGCTGAAGACGGAGTGGACCGAGCAGCTGACGTCACGACTCACTATAGAGAAACTGATGCCTGGAGACAGCGGGAACTATAGCTGCGTCCCTACTATGGCTGAGGCAGCTTCGGTCAACGTGCATGTTATTAATGGTGAGCATTTAAATTTCATAGACAGCATTATTATTGAGCCTCTTTTCGCTATAACACAAAATTTACTGGTGGTAGGTCCCTATGTGAGAGGCCGCCTGGGTAGGTACCACCGCAATGTCTATTTCTCCGGCCAAACAGCAGTGAATGCACTGTTGCGTTTCGGTTTGAAGGATATTGTAGCCAGTGTAACTACTGGACATACTGAGACTTTATATATTATGTATCTGGATAGCGAGCGCAGTGGCATACCAACTATTGCTTTGTAATTCAAGGTGTTTGGTTTTGCTACTGTGCATGAGCGTTCGTATTGCTTACCATCAGGTGAACGGCATGCTCGTCTTAACATTCATTGACTTGCATTGCCAAAAAATAATTTAAATAATCACAAAATATAGGTATAAGATTTAGTAGTCCAAAACGTGGTCAAATTCAGGTATGGATGAGTCTAATCACCAGAAGATGTGCTTTTAAATTGCACACCTTCATTAAATAAATAACTGACGAAGATAATAATTGCCAATAATGATAATGCTATTGTAAAGAAGGTGAACAATACTGTTGTTTCCAACTGGTAATTGTACTAATGGTTAAGAATAAGCTAGTGTCCTATTCGATGGGTAATACTTTTGATCTTGGCTGGCTAAGAAAAGTTACAATAGAAGTGTGGGCCGGACAGTCTAATATATCGCTGATTGCTAAGGACTTGTTCAATAGTTCGAATAACTGGTATCGTTTTATCTAAAAATATTGGACTAGTTCCGTTTAAAAAATTGGAAAAATTGATCTTACTAAAAATTTGAAGTGAAAAATCTAGTTTTTTACCAACTTTGCAAAACAACAACGCTGACGGAAAGTTCAGAACGGTCGAAAAATGAAGAAAAATATCGAAAGGGGAAAAAGTCTCGTTAGTCGCAATCGTTACTGGGCTCAAACTATACCCGATATATTCACGTACCTCGTAGATAAAGAAATTTATCAATACATGCACAGTTTCTAGAAATCTATACTGGTTTGGTTGGACAAATCAAATTGCAACAGGAATATAAAAGAACTCTTCAAAAGATTCGCATTCAATTTTTTAGTAGCAGCCCGATTTCAATAGCTACCGTTGTGCAAAAAAATATTTTTAAATTTATTTTAGTTGTGCAATGAATCATAAAAAATACTAAACCAAATGCGAGAAAATGGTTTTAAATTAATTTCGCTATTCAAACATAAAAATTAATTAGAAACGCACAACCGTAATTACAGCGAAAAAGAAAACTTTGGTTAATTTTAATTTAGTGAAATGTTTACATAGGGAAGGACGGCTCACTGTAGGATTTTTTTACAGCTTTCGGAAATTAAATTCATTAACAGCCTCCGTGGCTTAGTTGATTGAAAACTGAGACTCGAAGCATTGGGTTCGATTCCCGCTCCGAGGCAAACATTTATGCAGCCTATGAGTGTTTGTTTGTGTGGAACTCGATAAGAAAACGAGAAAGAAGAACGACTTGGCGTTAATCAAGCCTAAAAAATGCCATAAAATTACTTACACTAATCTTTCATAGGTATGAGGCCGCCTGGGTAGGAACCATCGCAATGTCTATTTCTTCTGCCAAACAGCAGTGTAAATGCACTGTTGTGTTTTGGTTTGAAAGACATTTTAGCTAAGGTTGGTTTTGCTACTGTTTATGAATAGTCGTTTCGCTTACCATCGGGCGAATGGCATACTCATCTCGCCATTCATAGCCCTAATACATTTCAATGTGTATTATTCGCGTAATAAGAAACTATTAGAATATTTGTAGCTATTTATCGCCATATATGCTGAGTATTTAATTTCTTTTTCTTCAACAGGCGAACACCCAGCAGCGATGCAACACGGGAATGCCAACACAGCGTCCCCCTGCGCTCTCTCCGTGAATCTTCTGATATCACTTTACTGCACTCTAGCAACTCTGTACACCAGCACAATAGATGGGTTTAGATGAAAATTAACGAAACACGACAACATTCAGTGTTGATGTAAATCTGTGTAGAGAACGCGGTGGTTGTGGATATCAAGTTTTTTTTGCACTTTCATAAATACTTAAAAGTAATTGAAGAAAAGAACACAATACGAGAAATCCTTGAGGCATGAGGCGTATATCCCGCAATTAGCTTATGGGTGAATATGGCGAATATTTTAAAAACTCGATTTTTTTCAGAGTTTGGTTTCTATTTTAGTACTATTTAACGTCACTTCCCTAACTCAGTTTCTTCCTTTTCGATAATTTCAAACATAAGAGCAATTGAATTCATATTATTTTCCCTATTAGTATCAAGCTGAAGGTTTTATTGTACTTTATTCATCACGATGATATATTGATAATTTTTTTGCGGATAGTTAATTTTATTGGTTCTATATTACTTTAAAAATTACAGGTACTACAGGCTACAGGTTTAGTTGAAATTATTTGCATGAGAAAGTATACAATGCTTACCACGTCTACTGGCTATATTCAACCAACACATGATTATTAAATTCGAAAATAGTCTCTCGCTTTCCAAGTTCAGGAAACTTAGGTTCTCAGTTATTAAACCTCATATAGACCTCGAATCTAGGTCACAAGCGCTATAACCATAAATTGTAAGTTCTCCTAATAGTCCGAAGAAAATAATTTATTAGATTGAACCTTGAAAATATATTTACATTTCAACTTCTACCATCGAAATTAAGAAAACTTTTTATCCATAATTACTGTCGTATTTTATATTTCCATTACCGTAACATTTCCGTTTCGTAATTAAATTAGGAATTGTAAAATAATATGTACACATTTAGGTTTTTTTTAGATGACGTATTGTAATGATTTTAAGATTTTCTAAAACACTTTTAAAATCTCCCAGCTCACTGTAACATCTGCCTAGGATTTATATATTAATATTTTATACAGGAAATAGTAGGACGCTCGCGTTTTAATTAAGGACATAGAGTAATTTGTTCTTTTGTATTAATGAGAGAATTTAATAGCACACCTCTGTCTCTGGTATTAAATTTAATTTAGAGAATATTATGCATTTATAATTAAACGTTGCATTCATTTGTATGAAATATTGTCGAGAGTACCGCTAAATGTAGTGTTGGACGTCCACCCACAAAGTGGACAGACAACTACTTTAAAAGGTTGGGTTATAAAAGGTTGGCTCCCAACTACTCGCAGTAAAAAAACTTGAAGGATACCTATGCTTAGAATTTGACTCTCTATCGCTGAAGATTACGATGTTGAGTTATTATAAAATATTGTTGTTTTTTTTATTTTATTTGTCAATGAAAGTAATATTTATATTTAGAAAAATAAAAAACCAAATTAATTTCGTATTTCTTCCACCTAAAAGTATTTGTGAACTTTGTTATGTATGTTAGTACCTTTATACCCGTAACTTATCATTAGGTGCAGTGTATTTATTTTATCGAGACAGAAATATTGCAACGCTCAGTTGGCCGGCAAAATTATTTCGAATGGTAAAAAATGCTAGTCTGTTCTCAATAGACAATTTCCACGGCTTTATACATTGTAGGTACTTATAGGTCGTCTGTAATCTTCTATCGCCGAAAGCGCTGCTTTCAAAATAATGAAAAGAGTTTTTCTCTTCATATTGTATTACACTGGACATGCTAATATTAAATAACGAGTGTAAATGCGTTTTGTTTATATTATGGAAACGTCTTAAACAATGCGTGGATATTTTTTAATTATATTTTTGTAGTTCCAAATTACGCTAGATGCCAATAGATTTAAAAAAATGCAATGAATGGCGAGACGAGCATGCATGCCTGATAGTAAGCGATACGACCACTCATGGACAGTAGCAAAATCAAACAGCACCATGAATTACAAAGATTGCTTTGTAATTGGCATTTGCTAAGCTAGGCAATTGCTAGGCATTCCATTGCAATCGTCATCCTGAGACATGAGATGTCAAATCTCAATATGTCCAGTAAGTGCTCTGTCTACAATGTCCTTCAAACCGGAACACAACAGTTTATTTACACTGCGGTTTTATGGGAGAAATAGACAGTGCAGTGGTACCTACATAAGTGATAAAATTTCAGATCTGCACCATCAGGTGTTACTATGCAATGCCGGTTTAAAACAAATGCCGACTAATTTCAATCATTTCAAATTTTAAATAGAACCAATTGGAAGTGGGTTTTTGTGGTCAGACAAGTTTACATAAAATGACCACCTATTCGGCGATAATTAGTGCCAATGTTTGTGCACTAATGAAACGTTAAAATGTTTTGCTAATAATGGTCAATACAGTTAATTAACTTTTAGTTGACTGTTTAATGAATATTTTGAAAATTAAAGGTAATTTCATATACAATATTAGTGGATACGCTCAATAGTGATTAAAATTTCTATTCCACTCATGTAGTACGAAAAAATGAGGAAACTAAAAAAAATATTATCGTAAGAGGCCACGTTTTGGGGTAAAGGATGAAAAAATATAATTTTCATTAAAATTACCAGTTTCCTTTAGTTTACCGCATGTTACTTATACCCAGAATGTTGTCCGTATTAATAACATTATCGAATGGATGACCGGATTCAATCTCTAAATAGAAATATTGATTTTTCAAAAAACCATGTATGCACTTTTAGTTTATTTCAATTTGGAGCTGGTGATTCATTTCAGTATTTTTTTGTTATTCTTCGTGGTTTCGGATTTCGCCATCCACACCCACTAGTAAAAATCACCTGTATATGAAATAAATATTTATGGTTCTACATAAACGTACATAAAAAGTGCGTGGTGGCCTGTTGGTAAACGGACCAGACGCGGCTGCCAACATGTTCACGGTGGTCGCGGGCTGAAATCCCAGGTCACACCTCTGACGTTTCGGAGTCGTGTGTGTATTGATAGATAGTCAATCACCACGCACTAAAACGGTGAAGGAAAACATCGTGAGGAAACCTGCATACCATAGCGGTTTATAAGAATTTCTATGGTATGTAAGTCCGCCAACCTGCACTAGTCCAGCGTGGTGGACTATATGGCCTAATCACTCTCAATCGTACTGTCTATTGTAGAGTAGGCCCGTGCGCTGCAGTAGGACGTATATGGACTGATACACATAAATGTATCAGTGAATAAATATACTGTTTTTCGTTCTATAAATTGTTTACTACCGAGGTTTTCAAGAAAGATTAGATTGAGAAAAACTAAAATAAACTACGTTTTAAAAGACATAAAACTAGTATTGTTAGTATTTCTATCTCATTCTACGTTTCCTTATTTAATTTATTTACCTCTGGCAATCTTACTGTCCGAACGAAATACGACAGCAAAGCTGTTAGTTCACGTCGGTTTTCTGTGAGACTGTGCATCTATGTCGAACATTTACAGTAGTAAAGAATTGGTTTAGGAGTAACAGAAGTGGATTACTTTACAATTGGCAATTTTTTTCTCAAAATAAAATATTATTTAAAGAAAATATTTAAAGAAAATAATATATTCATTATTTAATTAAAATAATATATTCATTATTTTTTAAGCTGCCCTTTCTCCCTCTTTCTTTAAGTCTACCCTATGGTTGTCTGTTAGATATCGCAGTTGAGGGATAAGACCGCCATTTGTACCTTTTTATTGTTACTGTTTAGTGTTTTTATTTATATTTGTTTACATTAAAAATTTAAATAAAAAACAAAATGTTGAAAATGGCATCCAATTGTGTCACTTTGAATGGATAACAATTGTCGAAAAATGAAAAAATTCTAGTTCATAATAACATACTTTTGCTTTACTAGACAAAAGCCATTGTTAAATATGAATTGAAATAAATAATAGCATCCCATATTCCAAGAATTAATATGTTTAAAACAAAGCCAGACAAAAAAGTTTAAATTGAAAATATAATTTGAATTAAAATTGTTATCAAATTTTTATTTTTAATTCACCTTTTGAAATGTTACATTTCATTCACCTCTAAAAAAACTTTATTACATTTACCAAAAGATAGAACTAATTTTTTAATTAAGGCTCTTATCTACGGATTGAAATCACTTATTCCAAAAATCTCTGAATTAATTCGTTAGGGAGATTATACGAGTACTTTTCAATTTCTTCCCAAAGGTTTTATTAAAGCGAAAGACTCTTCATAGTACAAAAAAATTCGCTTCTCGCTGTCTGTCTCTATGTATACATAGATCTTCAAAACTACGCAACGAATTTTGATGCGGTTTTTTTTAATGGATACATTGTTTCAAAAGAAAGGTTTATATGTACAATACATAAATGAATTACAAAAAAATCTATTCGAGCGAAGCTAGGTCGCGCTGCTAGTACACTTATATTAGTAGCACAGACGGAATTAGATTTGATAAAAATATAATATTTTCCGGCTTCACGTGGTTTTATTGCTTTTATATTTGAAAGAGAATAAGATGTGTGTTCCGAGTTTACGTCGTGGAAATCACATTATCGGTATACGGAATGGTTTTAGCTTTTGTATTTCTTATTCTAGTCTGTGACGTAATAAAGGTTGCGTATACTCACTTGTTATTTGATACTTTGTTATTATTATAGGATTTATATTGTGTATTTTTATCGTGAGGCGACGGATTTGTCGTGTTCTGTTTACTGGGTGCGATTGCAGGAGGCCCAATAATTATTTCTTTATACTAGACTGTTTTTATTGTGGTGAATGGCGAGATGACCATGCCATTCGTCTGATGGTAAACGATACGACCGCTCATGGACAGTAGCAAAACCAAGCAGCATGAATTACAAAGCAATGCTTGGCATGCCACTGCGCTCGACATCCTGACATGTTAAGTCTCAATATTTCCAGTTATTTTCATTATCCTTCTTCTTCTACTGTATAACCTTTATTAACTGAAATTAATATGAGAGAATTTCGAGAATATTCGTTCCTCTGAGAATTCTCGAACTTACCTGCAACATCCCAGATCATAAACTTCAACTAAATATTTGATCTAGCACAAGTTTGCTATTTCGGTACACGGTTAGCCTTTGCATGCTTGTTGTATAAACTGTATGAAGTCCACTGTAAGACAACTTCATAAACAGTTAGTGCAAAGATTACCAGCGCTATAAACCTACAATTACTACACAAGTCGTTAAACATTATAATTTATACGTAGTAGAGATGTGTAAATAGCATGTGAGAGGCCATCTTGGTAGGAACCACCGCAATTCATATCGCCAAACAGCAGCATAAATGCACTATTTTGTTTCGGTTTGAAGGACCTTGTAGCAAGAGTAACTAATGGATAGATATTGAGACTTAACATCTTATGTCTCAGGATGGCGCAGTGGAAAACCAAGCATTGCTTTGTCATTCATGTTGTCTTCTGGTTTTGCTACGGTTTATGAGCGGTCGTATCGCTTATCACCAGAACGACATGATCGTCTCGCCATTCCATGAAATAAAAAATGTAATCAAAATTAAATACTGCCGTTATTGGTCAGTCAAAATACTTTGAAATGATTTTGAAAACCGCCGTGTTGCAGTTGGTCAGCCGCCGGTTGTGAAACGAGAGGCCGAGGTTTCAATCGTATGTTTAGGTATGCGGAATACAGGTATTTACCTCGGATGGGAGTTTGTATGTTTGTGCGGAAGACAAGTATTTGTCTCGGGCGGGCGTTTATGAGACCGAAAAGTCTCACAAAGTTTATATAACCACGACAAAAGGCTGAATTGATCTTAATGTGGGGTCAGGCTGTGTGTGTGTCTATTGTCAGTGTATTTATTTTATTTATTGAATTAGGCGTGACATCAAAATTCAAAATTTAATATTGACTGCCTCGGTGGCGTTATTGTACTATGGTACGATTATAAAGCTGGGGTCTCGGGTTCGAATCCTGGCTCAGGCGAAGTGATAGTGGATTTGGATTTTTCAGTTCATTATCAGCCCGGGGTCAGTAATTAGTTCTGGATATGGCGATAGGCTCGCCCCTTATCAAATCGTGGGTCGGAACACACGAGGCGAAACGTGGTTGTGCTGGTTGCTACCAGCGCCTCTGCCTACCGTTTCTGGGGAAAAGGCGTGAGTTTATGTATGTAATACAAATTAAATGAGTTATTTTTTTGTTGCTGCGATCTGTCTACTTGTATTCCAGTAATAGTTAGGACGTATTAAATGACTTATCGTACGAACTACTTGAAACCGTGTATGTAGTTTTAGCAGAATATGTCGTCACGTAGCAAGCAATATATTTCTGTAATAATGTGAGAAAATTTCTACACTGCACCTGATACTAAATTCAATTTCATTCTTATAAAGTACAAATCGCTTATACTTTATTTGTGATTATAATACTTTTCGAAATCTTGTGGGTGATATTCGATCACCACTCTCTATAAAAGCGAAGAAAAAAATCGTGCTCAAACCTGCATACCATAGCGATTTGTAAGAATTTTTATGGTATGTAAAGTCCGCCAAACCGCACTAGGCTAGCGTGGTAGACCATAATATCACCTAACCATTCTCAATCATACTCTAGGTTGTAGAGAAGGCCCGTGCTCTGCAGTGGGACGTATATGGGCTGATACAGTACAGTATATTTATCCCAGCCTATTTAAAACAGTATGGCAGTTTTGTAGTTGGTCTAAGACTATGGAGTGGTGGAATTTACACATGTTTTTTTTCTAATAGATACCAATATCGTATAATTACTACTGTTTTGTTTCCAATATTAAAACGGTTCTAGTACTATATTTATATTATTTTAAATAATAAGTTTTAAGGAAAATAACACCTAATAATGTACTCCCTATAACAGAATAGAAACATAACTTAAACATAGTTTTGTCTACATTAATTTGGTTTTTTAATTACTAAATATTTTTTCAAGTTAGCGAATAATGAGATTTATCAGTATCACTTTAAATGCCAGAAATGTCTGAATATTGAATTTCTATAGCTCAGGTCATTATAAATTTTGCTAACTTTTTGTTTTGAACAGCTTAGGATCACAAAATGATCTTCATATTTTCGTCAAGGTAAATGTAACCATTAGCAATGAATTGAAACCGTTTGGTCCAATGGGAAAAGTAATAATATATAAAAGTATGAAAAAGTATTATTATTATTTCAATTATGATACAGAGAAGTAATTATACAATATAAATAATTAAATTATTATCCTGTGTTTTCTATTAGTTTTTATAGATCAATAAAAAATATTGAAATTAATGAAAAATATTGTAATACACATAATAATTTTCGAGTTAATTTTACTTTCTTCGATAATCAGATAGATTTAATTAAATCATACTAGGAAATATTCAAAAGAATTGAAAATAATTAAAATATATCAGATTGTTTTATTTTCCGTTGATTGATTTAAATATATTTAATAAAATTGTAAAAATGAATGTACATATTTAATGTAAATAAAGTAGATTTAATTTTTAATTAAATAAAAATCATTATATTTCTGTTATTATTTATTCGTATTATTGCAATAAAAGTGTATATTAGCGGATATTAAATTTGTTAAGTGGCAATAAGTAAGTATTATTTTACAAAGTCATTACGAAATGTAGAAAATATGTGTAATAAATTAATGATAAGGCGAACTTTGACAAATAAAGATAGTAACTCTTAAACTATGTTTTACTTTTCCTGATTTTATTTTGGTAGTAAAGTGGAAATGCTCTTTTTAAATTATATTAACATAATACTCATAAATCTGCGTCAATCCAGACATTGAGCAGACCTCTAATTTTGTGTAGTCCGATGACTACAAAAAAATAGGAGATAATCACCATGCACTTATAAAATTGAGGAAAACTTATATATAATAAGAATCTTTACAAGCATTTCTGTGAATGTAAAGTTCGCCAACCCGCACCAAATCAGCATGATGGAATATTATGACCTATACTTATACAGGGTATATTAAATCTAACATGTAATTTTTCCTCAAATAATAGTGTACACCCTTTTATTATCAAAGGTGCTATGGTATGCAAGGGTTAAAATTATTATTGTACCAAAAACTATAAATTTACCACCCAAACAAGATAATATTTAGAAAAACCACAAAAAAATCGTCGCGTCCCTTTGCAAAATGTTTGTAGTCTTAAAACTAACACCTGGTATTGTTTTCGGTCGCATCCATACACCCTGATTACTGTGAATATAACTCTTAATTGCAGAAAAGTCTTCAGTGACGTGTGAATATGGGATAAAACAGTACTAAATGCGAACCAGAATGCATTTACGCGTCTCGAAGCACCAGCTGTTAATCTTTGATATGGAAATACGTCAGAGCAGGTCATACAGTAAATACACAAACAATAAAACTGCACGTTTTACGATACTAGCAAAAAATATCCGATACACTGATACACGTATGTGACAAAGAGAATGAGCTCATAAAAATGGCAGTAAAACTACATTTATGCTCCCTTTCGACTTCTGCGTTCGGGTAATGTTCGTGTGATGTGGTACGGAAGTTATGGAAATAGGCGTTTTATGTAATACCTAAACGTTTACGTTTGAACTTAATATTACCTATGTAAGTGAGTTTCGTCGTGATGAACTATGTTCAGCGTGGTGACTATATGGCCTAACCGCTTTCAATCGTACTCTTGATTGTAGATGAGGAAAAGTGTGATTCGAGAAAAATGTACCGCCAAAGTCCTCTGGTTTTATTTTGTGGGTTTTTTATTCTAGCTTCGGCGATGGCAAATGATTTTTTTCATGACAAAAGTAGTACAATCGAAGAATAGCATCAATATATAAGATATTTATCAATATATTATAGTTTTTTATCAAAAATGTTTTAAAAAACAGCTACATATTTAAAAAATAATTGCTCTAATATGTTGTTTAATAATAACAGTATTCATGTAGTACTCATGATACATAAAATAACTCGCGTTTTTTATGTATCTTTAATATCCACTTACATATATATTATTTATAAATACATATGAACTCGGAATTGAAATAAAACTATTATTTACAGATTTTATCGCGGATATTATTTCATTTATTTCAATGTGTAACATTCATGTAGATCTAAATAACCATTATGAACTCAGAAATAAGGACAACAATATGAAAATATGAAAAAACCGACGCATATGCATCAGTACCATTTGGCAAAAAATGTTACTGATGCATATGCAAAATATATGTTTCAACGACCAATTAAAGCAACAGCTATGAAATTGCCTTGTGGCTGTTTCGATCCTCAATTTCCATCATACTGATTCATAATGACGTAAAAGATTTCGGTTGATTTGGACAAATCATTAGGCAACGATACTAACATTCAAGATCTATAAAATAACTATGATATTCCCCAGCTATTGATGCGTTTTGTCTTTGATCAAGTATAGATGAAAGAAAGGCAATACCGATAGGCTATTACAACATTATTACATATCAAATATTTCCTCTTACTATTAATATTTCCGTATAAGACCCCCGATTAATATTAAAGAATTCATCCCTTAACCTTCGAAAATGATAAAATAATGTCAAAAGATCTCACAGCCCCCGAGGGAACATCAAACAAGTCCCGAATGACATGACGATGTCCGCAATTATTAAATATTAAATAAATCACTTTTGGTCCCGACGGTACCTGATTTTCTGGGAATTAATTCCTTTCCTAATTTTTTTAAGAGTTTGGCCGGTGTCTATTTTTTATTTCGTTGGTACTCGTAGGGTGCTTAGCTTGGGTAATCTTTTAATGAGCCAGCTAGATGGAGTAGCTAAAGGGATCGAATTAAATTCGGCGAACTACTTAAAATTGCATCTACGGACATCACTGCCTACCCCATTAGCTACTTAGACTTGAATGTGTGTGTGTTAACTTAAATTAGGTTTTTATTCCTTCTTATATTCAAGCATATCTCTTTAATGGCTTTATTTTATGATTTACCCCAATATTCCCATTTACCCCATTCGGCACTTAGAACGTGTTCAAATTCGAAATTCAAATGTTTTATCTGCACTCACCAGCTATCTATACGAGCTGTACCATCTACTAATTAATAATAGCAACATAAAATATGATATTCGCAGCATCAACATACCATTTCAGCAAATTGGTAAAGGTGCGCCACGCGAAACTGAACCAAACATGGCCCGAATTAAATAAACAAAATATTATTTACACACAATACCCGGCTCGCCAATTTCGGTTATTGCATCCGTCCCATGCATGTTGTATAAGCGGAATGCAATTATTTTGACGTTATATAGTGCATAAAATTGTCACAGTGTCAAATTCGTAAACGGGATGGAATAACTTCTGTAGTTTTAAATTGGCCATTGTTTTGTAGTATACTCTTAAAATACGTTTTTTAAACTAAAGTGAACAGGTTTATTATACTAAAAGTATTAATAGATCAGATTTTTTTTATATCACAAACATGTCAGCCTGCGTGGTTAGGATTATGATATTTTTTTTATCATAAATAGTAAAAACAATGCCGAAGTACTTATTTTAAAACAAGTCATAAAGCATTCACGGTTAAAAGACCTCGCGCTCTCTCTCTCTCTCTCTCTCTCTCTCTCTCTCTCTCTCTCTCTCTCTCTCTCTCTCTCTCTCTCTCTCTCTCAGTCAAACATTTCTATAAAAAGTTTTCTTGAAATCAAGCCAAAATTATTAGCTTAGAACATCTGTGTGCTTTGAAAATAACCCAATTCCTCAAATCACAATCACAAGCATGATTAAATCAACAGAATCTCTGTAACCAAAATTGGCAAAATAGCACCAAAATTTTAACAATGGGGTAAATTGTTAAATTCTATGTGTCTTCACCTCAATAGTACTAATAAAACTTTAAGTACCTATAGCATTGTCCAAGGGTCTCAAAAGCCTTCAGTTTACATTTCGACGCTGCATATTCCGAGCATTGTAAGCGTCTACAATTCGCTTGACAATTTGCCTAATTTAATTACTTTTACTTGTCTAGACACTAGCCACTCGGCGTAATCCCGCCATTCTTGGCAATTGCGAATATCTATTCAGCATTTTAGTAGCTTGTAATAGAAAATAATATATTAGTTACTGAGCACAGTACTCCTCTGCAATTAAGAATTTGATAAAGGTTTTGGTAATAGTCTACTACGCTGATTTATTGCGGATTAGCGGCCTTGATATACTATAGAAATTATAGAAAAAATGTCTATGGTATGCAGGTTTCTTTACAAAATTCGTGGATATTGTAACACGTGGTGATTGACTAACAATACATGACTTCGTAATGTCGCAGGCGTGCTCTAATATTCGAACCAGTGATTACCGTTCAAACAAGTTCCGTATGATAATTTATCAGGGGCGTGCGCTCCTTGTAGGCAGAAATGCAGTGCTTTACTTGCCATTTACAGATATTTTATTATAACGTACGTACTTCTTAATGACTTTAATTAACAGTAAATAAATGAATAAACAAAATATAATAACTTAATAACGCCTAATATTTTATAAATAGCACCTATTTGCAAGCGCACAAACATTATGTTTGCCACTCGAAAAGCAAAAGGCGCTGCAAAGCAAAATAATGTACCTAATCAACCAAGTAATGCCGCCGCGTCCCGCATGACATTTGTTTGCATGTGTGTAGTAATTTTGGTGTCCGTGCATAGTCGCAAACGCACACACGCATGAATATTGAAAGCCGCGACTCCTGCGGCAGGCCTCGGAAGCTCGGCAGTTGTCGGGAGTAATCGGAAATGTTCGTTGCCTATAATCCGAGTAAAAATAATAGACAGAAATCTAATAAACTGCGCAAAATGCACATTATGCATTTTTGTTTGGTAAGGTTTTATTTCTTTAAATAGCACAATTTTTTTGTGTTTCGCGGGGGCCATTTTGCTTTTTTCATGTGATAAGCATTGTTTATTATTTTGTTTGCGTCAGTTTAATTATAGTTTTCTTATAATATTTTACATTTTAATATTTGAAAGTGTGTACATTTAACAGTTTATTTCTGAGTTTCTATAATAATTGTAGTGATTTGCTTTTACTAGTACGTTTGTTGATTTTTTAAAATGTTATTTGATTGTGAGGTTTGTGTT